>JANAVB010040619.1:24587948-24852995 GCA_029216955.1 Iris pallida
CAAAAGGGGTATATAAAAATACTCGTTCTAGGACCGTGCTCTTGTAAGATAATTATCCGCTTCTATCTGGGATAGCATCCCTCTAGACTCTAAAGCAGATAGTGCGGATTCCATCAAACCGCTTTGTCAACTACTATGTCTGTCAACCAATATGATACCAGTACGTATATGGTTACAGGTGATAAAGAAGGCAGTAGTGATCACACCAATCAGTATTATAATAGACTATGTTACAACATGTGTTGGCTATGCAAATCGATGTTGTGACTCCACCTCAACCACCAGCTCTGATTTAAACAAACCGGGAGGTGAATGTAACCACCACTTTTCTAAAATGAGAATAATTTTGAACTTTTGTAAAATTGGCCATTTAATAATAGAATTTAAATCATGTTAGTGATTTTTAATTGATTTAATACTAATTAATTTGGTACTTTGTGACTTTGGCCTTTTTACTAGTGTAACCTTACAACTACTTAACCTAGAGACTAACCATGACAATGGAGACCTAACCATGTATTTAGATTAACTAATTACCACTTTTAGGTCAAGGGTATTTTGGTCATTTTTGACTTTTGGTGAAAATGAATTTTGATTAATTAATATTGTGCTAATCTTTATTTTAAGCCTTAACCTAAAATTGTCCTAACCTAGATATTAGTCTTGAGTCTAGATATTAGAGGAGAAGCTTCCATCACATGACAAGATTAGTAATATCTAGATATTAAGTTAGGAGTAGGATATTTGTTAAGGTTTGATATTTAGCTTGGGCCTTAGCTAGAAGGCAGTAGTGATCACCTGCATGAAGTTCCCAGCCAGAGGGGGCAACATTGCCGTTAAGATAGACATGGAAAAAGCCTATAACAGACTGGACTGGCAATTTATGATCTGGGTATTCAGAGCGTTTGGATTCTCGAAAGGTTGGACCAATACCGTGTGGAGATCCATCAGCAACTCGTGGTTTTCCACGGTTATCAACGGCCAGGTCGACAGATTCTTCAAATCCAGTAGGGGCGTTAGACAGGGCGACCCTCTATCCTCCACCGTTTTCATCATTGTTGCGGACGCCCTGAGTAGAAACCTTAACAATTTGGTCAGTACTCCGAACTTCCAACACTATCACACTTCCGGTGGCTGTCCTATCATCACTCACCTGGCCTTCGCGGACGATTTACTAATCTTCTCCTCGGGAGAAGTTGGAGCGGTAGAAGTGGTCCACAACACCCTACAGAGGTACTCCAGATGTTCGGGTCAGAAGATCAATCCGTCCAAGAGCATTATCTACGCCCATCACAACTTCAAAAGAGAGCTCGCAATCAACCTCTCCCACTTAACATCATTCGCTGTTACCCAACCCCCGTTCAACTACCTCGGTTGTCCCCTGGTGTATGGGAAATCTAACACTCGTATCTTTAAGAACCTCACTGCTAGAATCAGGAAAAAACTTGAAGGATGGCATAATGCCACACTGTCCCCGGGCGACAAGATGATTCTAATCAACCATGTGCTCACTTCCATCCCGATCCACACTCTGGCAGCGTGCTCCCCGCCTAAGAAGATTCTTGATTCGATCGAACAGATCTTCTTTAACTTCTTCTAGGGGCATAGCAACGGGCAGGACAAGCACCACTGGGCTAGTTGGGAATCCATGGCTCATCCCACCGCGGTCGGTGGCCTGGGATTTACCAAGTTAACCAACATCATTAAATCCTTCTCAATGAAGTTGTGGTGGAAACTCCGTACGAGCAACAACTTATGGACCAGATTCATGAAGGCTAGGTATTTCAAACACATTCACCCCTCTCTGGCCATATCCAACAGCAGATCATCGGCGGCTTGGCGTCACATCCTCCTCGGACGCGACCTTGCCGAGCCTGCAATGAGAATTATTTTGGGAGCCGGCGACCCGAACCCATTCCTGGAGCGTTGGACCGGGGACGATTTAATCCCGAGTATATTGGAGACCCCAAGAAATAGCAGAATCAGAGACTTGTGGAACTACTCTATCAACGACTGGAACTGGGACAAAATTCGTGATTGGGCTGGTGATGAAGCGGTGGACAGCATCCGCCAGAACGGAATAACTATCGACAGTGACAACGATACGCTTAGTTGGACGCTCGAAGCTTCTGGGGTTTTCTCGGTGAGGTCAGCAAGGACGGCTATCATCGGGATTGGCCAGCAGCATCACCCCATCGCTCACTATTGGCAGACCTGCATCCACCGGAAGTGGTCTATCCTCATGTGGAGAGTCATTTACAGACGATTACCCACCGAAGATATCCTCAAAACCATTGGGATTAGCCTTGCGTCTGCATGCAATTGCTGTCCCGGTCGTCAGACGGAGACCATTGACCACATCTTTTGCCTTGGGTCTCTTCCAGGCGATTCTTGGAGGACCCTCAACTAGATGTACAATATTGTGCTGGACGGTGGATGCTTCCACGATCTGGCGACTGCCTGGGTTTCTGCTTCCCATGGCCACCAGATCGTTGCAGCGGCTGCCACGTGGGTGCTATGGAAAAATTGAAACAAGGCAAGATATGAAGGGCATCAATACTCTGTCGATCAGCTCACTCGGGAAGTCTTCCGTCAATGCCGTAAACGGAGCACCCTTTGCTCCTACATGCCGAGAACCTTTTGGTCCTCTACCCTCCCTTAGATCTTGTTTGTGGTGCTCCCTCTACCCCTATTCGTCCCTTTTGGTGGTATACTTGTACAGGCTTTGTCATTTTGGGTCTTGTATACTTGGACTGGCTTGGTTTTGAGCCTTTTTAATAAATGATGAGGGTTTACCCGAAAATATATATATATATATATATATATATATATATATATATATATATATATATATATATATATATATATCGGACTACGCGATAGCCCGTGCTAAGGGCACGGTCAGAATGGGAACGCAGATCGCCAAGTGGTCAAATGGTCCCCCGAATTCAACCCTAATTTTGACTCAACAATCATTTTAACCTGGATCACCCTTCCCAACCTCCCCCTGGTCTGCTTCCCCGCAGCTGCCCTCAAAAGAATTGCCAGCTCCTTCGGGACCCTGGTAGCCATTGCGGAAGAAACTCGCAACCTCTCCAAGTGTAACTACGCGAAGATATGTGTGGAGCTAGACCTTGCGAATGACCCCCCAAACTCATAGAGATCGAGCTCGGAGATACATCTCACAGACAGCAGCTGGTTTACGACAACAACATCATCTTCTGCAAACACTGTTAGATGAGCGGCCACCTAATTCAGCACTGCTTCCGTGCTCACCCCGAACTAAAGAAGAAAAATCTACGCACCCCACGTGCGCCCATTGCTCAAAGAGACCCTGCCACTATCATCCACAAACCAAATCCCAACCCCCTCCCTCAGATCGAAGGTCAGACACACCCTTACCCTCAGACGACTGCAACAACCAGCCGTGCTATCATCCCTTTCAGTCCCTCCTCACTCGCTCTCCATAACTCGTTCGAACTCCTCTCTGGCACCCCCTTCCGATGCTGCACACAATGGCTTCAGCAAGCTTCCCCCTTACCACCACCGGCCAACAAGATTCCCCCAAGCTCAGCGGCCTCACACACCACCCAACGCTGATAACACCCTCACCTTCCAACCCCCCAGCCAACCGGAGATCTACATACCTATCTCCCCCGAGGCCTCCCACTCTAGCCAACCACCCGCCAATCGATCTCAACAACCGGAAGAGGTCTCGTCGGTGAGCAGCTCAGAGCAGTTCGAGGCACTCCGGGCAGACCCTGAACCCACTCGACATCATCCCACTCCCCCAAAGGACGCTCAAACCAAACTCAGCCACATCTTAACCGACAAATTTTGGCAAGCCAAGGAAGCAGGGTTCCTGGACCGTGGCAACCCCTTATGCGCCCTGGAAGATCAGGACAACGACTCACCTATCACCAACGCCGACGTTGTCGAAAGCAGCGATCAAGGTCGGCCAAACAATGAGTCAGGAAGCAACGGACCCGTTAGCATCCTAACCAAAAAATCCTCATCCAAGAAGAACAAAAACAACCAAAAGCTGATGACGGCAAGGACTACCCGGTCCGCCACGAAGCACAAACAACCCCATCCTATTTTTCCATCCGATGCTTAACATCATCTTCTTGAATGTGAGGGGGCTTGGCAACAAATCGACGATGAACAGAATTCTCAGCCTCAAGAAGACTTACCGCATAGACCTCTTAATCATTATCGAACCCAAAATCCCTGAAAAAAGACTTAAACCCACCCAACTCAAGTTAGGTTTCCCGCATGCCATCGCATGCGGCAACGATATCTGGCTTTTTCTTGCTCAAGACTTCCAATTCGGCATCATCCATGACTCTCCCCAGGCTCTTACTTGTTGGGTTGAACACCCGGCCCTTAAGTCCCGTTTCGCCATCTTCGCTGTCCATGCCAGTTGCGACATCCCTGAGCACAGATTGCTCTGGGCTGACCTTTTGAGGATACATCCGCAGGGGCTGCCGTGGCTTTGCATCGGCGATTTCAACACGGTGTCTTGCATAGAGGAGAAGTCCGGGGGCCGCCCTCCCTCCAAGCCAGTAATGGATGATTTTAACAACTTTACCTTTCACGGAAACCTCACCCCAATCCCCTTCCTCGGCAGTACATTCACCTGGTGCAACATGCAAGATGGTCACCGGCGACAGTACTCCCGCTTAGATCGGGCGATGACCAACGATGGCTAGTCCGACATGGGACTGATCATGTAAAACCCCTAAAATTTTACATAGTTTTTTTTAAAATAAATTGGTATTTACTTGTACTTCGTAATTATACGTCGCATACAATTTTACATTTGTCGTCGCGCGCGAGTTTACGATTCGTATTTCTCGTCGAGTGTGAATATGTGCGAGGTACATATTTTCAGAAAAATATTTTATTTATAGAATTCATTTTTATGGAAAGTATAGTTTCCAAAAAATAAATATATCTGTTTGTCGTTGTTGCCAAAACCTTATTTTTATATAATATAAAAGGGTATTTTTATTCGTCTTTTAAAAATAAATAGTGGTTTAGAAATTTTGTTTTATATAAAATGTATTCTAGATATTTTGCGACGTTTGAAATTTGTTTATTAATATATTTTGTTATTTATAAAAGCTATTTTATGATTTAATATTTAAGTAAATATTATGATTTTCGAAATTTATTTTTACCATATTTTAGTAATTATGAAAAAGATATTTTGAATCCCGTTTGATTTAATATTGGATAATTTTTGATAAATGATATACTTAGTTTTAAATTTAGATTTGGTTAAAATTATTTTAAAAACAGTTTAAACTAAAAGTGATATTTATCAAATAAGAATTTAAATTACTAGTAATCCTTATCCTAATGGAAATTCCCACCTCCTATAAAAGGAGAGGTACTCCTCCTGTATTTCTACCATTCACAAATTTCGCTAAAAAATTTCTCCACACGTGCGAGCATCGTGTTTGTGCCAACCCAAGCCAGCGTGCACCGTGTCGGTGTCAATCTTATTCCAGCTGTTGTACAATTATCCGTCTCGCATCGGGACACACCCCCGGCACGGCACACGCTGACACGTCGACAAAACCCTAACCCTATACCTTCCCGTCAACTGCCAACATCCCATCAGCCACCATCACCACCTTGTTCCGTCCACCCCGTCAACTCCACAACCCAGACCACCGCACCATCCTCTTTCTCTTCCTGCACAGCCCCGGCCACACTCTCCGACAATCACCATCTTTCCGCCACCATTACCACCATCTCCCCCAAATTTCGGCCATCACCACCGTCACCCCCCGCCATTTCCCCGGCTAATCACCACCAAAAATACCAGAAAAACAAAACAAAGATAAATGAAACCTAAAACCTCACCTCCCTCGCCGTGCCAGGCCGACGAAATCCGTCGACCTCCACAACCAGAGAACCACCCTCCGAATCCTAGCCCTGGACTCGCCGCCACGACCTCCTCCAGCCTCTCGGAGCTCCGCCCCCGTGACGGCAGGCCACCGCCGCGCTCGGCAGTTGCTGCGCCGGAGTAGCGCTCACCACAGAGTCCCTTCTCCTCCGAGTCTCCTCTGCCAACCACCGCACGGCGCATCTGAGACCAGCGCCGAACGCCGCCCCGGTGCGTGTGGCCGCTACCTCCACCCAGCTGATCCCCGGCCGAGCCGACCGCCGCTCCACCGCCTCGCCGCGCCGTGTCCTCCGCTCCGCCAGTGCGCCGACCGCCGTGTCGCGCCTCCTCCCAGCCGCATCTCCCGCCGCGTGAAGCTCGCCAGCGCCACCGAGGACCCCCTCCGCCGCTTCTCCTTCCACCTCCACTTCGTCGGAGCTCCGCCCGCGCCAGGCGACCGACTTCGCCGCGACCGCCTTGGTAAAACCTCATCCCTCTTCCATCCTTTCTCTCTCTCTCTCCCCCTCTCTCCACTGTGAAAAAAATTAGGGAAAGGGTTGTTTAATTCTAGGGTTCTATTATTATTTATTATTATTATTATTCTTAAGGGGGGATGAGCTGTAAGTTTGTAACAATTTAGAGTATTGGTATTATTTATATTATTATTATTACTATTATTATTTCTATTATTATTATTTCTATTATATTATTATTATTATTATTACCATAATAGTAATTCAAATATTATTTACAATTATTTTTTTTACATTAATATATGTAAGCTATGCAATTTCAAACTGTATTTAAGCAGTATATTATCTTATCTATTTTAAAATAAAGTTTGGGCAAAAAGGGATATATATATATATATATATATATATAATATATATATATATATATATATATTTGACAAATTTTAGATTTTGCCTAAAATGATACTTCTAAAATTCCAACGACTTTTACCTTAACTAAATAAAATATAGTTAAAATGTTTTGTAAAAGTAGATTTTTAATAGTTATTTAAAAATATACTTGACTAATCTAATATAGTAAAATAAGTTATGGAAATTTCAAATTATATATCTATCTAAGATATTTGGGCCTAATAATATTAATTCATATAAACAATTTTCTAAAATTAGTATAAGTTTTCATCTCCACAAATTATTTTCGCCCTTGACCGTAATTAAATCATGCTTTCTTGTTTTCTCGCAAATTTGGACCCTTACATCTCGACCGCGGCTATTGGACACCTCGGGACTTGTCAGAACATTACACCACACCAGGCGACTCACCAGGCAAGACACCTTGCCACTACTGTTTAAATTTCCTGCTCAATAACATGCATGTTGTGTTTATTTCAAGTTGTTTCTTTCTAAATTATATGTAGATGCAAATTACTATATTTTATGCAATCGACTTAGAGTTAAGGGACCACCGTATGTGCATCTCATAAACTGTCACGATGTGCCACGGATTGTGTGTGAGTGGTGAGTCGCATATAGCTTCGGACTTGCGTACCGACCGTACATCGGTACATAAAGGCCGTACGTTAGGATATAACCGTCAATAGATTGTGTAGAAGAATTGGCGGTTATTAAGGATTAAATAGTGTCGTGGAGACGATGCATGTATAGTATCATTGGAGGGAGGGGACAGTTATTAGCGTAGGGGCTATATTTTATTTTTACACACATTTTGGGCCGAGGGTGACTCTTATGAGCATACCTTTTGTCCAAGGCCGATAGTGACTCGGAGCGCTACTTACTGCCACTCTTTATTTACTCTGCTGAGCCTACAGCACCTGTGTAGAACGTTGTCCTCAAATTGCATATCCCATAGAATGGTTAGGAATCTTTACTCATGCATACTTTTCTGTTGAGCTTTATTTATTCAATTTATTGGCATGATATTATGTGTCTTGTACGTTCCTCTGAGGACCTGGTTATCTCGCCAGGTGTGTGTTCTTATCTTTCACAGGTATTCTAGCTCTGTGATCATTGTTATTTCTTCGAGGATGATTGCACTTGGATCGTCTTTGCTTCGCTCGCCAAACTCATTTTATTTCCATGTATTTCTTTCCTTGCTTGTTGGTAGTGGATTGTCTCCGCCCAAATATTGTATAAAGACTTTTCATAGTTAGTATGATATCTTTATATTTCCTTTATTTTGTGGATGAGATTAGTCGTTATGGTTTCTACTACATATTACAGCTTATGTATGCATACGAGGTTTCCATATATTGGGGTATACTTCGTATGTATACAGCTGGCATGTCTACGTTCCTAGTTCTACGTATTTTGGGACTGGAACGTTACATGTTTTTGTGGTGGCCCATGCAGGTCCAGTTTGCCGTTTCGGTTACATGACTGTACCAAGCGGGCCTGCAATATAGGATTAGAGTCTAGAATCTTATCCACTACTTGACATCCCTTCTTGACTTCAAATTTCGAACTCTCGTTCGACCTCCTTGATTTGCATCTTGCTTGACTCCTCATACCGTAAATTCTTAGTTTCGTGTTTAGTAAGATGACTACAAGTATATGCTCATAGGTTAAACACATGGCTAGATGGGTTACATCGACAATTAATATGCATTGAGATTTATTTGAGTGATAGAGACATTTATTTTCCTAGAAATATGATCTTAAGGAGTAGTTAATTCCAAGTTGGGTAGTAGCATATTACCGCTTTCAAAAGATAGTTGGAATTTTATTTAGATATTACAAGGTGGTATACACAAGAGAATAGCTAGATCGAGAAAACAAATTAATTTATATTTGCGTTTTAATTTTTGAAGGTGTTTGAACATTTATGATTGACAAGTTGTAGCTATACATCTTTGGAGGGATATAAACTTGATTTGAGAAAAGATCTTAAATTTTTAAATGTTAAAGTATGATTTACGATTGACCAAACTTTGAGGACGATGGATAAAATTACATCATATGATCTATTGTTTATCAAGTTATTTAGATTTTGAGTTTAAAGCCTTGATTATGGATATTTAAATTTTGGTAAAAAAAGAGTATGTTCATTTTGCGATATACAAGGACTATTTCAAGATTGATTAGAGATTTAAATTAAACTTGACAGCCTACGATAATTGGTAATTGTGGCGGAGTGTCTTGGAAAATTTTATTGAGAAACTTCGAGGAACTTGAAATTTTAGATTAGATCGTATACTGGTGAAGACCAAGAAACAATTAAGGTCACCCTAATGAGATAGAAGTATTCCACATTAGATTGCCATACCACCTATGACTATAATATTGCATATACACAAGTGTAGTTAGTCATCTACGAAACCATGTGACCATATCTTTGATTTACTCGACATTCCCTCAAACCTAGATTTTATCGTGACTTTCTCATACTCCATCTAAGTGGCTATCATACCTTTCGAAACTGTATTCTAACTTTTTTACCTTGATTTACTCGAATCGGAATTATCATTTTTATGCCTTAGCTTGGTCATTTATTTTTGTGCATTGATCCTTATCTCATGAACTCCCACTTTCTATTTTAAATTCTTTTGTATCCTTTACCGTGACTTTGGTATTTGGAGCACAACACTAGACTTTTTTATCCAACAAATTTCATATTCAAGACCTAGACAAGCTCACCTTCATGTAGGTATATCATGTCCCACTAAAACACGTCCCCTTATACTCTATCTTTATGATGCGACTTTCGAGTCAAAATGGCTTGCTATAAATCTTACCATAATACTTGGTCCTTTATGACTTCGGTTAGAAATCAAATCTTGACTCAAGTCTTTCGACCCGATACTGACTGTGACCTACTTAATTCCTTGAATGCTTAATCTCGTGTTTTATCTTGATTGCTTAACCATTGTCCTTTATTTTTATTTACTTGGACACATAACATCTTTTTGCAATATTAACAACCTTACTTTCCTCCTTTCCGATTAAATTGCTTCACCTATGTCACCTTGATTCCTCCGTGGTTTATGCAATTTTGTTCATTTTATGATTTTCTTGTTCGAAGATGAAATTGATCATGACATCCTTTAGTTAGGAAAGGTTTGATTAGAAAACCCCACATCATGGATAAATAGTATAGTTGGTTAAAATAATCATGCGAATACGACCTATAGATTGGACATAAGTAGAAATGTGCGATAAATCCAAATAGATGAAATAAGGATTTTTGTGTTTTGATCAAGGGTAACTAGAATTCACAAATTTCAAAAATATTTTTGAGGTAACAAATATTGAGGGAAAGATTTTCTAAAAGATTGGGTGAGTTAAGAACCAATTCATATATTGAATGCACGTTCTTGATAAAGACAATGTAGACTTGCCTTTGATAAATATGAGGACATAATGATATTAATTTCAGGGATAACCAAATGGTGGAAGAAGGATTTTACAATTTTGGGTGCATTAAGAATTAAATTTCTAAGGAGATAATAGATATAAAGTTAAGAAGGATTGATATTCACTATCATGAATCTAAGAGTATTGGATTTCAAAAAAGAAAAAAAAAAAAAAAAGAAATGAGGTTTAGTTGAGAAAATATTTATAACTTGGAGGAAGTAAATTATAAAGTTATTCTAGATTTACGGCATTCTATAACGAGAGTGATTATATGAGTATTAGAAAAGGAAGGAGTGCTTTACGAAAAAGGTAAGTTTATGAGATATCAATTCTGAGAGAAATTGAAGTTTCGAGGATTTTGTATTGATAAAGGGAGGATGAGGATTCGAAGATTTACATATTAAACCCACCCGACAATAATGAGCTAGCGGTCCAAATTTGAGATAGAGGAGGCTACTGCCTATTTACAAGGATCGCACAACTATAGGATATATGGTAGCGTGGATTGAATTTAAGGGTTGATAGGTTATCATGCATTGACCAATCTTCTAACCGTTTAAAATTTCAATGAATATCGTCTCTCTCGTCCAATAATTTAAATCTTGATTTTCTTATGGCAAAACTCTTCTAACTCCTCAACACAACCTATCCTAAATATTCCTAAATTTCGAGGACAAAATTCTTTTAAGTTGGGTAGGATGTAAAACCCCTAAAATTTTACATAGTTTTTTTAAAATAAATTGGTATTTACTTGTACTTCATAATATATACGTCGCATACAATTTACTTTGTCGTCGCGCGCGAGTTTGCGATTCGTATTTCTCGTCGAGTGCGAATATGTACGAGCTACATATTTTCAGAAAAATATTTTATTTATAGAATTCATTTTTATGGAAAGTATAGTTTCCAAAAAATAAATATATCTGTTTGTCGTTGTTGCCAAAACCTTATTTTTATATAATATAAAAGGGTATTTTTATTCGTCTTTTAAAAATAAATAGTGGTTTAGAAATTTTGTTTTATATAAAATGTATTCTAGATATTTTGCGAAGTTTGAAATTTGTTTATTAATATATTTTGTTATTTATAAAAGCTATTTTATGATTTAATATTTAAGTAAATATTATGATTTTCGAAATTTTTTTACCATATTTTAGTAATTATGAAAAAGATATTTTGAATCTCGTTTGATTTAATATTGGATAAATTTTGATAAATGATATACTTAGTTTTAAATTTAGATTTGGTTAAAATTATTTTAAAAACAGTTAAACTAAAAGTTATATTTATCAAATAAGAATTTAAATTACTAGTAATCCTTATCCTAATGGAAATTTTAACCTCCTATAAAAGGAGAGGTACTCCTCCATGTATTTCTACCATTCAAATTCCTCCAAAATTTTCTCCACACGTGCGAGCATCGTGTCTGTGCCAACCCAAGCCAGCGTGCACCGTGTCGGTGTCAATCTTATTCCAGCTGTTGTACAATTATCCGTCTCACGTCGAGATACACCCCGGCACGGCACACACTGACACGTCGACAAAACCCTAACCCTACACCTTCCCGCCAACTGCCAACATCCCATCAGCCACCATCACCACCTTGTTCCGTCTACTCCGTCAACTCCACAACCCAGACCACTGCACCATCCTCTTTCCTTCCTGCACAGCCCCGGCCACACTCTCCGACAAACACCATCTTTCCGCCATCATTACCACCATCTCCCCCAAATTTCGGCCATCACCACCGTCACCCCCGCCATTTCCCCGGCTAATCACCACCAAAAATACCAGAAAAAAAACAAAGATAAATAAAACCTAAACCTCACCTCCCTCGCCATGCCAGGCCGACGAAATCTGCCGACCTCCGCAACCAGAGAACCACCCTCCGAATCCTAGCCCTGGACTCGCCGCCACGACCTCCTCCAGCCTCTCGGAGCTCCGCCCACGCGACGGCAGGCCACCGCCGCGCTCGGCAGTTGCTGCGCCGGAGCAGCGCTCACTACAGAGTCCCTTCCCCTCCGAGTCTCCTCCGCCAACCACCGCGCGGCACATCTGAGACTAGCGCCGAACGCCGCCCGCACGCATGGCCGCTACCTCCGCCCATCTGAGACCAGCGCCGAACGCCTCCTTCCAGCCGCATCTCCCGTCGCGCGAAGCTCGCCAGCGCCACCGAGGACCCCCTCCGCCGTTTCTCCTCCCACCTCCACTTCGCCGGAGCTCCGCCCGCGCCAGGCGACCGACTCCGCCGCGACCACCTTGGTAAAACCCCATCCCTCTCCCGTCCTTTTATCTCTCTCTCTCTCCTCTCTCCACTGTGAAAAAAATTGGGGAAAGGGTTGTTAATTCTAGGGTTCTATTATTATTTATTAGTATTATTTCTTAAGGGGGAGGCTGTATTTTGTAACAGTTTAGAGTATGGTATTATATTATTATTATTATATTATTACTATTATTATTTCTATTATATTATTTCTATTATTATATTATTACCATATATAGTAATTCAAATATTATTTATAATTATATTTTTTTACATTAATATATGTAAGCTATGCAATTTCAAACTGTATTTAAGCAGTAGTATATTCTTATATTTAAAATAAAGTTTGGGCAAAAATATATATATATATATATATATATATATATTATATATATATATATATATATATATTTGATAAAATTTTAGATTTGCCTAAAATGATACTTCTAAAATTCTAACGACTTTTACCTTAACTAATAAAAAATATAGTTAAAAGTTTTGTAAAAGTAGCTTTAATAGTTATTTAAAATATATCTTGACTAATCTAATATAGTAAAATAAGTTATGGAAATTTCAAATTATATATCTATCTAAGATATTTTGGGCCTAATAAATATATTTATATAAACAGTTTTCTAAAATTAGTATAAGTTTCATCTCCACAAATTCTTTTCGCCTTGACCGTAATTAAATCATGCTTCTTGTTTTCTCGCAAATTGGACCCTTACATCTCGACCGCGGCTATTGGACACCTCGAGACTTGTCAGAACATTACACCACACAGGCGACTCA
This sequence comes from Iris pallida, assembly GCA_029216955.1. Classification (NCBI taxonomy): domain Eukaryota; kingdom Viridiplantae; phylum Streptophyta; class Magnoliopsida; order Asparagales; family Iridaceae; genus Iris; species Iris pallida. The sequence continues at coordinate 24,601,243 of JANAVB010040619.1, forward strand.
CCAGGTAAGACACCTTGCCACTACTGTTTAAATTTCCTGCACAATAACATGCATGTTGTGTTATTTTTAAGTTGTTTCTTTCTAAATTATATGTAGATGCAAATTACTATATTTTATGCAATCGACTTAGAGTTAAGGGACCACCGTATGTGCATCTCATAAACTGTCACGATGTGCCACGGATGTGTGTGGTGAGTGGTGAGTCGCATATAGCTTCGGACTTGCGTACCGACCGTACATCGGTGCGTAAAGGCGTGCGTTAGGATATAACCGTCAATAGATTGTGTAGAAGACTTGGCGGTTATTAAGGATTAAACAGTATCGTGGAGACAATGCATAGTATCATTGAGAAGAGGGGACAGTTATTAGCGTAGGGGCTACATTTATTTTTACACACATTTTGGGCCGAGGGTGACTCTTATGAGCACTACCTTCTGTCCAAGGCCGATAGTGACTCGGATGAGCGCTACTTACTGTAACTCTTATTACTCTGCTGAGCCTACAACCCTGCGTAGAACGTGTCCTCAAATTGCATATCACATAGAATGGTTAGAAATCTTTACTCATGCATACTTTTCTGTTGAGCTTATTTATTCAGTTTATTGGCATGATATTATGTGTCTTGTTACGTCCCTCTGAGGACCTGGTTATCTTGCCAGGTGTGTGCTCTTGTCTTTCGCAGGTATTCTAGCTCTAGCCGTGATTATTGCTATTTCTTTGAGGATGATTGCACTGGATCGTCTTCACTTCGCTCGCCAAACTCATTTTATTTCCATGTATTTCTTTTCTTGCTTGTTGGTAGTGGATTTGTCTCCGCCCAACATATTGTATAAAGACTTTTCATAGTTAGTATTATGATATCTTTTTTTTTCTTTATTTTGTGGATGAGATTAGTCGTTATGGTTTCTACTACATATTACAGCTTATGTATGCATACGAGGTTTCCATATATTGGAGTATACTTCGTATGTATACAGCTGGCATGTCTACGTTCCTAGTTCTACGTATTTTGGGACTGGGACGTTACAGATCACTAATCTCTCTCATCTGAACTCTACTGAATTGGATCACTCCCCTCTTCTTGTCCAGATCAGCAGCAATCACACCGACAACAAGAAAGCTTTTCGCTTCCTCAACTTTTGGCGTCATCACCCACAATTTCAGAATACCGTTGCTTCGACATGGACTTCCGTCTCGGCCATTGACCCCATGACCCGGTTGGCGTCCAAGCTCAAGGCCACTAGAAAGGCCATATCATCTTGGAGAAAGAGGCATACGGCGACATCTTTCAGTCTATACGAGAGACGGAGGACGACATCACCCGCACGAAGTCCACATTTGCCATTAACAACTCCCGGAGACCGTACATCACTAAACCTCGCCAGAGCTCTTCTTAAATCCAGGCTGAGAGTAGAGAATGAATTCTGGAAGCAAAAAGCCAGATTGACCTGGGACACCGACGGAGGTCGTAACTCCAAGTTCTTTCACGCGTGCGTAAAAGGACGCAGGAACAAATTAAAATTACACCGGATTCTCGACGACAATGGCAACATGGTCGATGACCAGGCTGGAATTCAGGCCGCGGCCGTGAACTTTACTCCAGCCTATTCACCAAAGAGCGGGTCGCTAAAGACGAGACGCTATTGTCGGTTATCCCTTCCCTCATTAGCGATAATGACAACGAGACCTGCTTGCCACCACTTCAGAGGAGGAGGTCAAAGCAGCGGTCTGGTCCATTAACGAGTACAGTGCCCCGGGGACGGACGGGTTCAACAGCGTCTTCTTCAGAGATTGCTGGAACATCATTAAAAATGACTTAGTCGAAGCCATTACTGCCTTTCTCTAAGGGGCCAGTTACCCTAATTCGATTTCATGCGCCAACATCATCATTATCCCCAAGAAAGACAATCCGGAAACCTTTAAGGACTTCCGTCCGATCAGCCTCTGCACCTTCACCAACAAGATCATATCTAAGATTTTCGCCAAGCGGATGTCCGAACTTCTTCCCAAGATCATTTCCGAAGAGCAAAACGGATTTGTTAAAGGTCGCAATATTACAGACAACATCCTTCTTGCACAAGAGATGATCACGTGCATGAAGTTCCCGTCGAGGGAGGGAACGTGGCCATCAAACTCGACATGGAAAAAGCATACGACCGGCTAGACTGGCAATTTATGATCTGGATATTCAGGGCCTTTGGCTTCTCCGAAACATGGATTGACATCGTCTTCAGATCAATCAACAATGTGTGGTTTTCCACCGTCATTAACGGCCAGGCAACGGAATTCTTTCGTTCTACTCGCGGGGTTAGACAACGGGATCCGCTCTCTTCCACCATTTTCATTATCGCGGCCGAAGCCCTCAGCAGAAGTGTGAAACCCATTATTTTGTAGCCATTTATTTAAATAGAATTTTTGTGTTATTAATAAAACGTTTTCAAAATTATTATTATTGATATATAATTATTAATTATTTTGGATGGAAAGAATTTCGAAATTATAAATAACTTGGATTTTTTTTATTTCGAACCCAGACCCGAGTCCGAGCCCAGACCCAGGCCCGAGCCCATTCTTCCTATTTCTTTCTAATCCTGGATTTGACTTGGTTAATAAATATATATATATATATATATATATATATATATATATATATATAATATATATATATATATATATTGGTCTTGGGCTGGTCCCGAAGGACCAGCGGTTGGGAGTGGGGACTTGTTCCTCTTCCACACGTTTTAGTAACGTACACTACAAACTCTCCCTTAATATCCCCCACTTCCCCACTTTCCCCGTACTCACAGCAGAAGAGGAACAAAACTTTTGTTATCAACTCTCTCATCTCCTTCCTCACAAAAGCAAAACCACTCTCTCATCTCTCTCTTCCATTCACTTATTTCCTTCTCTCTGGAAGAAGAACCTACCCAAACCCATTTTTCCCCAAGCCCTAGCCACCCTCTTCCCCGAGCTCAGCGCCGACCGCGGCGCGACCCCCTTCCGGCGTCCGCGCCGAGCCCGACCGGCTCCCCGCAGCCCGCGCGGCCTCCCACCGGCGGCATACCCCGCCCGCCGAGCCATCTCCGGCCGTCACCCTCTCCCGCGGACCCTCCTCCGCGCGCCGCCCTACACCAGCGCGCGAGCCCCTTCTCCGGCGAGCCGTCCGCGCCGCCTCCCGCGCGGTTTTCCCCGGCAAAGCCAGCGTTCCGCGGCCCCTCTCCCGCGGGTTCCTGCGCTTGACAGCGTACTCCCGCGCCCCTTTGTCTCCCTGCTGTCCAGATCGGTCCGCGACGTCGCTGATTTTCGCGGGCCAGCGTGCCTATCCTTGGATTCCGGCGTTTCGACGTCGACGTCGCTGCGGGACTTCTATTTATTATTCTTTCTATATCTTCTGAGAGCTCTAGCCGAGCACCCGAGGTATAATTTCGCTGCCCGTTGCATTATTTTCAGTAGTCTGTGATGATAATCGGTCCCCGGTTTCCCTTTGGGAAATCCGGTTAGCTACGTAGGATTCGGTTAGCTACGTTAGCTTTTGGTTGGTTGGTTTGCGAGATTTTGTGATGTGGTTGCTGTGATTTTTACGTTATTGGTGGATTGCGGGATTCCCGGGTATCTCGGGAAGGTTCTGGTGGTTTGGAGAATTATTTCGGTGGATATATTTTCGGGATTATTATTTGGTTGGAACAATTGCAGGTTTTGTGGCGCATTTCCCAGTTTTGGGTTGTCCCGAAATAGAGGAAGTGCTGCCCAAATTTTTACAAAACTTTATTTATTTTGATTTCAAATCGGTTTTCGGAAAATGAATTTTAAAACTGATTTTTCGGGCGACGACCGTACCGGTCTGTGGGCCCTAGCGAAATGCAAACGCACCGGTCCGACCGGGCGTTGAGGTATTAGCTAGACTTGATGATGGACCGAGTCTGAGACTCCAACTTTATTTTAAATTATTTTATTTAATGTTTAAGCTATTTATTATAGTTATTTATTTACTGCATTTTATTTGGTAATTAAATCATTTCCTCTTATTTGATGTAAAAAGAATTGTACAGGGCATAAGCCCATAACTCTAGGATGATTAGCTGTGCCCATGTATTGCTTAGCGTAGGTTTTACTTTCTTTTCTGGGTGGATGTTGATCTTGGGTGGTTTTGGATTGAACGTATAATCGTAGTTAGAGCGTAATCATATGATTAATTAAGAATTAATTAAATGGATGAAAAATTAGTAAATAACTAGTTCATGATTTATCATTAAAAGAAAACTATATTTTATAAAAATATTACAAAAACACAAAGTTTTCCAAAGTTAATTGATTCTCGTTGTTATTTCCAAATAATCCAATTAACCGGCTTAATCAAACGCACGTAGTTGCGACGTAAACGTTAGCTGTAGATTAATACAAATTAAAACCTGACTAGGACTTACTACTAGAGATTGCAACTAGCACACTTAGCCTGGTTATTCAAGGTTCTAAGTCGAGTTCTCAACTGTAGGAACTCGAAGTTACAACTGACGTTCCTCCTCGGTACCGACCCGTCTTTCCAGTCATCTAAAACAAGGCAAGTTTCGGATTATGTTTTCTTGTAATTTCCTTAGTAAAGTTAAGCTGCATGATAAACCACACTGCTGACACGGAACTCTACCTTAGGGTTCAACTACTGATTGTTACTGTTACTGAATGTGGGACTGGGGGAATAGTGTAGACGTTTATGACCAAAGCCCCTACTGAACTGACTGCCCTCTCACACACGGGGATAAGCCATATCGTATCGCTAGGATACTACTGATCAACCCAAGCCGGTCATAAACGTTTGCATATTCAAATCACACAGAACTGTTTTAAACTGCTGAAATATTATTTTAAACTGTTTACCCTGCACTTTTTCAATTACTATTTAAATTATGAGATGCGTATTTCGTTCTTGCTTCCTTCTGACTGGAGACAACATTTTAGGTAACACTGAGGAAGACGAGCTATACTATAATAGCTATTATGACCCGGTTCTTTACCCTGCGACGGTACCGGAGCCGTCTTTGGAGGACGCTGATCCTGGGACTGCTGAACCTGATGCTTAGATAGTTTCCCTTTCTGCATTTTCTTTATTTGGAGTTTGTAGTTTTATTTCTGCATTTCCTTCCAGTTGTATTTCTGAATTTTTATTAAAAAAGTTTCAATTCGAATAGAACAGTTGTGACAAATGTAATTGTGTTGTTGTGAATACCTGCAATGGAACAGCTTACTGCCGTCGTCTCACCACGGTACAGGCTGGGCATGGTCCGGTTCGACCGATTAACTTGGGATCGGGTCGTGACATGTTTTCAGTGGTGGCCCATGCAGGTCCACAACAAACAACAACTTAGAAAAACATACCTAGAAACAATTAGAACACTAGAACATTGATTTGTCACGACATAGGTCCAATTCATATATAAATAAATATTTTTGTTGATTATAGACCGGTAGGCTACCTTGCTTATGTGTGCGTCCTAACCCTTCCAGAGAATGACCGCTGACCAAATCCTGCTGGCGATGAGGTGTCATCTCCGAATCATACCCCATCTCCTCAACCAAGCCCAGGGTCTTTTCCCTCGCGGCTGTTTGATCGTCCTCATAGTACATCCAGTGAAGTTTTCCCTACACTGACGATTTCTACCTCATCTCAAACCAAGTTGCTTTTCCTTGGTGGAGTATTCATTTTTGTTGCTCCACCAGTACCAGCAATCATCTTCCAAATGGTTGTCCTATTTCAAGAAATCCTGGAGTTCCAGAAAGCTCAAGATAAAGCCCAGCAGGAACAGATGAATATCACGAGAGAAGACATGAAGAACGTCATGATGTAGCCTTAGTTATCCCCAACCAAGTTAGAGCAGAACTTTTGTCCTAGGAAGGATACCCTTGAATCTAGAAGATATTTGGGTCCCATCAAGTACTCTACTCTCCGGCAGCCTTGTCGTAAGAAGCTATGGGCTTGTAACTATTGTAAGAGGCCTGGTCATCAGGCCGTTGGTTGCCGCAAGAGATTGGGACGATGTTTGGCATGTGGATCTGCTGAACATCGGGGTAAAGGACTGCCCCTTATCTTTCCATCAAACCAGAGCTCATATCCCAGCAACATCTGTTAGGCCACAACCCAGGGACCCTCTTCCTATCCAGCAGACCCTGCCCCTTACAATAAGGCATGATGCATACTCGAGGTTCATAGAAAGGGAAGCAGTTGGAGACTGCTCATACAGAACCATGAAGAATAGTACCTAGAACCGCAGAATAGCATCATATTTTTGGAAGTTGTAACAGGATGTCCTTAGATCAATCATAAGAGTTTTTGCTATAATTCTCCACATGAATAGAAGTTTTTAGTTACACCCTTATGGCAGATGTTTTCCCTGATAGTCTCCCCGGATTATCCCAGATCTAGACATAGGATTCACCCCTGACTTAGTCCCTGGCTCTTTCCCTATTTCTAAAGGATGTTACAGAGTCAACCCGAAGTTGGCCAAGAAGATGAAGGACCAGAGCAATGAAGGCTCTAGGATTTATTCAGAGTGGAACTTCACTTTAGGGAGTATCTATCTTGTTTGTGCCCAGAAGGATGGAACAACGGATGTGCATCGATTACCAGACACTAAAGAACAAGTACTTTCTGCCCGGATCGAGGATCTGTTTGATCGGGTTGTGTGGAGTTAGAGTGTTTCGAAGTTTGACTTAAGATTTGACTACCATCAAATCAAAGTCAGGAAAGAGGATATTTCCAAGATGGCGTTCAAACATCAAGTATGGGAAGTTTTCTTTGGTCAGGACGTTAGACTGACAAATGCTCCTGCTGTGTTCATGAATCTCATGAACAGAGATTTTCATGAGTATTGGAATCAGTTTATCTTCTCCATCGATAACATTCTGATATATTTGAAGACTGAAGAAGAGTATGAAGAACACCTGAGGAAATTTTGGAAACTTTGAGGAAAAAGAAATTTTATGGTAAGTTATCTGAACGTGGATTTTTGACAAGGCGGACTTTTGGCCATGTTGTCAAGAGAAGAAATTTCGATGGAAGATAGCTGTTGTTGAAGAATGGTATACCCTAAGTTCAATTCGAAAGTTTCTTGAACTTGGCCGGCTACTATCAGAAGTTCGTGAAGGACTTCGCCAAGATTGCTGAGCCGATGACGAAGCTCACTTGGAAGAATGAAGAGTTCATCTGAACGAAAGTTTGCCAGGCGGCATTGAGGAGCTGAAGAAGAGACTTACCACTACACCAATCCTTGCGCTACCCGCATGAACCGGTGGGTTCTCAATTTACAGTAATGCCTCTGGAAAGGACTGGGCTGCGTTCTTCAACAACATGGAAAAGTAATTGCTTACATATATAGGCAACTACAGACTCATGAGGAGAATTATCCCACACCTAATTTGAAATTTGCTGCAATTATCTTTACCTGGAAGCTATGGAAGCATGAGTTCTATGGAAAGGGAGTGAAAATATATACGGACTACAAAAGTCTGAAATATGTCTTCACTCGAAAAGGGCTGAATGTTAGACTGAGAAGATGGCTGAAGCAGATGAAGGATTTCGACATCAACCTGCAGTACCATTCAGGTAAGGCTAATATGGTCGCTGATGCACTTGGTCGATACTGATGGCAGAGTTCTTAGCCAAGGACTAGCACCTGCTAGAAGACATCGAGAAGTTTGGACTGGAGGTTATACTACCTGGAGATAGACGGACGGAGCTGGATGCTGATTCAGTATTGATGAAGTTCGAGGCTGAGGGACAAAATCAAGAGATCGTAGTTTCAAAACGAGGCACTTTGCAGGCTCAGAGATCAAGTATTGGCAGGAACACTTGAGGGTTTCTAAATTGATCAGCAGTGGAACTCTGAAGAATGGTGCGAGACTTTGCGTATCGGCTGACAACGGAGAGGAACGAGTTGAAGGAAGAAATGCACCAGTCGCAGTATTCCATATATTCAGGAGATAATAAGATGTATCGGAATATGCCTCCATTGGTTGGTGTTATGGAATAAAGAAGGACAATTCCAGGTATGGAATTAGATGTGAATTTGTCAACATGAGAAATTTAGCAAGAGGACAACAAGCTTGTTGAAGCCGCTGGACAATTCGGAGTGGAAATAGAAGCATATAACAATAACTTTGAGTAAGGATTGCCTTGTTCCCAAGGAGGGAAGGGCACCAATTGGATTATTATAAACCGACTGACTAAGTCGGCACACTTTATTTTCCTTCAAAGTTGGTTTATCCACTAAGAAGTGGGTAGCATTGTACAGGAAGCACATCTACCGGATTTATGGAGTACCGCAGGACGAGCAATCAGAGAGGTCAATCCAGACGCTTGAAGATGTATTGAGATTTTGCGTCTCGGAATTGGGTAGGTCTTGGGAAGACCAAATTGCATTTGGTGAAGTTTCTCCTACCAGAGGAACAATCAGTTTCGACGGAGCTGGAAATTGAGGCCAGGTACATCAGGTCATTTGAAGTTTAAGACGCGTTGGAAGTAGCGTACCAGTTAGCTCTACCAGCTAATCTTGAGAATGTGCAACGTCTTCTACGTCACAGCTCAGACGTTACATTTCGGATCCGAGTCACATTTTGGATAATTCAGAGATGAAGATTGGAATCAACCTTTCAGTGCCAGAGAAACCAGTTGCAAGCCTAGTCAGAGATGAGAAGAAAATCAGAATTTGAGCCATCATTTAAACTCTTATTCCTTATCTTTTCTTTTCCCCGTTCTAAATTTGACCAATGCTGCTAAATTAGCCTAGTTTTGCAAGCTATCTCTTTAATCAAGCTTGATCATGACGGTATTTTATAGGGTGCACCCACTAATATATTGTCTAATCAGGACCGGTGCATGATGGTCTGATCAACCTCGTGTATTTTGGTTCGCTTTTGTATTCTTTCTGCATGGATGTCACCATAAATAAAACTTGCCCCTAAACCGTCTCATCCATGACTGCCTTGAAAATTCTTATGGTTGGACCTGAGTTACGGACGCAGTACCCGTACATGTTTGTCTTTCCTACCTTACTTTAAATTTCGAGGACGAAATTTTCTAAGGAGGAAAGATTGTGAAACCCATTGTTTTTGTAGCCATTTATTTAAATAGAATTTTTGTGTTATTAATAAAACGTTTTCAAAATTATTATTATTGATATTATAATTATTAATTATTTTTGGATGGAAAGAATTTCGAAATTATAAATAACTTGGATTTTTTTTATTTCGAACCCAGACCCGAGTCCGAGCCCAGACCCAGGCCCGAGCCCATTCTTCCTATTTCTTTCTAATCCTGGATTTGACTTGGTAATAAATATATATATATATATATATATATATATATATATATATATATATATATATATATATATATATATATATATAATATATATATATATATATATATATATATATATATATATATATATATATATTGGTCTTGGGCTGGTCCCGAAGGACCAGCGGTTGGGAGTGGGGACTTGTTCCTCTTCCACACGTTTTAGTAACGTACACTACAAACTCTCCCTTAATATCCCCCACTTCCCCACTTTCTCCTCGTACTCACAGCAGAAGAGGAACAAAACTTTTGTTATCAACTCTCTCACCTCCTTCCTCACAAAAGCAAAACCACTCTCTCATCTCTCTCTTCCATTCACTTATTTCCTTCTCTCTGGAAGAAGAACCTACCCAAACCCATTTTGCCCCAAGCCCTAGCCACCCTCTTCCCCGAGCTCAGCGCCGACAGCGGCCGCGCGACCCCCTTCCGGCGTCCGTGCGCGAGCCCGACCGGCTCCCCCGCAGCCCGCGCGGCCTCCCACCGGCGGCATACCCCGCCCGCCGAGCCATCTCCGGCCGTCACCCTCTCCCGCGGATCCTCCTCCGCGCGCCGCCCTACACCAGCGCGCGAGCCCCTTCTCCGGCGAGCCGTCCGCGCCGCCTCCAGCGCGCGGTTTCTCCCCGGCAAAGCCAGCGTTCCGCAGCCCCTCTCCCGCGGGTTCCTGCGCTTGACAGCGTACTCCCGCGCCCCTTTGTCTTCCTGCTGTCCAGATCGGTCCACGACGTCGCTGATTTTCGCGGGCCAGCGTGCCTATCCTTGGATTCCGGCGTTTCGACGTCGACGTCGCTGCGGGACTTCTATTTATTAGTCTTTCTATATCTTCTGAGAGCTCTAGCCGAGCACCCGAGGTATAATTTCGCTGCCCGTTGCATTTATTTTCAGTAGTCTGTGATGATAATCGGTCCCCGATTTCCCTTTGGGAAATCCGGTTAGCTACGTAGTAGATTCGGTTAGCTACGTTAGCTTTTGGTTGGTTGGTTTGCGAGATTTTGTGATGTGGTTGCTGTAATTTTTACGTTATTGGTGGATTGCGGGATTCCCGGGTATCTCGGGAAGGTTCTGGTGGTTTGGAGAATTATTTCGGTGGATATATTTTCGGGATTATTATTTGGTTGGAACAATTGCAGGTTTTGTGGCGCATTTCCCAGTTTTGGGTTGTCCCGAAATAGAGGAAGTGCTGCCCAAATTTTTACAAAACTTTATTTATTTTGATTTCAAATCGGTTTTCGGAAAATGAATTTTAAAACTGATTTTTCGGGCAACGACCATACCGGTCTGTGGGCCCTAGCGAAATGCAAACGCACCGGTCCGACCGGGCGTTGAGGTATTAGCTAGACTTGATGATGGACCGAGTCTGAGACTCCAACTTTATTTTAAATTATTTTATTTAATGTTTAAGCTATTTATTATAGTTATTTATTTACTGCATTTTATTTGGTAATTAAATCATTTCCTCTTATTTGATGTAAAAAGAATTGTACAGGGCATAAGCCCATAACTCTAGGATGATTAGCTGTGCCCATGTATTGCTTAGCGTAGGTTTTACTTTCTTTTCTGGGTGGATGTTGATCTTGGGTGGTTTTGGATTGAACGTATAATCGTAGTTAGAGCGTAATCATATGATTAATTAAGAATTAATTAAATGGATGAAAAATTAGTAAATAACTAGTTCATGATTTATCATTAAAAGAAAACTATATTTTATAAAAATATTACAAAAACACAAAGTTTTCCAAAGTTAATTGATTCTCGTTGTTATTTCCAAATAATCCAATTAACCGGCTTAATCAAACGCACGTAGTTGCGACGTAAGCGTTAGCTGTAGATTAATACAAATTAAAACCTGACTAGGACTTACTACTAGAGATTGCAACTAGCACACTTAGCCTGGTTATTCAAGGTTCTAAGTCGAGTTCTCAACTGTAGGAACTCGAAGTTACAACTGACGTTCCTCCTCGGTACCGACCCGTCTTTCCAGTCTTCTAAAACAAGGCAAGTTTCGGATTATGTTTTCTTGTAATTTCCTTAGTAAAGTTAAGCTGCATGATAAACCACACTGCTGACACGGAACTCTACCTTAGGGTTCAACTACTGATTGTTACTGTTACTGAATGTGGGACTGGGGAAATAGTGTAGACGTTTATGACCAAAGTCCCTACTGAACTGACTGTGTTAGCTTACCCCTCTCACACACGGGGATAAGCCATATCGTATCGCTAGGATACTATTGATCAACCCAAGCTGGTCATAGACGTTTGCATATTCAAATCACACAGAACTGTTTTAAACTGCTGAAAATATTATTTCAAACTGTTTACCCTGCACTTTTCAATTACTATTTAAATTATGAGATGCATATTTCGTTCTTACTCCCTCCTGACTGGAGACAACATTTTAGGTAACACTGAGGAAGACGAGCTATACTATAATAGCTATTATGACCCGGTTCTTTACCCTGCGACGGTACCGGAGCCGTCTTTGGAGGACGCTGATCCTGGGACTGCTGAACCTGATGCTTAGATAGTTTCCCTTTCTGCATTTTCTTTTATTTGGAGTTTGTAGTTTTATTTCTGCATTTTCCTTCCAGTTGTATTTCTGAATTTTTATTAAAAAAAATTTCAATTCCGAATAAAACAGTTGTGACAAATGTAATTGTGTTGTTGTGAATACCTGTAATGGAACAGCTTACTGCCGCCGTCTCACCACGGTGCAGGTTGGGCATGGTCCGGTTCGACCCATTAACTTGGGATCGGGTCGTGACATGTTTTCAGTGGTGGCCCATGCAGGTCCACAACAAACAACAACTTAGGAAAACATACCTAGAAACAATTAGAACACTAGAACATTGATTTGTCACGACATAGGTCCGATTCATATATAAATAAATATTTTTGTTTGATTATAGACCGGTAGGCTACCTTGCTTATGTGTGCGTCCTAAACCTTCCAGAGAATGACCGCTGACCAAATCCTGCTGGCGATGAGGTGTCATCTCCGAATCATACCCCATCTCCTCAACCAAGCCCAGGGTCTTTTCCCTCGCGGCTGTTTAACCGTCCTCATAGTGCATCCAGTGAAGTTTTTCCTACACTGACGATTCCTACCTCATCTCAAACCAAGTTGCTTTTCCTTGGTGGAGTATTCATTTTTTGTTGCTCCACCAGTACCAGCAATCATCTTCCAAATGGTTGTCCTATTTCAAGAAATCCTGGAGTTCCAGAAAGCTCAAGATGAAGCCCAGCAGGAACAGATGAATATCACGAGAGAAGACATGAAGAACGTCATGATGTAGCCTTAGTTATCCCCAACCAAGTTAGAGCAGAACTTTTGTCCTAGGAAGGATACCCTTGAATCTAGAAGATATTTGGGTCCCATCAAGTACTCTACTCTCCGGCAGCCTTGTCGTAAGAAGCTATGGGCTTGTAACACTACAAGAAAATAGAGCTTTTTCCGACGTTTTTTTTCTTCCGATGTTTATGGAAACGTTGGCTTAGGCATGATACACCGACGTTCTACATTAAACGTTAGAAAATACCAACGTTTTTTCTTAAACGTAGAGGATTATCGGCGTTTTTTTTTTTCAACATTTATGTTTAAGTCGTCTTAGGTAAGCAAATATCGACCTTTTACATTAAATATTGAAAAATATTGGCTTTTTAACGTTTTTTTTCGAAGTTAGTCTGAAACGTCGCGAAATTTATGGACGTTTTGCCGTAAACGTCGATCATTGTGAAATAAACCTTGTTATTATTTTCTTTTCCCTCTGTATTTTGCACTTCCCTATTAAAATACTCTAATTCCTCCACTATTCTGCTGCTTTCTTCGGAAGAAAAATCCCAGCCCATGCCCCAACCTTATTTTTATTTAAATTCATCCCTCTCTAGAGCTTTCTCTTCTCCCCCTTCATCAAATCGTCCAAAACACTAACCATCTTTCTTTCCCCCTAAGTCAAATCCTTTTATTACTTCACAAAATTCCTAATCCTGGCTAATTTTTTTCCTTCAAAAAATTCTCTCATTGATAACAAATTTTCTCCTCCACACGTGCGGGTCGAGGACCACCAGCTCCGCGGGCGGCAGCGCGCGCGTCAGCCCCTCTATCTGCGCCGCGCTCGGCACCCACTGCACGAAGAACCTCAGCCTGTCGTCGAACTCGTCGTGCAGGCCGAACACCTTGCGCCAGTGCTTCGCGTCCAGGACCACCCTCGCCGCGTCGGGGAGCAGCGCCGACACGGTGCTGTACACGGCCGCCAGGTCTTCCTCCGGGCTGGCCTTGGTCTCGGGCTCTGGGTCGACGGAGCCGGGCTCGGGGCCGGCGTCGCCGAGCTCCTGGATGGAGAATTCGAGGACGTGGGTGATGGGGTTGGTGTTGCGGCGGACGACGTGGCGGCCGACGACCACGTCGCCCAGGGACTTGAGGACGAAGTCGATCAGGCCGGTGTCGCCGATGGTCTGGCGGGCTGCGTCCCGTACCTCCTGCCGCGTCATCATGCGCTCGTGCTCGATCAGCGCGTCGACTATCACCTCGGCCGCGAACTTGAGCCTGCGCACGGCCCAGCGGCTGGGCAGTCCTGCCGCGACCGCGTCGAAGTCTCGGAACTCCTCCTTGTGCTTCTTCGTCTTCTTCTCCGGTGCGGTCTTCTTCGGCTTCGGATCCAGCAGAGGCTGCTGGGGTTTGCGCTTGATCAGGTCGAGAAGGTGGCGGAGGAGTTCTCTGACAGTGGAGCATCCAGGACACGAGTAGGTGGAGACGATGCGGTGGAGGTCGCGGACGTCGTGACCCGTAGTGGCGGTGGTGGCGTCGTCGAGGAGGGAGGCTAATGGGAAGGAGGAGAGCTGGGCAATGGCACTCTTGTAAGCCTCCTTCGTGAGACCGAAGCTACCAGAATGGAACTGGTATCCCCATCTGGCGAACCAAGTTCTGCCGTAGGCCACGCCAAGGAGGAGCCGGAGGTCCATGGAGTACTTTTGGGACGTATCCTCCACTGTCACTTCCCTGGACACCAAGTAGAAGAAGAGACTAATTAACTTTGGTAATTAAACATAATTGGTCTGTTAACATCAAGTGTTAAAGAGCTAAGAAGCACGGACACTACGAATATCTGTATTGTGTCCTCGTCGTATCGGACACAACCGAGCCATTGTAAAATACACGAGGACACGTGAGAATTCATATATACCATATTGTATTTGGAGAGTGTTAGTCGACGTCGGCTATGTCTAGGAAGGGCCAGCTGAAGGTGCTCGCCAACACGGTCGATCGATCCTCAGCAGGAGGGAGTACCATCCTGCCGAGTACCATGCCATCGTCTCGTCGTTGGTTGGGCCGGAGTACCATTTAATGGAAGAAATTTAGTGTTTCGGTTTTTTTTTTTTCTTTTCACTGTTTGTATTATTTTCTTCCATAAAACCATTTTTATTGTATTTCTCGTCCATTAATCCTTGGTTTGGTGTTTTTTCGGCTAGGGTTCGGAACGAAATTTTGGGGACTATTTATACATATGCAATTATATTTAAATTGAAATCATTATTGGCTTAAAAAGGTTAATTTCTTTTCAAGTGAGTAGGTAATTGGGGTTTTGTTTGTGTAGGGAGACAGTGATGTAGGTTCTCCATTTATGTCTACTCCAGGCCTAGGTTCGTTCTGAATAGAGTGACGACCCGGTAGGAAGACAATGATGGTAGGAGAATGATGGCAGCTTCACCATAACAAATACATTTCTCGCTTTATATTTCATGTTGTTTAATTGTTCATAACTTCTTTAGCATATGAGTATTGCTTATTTACATTAGGTATGCAGTTTGTTTTGCTTGATCCTCAATAGTTGTCTGATCGTAGCTTCCTGCTACTTTTATTTGCTAGCACTTATTATTATTATTTTCTAAACTGATGGCTAGACAAAGAGAGGAGGATCTCTAAAATTGAAAATGGGTAGTCAAAACCTAGGATGTTAAGTACTCATTTCCACTGGTTAATATATTTTGATAATTCTAGACAAACTCTAGTTTTGTTCATTACATAGTGAAATTGATTATTTGCTAGGGAAAATCAGCATTCAAATGTAATTCCTCTTCTGGGTAATTGTGTTCATGAGGATACAAGTTTTTTAGTCTATGAGTTAATGCAAAATGGGTCTCTTGACACACAATACATGGTATATAAATTTATTCGACACACTTTGGTATGAACAATAAGGCAAGGAAAATACAATATCTGATATGTTATTTTTCATTATTCATTCAGGACTTTCCTGTGGGGCTGCCTTAACTTGACACATTAGGATGAAAATTGCACTTGATATAAGAAGGTAACATTCTGAACAACCATTTTTGCTATCAAACATAGAGATTGCTTACTTGAGGTTGCTTATGAGTGTTAGTTTTTCTTTGGCCATCAATTTGATATGGTGTTTTACTGTATAGGGATTTTTCAAAAGAGAAATTATTTTAGCTAGGCCATAACCATGCCGACATATTAATGAAAGGGTTTCAAGTTGAGATATCAGCATAGGTAACTAGTTTATACCTACTTGAAAATATTTGTGTCTCCTATCTATATTGTCCTTGTTTGTATCTGTGTCCTTGTCGTGCCTACGTAGTTAGCATTAATTAATTTTCCTATATTTAAAGGTATTTTTGTTGAACCAAAGATAACTTAATCCTCGAGCAAATCATTGTGTTGGCACTGAAATGTCCTAGCATACCCTGTTCATGTTCATGAAATTTTTATTATTTTATTGTTTCTTGTTTATGTAGTATGTCAATGAATTTTTTATTATTTTTCATCTTCCTCCATGTTTGCATCAATGAACAGTAATATTCAACCACCAAAAAATAAATTTTCTAGCAATAGTTGAAGCAGTTTCAAGAAAAGTTATTCTCATCAAAGATAAAAATACTTTGTAGGAGAATATGTACATTTAGACTCTAGAAATAGAGGATACAAGAAGTGTTGTATGAAGTTATTTCTTTATGTGCTAGTTTCATGAGCATTTGATTGGATCAGTTAGGAAATAAACCACTTGTATAAGTTTTCCATTGTAAAAGTTGGGTTACATATGGAGAAATTGTTGCAGAAGTTGATACAAGGGAAGTTTGGAATTGTCCCAGATGCTGGGACATTTACACTTGTACCTTTTACATATGTAAGTTTACTTCTTTTGAAATTTGATGGTTAATATTTATTCCCTCCAAGCCTCTGCCATTTCTTCAGGAAGATGGCGAACCTTCCATATTACCTTGCCCTTCGCTGGTGTTCAAAGCATCTGTAGTTACTTTTTTATATTCCACATGAAGGAGTTCTGGTTGAGATGACATGTTATCTTCATCTTTCTGGTGATCAGGTATGTGAGGTATATGCTCCTTTACACTTTTACTCTATGTAGTGCTCCTTGAATTCTCCATTTGAGTAGAATATGAGGTACCGTCTAGATCTCCAGTATCAACAACTTCAAATAACGATCCTGCATAAGAAAAATCATGTTCTTCAACTTCCAACCCCTCATTAGGAAAACCTTTGATTTCTCAGGATCATTGTTCGATGGATTACTACCAAAAACATCCTAGGTACTAGTATCGGGAGGGATGTCGATGCCTACATCATTAAACACTTAATTGGTACTAGTATCATACACTAAAACTTTCTTTTTGGCTAATCCATAATGAAAAACTTGTGGATATCGAACTTGTATCCTTATACAGAGTTAAGATAACATTATATGCATATTTGTATCCATCCATATATGAATTTTTTGTTTAGATGTGGATCCAATTGGATATATCTGAGTCTGTTTGCACTTTAATAACATAAAACACAATTAGCTAACCTGAGACAAGTTATTTTCCCCACTTTAAATCTAAGTCATACCATAACTTACTGCCGATAGAAACCATAACTCCAATTTGACAGTGGCACATATGGTGAAACAATATAGTAAGTACAAATCTAGAGAAGGTTTCCTCTCCTCCCCCTTCATCAAACGGGGCTGGTGCGTCTCTGTACGCTGAACCTTCTTCTACTAACACAATTAGTACGGTGGTATTCAGTCACAATACTTTCTTTCTTTCTTGATTTAATTTTGGTGTATGTCTATAACTTGCTTTTGCTGTTTTAGATGCTGAAGGGACAACTGTTTGTCGATAAGTTTTTGTGAAAAAAACCCAATATAGTTTCTTGGATTACATTTCCAGCGGATTTGAGGTTAATTTCATGGTCACTGTAGATTTTACAGGTTAGTTTTTTGCTTATAGAATACTTTTCTATCCAGTTATACATTGCAAGTTTTATGAAGACAATATCTCACTTTTGTGCCAATGTTTATCCAGCTTCAAATGAGAACCCTCGGGAACCTAGTTCATTGTACTATATTGATCCTTCTTGGCGTTTGAATTATTATCAGCAAGTAATATCATTTATTGTTTAGTCTTTGATGTCACTTTGATATTCAGTATCATCAGT
This sequence comes from Iris pallida, assembly GCA_029216955.1. NCBI lineage: Eukaryota > Viridiplantae > Streptophyta > Magnoliopsida > Asparagales > Iridaceae > Iris > Iris pallida. The sequence goes on from JANAVB010040619.1 coordinate 24,619,048, forward strand.
AGAATGACTGACATAGAGGGACGTAGAGGGAATGTGACAATGACCCCAAATAGTTGGTTGGAACCTAGTCTATTATTTATTTTTATGGTGTCTAGCAATCTTTATGCTTGTACTTGCCTGTACTGATAGGATAATCACTTGGCAATTTTAAGTTCAAAGGACTAACAATATATTGAATTGTCCTTAAAGTGTCATTTCCTTGCAATTTGTACTATTTCTACTATGTGACATATACTCTCTTTTAAACCCTAAATTTTATAGATATGCTCTATTCTATCATAGACTTTTATTGTAACCTTGTCATATATCGATTTTCTTCCCTTTCATTCTGTGAGAACCCTTCATTCTGTTCAATTTACATGTCCTTCTCTATAAATTAACATGATTTAAAGCACATCTGATACACTATATTTTTACCTATCTATATTCTCAGAAAATGAGCAAATGATTTTAGCTGCTATCATTAGTCATCTGGACCATAAAAATGTGATGCACGTCCCTCAAATCAAATCTGATATGCTACAGATTGCTACTATTTTGGTTCATCAATTAAGACCAGGAGCTGTGGTTGCTGAAATTGGAGTGGCCAGTGACCTATGCAGGCATTTGAGGAAAAGTCTTCAGGCCAATTGAATCAATTGGGCAAGAAGAGTCCAAATGGAACATCACACTTCAATATTCTATCGAGGATTGCTTACTAGAGATTGCTAATGGGGTACGTCCTTGGACTTGTACAAATTAATTACTTAATACCAATGTTGTTTATGATATTTTTCTCATTTTGAATGTTATTTAGCCAAGTTGAGTGATTAGTGTGATTTAACATATTTACCAGCTTCCAGTTTTGTTACTTGTTCTGAATACAATATATGTGAATTTCTCTTCCTAGATTGGTGATGCATACCCACTTTTTGATTTGATGGCAATATCGCTGGAGAAGCTGCCAGCTACTGCAACTGCTTGTAGGGCAACTATTGGATCTCTGCTACTAGCTCATATCATCTCTTTGACACTGCCCACTCATGTTCACAATTGGTCAGTTTAGATATTCTTCAATGTTGGTATAATTTAGATATTCTTCAATGTTGGTATAATTTTAATTGTTTGTTTCTAGCTTAAAATCTCCAGAGGAAACTTTCTGATGTTAGAAATATTAAGTTCATGGTTCCGGATTAATTATATTATGAATTTTGTTCGGAATTTTGTTTTCTTTGCGGCATAAGAGAACTATTTCATATCATCTACCAGGAATATAGAGTTTGCAAGCTTGCGCTTGAAATAATAGAAAATTACCCTTTATGGGATGCATCTCTGCAACAAAATATGAGGCACTGGCATCCTAAGTAGAAGATTCTAAGGCCAGTAGAAGTCATTCTTAAGGATATGTGGACAAGGCCTAGCTTTATGTTTTTAATAAAGTTATTACCACAACTATTCTGGCTACAGATCACCAATAGTGTTATGAATCAACTGACTTTTGCACTTGCTGCTAAGCTGCCTACTTGTATTTGAACTTTGTTTGCTTATTGAACTCCAGATCAAGATGGCAAGATCTGTGGCCTGTGGGATTGATCATCTCATCAACCATGGGAATTGACTACTGTCTCTCTAGAGACTAGAGCAAACACATATTAGATTAGATTCCCGAATGATACTAGGAACCTAATCACTCTCTATGACATTTCATCAAAAAGGAATGATACTATATGACATTTCATCAAACAGGAATGATACTAGGAAACCAATCTCTATGACATTTTATCAAATGCAAGAAGTATGAAGTTTCAGGATGAAAGAAAGAAAGAACCTTGAGCCTCTAGACAGGCAGACCTCTAGTGTCCACTACTCCGTCAACAAATCAACAATCCTCATGTACTTCCCCAACCCTAATGATCGCCACCACCAAAAGCGCGTCAGTGCCTCCTCGCCGTCCTCGGATTTCCTTTGTTGTCTTAAATATGAAAATATAAAAAGAGAAGATAGAGGATGTATCTCTCAATGACTAATGCCTTAAAATATATATGAGAACATAAGAAAAAGAATTAGAAGATGAAAATATTTTTCTCTCTATAAATCTTCTTTAACGGTTAATAGAAGTTTCCTCGTCGATTCTTCTTCTCCCACCGCATCTCTGTCGATTCTTCTTCCAGTTCTTCTACGTTGGAAACTTGGAAAAAAAATCCAACCGTTTGGTTTTGAAACCTGGACCATAAAACAGAATAATATGGTGCAATTAATGTTGTGGCTGGTACTGATATTAACCATAGATATGGAATAACAATGGTGCCCCCATTTCCTTTAGGGCCCTAGGCTGTGGCCCATGCTGCCTTGTGCCAGTGCTGGGCCTGTTTGATAGACGAAGGTTGCTGCTTTATATTTTTATTTCTCGTCATTTTGCTAATGAAATCTGGTATCACTTCTCCTATGTTTTTACATCTTTTGATTGTTCTGCTTCTTTGGTGGACAGCTTGATCTTTATTGAAACATTAGTGATCTGGATGCTAATGCTAGGTAGGCTTGGGACTTGTTACTGCTTTTGTATGTGTTGTGTATGGCTCGAAAGAAGCAAGAGAACATTTAACAACAGTTTCACCACTGTTAATTGATAATGATGCTTTTATGCTCTATTCATGTTAAGATTGGTTAGGACTTACTGATGATAAATTAAAGAAGAGGGTTGTAGGGTGGTTAATTTTCTTTTATTCCCACTGATAATATCAGGTTGCTGGTGAGAGAAAGGATTCTGGGCTCATTCCTGGTACCTAATTTTGTCCCCCTTTATGCTATCCTGATGGTTGTTTTTTAATTTTACAAATTTCTTCTATCATTTTGTTGATATTTATACTTTACAAATTTCTGCTATCATTTTGTTGATATTTATACTTACTGTAAGATTAAACATCTCCTTCGAAAGAGTTTATTTACTAATGTAATTTATGTTATCTAATTCATGGATTCTTTTATACAGACATGAGCTGTGGGCCAAAAGACAGTAAAGATAGAATAAGGTTGTAATCTTGAAAGTACATGTATTATTTGTCTTAAATATTATGGAAGTTTCAAGTAATACTGCAAAAAAGGGATAATACTTGGATGATTAGATTATTTCTCACATAAATTTTAACATAAGGTGTTCTTAATTGTTGTTATTTTGAATTATCTAATATGATGTTTATAGTTTTGGTCTCACATTTTATTCTTTTCTGATAAACTACATAGGTCTCCAAAACTTGGTACACCGCAATGAGCAGTTGTATGGATCAGGGAATGCTCCTTATGTAATTGGACCAATATTGGAGTCTGATATTGGACTAACATAGCTATATATTGTCTGATATGTAACTGGACCTATACTGGAGGCTACATACTGTCTGATATTGGACTAACATAGCTACCGTGCTCTGGAGGTTACAAAATTACTGAAACCACTATGGTACACATAGTATCAGTGGAGTATCAGAGGGAACACATGTAACTAGTGCAGTTTGACTTTAATAGGTAATGAGTTGAGCTGACCCTTGATTTCTCTATCATAATTAAAAGTCGGTCAAGATTCGTTAACTTTGTACCAATTGAACATTTTCTTTATTTATGAACCTGCATGGTATATTGTTTCATATGAATACATGATTTGATCACTGTTAGAAATTCTCAGTTTACATATTAGTTTGTAGTACCTTTTATCATCTTTCAGAGAGCCTTAATAGTAAAGACCTATATATACTCTTTTAATTAGGATCTTTTCTGAAGAACTTGCACTTTTCATCTGTTGGTTCACTAAAGCATTTTTCTTTGGATTCTTATGTAGAATCTCGTGTTGGGGAGAGGAGAATGGAAGGAGGGGGAACTCAGCAGAGCTTGAGAAAATATCTTGGGGCCATTAAGGACACCACTACAGTATTCATTGCGAAAGAGAATAGCATATACAGGTCTTGGCATTTCTACAGGATTTAGATTGGGTTGGACTCAACTGTAAGAGGAGGAAGGCTTAGAATCCCAACAACTCCACTGATGACATGACCACTGCCCCAAGGCCCACCTCCTCAGAAACCTCAGCAGACTACACCAGTTAATTCATTCTCTCCCCCAAATGTTTTACTCAACCTAGCATATGTTATTAGCTCTCTCTTTCATTAGTAACATATTATATATATATATATATATATATATATATATATATATATATATATATATATATAAAGTTTACAGCATGAAGTATGAATGATAGACCAATTCATGATTAATGTTATTTTTTTAATCATATACAGAAGCTGGATGTTGCGATTGTAAGGGCCACAAATCATGCCGAGCGTCCTTCAAAGGAAAAACACATAAAAGGTTAGTGGCATGTATAAGACATTTGGTTTATGGTTTTATAAATTTGTATTAGGTCAATTGAATTTTTAGTCAAGTTTCTGGGGGCTCAATTCTTTATGACATGATAACTCAAGACTGCATCTTCCTTGTTATTCATCTATATGCAAGTTTTAACTCCAAGTCAGCCTATGATCACCATGCGGGAAATGACATTATAATGGGGCGGAGAGGTACGGTGATGATCAATCTTCACTTTTTAAAAAAGCTTAGGTAGCAGACTCTAGGTGCCCTTCTTAGCATTCTTGCTTCTTTGGCAGGTTTCTTGCTCCAACAACTCCACTATGCATGTTGTTGTTACATTAAGAAAAAACTGAAATAGATTAACAGACTCATGGATTTGATAATGTTGTGGAACAACTGAGTTGCTAAGTTATCTTCATTATGAGATAAAATGATCATGGCTATTCAGCCATAGAGAGCATCTTGCATGTGCTATGGGAGAGTGATCTGTGGCTGCAGATGTACTGTGTAAACGATGCTGATAAGCTTGATGATCTTGATGCTTCTAATGGTGAAGCTCCAAAAGATGTACAGAACAATGCTCTTTCGGCTAACGGTGGTGTTTCCGAGAGAGAAGGTCTGGAGCAGGATGAAACTCACCCAATTGCAAGGTCTTTATTGTGGTACTATCTGATACTCGATAAATTTTGTATCTTTACCTGCAATTATTCTGAATGAGGCAATTTACATAGATGCATCTTAAAATAGTTCTTTTTCACAAGAAGATCTTGTTATATGATTTATCTACACAAGTATGTACATTTTCGTGTTCACTTATTCAAGCATACGACATCAAAGCAGATTGGTTCACATTCTTTGCAGATTTAGCTTGTAATGAAGCAGACTTGCTTTTGCTTGCAATTGGTAGGTCAATGATTAGTCTGATGAACATGTACTTATTTGCACCTCACACCTATTCCACCTCACCTTCACATAGACTGGATTCACAAACTTTCTAAAATAGTTTTGTATTTTTGTTAGATTTTCATAATTGTACAAAATGAAGTTATTATTTCATCTGTGATATCAACAAAACTACTGAACTAGATTGTTCAGTTGTTAGTTTGCGACTGGTTAATAGATCAGCACCAACTTGAGAAACTTTGGCTAGGTTCTTATGCACTAAGTTGAATATTATAGAATCTTATATGATTTTGGAATTAATTTGGCACTCTTGCTGAATACTTCCTGGCTTTTGTACGTTCAGTCGTTGAGAAACAAAATTTGTTTAAAATGTATTTTGGTTGCTTGATTGGTTGTAGATGTATTTATATACTCTTGTTAATGTTTAAATTTTTATTAAACTCGATAATATTTTATTAAACTCGGTAATATTTTATTAAACTAGGTAATATAGTAAAATATTGTATTTGATCAATAAAAGATTATTTTATAAATTATATATTGCTGAACTTATAATGTTAATTAGAGTGTGATTTAATTACTCATTGGGAAACTGGTTGAATATAAATGTATGGCAAATATATTCAATTTTTTTTAAATGGCTTTACCTATACCAACGTTTTTGTCAAAACGTTGGCAAATTGTTGGAAAAAGGTTGGGAAAGCAAATCCCAACATTTTTGCAAAAGATTGGGAAAGTAGTCCAATTTTGACGTTTTTGTAAAGCGTTGGAAAATTTCACCCATTATTGCAGAATTGTCGACGTTTATTAAACGTTGCGGCAAACGTTGGGAATACATATGCCAACGTTTATCTAAAACGTTGTAAATTCCCAACTAGGGCAACGACGACGTTTGTAGGAAACGTTGAAAAAACGTTGGGAATACATATGCTAACGTTTTTTTACCTTTTTTTCGACGTTTATAAAACGTTGGAAAAAATTAATTTTCTTGTAGTGTAACTATTGTAAGAGGCCTGGTCATCAGGCCGTTGGTTGCCGCAAGAGATTGGGACGATGTTTGGCATGTGGATCTGCTGAACATCGGGTAAAGGACTGCCCCTTATCTTTCCATCAAACCAGAGCTCATATCCCAGCAACATCTGTTAGGCCACAACCCAGGGACCCTCTTCCTATCCAGCAGACCCTGTCCCTTACAATAAGGCATGATGCATACTCGAGGTTCATAGAAAGGGAAGCAGTTGGAGACTGCTCATACAGAACCATGAAGAATAGTACCTAGAACCGCAGAATAGCATCATATTTTTGGAAGTTGTAACAGGATGTCCTTAGATCAATCATAAGAGTTTTTGCTGTAATTCTTCACATGAATAGAAGTTTTTAGTTACACCCTTATGGCAGATGTTTTCCCTGATAGTCTCCCCGGATTATCCCAGATCTAGACATAGGATTCACCCCTGACTTAGTCCCAGGCTCTTTCCCTATTTCTAAAGGATGTTACAGAGTCAACCCGAAGTTGGCCAAGAAGATGAAGGACCAGAGCAATGAAGGCTCTAGGATTTATTCAGAGTGGAACTTCACTTTAGGGAGTACCTATCTTGTTTGTGCCCAGAAGGATGGAACAACGGATGTGCATCGATTACCAGACACTAAAGAACAAGTACTTTCTGCCCGGATCGAGGATCTGTTTGATCGGGTTGTGTGGAGTTAGGGTGTTTCGAAGTTTGACTTAAGATTTGACTACCATCAAATCAAAGTCAGGAAAGAGGATATTTCCAAGACGGCGTTCAAACATCAAGTATGGGAAGTTTTCTTTGGTCAGGACGTTAGACTGACAAATACTCCTGCTGTGTTCATGAATCTCATGAACAGAGATTTTCATGAGTATTGGAATCAGTTTATCTTCTCCATCGATAACATTCTGATATATTTGAAGACTGAAGAAGAGTATGAAGAACACCTGAGGAAATTTTGGAAACTTTGAGGAAAAAGAAATTTTATGGTAAGTTATCTGAACGTGGATTTTTGACAAGGCGGACTTTTGGCCATGTATATATATATATATATATATATATATATATATATTTATATATAAATATATATATATATATATATATATATATATATATATATATATATATATATATAATTAATTATATATATATAATAACATATATATATAATTATATATAATTATATATATAATTATATAATTATATATATATAATTATATATATAATTTATATATAATTATATATATATAATTATATATATATATATATATATATATCTATATATATATATATATATATATTTATATATATATATATATATATATATATATATATATATTTTATATATTTTAAATTATATATATATATAAAAAAAATATATATATATATATATATATATATATATATATATATATATATATATATATATATATATATTTTATATATATATATATATATATATATATATATATATATATAAATATATATATATATATAATTATAATTATATATATATATATATATTATAATTATATATATATATAATAATAATAATAACATATATATATAGAAAAATAGAATATATATATATATATGTATATATATATATATATATATATATATATATATATATATACATGCATTTTTATATATACATGCATATATACATGCATTTTTATATACTAAATTATATGTATATACTTCTATGTATGTAATACAATTTGTGCTATATGTTATTATGTATAAATTTACAAGTTATTTTATTATTTAATTTTATGACTTTTATATTTCAGTACATTAACATATATATATTATTAAAATATTTTAATATTCATTTGTCTATATATTTTCAAATATGTATTTTTGTATTCCGATTGATTACGGACATTTGAGTCCAGACCTAGCATGGATTCTGTGAACTTAAATGAGCCTAAATACATTCAAGACCTGTACGAGTCATATCGGACTTGATTCATGGCTTTGGGTCCAATATCTGAACTCCGGTTCAATTTCGTATACGTGGATAAAATATTAAATAATTAATTATTTATTTTCTAAAAATTTTAACTTGCTGTATTTAAATTTTTATATGTAATTTAGTTACTGTAAAAAATCTGGAAAATATTGTATTTAAATACTATGTTAATTTATCTAACTTAATATAATTTTTTCAGGATTTAATTAGTACTTTTGGCATTTTATAAAAATAGGAAAATAGAACTCATTTTTAGGGTACTTATGTTTACAGATTTTTAATAAATATCTGTGAGGGTTTATAAATTCCAGAAAAATTAGTTTAAATTTCTATAATTAACAAGGATCATCATGGTACTTCATTTTATGTATATTTGAGCCTTTTGCCTATCTTTATAATTATTGGAATACAGTGTACAGTCTGATTTATTTATTGAATAATTACGACTTGTAATGTTATGTGTGTTTTTGGAATATTTTAGTATTGGACCTTACTCAACCATAGTATAAAGGCCATATAAAGTTGTTTTAGGTATTGTGTCACCCCACATTGGTCTCCTATGCTAAAGTCATCATTTGGCTAGGTGTCCAGTCAGAAAGTCGTGTCCCACCACTAGTGTCCTAGTATTTAGCTTAGTATAAAAACTAAGTTTATATATCCTTTTTATAGTGACGGGACACCAAATATCTATAGCTTTATATACATACCCTTACTTTGCACAAGACAAGTACCTCTATAAACTTTATTTATAGCATATAATGAATTGTGTATAAACTATGTTAAATACCGATACCTAAACTGCAAGTCATATCTGGAATATCTCTACATGTTTCACATGCTTTATATTGCTCTCAGTATCCACCATGCTTTATACTGTTCTCGTATCTCTCACATGTTAGAATCTGTGTTATGGGAAAACTGATAGTTGAGTACGTGATCATGCCTTCTCTACCGTACTCGAGCAAAGTTTTATTTTATATGTTACCGCGCCGTAGGCTTTTTCTCAAAGCTGTATTTATGCGTATGTACATCTATCGCCTTATCACTTGTACGAAAGTACATTTCATTTACATGTGCCCGTCGCACATTATATACCTATTGACGATCATGTACCTGCTCCAGTTTTAAATATTACATGTACATCTGTCGCTATAACATATGTATCCTTGTCATGATAGATTTGTGATATGCCATGATTCCTGTTTATTACACTTCTGTTCATTTCATATTTCGTATATTTAGTTTGTTAGAATCAGTACTTGCTCCCGTCCTGACAGGATAACGTTGTAGGTATACTTACCGAGGAGGAGTTGCTATGTGATTTCTATTATGGGGTCGCCATCGAGGATCAGAATTTACCTTACGAGGATGTACCTGCGGGTAAACTCGTCTAGTTTGTTTAGTTGCTCGGAACTTTTGAGAGCATCATGTTTTAGACTATGTATTTTGATACTGGACCTGTATCCAGTTTTACGTCTTGGCTATGTATTTGGAACATATTTATATACTAGAAGATTTTGTGTGTTTGGCATATTTTTGACTCAATATGACATATTGAACTGTTAGCACACTTTGATCATATATGGTTTGTCTTTAGAAACAGCTTACTACGCTTTATCTCAAGCGTATGCTGGACATGAATTGGCCCTGCCCAATAATTTGGGTAGCAGATCGTGACAAGAGTTGACTAGACTAGAGAGGCCAATAAAGTCCCAAATAGTCTAAGTTTGACTTGTTGACTAGAGATTTGACTTTGACCTAGATTGACTTAGAATCATGTAGAATGCATTATAAACTTCAAATATTACCTTCTTGTATACATCATAGCCTGTGTGCTCTATTTAGGACTCAGACACCTCAGTTTAGAAATCTATTTTCACAGTCACTCGGGATCTCAGGCGAGTATATTCTCTGATCGTTTCATACTTGTTATGACTTATATTCTTGCTCTAGATTATTTTACTTGATGCTGACACTTGTTATTATGGGTTGGTACTATATGGATCTTTTCATGAGGTGTTATCCCCCTTAGCGGACGCATCGGGTATTTCATGTCATTTGTTTCATGTACATCACGTATTCTTTGCTTTCGTGTTATTTATGTACTCTCATGTGCACTCATGTACGCTCATGTACTTTCATGAGTTCTCATGTACGGCCATGTTTTTCCATGTGCTTCATGTATAACCAAACCATCATGTGCGTAACATAACATAATTAGATCCTTGTGTATTAATTAGGGTAGGGGTGAGTATAAATAGTTATGTGATCTTTCTCATCATGTGCAGCTCTGTTACTTATTCATGTGAAACTGTGTTCTTTATGTGCAACACAGCTCTCATGTGCAACTGTGTTATTCATGTGCAACTCAAATTATTCATGTGCAAATCCAAGCCGATTACAAACCATCTTGTGTTCTAAATCACTTAGTCACTTACAGTTCTTACTTCAATAGATACATATTTCCAGTTTATTAAATCTCTCTTTTTTACTCTGCATGTACATTCTTACAGTTCCTGTATCTTACTCTATTGATTGTTTTACATTTTCTGCCATGATATGAACTATTTGAGAGATATATGCTCGCTCATGTCCTGACTAGACCTGTTGAAAATATTACAGAGGATGAGGAGGAGTTCTGCCCTACCTACTTCGGAGCAGGCCTAGACGACACTCAACCTGGACCCCCTAGAGGTTCAGGCAGCTGCTGAGGATGTTACCATTGTCTAGATTAGATAGCTAGACTGCTTATATTATTTCTTTATGTCATTTGTGTTTGTCGATTCAGAGTTGTATTATTTTGAGATGTTGAGACTTGATGTTGTTAAACTTGGATTTATTTTCTTTCTGTTTGTATCTTCATTTGAAGATTTCATATCTATAATATTGTGCTATTTCCTTCTTTAGACTTGTGATTGAGTTGTACCTTCTGTGATTTGGCCTCCGTTTAGAGAGTATATCATATTGTGGTTAGTTGTGACAACGACCTATAACAGCGTTCTACCGCCGACACTGCAACGTAGGTTGGACGTACCCACTTCTTGTGCCCCTACACTGGGTGCGGGTCGTGACTGTGGACGTCAACCATGCTTTAGTTACAAATCCACTCGACCCTCCAAATACTGGGGGTGGTCTCCTGCTAGGGATGTTGGAGACCCGGATGAAAAACCCCCTAAATTTTTGAAATATTTTTTTATTTTATTATATTGACTATGGTATATGTATATTGAGTATATATACGGTATATGTTTATATAGTTATACTTATATCCATACTTGAATGTGAAGTTTTATTCAGATAATTGTATATGTATATAGATATATATAGTCTATCTATGGAACTTGTATTCCCTGTTTTTCAAATTTCTAAAATAGTATTTTCTTTATTGATCTTAAATATTGTGCTTCAGAAGAAAAATAATACAATTTAATTTTAATTTCCACGAAAAGGAAATCATAAGTATATTGAATAGTAAAAAAATGTTTGCCAATTTATTTTAAATAAAATTTTGGATTTACGTAAATATACTTTACATTATTAATCAAATAGCAACGAATATTATTTAAATTATTTTTGTGATATTAATGTTATCCTAAATTATTAGTAGGATCAGTTGTTGGATTAAGATTAGATTAACTTAATTTTGAAAAGTTATTTGATTTAAATTAATAAAGGAATTTATCTATTAGGTTCCTAGAGGATGTCACGACCCGCACCCGCTTTTCGGGATACGAGTGTGTGTCCAAGCTAGCATACGCCGCAGTGTCGGTGGTAGAACACTGTCAAGGCCATGATGCTCAAATCACATAGATGATAACTTTACTGCTCATTAACATTTCTGAATTGATTATAACATTTATAAGGTTTATATTCAAAGAAAAGTACAAGGTTCTTACATATATTGAAAATGACTACAACATCTATCTAATCAGGTCTGGCCTGCAAGTACACCCGTATCTCCCAATGCTAAGAGAAGCTACAGCTAACCTGAAAATATTGGTTTCCAATCAGGAATAGAACAAGCACACAGACCGAAAAGCTATTTGCAACATAATAGGATTTACAATACATAAAAATAGCATATATAGAAGAAAACTAGAAGTAAACTGATGTCATGGTATAACTAGTATGAAAGCAGGAATCATAGAACATGGCACGTCAACTAGAAAAGAATATATAAGCATGGTGACATGGCAAGTGGTGAAAAAATAAATAAATGAGACAACTATCTACGTGTTTCGACATGTGAACGGCTAGGAGATAAATCAGGCACCCCGCACGTGTAATGTGGGACTGATATTCTCCACGAAAGACACAGGAGATAGAAAGGGTAGTTCACACGTCTAGTAACATATTTTTCCTCCCAACCTGTACTCATGGACCCGAACTAGCCACGAACACGACAAGCATGATAAAACGAGAATATAATGAGTAGATGTCCATGATACTAACGCGCATGTCCAGCGTGTCAACAAGCAGGAGAGCATATGTATGATATGTACTGAAAAACTATCAGAATTGAAAGCAATCAAAAAGTGCACTTTCCTGGTTAGTTGTAGTTGTTGTATGATTGGATCATGTTGGCACAGAATAATCGCAGATGTTATAACTACGTAAAACGGCCTCTAATGATGGAACAGACCACGCCATTGGGTCCGGGGCAGTTCGATTAGCCTAGGGTCGATATAAGGTAGTCAGAACAACAAGAAGTATGAACATATGACTAGTCACGATCAAGATTTAGATATTCGAAGAAAATTTTCGTATAATAATAAACAAATATAATCTCAAAAATGATGCTTATAACTATAATTTTCTAGTTAAAAAAAATAGTTTTAGATAACTACCTTTGAAAATATACAAAATCACTTTAAGGCTTAATAAGGAAATATGTTTATATAGAAGACGTTTATAGATCATTTAGGAATTATTCCAAACTTTATATATTTATAAAAGTCCCAAAATCAATCTTATATATTTACAACCAAATAAATAAAATTGATTATATAAAATGAACTTAATTCACCTTCACATACCATCCCATCCCTGTATAAATATAGCCCAATGGGCTTCAAGCCTGAACTTTTTAGTTATTTAGTTAGAGCCCAATTATCAGGCCCAAAACTAACCCACAGGCATAATAGCCCATCAGTAATTTATTTAACATAAAAATATCAAACTCAAAACATTATTCGTGTGATACGTACATTTATTTAGAAAATATTTATAAGCTATTTTGGAACTATTTATAGTATTAGAAACTAGATTTTTCTAGCGAAAATACTTTTAGATAAATACTTGAATTTGAAGAAAACTCATTTTAGGGTAAAACCTAGTCTGTGCAAATATAATAATCTTTGGTCAAAAATCAACTATGAGTGAAGATGCCATAAAGATATGATAATATCAAGCTCAATACTATTTATTTGTCACAATATAATTTAGCAAACTAGTTGATATATATTTATTTAAAAAATAATAATGCTAATAATGTTACTAATAAAATAATAGCAAAATAGTGTTGCACATAAGCACATGCACTGTTATAAGACTTCAAAATAATAATAATAAACTACTCACCCAACCTTACTAGCTTACTCTCAACTATACTGCTATATGCATATAACATAATAAATATAGTACAAAACACTGCTTCCCCCATCCTTTTGTTACCCACTGGACCAAAACAATACAGAATATATAAAAGGACAAAACCCAAATCAACATGAAAGAGAAAGTGAGAGAATACCAGAGAGTTTGACTCTTCTTCTCCGAAGAAGAAGCTGAGGAAGAAGAGAAATTGAGTGAGAGAGAGGTCGAGATCGAGAGCTTCCGAGGCTTTGGGCGCTCCCATATATAAAAGGACAAAACCCAAATCAACATGAAAGAGAAAGTGAGAGAATACCAGAGAGTTTGACTCTTCTTCTCCGAAGAAGAAGCTGAGGAAGAAGAGAAATTGAGTGAGAGAGAGGTCGAGATCGAGAGCTTCCGAGGCTTTGGGCGCTCGGCGCTGGAGGAGTCCCGCGGAGGCACGGCACTGATGCGCCACCGGACTGGCTACGCGTCGGGGAGCGTCGGTCATGGTTGCTCGCATCGACGCCAGGAGCGACTGCTCGGAGGGTGCGGCCTAGCACGCGGCGGACGGCAGAAACTAGCCGGTTCGTCGGTCAGTGAGGGGAAGGCGGATCGCGGTTCGGCCCTCTTTCGTGGGTCGCCGACGGAGGAAGGGCTCCCAGGGGCGGTGATCGATCTGGCTCGAGGTGGCTCCGTCGGACAAGATCGTGGGCAACAGTGCTTATTGGACGCGGCGGGGCGGCCTGTCGCAGAAGCGCATGGCGGCTGCAGTGGTACCAGGCCAGCCACTGGTCGGCAGAGGGTTTCGTCGGCGGCGGACAATCAGTAAAATAGGTCGGTGGTGGTGTTGATTTGGGCGTATGGTCGTGGTGATCGGTTTGGTTGTAGTCGAGGTGATGGAGTCGAGAATATGTTTTGCCGGCAAGGCTTATATGTAGGTGTATGTAGAGAGCAATGGATATGTACAGAGATAGAGGGGGTGATCATGAGCCTTATCTCTATAGGAATTATAGAGATTGTGAAGTTATCTATTTAGGTTTTATGTATATATGATGGGGCCGGCAGAGTATAAGAAATATGCTTCATCCAATATTAAGTTTTAAATTTATATACGTTCAAATCCAAATCAATTAGCGTTTAAACCATAATCGATCCAAATACGATCTTTTAATGATAAATATAAAACAACTTAAATTTTATAAATTTAAATCAAATAAATTAAAACCAAAAATCAAATAATTTGATTATTATAATAATAAGGGATAATAGTTAACGTAAAATATGTACTTTTATAATTCTAAAATAGTTTATAAGTCCAACCAAAATAAAAGTCGGCTTCCTAAAATATTCGAGGATTCGAATCAAGTACATCAGTATGTATATATATAACCCATATATATTTATATGAATAAATGTACACTATTTGCCACTCCCCTTTTATTCCAATAATCTAGAATAACCTAATAGATGATAATCTATAGAAAAATATTTTTAAACTATAAATTTAACTAGTTTTCAAAATATAAAGGAGAATAATATCATAATATCGTATATAAAGTTTTTAAAGAGAAAATTCCTTTCTATACAAAACATGTAAATTAATAGTATTAAAAAAATTTAAAATTTAGGGAGAGGAGTTACAGAGGAATTTTGATCCTTATCCAATTAGGAGTTACTCCACTTATTTAAGGAGAGTCATCTCCTTGTTCTCTCCGGCCCAAAATATTTCCAACATATCCCACCACAACAACAGTTGTCATCAAAACAGTCACTGTATTATGTCCGCATGTCTGTGTCCATCATCCATCCTCGTGTCAGTAGTACTGGCCTCGGGTCCGACTCTGGGTGTCCTTCTACTTTTCCAAGTTCAATACAATCCACAACCTTTTCGTGTTCGACACACTGGACATGAACCCCGACTCAATTTCCTATGTTCGGTGTCACGCAGGACACACCGAGACAATTCCGACAATTCCCAATTACACCAAACCCTAACTTTTATTGCTTCGGCCTCTCCGTCGCTGCGCCACCCGTAGGCCAGGCCAGCCACCGTAGCTACTCGCATCCATGACCTCGTGTGTCGTCAACTCCAACACCCACGTCGTATGCCTCCACTATACTCGACAATCACTAACGTCGAACACCAGATCCGGTCGGTGCTCCTCTGTGCGACCAACACCACCACCCTCACCTCTCTTTCGTGTTTCGACCCAAACTTCATGACCGCAGTCACAGCTTGGGGCACCCCATCTCTCGGCGGCCAAACCGCCAGCAACCACTGTGTCTCTCATCTGCATACAATTTTGCCCCAGTGTCAACATGTCGGAGCGTCGCTCAGCCTAGAGCCACACATATCTCTGGCGAATACTGCATCTTCCTCGGACATCGGGTGCAGCGACGACTGCGTCGCTCGATCACCACCATAGTCCATTCCTCCTCCTTCTCCATCGCTGTAGTTGTCCTGATCTGTTGTGCGTCGTGGCCAAGCCCTCCTTCAAGCTACCAGTGAAGCGCCAAGCTCTTCGCTACTTTTCGCAGCCAGACTGTCAAGCGCGACTACCATGTTGTCAAGATCTGTCGTCTTCAATCTCTACAGTCGTGCCAGTGCCTGCGTGCGCCACGGTTCCTTCGGTGTTCACCATTGGACTGTGTTTCCAGCATCGGTTTTTCCCCGTAACCGTCAACCGCCTCTTTCGGTGAAACTTCGGTGAGTTCCTTTCACCACCCTCATCTCTCTCTCTTCTCTTTGGATCACTCTCCTCTCGGTCTTTGTCGATTTCACTCCCCCTCTCTTTCTCTCCTCTCTGATTTCTCTCTTCCTCTTTAGATCTTTCTCTCTCCTTCGACTCTATCTTTCTCTCTTTTTCTTTAGGGTTCCTTTCTATTTTCTATTATTATTTTTACTACTAATATAATCTTTATAACTTCCAGAGAACATATGTTCTCTTAGAGAACAATAGTTGTTAACATTAGTAAATATTATACTATATACAATATGTATATAAGTTATTATACTATATATAAAGTATACTATTAATTATTATTATTATCGTTTGTATTATTATTAATTACTACTATTTTATTTTATTTTATATATTTTATTTTATTATATATATATATATATATATATATATATATATATATATATATATATATATATATATATATATATATATATATATATATATATATATATATATATATAGAGAGGAAAAAAGAAATATATATATATATATATAGAGGAAAATGTACCTAAGGTCGACCTTAGGTAAGTTACCTAAGGTCGACCTCATTTTTCTCACTTTACAACATTTTTTTCTTGAATATTTTTTTATGGGATTGATCTACACCTTATTGATTGGCAACATACCAAATTTCAAGTGATTATAATATTGTTTAGCCCCCTATCTATCCCTTGCAAAATCGACGGTGTAGCAGCAAAGTTTTAGACCGTAATCTATCCCATAAAAAAACATTCAAGAAAAAAATGTTGTAAAGTGAGAAAAATGAGGTCGACCTTAGGTAACTTACCTAAGGTCGACCTTAGGTACATTTTCCTCATATATATATATATATATATATATATATATATATATATATATATATATATATATATATATATATTTTTTTTTTTTTCTCATATATATATATATATATATATATATATATATATATATATATATATATATATATATATATATATATATATATATATATATATATATATATATAGTAAATAAATTCATAAAAACTTATTTTTGTAGAAGAATATTATATTGGGCTTAGCCCTACTTCTATTTTCAAATTGGGTTTAAAAACCCTAAATATGTTATATAGAATTTACTATCTATTTTAAAATATAGTTTTCAAATATGAGGAATAATTTCTAAAATAGTTATATGTATTTATATTGGGCTTAGCCCTACTTCTATTATCTAATCTTGCTCGTGACTAATCATATATTTTATTCCTTGTTAAGTTGGACTTCTTCATATCGACCTTGGCTATTCGAACTAATCTTGACATTATCAGATCGTCGCACCACACCAGGCAAGTACCTTGCCATGATTCTGAATTTGTATATTTATTTCAGCATGTTGCATTTACATATTTATTTACTTATTTCTAAAACTATTAAATACTTGCGTCCAAGTCACACTTGGGACTGTCCTTTATTTTTGAAGCATTCAATGACCATGACAGATGTGTGCCACGAGTCGCAAGTCGCATGTAGATTCAGACTTGCGTATCAATTTGTCATTGGTGCGTACAGGCCGTACGATAGGCAATAACTACCAATGGATATACATTATTAGAATATTTGGTAGTCATTGTGGATAAATAGTATCGTGAAGAAGACACATATTTGTGTGTTGTGGAGGTGGCACATGTATAGTATCATGGGGAGGGAGGGGACATCTATTACCGTAGGGGCTACTATTTTTTTTTACACATACTGTGAAACCCAGTTTTGTGTTATTACTTATTATTATTATTATAAATTTATTACTATTATTATTATTATTATTTATGAGCTTTGGAAATTAATTTCAAAATTTATAACGGTTTTTTATTGCTGACCTGACCCGAGCCCGGACCTAGATTCCCGAAACCCAGACCCGACCTGAACCCTTTCTCCTTTCATTTAAATCTGATTTCTTTATTTAAAAATAAATAAATAAATAAATAAAATAATATGTATTTTGAGCTGGTCCAAGTTGGACCAGCAAACCCCACGTTACTCTCCCCCTCTCTCCTCATTTCCCTCTTCACAACTCACTCCCCCTCACCCATGTTCCCCACTTCTTCCCATTTAAACGAAGCATCACACGATTTCTCCTCCAACTCCTCCTTATTTCTCTATACATCTCTTCTTATAACTCCCCACCAGGAGCAAAAGGACCACCATTCCTCAATACTTCCCTCTCCCCCTCTCAAAACTTCCCTCTCTCTCTCAATACTTCCCTTTCCCCAAACCCCCTTTCCCCAAACCCTTCCAGAGCTCCCGTCGGCCCGTCCCGGCGACATCACCCGCGCCCCGTTAGTCGGCCTCCCAGCGGCGCCTCCGCGCCCGACCCCGGCGCGCCACCGCAGCCCGGCCTCCGCGGCGTCTCCAGCGCCGGACCCCCTCCGTCGGCCTCCTCCAGCCAGCACCCGCGCCCGACTCCCTTCGCCGGCCCCAGCGTGCGCGTTTTTCGGCGAACCACCTCCGCCCGTGGCCGCCCCTCCCGGCCAGCACCGAGTTTCGCCGAGCCAGCGAACCACCCCGCCTTCTCCCTGGTTTTCCCGAGTTTGGCCGTGCCCTAGCCGGACTTCAAGTCTGTCCCGCTTCCCGGTGACCCGCAGTTCCGCGGATCCGAGTCCAGCGCTGTCCCGAGCTTTCTCAGCTCCTGTCCAGCGGAGTCTCGGGTTTTCTGTTGCAGTTCGGATCCCTTTATTTCTGTAAACTTGCATCTGAGAGCTCTAGCCGAGCAACCCAAGGTATAACCCATGTCCCGTCCTATTTTCATTTTTTGTCTGTGATGAGATTGGTCCCCGATTCCCTTCCGGGAATTCGGTTTTTTAGCGACGTCGTAGTTTCGGAACGTTCGGAAATAGTTTTCTGGATAATTTGGTTTTTCGGATATATTTCCTAATTGTGCTGTGGTTTTTGGGTTGGTTTCGGACTCCCGAATTCGTTTCGGGTCGTTCCGAATTAATATTGAGAATGGTTGTGGTTATTTTTATATATATTTTTTGGGATTCTCTGGTTTGGAATTTGCAGGAAAATATTGGCACACTTTTCCAGTTTTTGGGTTGACCGAAAATAGAAGAAATGCTGCCGAATTTTCCATAAAATTTAATTATAATTTTAAATAATTTTAAAATGGTTTTCGGAAAATATTAATATTTTGGATTTTTTTGGACGACGACCGTATCGGTCAATGGGCCCCGGCTAAGTGCAAACGAAACTGACTTCGCCCGGACGTTGAGGCATTAGCCTATATGATGATTGGACCAATATCTGAGACTCATTAAATATTTAATTTATTTTTATTATTTAATTTATTCATAATTAAATTATAGGAAGTTTTTAGAACTAACAACCGTTTCGTCTTATTTCAATAAATTGTAATGGGCATAAGCCCAGCTGGTTGTTGGCTCTGTGACCTGTGATTTAGTAGCGTAGATTTTCTGTTGTTTTTCTGGTTTTGCGAGTTTTTTTAGCGTACGCGTAAATCAAATAGATAATTATTTTCATATAGAAAATTAATAAAGTTTTCTCACATTAAAATTTACAAGTTTTAATATTTAAACAACGATCATGTTTTTCTCATTAAATAAAAATTTAGTTTTATATGTATAATTACGAAAATACAAAGTTTTAACCCAATAAATTGGTAACTACGAGTTTTTCCAAAATACAAGTTAAATTGATCTTTCCCTCGTTATTCATTACAACGCACCAATAAACGCATTTTGGTTCGTGTTTAATAAATAAAGATTAAAATTGATTAGGACACAATTAGAGATTTCAACTAGTATAGTTAGCTTGGTAAACCTGGATTCTGAGTCAATTTCTCGAATGTAGGAATTCGAGGACGATCCTAATTCCCATCTCGAAGTCTTCAATCTTTCCAGTCCAGTCCATTTGAGACAAGTACATTTTGTGTTAGTTTACAATTATTTAGTAATCGTTTTAATGCAAGTTTAAACCACGATGCAACACGGAACTCTCTCTAAGAGCACTGACTGTAACTACTGTAACTACTGTAACTGTTTGGGGACTGGAGGAGTAGTGTAATGAGTATGACCACATCCAAACTACTGTAACTACTGTAACTGTGCGAGCTTACCCCTCTTACAGACGGGGATAAGCCATATCTTTCACTGTACAACCCAAGCCGGTCATATTCATTGCCTATTCAAATCACACTGTTTTACTGTTAGAAAACTGTTCATTTCTAAATTGTTTAAAAGTGCATGATTCTATTATTATTTTAATTGTCAAATTAGCATGAATTGTACTTTGCTCCCTCCTGACTGGAGATAACATTTTTAGGGGATATTGAGGATGCTGAGCTGTTATACAACAGCTATTACGACCCGGTTCTGTACCCCGTGGTGCTGCCAGAGTCCCCTTTGGAGGACGCAGGGCCTGAGGCCGACGAGCCGAACGCCTAGCTAGATTTTTTGTTTCTAGATTTGTTGTTTTAGAATTTTGTAATTTGATTTCAGCTTTTAATTCAGTTCTTTCACTTTCCAGTTGTATTCTATTTAAAGGTTTAATAAAGTTTTAAATTCCCGAATATTGAGTTGTGACAAATATAGATGTTGTTGTGGTTACCTGCTAATGTAACAGCTTACTGTCGCCGTCTCAACAACGGTGCAGGCTGGGCATGATCCGGTTCGACCCAATTATTTGGGATCGGGTCGTGACACATACACACTCACACACACTTATGAGTCGATAGTGACTCGGATGAGCGTTACTTACTGCCACCCCTGGGCCGATAGTGACTCAGATGAATGCTACTTACTACCACTCCATTTATGTTCTCTGCTAATTCTAAAGCTCCTGCGTAGAATGTTGTCCTCAAAGGGCATTCTAACATAGACAGTTAGGAAACCCTCTAGCGTTGTATTTACATGTTCAGTTATTATTGGCATGTTATATGGATCTTCTTACGTCCATCTGAGGACCTGGTGACCTCTCTAGGTGTATGATCAAGACATTCTACAGAAGTACGGGCCAATACCGAATTCTTCTTTATGATGACCTTGTTTCTTTCAACTGATGGATTATTTGTTATTTTATTTATTTCTTTATTTGGTAGTTGATTTGTCTCCACCCAGATACCTTTAAACACTCATATATCAATACAATTGATTTGTTTTGATTGAGAATTCTTTCGTTTCTGTAGATGAGATATAGTATGCCATGACTATGAATAAATTTATTTTGTGGTAAAACTACAATTACAGCTTACGTATGTATACATGGTATCCTACATTGGAGTACCACTACTACAAAAATGGTTAACAATGACGGCCAAAAATGATAATTGATGACACTTGTTTGGCCGTCATCTACGTTACCGTCATCTTTATCATGAGAAACCAATGACAGCTCGATGCACATCATCTTTATCAACGAAAGATGACTTGTGTGCATCATCTTTATTTATAAAAGATGACTTCTATGTGTCATATTTATTTACAAAAAAATGACTTTTCTCATGAGACATAAACACCTTATACATGTCATCTTTTTATATAGAAGATGACTTTTAGACGTCATCGTTATTTATAAAAGATAACATTTGTCATGGACAAACAATGACAGCTTAACACACGTCATTATTGTTTATGAACAATGACTTATATACGTTATTGTTATTTACAAACAATGACTTATATGTGTCATCTATATTTATAAATGATGACTTTTAATAAGGGTACAACAATGACGGCTAAAAATACGTCATCGTTTTATCTAAAACATGACTTTTATTTACAAACGATGACTTACATGTGTCGTCGTTATTTATAAAAGATGACTTTTACCGTGGAAAACAATAACATCTCACCACACGTCATTATTCTTTATAAAAGATGACTTGTATACATCATAATTATTTACAAAAGATGACTTAAATGTGTTATCTATATTTAAAAAAGATGACTTTTATCGATGGTACAACAATACATGTCATCTTTATTTACATAGGATGACTTCTATGCATCATCTTTATTTATAAATGATACTTCTATGCATCATTAAATATTCGTTATTATTTATAGTATCTAATTTTGTACCTATATTGTACAATTTGTGTTATTTAAAAAACAAAGAATAAGAAAAATAATATGTAACACCAACAAAAAATATTTTATTTCATACTTATTCGAAGTCAACAATGAACTAAAACAATATTACTTCATTCTCACGTACTTCAAAACATAAATCTAATACTTTCAAAAATTTCTTAATGCATTATTTTTTTACATATGGTCTTCATTGACAATATCCATAATAAATTTAGCCAGCTCTCCTCTTATTTCATCAATTTCTTTGATGGACTAATCATTTCTCGAAGCAAACTACAAAATCAACTATTATGGTAATGACATCATGTTATACCAATACAACCAATATGACAGAAAAATAGTGCATTTGGACATGTCTGGTTTGTTTGAAATCCATCTGACGCCTTGGTGGAGGCGTTGGCAACAATCGTAGCAGAATTCGATGCATCAACTACTTTCTTAGCATTCCTTTTGGTACGTCTTTTTCTTTCAAATCCGACTCTGGCTATCCATCTCTGTACTTGATTCCAATCAATGTTGATGAATACAATTAAGAGGTAAGAGCAGAGTTTAAGAGAGATTTCAGAAGAATCATCAGCAAAATGAATTATATCAACTCAAATGCATTAAGTATATAATATCACAGATATTCCTTTTGAAAAATATATATATATATATATATATATATATATATATATATATATATATATATATATATATATATATACTTTCTTAGCATTCTTTTTAATATTACTTATTTTCAATCTTTGTACTTGATTCCAATTATACTTATAAAAGGAAAGAAAATATCATCAAAACAAAAGGAATTATAAAAAATATAAAAAAGCAAAATCAGCAAAGCAAAATAGAATTATATGAGGAAATAAAAATATTTATCATAAAAAAGGATTTCATATATCAGCAAAAGGAATTAGATAAGGTAAAGCTGAGCAAATACCTTCATATGCCTGCAAACTAAATAGGCATATTTCAAAGAAGCAATGAATTAATCCACTGAATACCACTAGTATGTCTTGCATATAACAAAATAGAGTAAGGAACCTTTGCTTCCCAATGATGTAGGCCTTTATCTTTCTAAAATAAGAATTAGAACCTTTGAATACGAAGTGTCAGTCTATATAAAATTTGTAAACTATCATGGTATCTGAACACTAGAACATATTCAAAAGAACACCTGATACCAAGATACCATATACGAACTGATTGACCAAGTCAATAATATCATGTCAGAGAGCAGTATTTATCTACATCAAATGTGCTAGTATGTATAATAATTGTGTCAGAAATATACTGTCAGAAATATTGGAGAAAATTATTAATACACAAAGTTATCTTAAGCTTCTAAGGAATAATTTTTGACACAATAACAACAGGGCATCTCCAAGTCGTAAATATTGGAAGCTAGGAACACACAAAGAAGCCTTTTAATATATATATATATATATATATATATATATATATATATATATATATGTATAAAATATATATATATATATATATATATATATATATATATATATATATATATATATATATATATATATATATTGCTTATACATATATATTGCTTATACACTTAAATCAAACAATATATATATGAGTTTCATCATCCATATTGAATATATATTGTTGTCAAGTTTATAATGCATGTGTAGAGGATACTTGAGAAAAAAAAAACAAAAAGCCTCATCATCCACCTAAAGCGTTTCAAATTGATCAAGTAGATGATGACAAATATATGCATATAACCAACATAGACATGGAGCTTGAAGCAAAGATGATATTTTATGGCATTGCAGATCAGCCTATGATCAAGCGTATCAAATATTGAATATATATTGTTGTCAAGTTTATAAAAATTCAGTTGTTGCTGATATTTTTGGCATTTCAGATCAGCACTTAAAACCATTCTACAACGACGACGACAACAAAGCCTTCATATCAATTTTTTGGGGTCGACTGTTTGAATCTTTGAAAGCTAAGTGGGTAGAAGGCTGAAGCCTTAACCAGTCTGATATGGTCAACTACCAGCCTGATATGGTCAACTACATATTTGTACCGTAAGATCTTTTTATCTTTACACGATTGTTATTAGATACTATACGTATGGAAACATGTGATAATTATTTCTTATGACAACTTCTTAGAAACTGAATTCTAAGATTCATCATTTTAAATGAGTTGTTGGAACATGGAAAGTATGTTGAAGTGAAAAAATATATAAAGTAGCTGGTGCTAAAAACCACATGAGATTTACTATAGTTGTCCAACTTAAAGAAAATGGTTTTATAATTTCTTTATTAATGTAGATCCTATTATATAGAAATTATTATATAAAATTTATATATATCGAACTTAATATACATAAGTTGCGGTCCTTCAAAGGGAAAAGAAGATGGATGCTCTAAATATAGCACAAAAACCAAAATAAATATGTGAAAATAAGGAATACTAACAATATAATGGTTCTTTCATGTAGTTCTATGCATTTTGTCCCAAAACAATTGTCACCAAAAAGGAGTACCTCTTCCCCCTGTCTATGCGCTACAACAATTATCTGAAGTTGGACAATCCAGGTGATCTGGAAAACAAAAACAAAAAATTCTATATTGAATATAATATGAAGCAATAAAAAAACAGAACTTGAAGTAAAACTCACCTTCATCCTGTACAAGATCAGAGGCACTGGTTGATGAAGATTGGTTTACTGATGTATAGCCTACCTTATCTGAAACCACATGAAGTGGAAATCCCTGACAAAGATCCAAAGAAATTAGAAACATAAAAATGTCAAGTTTATATCAAGTTGTAAGGAGAAATTTGTACATCAGACTGAAGCTCTGCAACATGTTTTGTGCCAACTGTAGGTACTAAAAGACCAGAAGCTGCTTCCACAGGAGGGTCCACTCTCATAGTAGTTGCATGATCAAATTCACTAAGATATAAGTTGCCTTTCTCATCATAACTTGTTAAGGATGCCATAATGTCATCCAACTCAGATTTATCCTCAGAATAAACTTTCCTATCTAGAGAAGCTATAGAAAATGACTCCTTAGAAGTATATCTTCACACAAAACTATGCATGATATGCCAGTCAGATCTGCTTGCATGTGACCTGATCATATATAAAAACTATTTATCACCTAAAGCATATCAAATTAAATTACATTAGCTGAGCAAATACCAGCAAGTCTCAAAACCCGAACTACAGTTACCTGTGTAACAAAGTTTAAAGTAGTGATGTTACCTTTGTAAAGTACATCTGAGCAAATATCAGTATGAAGACATCTTCTTAAACATCCTTGATAACGACCATTTAGTTTCCTGATGCTTATCTAATTAAGAAACTAACTCACGCAAACTAAATAGGCAGATTTCAAAGAAGCAATGAATTGATCCACTGAATACCACTAGTAGGCCTTTATATTTCTAAAATAAGAGTTAGCAACTTGACAACTGTAGGGAAGTTTGTGGCTCAACATGTGCAAAAGCAACTTGACTAAATAATATAGTGAAAAAATCACAAACATTTTCTCGCATTGTTCAATACCCAGGTGGAAAATAATTAATAATAACTATTTTGTCGGTATGTCCAAGCTTACTACAATGCTAAGAAGTCAACCCAAGCAGACTTGTACCATTGAGAAAACCTTCATAAGACCACCTCTATCAAGCATCGCAAAAGAACGGTTGATGTTCAGTTTAAATGGCCCAAGAAACACAGCATGACATGTTGTAGTAAACATTGTTCATCTGGTAAACAATCTAAATATTTTTTTGTGCATCGTAGCTTTCTCACAATCAATGGGTTACAAGGTCCAGGGCAGGAGAGGGGAAGGTCCACTGCAAAAGTTTTATCGTGTTAGTGAAGTTAATAATGTCATCATCTACCAAATACTAAATCTTGAATGGTGTCTTGTGTAAAGAAATTATGTGTTAATGAAGCATGACATGCATAGATTGTCATTGTTGTCCAGAATCTAGATGTCCAATGTGCTGGTGATGTGGCTAATTGACAAAAGTTTATATGAATCAGTTTGAACTTTGAAGATGTAGCTACGGATCAACCACCAAACCACGCTGAAAAGAAGAAGAAAATATAAATACCATCATAATAAAAAATTGTTGACATGGATTATATGAGTAGCCAAACTCCAAACTTACTAATATGGATACTCATATAACCCTACATACATCTTCCAAATTGCTGATACGAATCTTGGTTACTTACTGTTAGGAAAATTAAACTCCATGATCACAAATAAATAGATTAAGGTTCACCAACATGTTCAGTGAGGTTGCTGCTAAAACTTACCAATGTCCATATACTATAGACAAATAATTAGCATAAATGAATTCTAGATCTCAATGCTCGCCAGGTAGTTGCCTCCTATATAGTGAGAGAATTAGTCGTTCAAAGATAATTCAGACATCAATTTGCAAAGTTATCCACTTCCTACAAAAAATTAGAATATTGTGATCTACTAAATAGAGCCACCAAAGTAAGAGAAGATAAGAAGCACAAAAGTAAGAGAAGAACAGAACAAAATAATGTAGACAACTTGAAAATGGCAGTATTGCAAGGATTTCGGAGGGTGGACATATACATAAAGTCGGCAAACATTTTCCAGAGGGTGGATATATAAGGAATATTGTAAAGTAATGTTCAAAGAGTGTATGTTATTTATTGTACACGAGACTAGTTATGGAGAATTGAACTTGATACCATGTATGTAAGAAGTGAATCCCATATACAAGGGCACTATCATCTGGAGACCACTCAACATCTACTAAATCTACTCGTCAACAAATGTAAATAATTGTATGACCTACATAAATTATGAGAAATATCATCCAATAAAAGTATGACCTTTAATAAAAGTATGAGCTTGAATAAAATGCTGAATGCTGATATAAGTATGATATTCCAGTTTGATATTAGTATTCTAGTCCAATCTAAGTAGTTGAACATAAACATCTTCTGGAAGAGGTTAGTACTTCTACAAGTAACAAGTATAACTCTGAGTAAAAACTGCAGAATGCTGATAAGGGTACTACAAAGATATAGGTATTGCAGGTTGCTGATAGCTGTTGTTCATTAGAACATAGTAGACAGGTCAATCTGAGTAATAACATTCTTAATGGAGGACCATAAAATTATAAGAGCTTTAACACAGTTGTGACATACATAACCGTTACATAAAAGATAATACTTCAAAGAAATGCAGAAAGAACATATTGTAAACTACAGATTTCAAGATAGAAGAACAAATGGCTGAGATGATATACAAATTTGTAGGAAAGTTAGCATCTTTAATACCTGATATCAGCCCACGTGGATCAAAATTGTCAAAGGTGTTAATAAATTCATTATTTGGAGCAACAACTACACCACTAGGTGCCACATCATTGTCAGGACCTTCATCAGTACTTTAGAAGGAGAGTTGGTTTAGGAACAGGGTATGAAGGTACTTGTAATGGAGCTATTATATATCGAATCCCTAAACGAAGATGATATTAGAAAGGAGTAACTAAAAGACTGTTAACAAAGAAATGCCATCAATAGGGTGAAGAACTATACTTACTGTTTTGCACATCTCTTGTTGCTTCTTCATAACTAGGAGGTGTACCAACACTAATCTCAAAAGGTCTCCGATCAAGTTCTCTGGTAAGCCAAAGAAATATATGTCAATATCAGAAATTGTTGGGTTTTTAGCCTTTAGTTTTGGTTTTTAGTCCCACATCGGCTAGAAAGGAATGTGTATCTCCATATATATGAGTCTTTGCTCTTTATGGAGATGCACATGTAGTGCACATGGGTGTGTGCCATGTGGGATTAATTATTAATGGTATAAAGGCTTAATCAACAATTAAGAAGCTGTAAGCTTTTTGCTCTTGGAAATTTATTTCCATGGAGCTAAGCTCCGTAGTAGCTTAGCGACTCGGACTCGGGCTCATGAGGCGTAATGTGGCGTTTTGTTGCGTTCTGTTAGCGCACTTTGCACTTAGCACGCGAGCCCAGTTACGCAGCCCAGTACGTCCAGTGTGCGCAGCGTACGCAGCGTGCGTAGAGTGCGCAGTGTGTGCAGCATGCGTAGAGTGCGTATGGCTGGCTGCATATTAGAGCGGGAACGGTTGCAGCAGTTGATGCACTTTCAGGAGTCGTTCAGCCACTACCCTGAAGTTCAGGCAACTGCTTGGCAACCGCCCCGTGGGCTATATATGCAGGTTCTCTCCTCTCTCTCAGTGTTGGAGAAATCAGAATTTCAGGGAGAAAACTCTAAGTGTTCTTTAACACAACAGAGTAGTGAGCGTGTTTTTTAACACAAACACTAGTACTTTTTAGTACACGTGGGTTCTGTTAATTCAGAAACAGAGAGAGAAGAGTAGAGTCATTGCCAGAGAAGTTCGCCGTCTTCCGATAAGTCAGAAGAGCAGGAGTGTTCCAAGGTTTTCCGTCAACCTTGCTGGTTCCTGGAAGCTGTTCGCAGAGGGCGAATAAAGCTTTGAGCAACGGTGTTCATTCACCCCAGCAATTCCATCTCTCGCCTGTCACCCTTCTGTTGCCTTTAGTAGTTCTGTCAGTATCTTCTTTTTAGAAGGCACTACTGTCAGTTTGCTACAATCACGAAAATCTCTTTAGATTATTCGTGAATTACGATATCTTTTTAGATCTCGTAATTTGCAGAATCCTTCTGGATCTCTGTTGCAAAACCTTCTTTAAGGAATTGCATTTGAAACATTATCTTTATAACTGTTTCAGTTTCTGTATTTTCCATCGAAAAGCGTGCCCCGGCGTTCCCGGCAATAACAATCTCAAAGCTTTATTGCTACGATGGAAAATATTAATGCTTCACTCCTCAATACTGACTTTTGTAAATTAGAAAAGTTTGATGGAGAGCTTTATCAAGTCTGGAAGAGGAAGGTTTATCTCACTCTTCAACTTAGAGACGTTGATCACGTATTGCTTGAAAAGGAACCTACTGTTCCAGATACTGGGTCTGCTGCCGCAATCACTGCGGCTACTAAACTTCAGGCCAAGTGGAGAAGAGAGAATAGCATTTGCAGGTTGCTTATCCTGAATGCTATGGAGGGTTCCCTAGCAGAATCCTATTCTAAGAAGAATATCGCTAGACATATGGGAGTCTCTAGAAAAACTGTACGAAGAAGACAAGAACAGGAGCAAAATATTTGTGGTTGAAAAATATCACAAATGGCTCTTTGAGGACGAGAAGTCCATGCTGCCGCAGGTCAAAGAATTTCTGAAGCTGCGACAGAAGTTGGAAGACGAGGCTATGCCCCTCCCCGACAAGTTTGTTGTTGGAGGGATTGTCTCAAAGCTCCCCGCTGGGTGGAGTAAGTTCTATGCAAACATGCATAGGAAGAAGCTGGAGATCACCCTTGAAGATCTCCTGCAGGAAATTTATGTTGAAGACCAGATGAGGGCTCAACATAAAGTGGACACACTGTCCAAGCAATTGGCTAACGCCAATCTGGTTCAGACCAAGGAACCAAAGGGAAAGGAAAAGCGTGCAGATTTCCAGAAGAAGAAGAAGAACCCTAACAACTTGAATGTTAAGGGAACTTCTTTCAAGTCAAAGAAATCTAAGGCAAAGATGCCTTGTTTCAAGTGTGGCCAGTTGGGCCATTTCAAAAGTGAATGCACAGCACCGGCCAAGAAATTAGAGCAAGGTGAGCCTAGCAAAGTCTCAATGATTACTGATGTAATTGCTATGATTGGACAGGTTGATGCTGTAGGATCTGATTCAGACTGGTGGGTAGATACTGGAGCCACCTGCCATGTCTGCTCCAGTAAGGAGTGGTTCACCACCTACACACCCACTTCTGAAGCGGTTGTGATGGCGAACCAAGCACAAGCTGAAGTTCTAGGGATCGGGACGGTTATTCTGAAGATGACTTCTGGTAAGTCTCTGACGCTTCAAGGCGTGAAGCACGTACCTGCTATCGCCAAGAACCTGATCTCGGGAGGCTTACTCTACAATGCAGGACTCAGAATGGACATCAATGCTGGCCAGATGGTGATGTCTATCAAGGGAACATATTTCGGGAAAGCTTTTTATACCGAAGGAATGTTCAAAATTTAGCTTGTAAATCAGTCCAATGTAATTAATGTAATTAATGAAATCACTCCTTCTGCTTATACTCTTGAGTTGTGGCATAATAGGCTAGGACATGTTCATTGTAAACGAATAAACAAAATGTCTAGTCTAGGACTTATCTCCAAGTGTGGGGGTAAGGTAGAGAAATGTGAAGTTTGTGCTCAAACGAAGATCACAAGGAAACCCTTTCCTCGGGTTAATCGAAGTACAGATCTTCTGGAGTTGGTACACTCAAATATTTGTGACTTCAAACAGTTCTCTACAAAGGCCGGGATGAAGTATTTCATAACCTTCATCGATGACTTCTCAAAGTATGCGTTCGTCTACTTGCTGAAGGCTAAAGACGAAGCATTCGAGAAGTTCAAGGAGTTCAGAGCCGAAGCTGAGCGGCAGACTGGACAACAACTCAAAAGGATAAGAAGTGATCGAGGTAGGGAGTACAGGTCTCATGAATTCACATCGTTCTGTAAGGAACATGGAATTGTTAATGAGACTACGGCTCCGTACTCTCCTCAATCAAACGGAGTAGCTGAGAGGAAGAACATGACGTTGACAGAAATGATAAATTCAATGTTGTTGACTGCTGGCCTTCCTAAGTGCTACTGGGGAGAAGCTGCATTGACGGCCACTTATATTCTAAATAGAGTGCCTCATGCAACTTCAGACGTTACTCCTCATGAACTCTGGTTCAAGGTCAGACCTAACTTGAATGTCATTCGAGTGTGGGGGTGTCTGGCGTATGTCAAGCTTCCAGATCTAAAGATTCAGAAACTTGGGACAAGGACTACAAAGACGATCTTCTTGGGGTATGCCAAGAAGAGTGATGCTCGGAGATTTCTTGATATTGAGTCAAATCATATCATTGAATCTCGCGATGCAGAATATTTTGAAGATAAGTTTGCAAGGCACAAGAATATTGTTCTTCCGGATGTTCCGGAGAATAATGAGGGTGCACAAGAGACTGAAGTCTTCAATGAAGATGTGGTCCAAGAAGATGTTGTTGTTGAAACAACAGTTGAACCAGAACAAGCTGAGCCGTCAGCTAAGCGTGTGAGGAGGCCGAAGGACTTCGGAAGTGACTTTGTCACCTATCATTTGGAAGCAGATCCGCTTACCTATGATGAGGCGATGAAGA
Source organism: Iris pallida (assembly GCA_029216955.1). Lineage (NCBI taxonomy): Eukaryota > Viridiplantae > Streptophyta > Magnoliopsida > Asparagales > Iridaceae > Iris > Iris pallida. The sequence continues at coordinate 24,650,914 of JANAVB010040619.1, forward strand.
CTAGAGACGCAGTTTTCTGGAAGGAGGCGATTGACAATGAGATTGATTCCATCACCTCAAATAACACTTGGGTGTTGGTTGATCTTCCTGAAGGAGCAAAATCCATCGGATGCAAATGGATCTTCAAGAAGAAGATGAAAGCAAACGGAACTATTGACAAGTTCAAGGCTAGGTTGGTAGCCAAGGGGTTTTCTCAGAAGCAGGGGATTGACTACTTTGACACATATGCTCCAGTAGCCCAGATGACCACCATCAGAATGTTGATTGCTCTCGCAGCAATACATAAGATGGTGATACATCAGATGGATGTGAATACGGCTTTCCTAAATGGCGAGCTGACCGAAGAGATTTACATGCAACAGCCAGAGGGATTTGTCATCAGAGGTCTTGAAGACAAAGTCTGCAAGTTGGTAAAATCCTTGTACGGTCTTAAACAGGCTCCCAAGATGTGGCATGAGAAATTTGACAAAGTTATAAGGTCAAATGACTACATGGTCAGCGATACGGACAAGTGTGTTTACACGAAGTTCGCTGATGGAAGAGGTGTGATCGTTTGTCTGTACGTGGACGATATGCTTATACTAGGTACGGATATTAGATGTGTCACGGAGATAAAGAAATTCAACTCAAGCAAGTTCAGTATGAAGGACTTGGGGGAAGCTGATGTGATCTTAGGGATCAAGATCATCCGGACAGACACTGGACTAGCGCTGTCACAGTCTCATTATATTGAGAAAATGATCACTCGTTATGAGTATCGGGATCTTCCAGGGATCGATACGCCGTACAGGTGTGATCTGAAGCTGAAGCCTAATTCAGGGGAAAGCGTCAGGCAGCTGGAGTATGCAAGCGTAATGGGAAGTTTAATGTATGCTACTACTGCCACAAGGCCTGACATAGCTTTCGCCGTGGGAATGCTGAGTCGTTTCACGAGCAACCCAGGTGCTGAACACTGGAAAGCTGTGAAACGGGTTATGAGATATCTCAAGAAGACTCAGATATATGCACTGTACTACAGCAGAGATCCGCAGGTAGTAGAAGGCTTCAGTGATGCCAGTTGGTGCTCAGAGGTGGAGAGCGAGAGGTCCACAGGTGGATACATTTTCACAATGGATGGAGCTGCTATATCGTGGAAGTCGAAGAAGCAGACTATGCTCTCGCGGTCATCCATGGAATCTGAGTTCTTTGCACTTGATACCGCAGCCGAGGAAACAGAATGGCTTCGGGACCTCATGTATGATCTTCCAGTGGTTGGGGCACAAATACCGGCGATACCGATATACTGCGACAACCAGGCGACTGCGACGGTGGCATCAAATGACCTTTTCAACGGGAAGAAAAGGACTGTGCGGTTGAAGCACAGGACAGTACACGATCTTATCAAGAGAGGTGTTATTGCAGTAATTAATGTTCGGAGTCAGAAGAACCTGGCGGATCCGTTCACCAAGGACCTCAAGCGCCAGCTGGTCGATGACACAGCTTGTAAAATGGGCTTGAAGGCATTCTGATATTGTATTATTGTATTCCTACCATACAGTTTTATGCTATTAGTTCAAAGATTTATCTACTAGGCATCTAGCTTTTGGTTCAAGGGAGGACCACTAATCGGAAGAATATCAGGAACGGTGGGTACATGTTCTATTGGGCATGGAGAGGTTACGGACCTATAACCACTGTTGTCTACTGTTGTTTTCTGCGGAAAACAGGTCCTGTGGGAGGTTGGCTTAAATGCCTTAATGAGTTCTCTGACATTTGGAATGTCTGGTATGCTTTACAGGAAGCATGGTAGCACAACACTACAAGGAGTGTGACTCCACCATGAGGTTCTCGAAGGAGGTAAAGCCTCGGCTATGTTAGCCAAGTCACAGCGGCATAGCACCACAAATAGGCAGTTGGCCTAATGCTGTATATTAAATTAAAGAGGGATGTAGTCAGCACTACAAAGAGGAGGTGTTCCTCATGTTATGGGTGGCACGACACCACAATGAGGTAAACCCGGCTAGGGATAAAGCCTCGGCCTTGCAAGCCATGTCGTAGAGGCGTAACACCGTACAGAAGCGTAAGGCTTCATGCTGGGTAGTTTGGCACTACAAAGGGGCTAGACCTCATGCTACGGGTAGTATGACACTACGATGAGGTTTCCGGTGATTCAGGGTAAGGTCCTCGGCTTAAGGCCATGTCATAGCGGCGTAGCACCGCAAAGAAAGCGTTGGATGCTTCATGCCATGTCTTTTTAATAAAGAACTCACCTATAGTATATGGACAAAGAGATATCAGGCCGTCTTTTGAGGGTAAACTTGTAGACGCCCAATATTATACACTGAAACCAGGCTGGTACACGGCCTTAAATGTGCAGCCAGAAGCACATGTAACTACATTATATGAGTGGAAAGAATTTCAGCTATGATGCAGAATTCAAGGCTTAGTCCATTCTTGTATTATAGTTTGATTTTTGACTCACGTGGGAAGATTCAAGTCTTAAGTGGCATATATCCTAAAAGCATAATGGACAGTTACTGTGGGGAACACTCGTACTCATATATATAGAGATATGTGGGGGATTGTTGGGTTTTTAGCCTTTAGTTTTGGTTTTTAGTCCCACATCGGCTAGAAAGGAATGTGTATCTCCATATATATGAGTCTTTGCTCTTTATAGAGATGTACATGTAGTGCACATGGGTGTGTGCCATGTAGGATTAATTATTAATGGTATAAAGGCTTAATCAACAATTAAGAAGCTGTAAGCTTTTTGCTCTTGGAAATTTATTTCCATGGAGCTAAGCTCCGTAGGAGCTTAGCGACTCGGACTCGGGCTCATGAGGTGTAATGTGACGTTTTGTTGCGTTTTGTTGGCGCACTTTGCACTTAGCACGCGAGCCCAGTTACGCTGGCCCAGTTACGCAGCCCAGTACGCCCAGTGTGCGCAGCGTACGCAGCGTGCGTAGAGTGCGTAGTGTGCGCAGCATGCGTAGAGTGCGTATGGCTGGCTGCATATTAGAGCGGGAACGGTTGCAGCAGTTGCTGCACTTTCATGAGTGGTTCAGCCACTACCCTGAAGTTCAGGCAACTGCTTGGCAACCGCCCCGTGGGCTATATATGCAGGTTCTCTCCTCTCTCTCAGAGTTGGAGAAATCAGAATTCCAGGGAGAAAACTCTAAGTGTTCTTTAACACAACAGAGTAGTGAGCGTGTTTTTTATCACAAACACTAGTACTTTTTAGTACGCGTGGGTTCTGTTAATTCAGAAACAGAGAGAGAAGAGTAGAGCCATTGCCAGAGGAGTTCACCGTCTTCCGAGGAGTCAGAAGAGCAGGAGTGTTCCAAGGTTTTCCGTCAACCTTGCTGGTTCCTGGAAGCTGTTCGCAGAGGGCGAATAAAGCTTTGAGCAACGATGTTCATTCACCCCAGCAATTCCATCTCTCGCCTGTCACCCTTCTGTTGCCTTTAGCAGTTCTATCAGTATCTTCTTTTTAGAAGGCACTACTGTCAGTTTGCTACAATCACGAAAATCTCTTTAGATTATTCGTGAATTACGATATCTTTTTAGATCTCGTAATTTACAGAATCCTTCTGGATCTCTGTTGCAAAACCTTCTTTAAGGAATTGCATTTGAAACATTGTCTTTACAACTGTTTCAGTTTCTGTATTTTCCATCGAAAAGCGTGCCCCGGCGTTCCCGGCAATAACAGAAATAAGCGCAGCGTAATGTTTACACAAAGAATTAAAGTTAAAGTTCCAAAAATATGGCTATTAAAGGCATCTGTAAATCCGAGAACTGAACCTTCGCCTTTCATCCTAAAGGTAAAAAAATAACTTATATAAACAGGCAGTTGCTAATTTGGGACTATAAACAACGAAATGTATGATGAACATGACAATAATATCTTCGCTAGCATAATAGTTATGGTATACTATCTATAATTATAAATATAAAAGTAGCATTGATAATCAGAACATTATAAAACATTTACTGTTACTTAGATCACAGCATAAGGATAAAACATAACAGAAGATCTACATCATAAAAGAAAAGAAATTAAACTATAAAATCATCTTATAAATATGATGCCACTTTTTGCCAGTATCATTGGTCCTCTTCCATATAACCTCCATGATTAGCTGGTATTCATGGTTGTACGGTCACTCGAAAAAGTAAGTAACCTTGTTGCGAAGCTAAAGGCACCAAATCCGAAGCAAAGAAAATTGCAAGGTTACTAGTTTCGAGATGCTTGTGCAAGCTCTGCCATACCACCCATGAGGGCCCCAAGGCTCACTGTTTGTTGCATCAAGAATCTATAGATGGGCGACCCCAAAAAAAAGTTAATAAACATCAATTTCCCCAAGCACTAGACTAATTCAATACAATAATCATTTCAATCCATGGACATTACGGACTTATCGGACTTATTGCTAAGCAATGCTAGGATCCCACTACATGCAAAAGCACCTATTTCAAAAAAATTGGAAAAAAAAACCATCAAAAACAAACTTAGATCATTTCATAATATCCAAACTCCTACATTTTTGTCAAATTCGAGACCCTCTGCCATCAGAAGTGAAATGATAATAGATATATAGAACAACCGAACTATCTATTCACAATAGATCATCTTTTTCCTGAATTTACACTTACTGACAACAAAGAACAAAGATTATAGCAAGAGAACATCCTTCTGCGAATATCTAGGCGAATAATTTTTGCACATATTTGCAATACAAACAATAATAAAAACAATTGAATGTGATTTGACAAAAAAAACCAAAAGATGATGGAGGATATGCATCGATTAAAATCTAAAAATTATATATAATCATATACAATGCACACATTGAAAAAATGGTGGAGAAAATGTTAACATACAGTGGTCTTAAGCGCCTCCGCCTATTACGAGCCCTTGCGCCTCCGACCTCGAGCGCCATGTGGCCTTGACATCGCCAACCATGGCACAGATGGCGGCATCACGTTCGTCCATGAACTTCCCGAGCGGGGAAGTAGATCTTGTCGAGGGCTACCATGAGGAAGGGAAACTCGAAGGCAATGGCAGGGTGGGTGGGGCTGAATTCGAAGAGGGTCGCTTTCTCGATCTCGGCAGCGAGGGATGGGACGGGGGAAGCATTGCCTTTGCCACTACAACTGCGAGGGTCGCGATGAGGGTTTTTTCGATGTGGGGAGATTTGGGGAGGGATTCGAGGAGAATGAGGGGTTTGGTGAGGCATTTAAGGAGGAGGAGAAGGAGGGGTTTGGAGAGTCTAGAGTTGGGGAGGGTGGAGAAAGCCATTAATCTGCTCGAGGAATTTGGGGGAGTTAAAGGAACGGGGGAGGGAGAGGAGTTTTGGTAGGGAAAGAGGAAAGGTTAGAGATTGGGATTCAATTTGGGATGGGGTGGCTGTGGATTTGAGAGAAAGCAACAGAGGAGAGTTTTTTGTCTAAAAGGAATTGAGAGGGGGAATCAAGTCCTAGGATAAGGAAAGGAACACAAAATATTACCGAACTCCGGTGATCCTTTTAGTTATTAAAGAGAGACATAAGATTCTAATTTGGTACAAAATTTTATACGTAATATTAGACATCTCAAAAAAATTTATAAATGGTTTAATTTGGAAAAATGACACACTGATTTGGAGAAAGGTCATATGACTCGTATTGGATTATGGGTACGACTTGACCAGGCTAATGTTCAACTACATATATGGGCAAATCGAACTCCCTCTGCAAAAATCAAGTGTAAAGGACTCGTGGCTATTAGGGCCAACAATGTCATCATAATGCAATAGAAAAAGAATAATATTACCTTGGAGAAAACAATGAAAGAATAGAAAAAATAACATTTTATTTTCATTATTCTCTTACAACAAGAACATAGTTCCCCATTAATATTTTGTCTTCAGAATAATATATTAAAAAAATATTTTTCAGAAGGTGCTACCCGATGTACAAACGATAATTATGCATGACCTTAGTTATATGGAGACTGGTCTTTGGCCAACTAAAAGTACATGAAAATTTAGTTAGACTAAATTGTATTTGAAAGTATTAATTTCAATTTTGACGCTTTAATGTTCAGTAATATTTTTATTAATATATTGACAACCTGATTTTTTTAATACATTGAACTTTCACATTTTTTTGTCGTCATAGATAAACATAAGTGCAAAAAGATCAAAATATCTTAACCCAAATTTTAATAATTAATTATGTTCATATTTTAAATTTACTAACTCAATTCATATTATTGCCCACTCTCCAACCAACCAAGCAATCAACACTAGCATATACCTTCGTCCAATCAGTACTTGATTCAATCCGATAATATGTCAATTTTTTAATCAATTTTTATGACACACAACATGTCTTTGTCATTATTTAAGCTAAATATGACTTAATATCATTCTGCCATTGTAAGTCTCACATCTTTTTTTCATACACAAAAGACGAAATCCATAAATATTTTTCATGACCCTTATATTTTTAATCGTCATCTTAGAGTACTTTTCATAAATTTATTTTTTTAATGTTATTGATAAAGTTATTAATGACGATCATCTAATAAGCTGACATTAAAAGTATCAATAATGACATTTTGAGATGAATATCATCTATAAAGTGTCATTGTTAGCTATTGTAGTAGCGAGCCTACTATATATATGGCTGGCATGTTCACGTTTTAGTCCACGTATATCGGGACTAGGGTGTTACATCGGCCAACAATGATTCAACCAACTATTGTTCAAACAGTCGACACATAACTTCCTAATTCCATTCGCCTCTTAAATATATGCCCGCTTGGATTCTATAGACAATAGGAAGGCACTTTAGAAGCTCGAGGTATCTAAACCACACCCCTGTTGAGTGGGACGATATCGTATGCCCACCCAATTCAAACCTCACTCATGGCTCCCGTTGAGATGATCCGGGACTTTAACGAAGTAGGCATAAACAATGTTGCACCTGCTTTCCAGAATTTTTTTAATTTTTTTTAGGGTTTATTTTGGGATCACAAACGATCACAACCAAGTCTATAGGTGTAGTATGGTGATATTAAGGTCATATGGCCTCTAGATAGCCTATATATATATATATATATATATATATATATATATATATATATATATATATATATATATATTAAGAAACCGTTACCTTTATTGAAAAAAGAGGGTAATGAGTACATCCGGCCTCATGGTAACAAAAATAAAGAAAGGAAAAACAAGTAAAGCACTACTCTAAAGCCCAATGCGAAATAGTCGAAAGATGATGACAACCCGAAAGCGACTTCCGAAACTGTCGCTGTCACGCCCCGACCCGGAATCACCCGAATCATCGTCCTCGCAGGGGGTGTGATGCCGCACGAGCCTGGAGTTGCGCTCGTGCAAGGCAAGGTAACAAGTTCTCAAATGGTTATCTTTTGATTCGATATTTAACAACGAAAGGAAACAGAGTATACGAAACAAATTCTCTTTATTGATATCCGAAACAGAGATTACAAAGGCTTTCGATAGCCTAACAATACATGCCAGATTGGCTACAACACTCAGGTTCTCTCTTGTCCACAAAGGATTTCACCGTTCCATACATCATGCCTTCTATATCTCGGCCGCATCAATCCAGCTGCATAGTCCGAGCGTCAATGCGATAGCACGCTTCAATGCGCTTCGGCATTCCAAGTCTCAATACGTTCAAGCAACGCTTCGCCGCGAGCAATCCATTTCCTGCACCCTGCATGAAGCTGGTGGGGGATCAGTACGTTCGTCCTCGCATGTACTGAAGCAGAGATCATCTTTCCAAACCGACATTTTAATATTTATGTTGAATCATGCAACTTAGCTTATGATCTTCCTATGTTCTCCTTAGGGTCAATTTCATGGCATCCTCGAAAGAGTAAAGCATGTTATCATAGCATCATGTTATCGAATTGAATGTACAAGCAAGCAAGCAATCTCATGTTTGATTCGTGGCACGACTTACCAAGTCGACGTACTCGCCCTTGCATCGACGCAAGGTGAATACGTCGCATTCCATCCCTGTCATGTTATATGTACATCTCTAAACAGGATCTCTATGCGGGACGCATCTGCGCCCACACTTTCAACCTATCGTTCCTTAACTATATGAAGGTCGTAGGCGTATCCGTGCCGGAATGGACTAAAGGAGTTTCTCTTTTATTTTTCCTTACTTTCTTTTCTCTCCTTCTTTTCTCTCTCGAAATCGAATTTGGGTAGCCCGGCGTTTCACGGGTTGGGTTGCTATCCCAACAACCGAAACTTACCGCGTGCCTACCATCATTTGTGGCTTTTTACATTTACGACCGAGTGCTAATCGGACTTCGCAGATGTACGCCTATCAAAGATTATCATCCCTCCTAGGCCGAACGGTCCCGGTGCCCCGGTGCGCCCGTTCGGAGGGAACGTTCCGTGTACGGAAGATATCATCGCAATTATCTCAAGCCCATTCCAATCGACCATGCAACGCCCTATCATTCAAGTAATCAAATTCAAACAACCAAACATAGTCTTGGGTCCGAGACTCAGACTTATCATCTCGCATCTCTTTCGTTAACTTTCTGTGTTCTTACATTTCATACTTCGTTTCAATGATTCAATGGCATCGTGTCTCAACTCAATGCTCGTCAACCGAACGACCCGAAGGTCTCGAACACCTTTCGAGGCACCATATCATAGCCGACAGTTCTGCCACATTCATGCCACAATTGTATTCTCTCGCAACGAAGCCATCTTTTATTATCCCGTGCACGTAGGCACGTTCGACCGTATATCTATGTTCTATAACTTAGCATTCAATGTTCGGGGCTTGCACACTAGGGCGCTCGCTTATTGTCTTCCAATGTTCTAGCCATTCTAACTCATGCGTAAGGTACGGTATGGTTCGTGCACTAAGGCACTCGCCGAGTACAGTTATCCCATGTTCTTACGGCTTGCGCACCGAGGCGCTCGCCTTAGCGATATCCAATGTCCCATAGCGACTCGTGCATATGATGCATGTTTCATTTCAATTGTTCTAACTTAATGTTCGACTCACACTATGATTTATCTCCGATCGGACCACGTCCGTGGCGTCGATAGGTTAACTTAGCATACAATGATATATTTGACTTATCGAATGAAGGAGTAAAAAGAAGTCAATCCTTCCACCTTGAGTCGATACGCCTTCGTCGTTTTGCCGAGCCGATGCAGCTCGATTTTATAACTTTGTTGCACGGCCACTCTCCTGACTTAGCCATTCGAGCACTTCGTGCTTCATTGAGTTATACGTCCGATTTGCCTTAGCGTGCCCAAGTCTCGGCCCGTCGCAAGGCGACGATTTGATTTCGCGGACCCCTTACTAAATATGTCAAAAGATCGACCTCTAATATTTTTCCGTCAAAGTATAACCTGCACACGAAACCAACTAAAATCAATACTTGCATCGATTTGGACTTGCGCCTTGGTCGATTCGATTTCTTAGAATCTTCGAGCCGATTCAACGCACTCATCCTTCGGGACAACGCGGCGCTTCGCATCGATTCATTCGATGCATTCTTTGGGACAAGGCAACTCTTCGCATCGACTTAGTTCGATGCGTTGCTCGGGACAACTTAACACTTCGAGTCAATGACTCAGCATAATGCACCGTACGGAGCGGGACATTACAGAATATACCACTCAAAACAAGGTTCGTCCCGAACCGAAACCAATACTAATTTCCAAGGGTTTCATTAGATCGTTCCACGATCTCGTCTCACTATCGTTTGGATCATACAACTTAGTTTGGAATCATACACATATTTTAGGCGTCCCACCAATATATGCATTTCAGCCAAGCTCAGTTGTAAGATATCGGAACAACGCTAACATGTAACTCTTATTCTCGATAACTTGACATCTCGTATTCTCGATCGGACTTGGCTCTATTACTTGTTCTTGCAATTCTAGCGCACATGCATATTGATACATACGCAATTTGCCAACAAAAGTCAACGTACACGATGCGATTCAAAAGTCGTATTTCTCACTTTGTATGTTTTATCGGGACTATAAATTCTACGCGTCGCGTCAAGCCGTCACGCATCCGATCACAACGAGTCTCTGCAACACCTTGGGTTTGAAATCGTCACCCAACTATTTCCGAAGTCTTGCTATGCAACTTATCTCGATACGACTTCCTTTGTTGACTTGCAAATGCATCAACATTCAGGACTACGCCTACTAGGTTACTTACCTAGGCACCGTGCTTAGATTCTCCCGACGCAACTTTAAATTGACATTGCTCAAAGGCCACAATCTATCCGACACGAAAGTTTACATCAAGGCGACGGTGCATCAAGGCAACGATCGCCTTAGCATGAAGGTCTTCACGACGCGTCTTACATTCGATTTCCTAACGAGTAGGAATTCACTAGCCAAATTCCCAACTTATCCGTCTCGCAACATCGAATACAAGTTCGATTCACGCAAGCTCAATTGCAAGGTGAATCCGAATCTAACGACATGACTTATAAGTCATTCCCTTATCGTTTCCTCTCGTACATAGCACGTTCTTCGCAATCGCCTACTCGCATCACCAAGTTCGTTAGTAAATTTTAAGTTCGATCGTCGACCAACATAACCATTCGAGCATTCATCCGACGAATACTCAAAATCTAACTATATCATTCTCAATCGAAAGCTGTTCCAACAATTCTCGATCGCCTAGACTTATCGTCAACATGCACCGTGTTATATTTGTTATCGGTGCAATCTCATATGCGATATCGCATGGGTCATCTTACGGTCTGCAGCATTCAATTTGTTTTGGCGGTCAAGTCTTCTAGGGTCAGCTGCCCCGAAGCTACGCTCGATAATTGTGGATCATCACCAAAGGACAGTTTACTACGAACCATGCTATATCTTATTTCAGAGCTAAATCACGTTTCGACGATTTCTACGTGACTATCCAATTACGGACAAAACCATTTCTATCGGCGCAACTGATGCACAACTATCCTCTGAGTAAAGTCATGCACGGCCGTCGATAATTCCATAATTTACGAAACATCTACTCGTATCGAGTTCAAGTCTATCTTATTTCACGGTCGACACACGAGATGCCATACGCATCGAACAATCGTCGATGACTTATAGTCTCGTCCTGATCAATCACAAAATTTACGATCAACCAAGTTCGTTCATTCTCGCATCGTTACTTACAAAATTTTATAGCACGAGGCACACTCTATTTTGTATTCTCACATCGTTTACATTTCCTTACGTATCGATTTCGATACGCCGTATCTATTTCGATAACGTAAGGGTCAACTTTGAATCTGCTTCAATGTCAACTTAACTCACATCGCATACCTCCAAGTTCACAACGAACTTTTCCATACGCATCGATTCGTTCTCCGATTTGCCACATCCCGCTATACTTCGATCGCGTAACTGAGTTACCGATTATCCAACATCGAACCCTCAAGTCATACGATCTCGCCCTCTAAGTTTTGCGTATTTTCAGTTGTACTCAAACGAGTTTCGCCGTAACATAACCAACTATTTCTTAGGCACGATTACTCGTGTCAACCAACTTTCTTACCGAAATCGCACATCGTGCGATTCGATTACAATTTGCATCGCCCAACATCCTTATCGAAATCGCAAGTCGTACGATTCGATTCGCCTAGCCGAACATTTCTATCGAGATCGCAAGTTGTGCGATTCAATTCGTCTCGCCCAACATTTTCATCGAGTTCGCAAGTCGTGCGGTTCGATTTTTAACGTTTTGAGTTTCCTATCCCGTCGATCCGATTGTTGCCTCAAGGCATAATCGTTTCGCTAGTTTCCGTCATTCGACCGACACATAAAATTTTTATCGACGTATCATTCAATGTTATAAGTCCCGCCTTACCGTTCTAACCGATCATCGAAGAACACTTGCATCAACATGCCGTCGTACAAATTCTCAATCGAGTCTCGGTGCTATCCCGTCCGTTGCGGACAAACCTTCTGCAATTCTCACAAAATGTCGATGCAATTCATCGCACAAGTGGTATTGCATATACCACTCGAAATCGAGCCATTCATTGCATCGGTGGTATGCCATATACCACCCAGAAGTTAAGTTACTTCCGTCGCAACGTACTCTTTACGAACCCACAATCTCTTTCGACTCACGATTTCTGCAGTGATCGTGCTTGATCACAACCATAACTCTGATTAGTCAAAATTCGACGCAACTCGGCCAATGCATTCATTTGCCAACACAAGCTCGGTACGCAACCGAACCAATTTTGTTTCTCGATTATAACTTTCGTTTTCCTTCGTTGTATCTTGTGCAAAAATTCATTCTCGATATCCGTTGTACTTCGTGCAACGATTACTTCGATACGCATTGCACCACGTACAATAATTTTACTTTCGACATGCGTTGCACCACGTACAATATTTTACTTTCAATACGCATTGCACATCGTGCAACGATTTATTTTCGATATTTACCGCACCTCGTGCAACGATTTCCTTTCAATACGCATTGCACATCGTGCAATGATTTTATTTCCGACATTCAAAGTCAATGCTCAAATCCGTTCAACACATTCGATATTGACTTATCGCTTTTCATCGCAACGTACATTCAAAATCGATATGTGAATCCGTTCGACACATTCAATATCAACTTTCACTTTTCTTTTCAACGCATCATTTACAATCAATGCGTAGTAATGCTGCAGCAACATTCCACGACTATCATTGTATCGATACAACCAACATTTCTCGTATCGTTCGTTACAACCAACGAATATCTTGAATTACAATTCACGACATGTTGCATCCGCGGCAACAAATCCTTGAATTCACATATCGCAACTCGTTGCACTTGCAGCAACAAACCTTTCCCGACTTTTCCAGCAAACACCATGTAATTTCCAAAACAACACGCGACAAAATTACATGGTTTGTATTAGACTTATTGTATGGAACATCCAGTGCGGTATCGAGTAGAGTCAAGAGTGATTTCGATTGGTGGTGGACAACTTTTAGAATTGTAATGAAGCAAGCGTCCAGAGGAAATTGAGCCTAGAGCTCTGATACCAATTTGTCATGCCCTGACCCAGAATCACTCGAATCATCGTCCTCGCAGGGGGCGTGATGCCGCACGAGCCTGGAGTTGCGCTCGTACAAGGCAAGGTGACAAGTTCTCAAATGGTTATCTTTTGATTCGATATTTAATAACGAAAGGAAACAGAGTATACGAAAAAAATTCTCTTTATTGATATCCGAAACAGAGATTACAAAGGCTTTCGATAGCCTAACAATACATGCCAGATTGGCTACAACACTCAGGTTCTCTCTTGCCCACAAAGGATTTCACCGTTCCATACATCATGCCTTCTATATCTCGGCCGCATCAATCCAGCTGCATAGTCCGAGCGTCAATGCGATAGCACGCTTCAATGCGCTTCGGCATTCCAAGCCTCAACACGTTCAAGCAACGTTTTGTCGCGAGCAATCCATTCTATGTACCCTGCATAAAGCTGGTGGGGGATCAGTACGTTCGTCCTCGCATGTACTGAAGCAGAGATCATCTTTCCAAACCGACATTTTAATATTTATGTTGAATCATGCAACTTAGCTTATGATCTTACTATGTTCTCCTTAGGGTCAATTTCATGGCTTCTTCAAAAGCGTAAAGCATGTTATCATAGCATCATGTTATCGAATTGAATGTACAAGTAAGCAAGCAATCTCGTGTTTGATTCGTGGCGCGACTTACCAAGTCGACGCACTCGCCCTTGCACCGATGCAAGGTGAATACGCTGCATTCCTTCCCTGTCATGTTATATGTGCATCTCTAAACAGGATCTCTATGCGGGACGCATCTGCGCCTACACTTTCAACCCATCGTTCCTTAACTATATGAAGGTCGTGGGCGTATCCGCGCCGGAATGGACTAAAGGAGTTTCTCTTTTATTTTTCCTTACTTTCTTTTTTCTCCTTCTTTTCTCTCTCGAAATCGAATTTGGGTAGCCCGGCGTTTCAAGGGTTGGGTTGCTATCCCAACAACCGAAACTTACCGCGTGCCTACCATCATTTGTGGCTTTTCACATTTACGACCGAGTGCTAATCGGACTTCGCAAATGTACGCCTATCAAAGATTATCATCCCTCCTAGGCCGAACGGTCCCGGTGCCCTGGTGCGCCCGTTCGGAGGGAACGTTCCGTGCACGGAAGATATCATCGCAATTATCTCAAGCCCATTCCAATCGACCATGCAACGCCCTATCATTCAAGTAATCAAATTCAAACAACCAAACATAGTCTTGAGTCCGAGACTCAGACTTATCATCTCGCATCTCTTTCGTTAACTTTCTGTGTTCTTACATTTCATACTTCGTTTCAATGATTCAATGGCATTGTGTCTCAACTCAATGCTCGTCAACCGAACGACCCGAAGGTCTCGAGCACCTTTCGAGGCACCATGTCATAGCCGACAGTTCTGCCACATTCATGCCACAACTGTATTCTTTCGCAACGAAGCCATCTTTTATTATCCCGTGCACGTAGGCACGTTCGACCGTATATCCATGTTCTATAACTTAGCATTCAATGTTCGGGGCTTGCGCGCTAGGGCGCTCGCCTATTGTCTTCCAATGTTCTAGCCATTCTAACTCATGCGCAAGGCACGGTATGGTTCGTGCACTAAGGCACTCGCCGAGTACAGTTATCCCATGTTCTTACGGCTTGCGCACCGAGGCGCTCGCCTTAGCGATATCCAATGTCCCATAGCGACTCGTGCATATGATGCACGTTTCATTTCAATTGTTCTAACTTAGTGTTCGACTCACACTATAATTTATCTCCGATCGGACCACGCCCGTGGCGTCGATAGGTTAACTTAGCATACAATGATATATTTGACTTATCGAATGAAGGAGTAAAAAGAAGTCAATCCTCCCACCTTGAGTCGATACGCCTTCGTCGTTTAGCCGAGCCGATGCGGCTCGATTTCATAACTTTGTTGCACGGCCACTCTCCTGACTTAGCCATTCGAGCACTTCGTACTTCATTGAGTTATACGTCCGATTTGCCTTAGCGTGTCCAAGTCTCGGCCCATCGCAAGGCGACGATTTGATTTCGCGGACCCCTTACTAAATATGTCAAAAGATCGACCTCTAATATTTTCCCGTCAAAGTATAACCTGCACACGAAACCAACTAAAATCAATACTTGCATCGATTTGGACTTGCACCTTGATCGATTCGATTTCTTAGAATCTTCGAGCCGATTCAACGCACTCATCCTTCGGGGCAATGCGGCGCTTCGCATCGATTCACTCGATGCATTCTTTGGGACAAGGCAACTCTTCGCATCGACTTAGTTCGATGCGTTGCTCGGGACAACTTAACACTTCGAGTCAATGACTCACCATAATACACCGTACGGAGCGAGGCTTTACAGTCGCTTCACCTCCCGAACCAAGAAAGCAGAACCAGCACTATGCCCCTCGTAGCGATGCTTGTTCCGGTTCTTCCAAAGCACCCATATGATCGCACCAGCCAATGATCTCCGATGGTGACTGCCCTAGCCCCGCCACCACCTTTGAAGAAAGGCAAGAAAATCTCTATGCATCCGTGCCTTGAAGAAACCCCGAAATACAGACCAAACCGTCATAGCAAGTTCCCCGTAGAAGAAAATATGCTGAAGGGTCTCCCCATGCCCAGCCTGACAACAATGACACCTGGAAGCCAGATGGAAGCCAATCTTTTGAATGTTATCATCAGTGGGTAGCCGGTTGTGACAGACCCGCCACATCAGAATGCTCCACTTCGCCGGAATACACTTGCCCCATATATTAGAAAATAAAGATGATGTAGGGTGGGAGATCCGGCAACACCTCCATGCCGAAGCCAGCGAGAAAGATCCTTTCCGCTCACCCTAGACCAATGAATCAGGAGCCGAAGTACAAGTCAGATTTGCCACTCTGAGCCGTCTCGCTGCCTCTACCCCAAACTGCTCCAAGAACATAGGTAAATCCCATCCAACGGCTGTCCAAAATGATCGGATAACCGGACCACTATTGTCAGAGTTCCTCGTCCTAGAATCTCGGATCTTCTTTCTCCTATCCGATAGAGCCCTCACAGTCACCGGACGATGAGGGTTAAGCACCCTCCTCTCGGCCAATCTGGCCGACCTCCGAAGCTCCCCGGTGCCACTATCCAGCGGAACCCGCCCCGAAGGGAGCACCTGACGCTGCCAAGCCGTCGAGTAAACACTCTTCCCCCCAACTCTGTCTCCCATGTTGGCCGAAAAGTGGCCCGCCTGGCCGTAGGCAGCAGGCGCCATCGCCTGGGTTCGCCGCCGCACCCGAGTCCATCTCTCTGTTTCGCGCCTGGTCCCAGTAGCCACTCCCTCAACCGACGGAATAGCAACACTACCCAACCGAGGACCCCCCGGAATCCATGCTTCGTACCTCGCTGAGCCCTCACCACGTCCAAGTCTGAAAGAGATATACGGTTCTGCCAATTTTCTCTCCCGCAAAATTTGTCGCCAAATATGGGAGCACTTGGAAGTCATAAACGCATCGCATGGATGACGCTTACGAAAATATTTTGATTTAAGGAGCTCTACCCAAAGGCCCTTCCTATGCCGTAACTTCTACCATAATTTTATAGAAAAGACATCCATAATATCATTCAGACACTTGATCCCAAGGCCTCCTTCGAACTTAGTCCGAGTAACGAACCGCCACGCCAGCCAACTCCTCTTAGCAACCCCATCCTTGCTACCCCAGAAGAAAGCCGCAAACATTCTCAATCGCCCTGAGAACGGCCCGGGGTGGGCAACATGCTGCCAATGTATACATAGGGATAGAAGAAAGAACATTCTTAATAAGGACCAGCTTACCCCCAGGAGAGAGTATCTTGTTCTGCCATCCCGTAAGCTTCGAACGGATTTTATCAAGCAAATAGATAAACATTCCCGTATTTCGTCTCCCGCACGTTAACGGGCAGCCCAAATAAGAAAACGGCAAAGTATCGGTACAAAATCTAAAAAGAGTAGAAATAGTCCGAGCACGATCCTGAGCCAATGGGGTCACAGTATAAAAGGCAGATTTGGAATAATTGATCTTCTGGCCAGATACAGCCTCATAACGATGCAATACCTGCTGGAGAGCACGCAATCCAGCAATATCCCCCAAAGTAAATATAAGAACATCGTCCGTATATGCCAAGTGCGAGATACGCGGTCCCCCAATCGGAGTATGAAATGAAGATCTCCTATTAGAATCTTGAAGAAGCTTGAGGTTCCGAGAAAGCACCTCCGTAGCAATAATGAAGAGAGCCAGGGAGAGAGGGTCCCCCTGACGGATCCCTCTAGACGCCGGAAAAAAAATTAGTAGGAGCGCCATTGAGAAGAACCGCATACCGGGTGTCCGCCAGGAGACGAAAAATAAGATCACAGAAAACCTCATTAAAGCCAAATCTCTGAAGAACCCGCAGGAGGAAATGCCAATTGACTCTGTCATAGGCCTTCTGCATGTCAAGCTTTATTGCAACATTACCACCATGATTGGATTCCCTCATAGAGGCCACCATGTCCTGAGCAATGATGATATTGTCAACAATCTCTCTCCCCTTAACAAAAGCGCTTTGCTCCGGAGAAATAATTTTGGGAAGAAATTCCCGCAACTTGCAAGCAATAATCTTGAAAATTTTTTTGTTACAAAAATTGCAAAGACTAATAGGACGAAAATCTGAAAGATTCCTCGGATGATCGACTTTGGGGATAAGAAATAAGAAAGTATCAGAAATAGAGACCGGAAGGCATGCACCCAAGAAAAAAGAACCAATGGCTTCCTCCACGTCAGCAGCGATAATATCCCAACAATATGAGAAGAATCTCCCAGAAAATCCATCCGGTCCGGCGCCACTAGCCGGGTCCATCCCCCGAACAATCTCCAACAACTCCGCTCTATCCGGACAACGAACAAGTTCAGAATTGTCATCCATAGAGATGATGCTGGGGATGACATCGAGGAAGGCGTCATCGTCTGAAATAGGCTCAGCCCTGAACAGCTTAGAGAAGAATAAAGAAGCCTCCGTCGCCACCTCCGCAATAGAACAAGTTTTTGAGCCATCAGCCCGAATAATTTTCTGAATACCCGCCTTTCTTTGCCTGCTCCTGGTGCACTCATGAAAAAACCGAGTATTCTTATCCCCTTCCAGGTCCCATTTCATTCTGGCTTTTTGTTTCCAAAAAGACTCCTCAACTAGGACCTTTTGCTTCAATCTAGCTACAGCCTCCATCCAGGAAGCCCTTTCCCTCTCCGAAGGATGAAGCTCATAATCCTGCTCTGCCGCCAAGGCAGCGTCCTCAGCCTGCCTGGCCTCCTGAAAAATATCTCCGAAAGTAGCTCTGCTCCAGCCAGCCAAAACATACCCCGTCGTCCACAAACGCATGCCCAACCGCTCATGCGCATCATAATGCCAGCATGAATTCCACGCCCGAGCAACAACCGTAAGGAAGTCCGGATGAGACGTCCAAAAGTCGAGAAATCGGAAGCCTCGACGCTGAAGGGAGAAAGCTGGCTGGCAGGATACCAATAGAGGAGAATGATCAGATTTTGCCCGATTAAGATGCTCGCAAGAGACCTGGACACCATCTAGCCAACTCCCCGTCGCGAGTACCCTATCAAGGCGAGATCCCTGCCGATCTACCCCCGACTGACCATTCACCCAAGTATAAGTGCTACCTCTGAAACCAACATCGGAGAGCCCGGCAGCCAACTGAAATTCGAGGAAGTTCGCGATGGCCCTCGTGTCAGGAGGTCGACCTCCAAATTTCTCATCCGGAGAAGTAATAATATTGAAGTCCCCGTCCACCGCCCAGGGCAAGCCAATGTCCCTGGCTTGGACGTCCAGAAGGTGCCTCCACATACGCCTCCTCCCCTGTCGTGTCCTAGCATCATGAACAACCGACAACCGCACCGAATCCGAAAAATAGCTCAGAAAAAGCTGTACCGTGATAGCCTGATCACAAGAATCAATACAGTTGATCCCAAGACCTGACTTGCAGAGAAACCAAATATTGCCCTTATCATTGCAAAAGCTAGCATCAAAACCCAACCTCAGTTGATAAGAAAGAAGCTTAGAGGATATCACCTTGGGCTCAATAATAGCAAGAACCTGAATAGAGTTGGTCCGACACAAGGACCTGAGACGGCATAAAGTAGATCTGTTCGCCGTCCCCCGAACATTCCAAATAAGGAATTTAACCATGGACCCTCTGGGGGTCCCGCCTAGCCCGGAAAGCATGTGATCGAAGAAGTCGATCCGACTGAGGTGCCATCGACTTCCTCCGCTTACCAGCCGCCTATTTGAATGGTACCATCTGCCAGCCATCTTTTCGATCCTCGAAAAATGAAGTGGAAGGTCTAGCCTCAGGCAATGAAACCATATCATCTCCCGGAGAGGTATCATTACCCCAGTCGGAGATAGATCTGGGGGCAGGCTCCTCCTACACCACCAAGTTGCGATCTTCAGTGTCAGAATCAGCCACTATAACTCCCTGTCCCAGCTGACTATGAATAATAATAGGTAGATCCGATAAAACAATAGGACCAACACCCCGCTCAGGCCCCATCTGTCCATCCAAACTAGAACCCGGAGCGCTGCATCCCCCCTGCATGGGCCGCCCGTCATCCGACCATAAAGCCAGCTGGCCCGAAGATGACTCCTCCACGTGCCAGGATGGCGGAACGGAACTCGTGCGGTTACCATCACTCCCACGCAATCTGGGCTGCGTGGTCCCCCTGCTATCATCACGCCCCTGGACACGTCTCCACACCTGCCGTG
Organism: Iris pallida; assembly: GCA_029216955.1. Lineage (NCBI taxonomy): Eukaryota > Viridiplantae > Streptophyta > Magnoliopsida > Asparagales > Iridaceae > Iris > Iris pallida. Next base: position 24,670,738 of record JANAVB010040619.1, read on the forward strand.
TCCCCTTCCCTTTCTCACGCCTTGATCGTCGTCGCCGACGACCCCTGCTAATCCTACGGCAACCCCCCGGGCCGTCCTCCTCTCGCGCTTCGCCTGGAGAGGGAATGTCGAGGTTGGGCGGTCTGTCAGCTACACCCACGGAAGAAGTCTCCACCTGGGGTCGACCACAAGCACTCTCAACGTGACCATGATGGCCACAAGAAATACAGTAGAGAGGAGTCCGCTCATAAACAACCGGCTGCGAACGAACGCCATCAGGAAGTTGGAAGAAAACCTCATGTTGAAGTGGTTTGCTAACGTCCACTTCGACCAAGACCCTGGCTACCCCCGGCCTAGAAAAGGAAGCCGACCAGATGCGATGGAGAGAACCACATTGGTATCAAACATGCAGTGGGGAAGCCCGGGGAAGGCAACCCAGATGGGAACACGAGGATCCTCTCTCAACGACGAAAAGTCCACCGAAGACCTGAATAGCACCATCGGAACCCGACCAACGAACCAACAGTCCTTAGACTGAAGCCGAAGAAAATCACTCTCGACATGAGACCGTTTGAGAACGTGACGATCATCAATGGACTTCACTTCAATCAACCCCCTGAAATCCCGCGAAGCAAAAACCTTCCTAATAGCCTCAACCGGGAGTCTCCGCCGAGCAAACTTGCCAATAAGGTCCAGCCCACATGGTGCCGTGAGGGCCTCCATATCCGACTGAGTGAAGACAACCACCTTCCGGCCATCGAAAACAATGGCTGGTCGGAAATCCACCCTCGGCAAACCACCCGTCGACGCCGACGCGGGTCCGCCCACCACCGCAGCGAAGGACCGTGCCGGGCCATCCGACCCTCCACCAGCCACCTTCGCCTGAGTCGTCGCCGCTGTCGGAGAGTTCACCAGTAGCGCTACCTCGTCACGGACAGGAATCCCGCTAGGGACTGGGACGAAGCCCCCCCCGCAGCCGAGTCGCCCCCTTGGTCGACGCCACCCGTCACGCGAAGGCCCGGAGGGCCAGAGGCCCCCGCCGCCGAGCCATTGTCAGGGGGGCGGAGCCTCTCGCCGGAGCAGCCATCCATTCCAAGTCGGGGAGATCGCCACAAAAACTGCGCGCAGCCGGGTCGCCCCCTAGGCCGGCGTCGCCCGCCTCGCGAAGGCCAGGAGGGCTGGAGTCCCCCGCCGTCGAGCCATTACCAGGGGGGCGGAGCCCTCCGCTGGTGCAAACATCCGCTCCAAATCGCCAAATCGCCACGCACGAGAGCTCCGCAAACCGCGCGCAGCCATAACTTCATATATCATATATATATATATATATATATATATATATATATATATATATATATATATATATATATATATATATATATATAAAATCTATTTTATATCTTTCTAGAATTTTTGGATATTTTTAGCTACTTAATATTTAAGGGTTTATTATTTTTAAGGACTTTCAAGATTTATTGTAAGGTCGTTCAGGGGTATTTTGGGACTAAATATTTTTATTTGGGCTCTAGATGGTTAAAATTATTTTTTTATAATTTTTTAAATTTTTTGGAGATTTTTAGATAATTAAAACCTATAGAATTTATTTTTTTCATAGACTTTTATGATTTACTATAGGGTCACAAGATGATATTTTGAGATAAAATATTTTTATTTAGATTCTAGACAGTCAAAAATATTTTTTAGAATTTTTAGAATTTTTCTGCAATTTATTTGGAGTTAAAATAATTTTAAATGATTTTCTGAATTTAAATCAGCATTTATCCAGTTAGCAACACAGTCAACCATCCATGTCAGCTACCGGGCCCACCTGTCATCCTCTCAGTCGAGCTGGAGCTGGCCCGGGTGTTAGTCAGCAAAGCGGCTGACTCAACGTTCCATATTTGGAACTAGAGCCTAGCCGCCTTAATCGAGCCGCTTGGCCCCTGGCCATCCGATCTGGGCTGGGAAACTAGGATACTACAATGTGTTCCGCCTAGAACCACGACTTAAAGCCACCAACTCAGTTTTTTTATACATATGAGTTGATTTTCAGAAAACCCTATTATTTATTGTAGCTTCCTTTGTGCTTTGATCTTGGAGATCCTCCGACTTCATGAGGCGATTGCGATCAACCCGACGTCAGTTTTGAGTGTCATTTTTTTAGAACCGTATTGAGGTTAGCTTTCAGAATATGTAATTTATTTTCTGTAATTCTATACGTGAATTCTGGAAAATTGCCACTTGTTCGAAAATCAACGCGTTGTATTATTTTCGAGATTTTGGGAGATCCCGAACTTGCGATTCATTTGAAGTTTCTAAAAGCTGACATAAGATCTACAATATATAATTTTTCCATAAATTCTATAATTTTTTAGTATTTTATTTAATTCGTTGAACTCAGATTTGATCGATAATTTATCGATTTGGTCATGGTTAGCCATAACGGTGATAACTTCTGACCAAATCATAATTTTGTGGCATGGTCAATTCCAGTGCACTCGTGGTACTAAAATCTACTATGATGCACTCTCAAATCATTAAGTTCATAATGTTTTACAAGTTAGTCAACGGTACGTCTCAACTTTTGTGTCATAGATTCCAAAATTGGAACGTGACTTTCTGTAGACAAAATCCCTTATTTAAATTATATTTTATATTATTTTATATTAAATTATATTTTTAAGTAATTATTTTAGAAATAAAGAATATTAATTTAGGTTAACCTATTAGCCATTTTTCTATAATTTTTAGATTATGAATCTTAGAACTGACTTGTGGTTTCCGTGCACGGTTCGTGGTGCGTTGGTATGATATGATTTGTTAGCTTCTAGGACGGAGTTACTCTCGTCCTCGACTTGTGAAAATAGTTTATCCAGAAAATTAGGCAAGTTTTACTATGACACTATGTTACCTTTATTTTGTACTATATGTATCTTTATATTGTCTTTACATGGTTACTTCTTCATATATCTTGTTGTCATTGTTCTTGATTAACCATGATTGATTTCTTGTGCACGAGTGTAGTTATTCTCTAGTTACTTGTTTATGTTTACCTGTTATACTTGTTCACCACATTGTATTGTGATTATATGTTTATTATGTTTACCTGTATTATTGTATGTAGTGAACATATTTTCTTGTGAGTTATGGATGAAAGAATACTATGAGTATGCATGGGCTCTACATTACCTGCATGAATACCTTCATGTATAATACGTACAATTGTCGTATATCTCAAGTCGTCTACATGCACAAAGTTAGTATTCTAAAACACACAGTACGCGTAATTTATTGTTGCTTACTGTTCAATTGTTCTTCTTCTATCGAGTATACTTTTTGTTGGGAAAGAAACGCGGAAACCTTTTCCCAAACTAGAGAGTACCTGCGAGAGAATCGAGCAATACAACGCATGAACCGAAACACCAAAACAAACCACGCAGACAGAGAGAATTTTTGATGTGGAAAATCCTTACAGAAAAAAAAAACCACAGTACGATCGGAGTCCAACCCTGAAAAGCCTTCACTAATGAAATAAAGGAGTACACCCTCTACAAACTTCTTCCGATCCAAATCGGATCCCCACAACACTTAGAAGCAAGAATAATGATTACAAAGCTACGAAGAACAAGGACGACGAGTAGATATTACCCTAATACGATCCTCCTTCGAAAACGGCCTTCAATCCTCCTTCTTCTCTCTAAAAGTTGCAATGGCACTCTTGCCTCTTTTTTCTCTCTTGTTCTTCAATGTTGTGTTATAATTAGGGTTAGGAATAACCATGAATAAACCCCCTAATTTGTAGTAAAACCTGGACTGTTGGATACAATCCAATGGTGAATAATCACCCTAAAAAATGCTTCAGCCCCGACGACACAGAGTTCGGCCAGAACTCTGTCCTGGGGCAGAGTTTGGCCAGAACTCTGTGTCCTGACAACAGAACAGTTCTGGAATAGGGAGGTAGAGTTCGGCCAGAACTCTCCCCTGGGGCAGAGTTCGGCCCGAACTCCACCCCGCTCCTTCCAGCAGCTCCTCTGGCAGCTCCCGAGTGTCTCCGTCATCTCCGACTGGCCTCGTCATCTCCCCGAGCTTCTCTGACACACAGACGGTGCTCATCGCACTCCTGGGTCTTCTCCACATAGGTTGGGAATCCCATCCACTCCAATAAATCTTCCCCTTCACAACTAGGTGGAGGAGGTCGTTATCCCGACGATCTGCCTGCAGCACTCAAACTTCTCCTTCGGTAGAACCTTCGTGAGCATGTCCGCTCCATTGTCATCAGTATGAACCTTCTCAAGCGTCGCATCCTTCTTCTCAACCACATCCCGTATCCAACGATACCGAGTCTCGATGTGTTTGGACCGACTATGAAATGTCTGGTTCTTCACAAGGTGAATAGCACTCCGACTGTCGCAAAGCAAAGTATACTGCGATTGCTTCAGCCCTATTTTTTGCAACAACTTCTTCATCCACAGCAGCTCCTTGCAAGCCTCCGTCGCCGTAATGTATTCTACCTCCGTCGTCGACACGGCAACACACTTCTGCAATCGTGACTGCCACGATACCGCTCCTCCGACAAACATCATCACATAGCCCAAAGTCGATTGTCTCGTATCTACATCTCCAGCCATGTCAACGTCGGTATACCCAACCAGCTTCGGCTCGTCACCACCAAAAAAAAGTCTATAATCGACAGTGCCCTGAAGGTATCGTAGAATCTACTTGACCGCACTCCAATGTACCCATCCAGGATTTGAAAGATACCTGCTAACTGTGCCAACTACATGAGCGATGTCTGGCCTCGTACACACCAAAGCATACATAAGGCTCCCCACAGCTAAAGCATATGAAACCCGCTCCATATCTTCTTTTTCGTCCTCGGTAGATGGACACTGCTCCTCAGTGAACTTTAAGTGAGCCGCAAGGGGGCAACTCACTTTCTTCAACCCGTCCATACCGAAACGTTGAAGTACCCGGTGAATGTACTTCTTTTGGGACAAATGTAGCAGCTTGGACTCTCTCTCTCTTGGCTGATCTCTATTCCAAGAATAGTCTTCGCTGCGCCCAAATCTTTCATAGAGAAGGCCGCACCCAGTTAGCGTTTCAACTCCGCTATCCTAGTGGCATTTCGACCCACTAATAGCATATCATCTACATAGAGCAATAAAATAATAAAATCGTCATCGGCAAAATACCTCACAAATACACAGTGATCTGACGTCGTCCGTGCATAACCATGCTCCCCCATAAACGACTCGAACTTCCTGTACCACTGCCTCGGAGCTTGCTTCAGACCATACAAGCTCTTCCTCAACCAGCAGACCAAATGTGACTTGCCCTTCTCACAGAATCCCTCTGGCTGCTCCATATATAACTCCTTTTTAAGATCACCGTAGAAGAATGCCATCTTCACGTCCATCTGCTCGACCTCCAAGTCGAGACTGGCTGCCAATGCTAGCACCACCTGAATAGACGAATGCTTAACGACAAGCGAAAAGATCTCATCATAATCTACGCCTTTCCGCTGACCGTAGCCTTTAACTACCAGCCTCGCTTTGTATCGAGGGCGAGTAGCATCATCCGTCTGCTTCACTCTAAACACCCATCGATTCTTCAAAGACTTCTTGCCCTTTGGCAACCGCACCAGCTCATAAGTGGAATTGGCGTGTAAGGAACTCATCTCCTCCTACAAAGCCTCCATCCACTCCTGCATGTGTTCATCTTTCATAGCCTCTGCAAAACTTTCGGGCTCTTCCCCGTCAGTCAATAGCACATACTCACCCGATGAGTATCTCGTAGATGGTCGACGCTCTCTGTCGCTCCTCCTCAGTGGAGCCACTGGTGCTAGCTGTATACCAATAGTCTCCTCCTCTTCAGGAACTGCCTTCCCGGTATGCTCATCCTCCTAAGGAACACCCTGACCATAATCAGCAGGCTGATGATCAAGGTTGGGAGCAACTCTATGTAATGGCTCCCTCATAATTGGATCATCTGCGATGTCCTCTGGAAACTGCTCGAAGCGAAATGACTCTAACTCAGGCAATTCCTCATCCTCAGAAGGCGTCTCAGAATCCTGAGTGTTGGTCATGGTCTGATCCTCGACGAATATCACGTCCATACTTCTGTAGAGCTTTCTTTCCACCAGGTCGTAGAGTCTATAGCTAAACTCATCCCTACCGTAGCTGATAAAGATGTATTGCCTCGTCTTTGGCTCAAGTTTGGACCTCTCGTCCTTCGGTACATACACGAAGGCCTTACAGCCAAACACTCATAGGTGATTGTATGATGGCTCTTTGTCGTACCATACTTTGTCAGGCACATCACCCTGCAAAGGAGCACTAGGAGACAAATTAATAACATAAGCAGCTGTGAGAAGAGCCTCACCCCAATAACTGCCCGACAAGTTTGCTTCTGACAGCAAACACTACACCCTCTCCATCAGCGTCTTGTTCATGCGCTCTGCTACACCATTGAGCTGAGGTATCTTAGGCAGAGTCTTCTGGTGTTGTATCCCTTGCTCTCTGCAATACGCATCAAAGGGACCGATGTATTCGCCGCCGTTGTCGGACCAAACACACAATAACTTCTTGCCCGTCTCTCTTTCAACAGAGGCCTGAAACTCTTTGAAGTAGGCAGCACCTGATCCTTGGTCTTTAAGGCATAGACCCAAATCTTCCTGGAACAGTCATCAATAAAGTTACAAAGTAAGAAGCACCACCAACAGATTTTACCTTCATAGGATCGCAGACATCCGAGTGAATCAACTCGAGCAACGCCGGCTTCCTTGAACTTGGGTGACTTTGGAAAGACACCCTATTTTGCTTCCCAACTAAGCAGTATGTGCACTTCTCCAACTTTGTAGACTTGAGCCCTGGAATTACCTTCTTGTTTACCAAGTAGCTCATCTCCTTCTCGCTGATATGGCCGAGCCGCCTGTGCCACAACTCGGTAGACGCGTCACTGACTGCGTTCACCTCCTGTGCCTCCTGTGCGCTCCCCTCCATATAGTAGAGATCGGACTTCTTGCTTCCTCTAGCAATCACCATCGAACCTCTGGAAAGCTTCCATTGACTATTCTCGAAGGGACTGAAGAATCACTCGTCATCCAACCTTCCAACCGATACCAGGTTAAAACAGATATCAGGGACATGACGAACATCTTTGAAACAAGAAATGCACCCGTCTTCATTCTTAAATGCACATCTCCAACGGCAACCGCCTTCGACACATCTCTATTGCCCATCTTCAACACTCCACAGTCGCATGTCGTGTAAGTGGCAAATAGTGCCCTGTTGTGAGATACATGTGCCGAAGCCCCTGAGTCCACCAGCCAAGAATTGTTATAGCAGGCGAGGTTTGTAATAACCTCATCACCTACGATGATCACGTCGCCTCCATGTATCAAGGCCACCGCTGTAGTGTTCTCATCTTGCTTCTCCTTGTCACCCTTCTTCTCTCTCTTCCAGGCGAAACAATTCTGCTTGATGTGGCCCTTCTTACCATAGTGGTAATACTTCGAGTCCTCGTACCGACCCTTGGACTTCCCCTACTCTTATCTCTACCACCACCTGGACCCTTGCTTTTGCCCCTTCTGCGGCTCTCTGAAACTAATGCCTCTGAGTGATGGGATGTGGATGAAGTACCCTGAGAACATCTCTGTATCTCTTCATTCAGCACTCCGCTCTTGGCAAACTCCAGACTGACCACGCCCTCTGGAGCAGAAGCGATCATAGATACTCGTACGGTCTCCCACGAGTCTGGCAATGTACACAGCAGCCATAGTCCCTGAACCTCGTCGTCGAACTTGACTCCCATTGAAGATAGCTGGTTAACCACGCCCTGGAAATCACTCAAGTGATCCGTAATAGACGCCCCATCTTTGTACCATAGATCCATCATCGTCCGGATCAAGAACAACTTGTTTATTCCGGTCTTCTTCGCGTACAAAGATTCCAGCTTATCCCATAACGTCTTTGCGTGCTCAATATTGGCAACATGATTGTACACGTTCTTGTCAACGAACTGCCTGATATATCCACACACCTGTATATGCTCGAACTTCCAGTCCTCCTCGAATTTATCACTAGGCTTCTCGGACGCAAATACGGGCAAATGCAACATCTTGAAAAATAGCAAATCTTTCATCTTGCTCCGCCAATAATGATAGTTGGTGCCGTTCAGGTTCACTATGCGCATCGACTTCGCGTCCATCTCTTCTCTCTAGTTTTCTTGTCATCTTCTGACACCCTTCTGAATTCCAGAACCTGGCTCTGATACCACTTTGTTGGAAAAGAAACGCAGAAATCTTTTCCCAAACTAGAGAGTACCTGCGAGAGAACCGAGAAATACAACGCACGAACCAAAATACCAAAACAAACCACGCAGACAGAGAGAATTTTTGATGTGGAAAATCCTTACAGAAAAAAAAAACTACAGTACGATCGGAGTCCAACCCTGAAAAGCCTTCACTAATGAAATAAAGGAGTACACCCTCTACAAACTTCTTCCGATCCAAATCGGATCCCCACAACACTTAGAAGCAAGAATAATGATTACAAAGCTACGAAGAACAAGGACGACGAGTAGATATTACCCTAATACGATCCTCCTTCGAAAACGGCCTTCAATCCTCCTTCTTCTCTCTAAAAGTTGCAATGGCACTCTTGCCTCTTTTTTCTCTCTTGTTCTTCAATGTTGTGTTATAATTAGGGTTAGGAATAACCATGAATAAATCCCCTAATTTGTAGTAAAACCTGGACCGTTGGATACAATCCAATGGTGAATAATCACCCTAAAAAATGCTTCAGCCCCGACGACACAGAGTTCGGCCAGAACTCTGTCCTGGGGCAGAGTTCGGCCAGAACTCTGTGCCCTGACAACAGAACAGTTCTAGAATAGGGAGGCAGAGTTCAGCCAGAACTCTTCCCTGGGGCAGAGTTCGGCCCGAACTCTCCCCTGGGGCAGAGTTCGGGCCGAACTCTGCCCCTCTCCTTCCAGCAGCTCCTCTGGCAGCTCCCGAGTGTCTCCGTCATCTCCGACTGGCCTCGTCACCTCCCCGAACTTCTCTGACACATAGACGGTGCTCGTCGCACTCCGGGGTCTTCACCACATAGGTTGGGAACCCCACCCACTCCAAGAAATCTCCCCCTTCACAACTAGGTGGAGGAGGTCGTTATCCCGACGATCTGCCTGCAGTACTCAAACTTTCTCCTCAGTAGAACCTTCGTGAACATGTCCGCTCCATTGTTATCAGTATAAACCTTCTCAAGCGTCGCGTCCTTCTTCTCAACCACATCCCGTATCCAATGATACCGAGTCTCGATGTGCTTGGACCGACTATAAAATGTCTGGTTCTTCACAAGGTGAATAGCACTTTGACTGTCGCAAAGCAAAGTATACTGCTTTTGCTTCAGCCCCATTTTTATACTTTTATATTGTCTTCTTATTATAATTGTACTTTTCTTATCGTATCGTGTCATACCTTTAGTTATCCATCCTTTTATTATTATTCTTTCATGCTTGTATATTATATTGTGTAGTGTAGTGTTATGGTGATTTTGCTCCAATCCTGACTGAATTACTATTTTTCAGCTTTAGACGACATCATATGTCCTGAGGTCTACATATGTTGGCGACACTGGCATTACTAACGTACCGGATTCTGACACTGATGCAAATTAACATATTTTTTTCTTATGCTTTTCCATTGGTTAGTGGTCATAGTTTTGGATTCTAGTTTACTTTTCTGCTACCGGATTTATTTTCGAGAATATATAAGTTGTAGTATATTATTTTGACAATTTTATTTAGTTTATTATTGCGACATTTTTATATTATCTTTGATGGTTTAGCTGTGAATGTTATGTGCATATTGTTCTTATTATGGACCATGTTATCAAAGATAGCATATTACGTCGTTGTCGCAACTTAGGCTAGACTTGGCTTACGTACTTGTATCCTAAAAGTGGGAGCGGGTCGTGACAAACAAAGCATGTATCAAGCTAGATTTTGGGAAGGCATATGACATGGTGAACATGGATTTTGATTGCTATATTATGTTGGATATTAGGTTCGATCATGTTTGAGTTGACAAAATTTGGGAATGCATCTTGATTGCATCCTTCTTAATTTTGATAAATGAGCAGCCACATGGGTTCATCAAGAGCAATAGTGACTTGAGGTAGGGTAACCCGTTCTTTCATTATTTGTTCACCCAGGTAATAGAGTACTTCACATGTATGATGGATGTGACTATACATAGACAACTTGTTAATCTATTATTCAAAAGAGTGCTGCACCACGTGTCACACCTGATATATGCGGATGATTTACTAGTGTTTTTTTTGAGGCTATAATGGAAGGTATGGGGGTAGTCTTGAACATGATGGAGGAGTTTGGAAGTCTCGCATGCTTGATACTAAATTATGAAAAGAGTAAAGTATATTTCATTCTGCAGTCCCTCAAAAGGAGGAGCGGGTTGCTGCTCTTAGAGTTGCTAGAGGCAACCTACTAGTGAAATACTTGGGGGTCCCTTTGTTAAGCAACTATACTAGGGAGGTAGAATGTCATAGCTGGGTGGAGTTTGCTCAACGAAGATTAGAGGGATGGCTTGGCCAATGTGTGTCTTTTGGTGGCCATATTGAATTTGTACGGTTGATCATATCAGCTATTGTAATGTTCTGGTTACAATCCATATTACTCCCATCGCATGCTATGCGACTAATTGGGAACTGATTTTATATAGCAAGGTGGCATTCATGCTATTTCTTGGGCGGTAATATTTTGTAGGCCACGTGATGAGGGGGGTTAGGGCTTCAATCGGTTCAGTCATTGTGTTAGTTAGCGGGCATGAAGCTTGTATAGTGAATCCTTCAGGGAAGATGTTATGGGCAAGGTGGATAAAGAACCACTACTTTAGAGGGGTCAACTTTTAGGCATATCGACCTAATTATAATGAGTATATATGTGTGCTTCAAATACTTGGTCTCAGGCGGGAGGTGTAGAGATTTATGTCGTGGCGGATCTTTGGTCGATAGGGCGACCACCGATCTTTGGCTGGATCCCTGGATTCATTATAACAGTTTATTGGGTCTGGTCGACGGGCACATGTATGTTGAAGCCTGCATGTGGAAAATAGAGAGCTTGCTGGCTCAGGTGGGAGGATGGAGAGTGTAACACCATCCACAAGCTCGGCATTACGAACAAGAGATAGAGGTGGTCCCAATCGATAGCAACATGTCCAACGATATTTGGGTCTGAATAATACAAAAGATGGCCGCTTTGAGTTCAAGGTGGCTTATCATCAAGTAAGGGTACATGAGAAGATGACCTATACAAATATCATTGGAATGAGGGGGCATAACCAGGAAAATGCAATATTGTTTGTATAAATTGATGCTGGAGATTACTTACGAAAGATGGGCTTGCGAGAATTGGAATGCTGATGGGTGGCCAGTTATGTGTCTTGTGCGGGTAAGATCATGAGGATTTGAGACACCTCTTCTTCTATTGTCCAATGACATGGGATATTTGGAGCAGACAGAAAGACCTACTGCCGATAAGACGGATGGACGGCCATGATATATATCACTGAGGTGATACAAGACATGAGGAGTGCGCGAAGTTGAGGATATTTGTGGTTTCTTGGGGCTTATATCAGACTTGCTGCTACAATATAGCATATTTGGAAAGATTGAAACAATCGTATCTTTCAAGACATCAGGATTAATTGCCAACATTGGCATATTACATAAAAGAAAAAGAGATGTAATAGATATGGGTAGCAATGTAAGTCACACATAAGGGTGGAATGATGTAGAGTGATATATATATATATATATATATATATATATATATATATATATATATAAACATTTGATAATATTTTAAATATTAGTGCTCATATAAAGCAATATAATGACTTATTTAGTAAAGTTGATTTTCAGCTCTTATGGAAAGAAAAAAAGTCAGGTTAAGGCTTAGTGGGCTTGTTTTCTTCTTTGTTTTAAGAATTTTTCATGTTTTATATATATATATATATATGTATATATATATATATATATATATATATAACTTTTAGGAGGGGCACGATATTTGTCATGTGCATATAAAATTTTGGTTTAATTGCACTTTGATACCCTCAACTATTCCGCTTTTTCAAGTTGATACCTCAACTATTTTTTTTTTTCAACTTGATAACCTAAAATTTTTTTGAACAATAATGTCCTTACCAAAAAATTAAAACTACCACTCAACCCCTCCCCCCTCCCCTCCTCCAGGCCCTCCCCCCCTTCCGGCCGCCACCCCCGCCCCTCTCCCCGCCGCCCCGACCGCACCCTCCGCCCCTCCCCGCCCCCCCCCTCTCCCGCCCTCCCCTCCACCCTCCGGCCACCCGCACCCCCCCCCCCCCCCTCCCGCTCCCTCCCCTCCCTCTCCCGCTGCCCTCCTTTTCCGACTCCACCATCGCCGGATAGGGAGGGGGGGTTGCCGCCGAGGGAGGGGGGGGGGGGAGGTGGTCACCGGAGAGGAAGGGGGGGTCGCCGCCGCGGGAGGGGGGGGGGGGGGGTCGCCGCCACGGGAGGGAGGGGGAGGTGGTCGTCGGAGAGGGAGGGGGGGTCGCCGCCGCGGGAGGGGCGGGAGGTGGTCGCCGGAGAGGGAAGGGAGGGAGGTGGTCGCCGGAGTGGGGGAGGGGAGGAGGGGAGAAGGGGCGAAGGGGAGAAGGAAGGAATAAGGACATTTTGAAAATTTTTAAAAAATTTAGGTATCAAGTTGAAAAAAAATAATATTTGAGGTATTAAGTTGTTGAATAAAAAGTTTATGGTATCAACTTGAAAAAGTGGAATAGTTGAATGTATCAAAGTACAATTTACCCAAATTTTTGGACTAGTCCTGCTCTTGTTCGGATGCTTGAACGATCGTGTTTCAAAATATCATAGAAGGAACACGGTTCAACCAAGGTTTATCCCTACCTCTGATTGCACTCAAACCTTTGATGCCAGTATGGGCTCGCTTTCAGCAATTTCAATTTTGTTTTTGTACTTTGCAATAATCAATCCAAATTAAGGACAAAACCGAATATTCCCTCTCAGGTTTAGTACTCACCCCCGTACTATATATGTACTATGTAGTACTGTGTTGCGTAATCAATGCAGTACAAAATTGCAGTCCTTCCTTTCTAGAGGCTCTTTACAATAAAATTGAATAAATGGATAGTACAATATCCTCCAATTAGAGGCTACATCTCTTGTGAAGTACAATCAAAGTGAACAAATTGATAGTACAATCTCCTCTATATATGTAAGTCTTGAACAAGGGTGTATCAACTGGGAGGATCCTAGGGCAACATCAAGAGAAGCTTGCTACCAGACAGTGATCAGGTCAGATCCACCAACTTCATTTGCATGTGCTACAATCTGCATATATACCAATCACAGAACTGTTAGACACTAATGCAACCACCAACTTCATTTGCATGTAATACAATCTGCATATATACCAATCACAGAATTGTTAGACACTAATGCATCAAACATGTCATTCTTTATGCACATATATTTCACTATGAATGACGACCGTCTTTGCCAATGCCAAACAAAAAAATGCCGTTTGGCCCACGCTTTTGCGCACGCTTGAGCACGTGCGGTAGCCCCGCCTCTCTAAACCCCCCCCCCCCCCTTCTCCTGCTCCACGTTTGTTTGTCCCGTCGTTACGGTCGACGGTGTGGCGGCCCTGCCCTTCTCCCTCTGCTCTGTGTTTGGTTGTCCGGTCGTTACGGTCGTCGGTGTGGCAGCCCCGCCCTTCTCCCTCTCCTGCTCTGTGTCCGGGCTGTCCGCAGTCGGCCGAACCGCCCCGGGCACGCAAAGCGCAAGCAAAGAAGCACAGTTGAATGCCAAATAAAAAAATGTTGTGGTAGTTGAGATATTTCAACATTTGGCGAAAATCATATTCGTTCTACAATAGCATCAAAATTCTCAAAACACCATTTTTTTTGTTTGAGATGTCCTTTTTTTCGGCTTGACAAATATCAAGAGAGAATTCGAATATGTATCTTCCGTGCCGGACCCCGTTGCCACTAGGTCACAACTCACGGACCTCAAAACACCACTTAAAACAGTCGTCAATACATATATCACATCACATAACATTGCATATTCAGCATCAATTGTTATTATTATATTGCTTTAGCATAAAGTTTATACTAATTCTATTTTGAGACCCAAAACGTCCATAGGAAATGCGTATTAAATGATTTCACAGGTTAACAAAAGTTGCAATCAAGAAATACGCCCTTCTGAAGGCCGTAGCAGTTTTTGCGCATAATAATTTTAGAAATTCGTCAGTAAAAACAAATTTTCGTCACTAAATTTTGTCACTAAAATTTTTAATTTGTCACTTAAAGAAGTCCAATTCGTCACTGAAGACTAATTTCGTCAGTAAACTTTTGTTGCTAAAAATATCGTATATAAAAGATTCTCTTAGATTGTCTCTGTGATAAAAAAAACCTTTAAAAAATATGCTCTTAGATTGTCTTGTGGTAAAAAAAAACCTTTAAAAATATGCTCTTCAAAAGACGTATTCTTCACATTCTTAATTAGCCAACTGCTAAGCCTGATTAAATCTGTTAAAAAATATATGCAAAAAAATGCTCTTCAGAAGAGCGTATTTTGTGCAAAACACAAAATTATGATCTTCTGGATGACGTTTTTGGACTCACATTACAATTTCACTAAACTATATGCTCTCAGTGCAATTTTTTAAACAAATTTATACTATATATATGCAATTTTCTGATCACATCATTATATTCCAAACTCTTGCTTTCAATGTTATAAAATTTTCTGACCAAACAATGAGCTTTCCCAACTACAACTTATATCAAACAACCGCTCCTTTTTATAGGTTCGCAATATCGCTCCATAGGTTCATAAAGTTGCATGGTGAACATTGGTGAATAGCTTCATTCCTATAAATTAACAAGGTTGCTCGCAAGGATCCTACGCTATGCCCAAGGCAAACAGGCCGCTCTCTACGCATTGACGTCGTGCTTTCTTACATTGGTATTTGACAATGGTAAGATTGAACAATACATTTATCAAGTTTAAAGAGTGAGGATGACAAGTACTCGAAGGCAGCAAGGATAGCAAGTACTTGCATTGTCGCCATTTTCATTCTGGGTAGTACCCTTAGTTTGATAATTAAATATGCCAAACATACCACGTCAACATGGTGACCTGTTCTGCCAAGCCAATTAAAATGTCCCATGTCTTCCGAATTTGAATCACTTGCATCCAAAATCTCGTCCAGCCCGACGATGGTGGCTTCCATACGGGTTGCACAAGATTTTGCCGTATCGTCCAAAATATCATGTAGTGCATACTATATAATCCTGACTGGAGTGGATCGAACCACAAGAACATATTATTCCTTTTATTTATAATAACGGTGAAAGTTTGGAGCAGTGGACCCAAAAGGTATCCAATGCAGCATACATAAAGTTCCGTACTTATTGCCGTACATCGCAGAAAAAAAAAAATCAATCATTTCGAACTGAACGAGAATTTGGTTGCAAAGGATGTGGAATTATGGATCCTACCTGTACATTTGTTTCGATCATATATATATATATATATATATATATATATATATATATATATATATTAAAATTAGATTGAAAGAGTATATTTTAAATTATGAATTATATTATATCAAATAAAGTTTCAATCAAATTATATTTCGAATAGTGAATTAGGTTTTAACTATGGATTGAATAATAATTTATAAAATTTTAAGTTTGATTAGATTTAAAATTTGGTTTTAGATTATGAATTGGGTAATATCCACTATAAGAAATTCGAGTTTTCGTGACAAGTAATTTGTGAGAAGTATAAAAGTTGTCACTGAAAGGAATATTTCTGTGAAAAATAATTTATATTGTCACTCATAATTTGATTTTGTGACAACTGTTGTTTAACATTATGAACTGAAAAGTGTATTACTTTAAGATATATTACGTAATATATATTACTTTAATATATATTACGTAAGTTTCTAGTTTAGGTTGGATTTTAGAGAATGTATTTAATTATAATTTTGAAAAGCATTATATTTATAATTACTTTAAGATGTGGATTTTGACCCAAAAAAAAAATGTTGAGTATGAAATATGAGAAAAAGGGATTGATTGGACATATAAGGTACCATTACGAACTGAAAGATTGGTAAGAAGAGCCGGTTGGGTCAATAAGGAAATGGGAGTCAACATTTGTATATATGTTAGTGTAGTTTCTATAGCAGGACCTATTCTTGATACGAATTCTGTAAGTACACTAATGTTTGTTTCATTAACCTCTCCATAATGAAATTCCGGTCTCTTCTTGTTGTTTCCTAAGAAAACAAACAGTAAGACCTTTTTTGACCTTACAAAATACAAATAAATTCACAACAAGCTAACTGTGTCTTTATACGTTCAGTTAGTAAAATAAAATATTTCTAAGCACATCAATATAGTTTTTCTCGAGATGTCCATCGTTACACATGAAACTGTAAGTATATTGTATTGCATGTCTTTTATGCTCATTGTCCCTAACTCCCACCATTTATGTCAAAATATGGTTTCAGTACCTATAAGCTTATGATGCAAAAATGATCTCTCTACAGTGTCTGTCAATATGTGTGGGTCAATTCATGGATGTTCTATTAACTCTAAGAAAATGAAACCAATTTTAGCTTTAATTGTCGGCAGAATAAACAAGTTTTCGGAAGATAAAAAGTGGAAAATTGAAAAGTAAGCCAGACCAAAGCTAATGCTAAATATTACAGCTGTAACGTTTTCTCAACCGTTATTTTTAAGAACAAGTCTAACTTAATTAGGGTTCACTGTAAAAGTCTCAACAAAATTGGCAGGCTAGCTATAACTACAAAACAACAAGCAGGGCCGGCCCTGAGCTGTTGGGGGTCCGAGACGAAACTTACAAAATAGGCCCCCATACATAATGTAAAAAAAGTATAAATAAAATAAAATTTTGTTGTTGTCAAGATTTGAACCAATGATCTCTTAAATATAAGTCTAGCATTATAACCACTAAACCACAAAGCCTTCTATTAAAAAAATACACATGATACATACTAGTTCTATTATAGATAGTTCCATGTTGGTGTCCCTTCCGTCAGGGGGCCCTGGGCCGTCGCCCGGCCTGCCCTGGACCACGGCCGCCCCTGACGACAAGTAGAGTTGCAATGGTGACAGTGCAAGTACTTGCTATCTTTGTCATCTTCATAGTCGTCGCCATCCCCAGATTTTTTCACTCTCCGGTCGGGGACCTGCATGCCGGTTAGATCCTCAACTGTGGTGTCAATGAAGGTGGACATTGTCGAGCAGGGATGAACACTGCAGCTTCTCCTCAGCCACTTTAGATGGAGGAAGAATGCTTCAATTCCAAGGTCGTTAGGTTTCATATGATTTACTTTAATTTTGTTGTTTCACGGTTCCTATTCATTTATCCTATTTTCAAGCAAGTGGTGGTGGAATGTTGTGTTTGTATTTAACTGGAAATTAATCAAACGAATATTTATTTCATTTGATTACTAACAGAGAGCTTGCAAAATCTGTATGAAAAGTATTTTGTGAAGAGTAATGCTACTGTTATATGCAGTACAAAAATACAACAAAATAACGATAGCAACGGAACCAGAACCGTCGCAGCATAGCGACGAACGTGCTACTAAATGGCGAAGGAAATGTGTATATGAAACACGTCTTATTTTGATCGTCAGAATATAGCAAGCGATGTCTTAGACTCTTAGCTACGCACCATTTCCAACGCTGGCGAAATATAAAATTAGCAACCGAGAGTTTCTTTGTTAATTTCATTTTCTCATCTCCGAAATTACTTTCCGCCTAATGATCCCCCGACCCCCTCCGTCCTTAACTATAAGCCCTCCTCTCCGGACCTCCACCCCGACCTCCAAACCCCCTCCTCCCCGACCCCCTCCTCTGAGTCCTCTCCGAACGGTTCCTCCCCACGGAGAGTGCAACGCATCCTCTTGCCCCCCTCCACAGCGAGCTTTGCGAATCCAGATCGGAGCCCCGCCGCCTCCTCTTCCCCCTCCACCCAAAGGAGCTTCGTGCATCCAAATCGGAGCCCTGCAGCCACCTCCTCCTCCGATGACAGGCCGAGTCACGTTGCCTCTGCTTCTAGCCTCCTTCGTTGGTAAAATATTTTTCAATTTTTTAAACTGGAAATTGCTGAGAAACCCAATTTCGGAATGGGCTTTTATGAAATGCCCACCCGCTAGATGAGTTTTATGAAATGTCCAGAATTAAGTATTTTCACGTTAAATATTCCAAGATTCCCTTTTAGATGCCACCCGCTGGAAACTGCTATTTTTATAATACCGAAACTACCCCTCCGCGCGAATTGGTCATCTATATGTATTTGAATTCAAAAAACTCAGATCTGGATTGCGATTTTCGTCTTCTTCTTCACGAAAAATCTGAATTCCATTGCTCTCATCTTCAGCAGAGATCGCAAAGATCGTTCGTAATTTGGTGTGCTTTTCTTCGGTCGAACTCAGATCATCGCTCGTCATCATCAACACCATCATCATCATCTTCATCGACGTCAATTGTGGAGAGAAGATCTTTCTTCTTCTTTTCCATAAGAATTATCATTGCTTTGAAAGAATAACGAAACTCTTTATTCCTGAAAAAACTAAATTACACGGAGAATGGCCATTCTCCTACGTTTTAACACTGGAAATGACCATTCTCCGTGTAAATTAACACGGAGAATGCCATTCTCCGTTTTATTTAAAACGGAGAATGACATTCTCCGTGTAAATTAACACGGAGAATGCCATTCTCCGTTTTATTTAAAACGGAGAATGACATTCTCCTGCGTTTTAATACTGAAATGACCATTCTCCGTGCTAAATTACACGGAGAATGACCATTCTTCGTTTTATTTAACACGGAGAATGACCATTCTCCGTTTTATTTAACACGGAGAATGCCATTCTCCGTTTTATTTAAAACGGAGAATGACATTCTCCGTATTTCTAACACGGAGAATGGCCATTCTCCTGCGTTTTAACACTGAAATGACCATTCTCCGTGCTAAATTACACGGAGAATGACCATTCTCCGTTTTATTTAACACGGAGAACGTCATTCTCCGTTTTATTTAAAACGGAGAATGCCATTCTCCTGCGTTTTAACACTGAAATAACCATTCTCCGTGCTAAATTACACGGAGAATGCTATTCTCCGTTTTATTTAACACGGAGAATAACATTCTCCGTTTTATTTAACACGGAGAATGGCATTCTCCGTGTTTCTAACACGGAGAATGGTCATTCTTCTGTGTTTTAACACTGGAATGACCATTCTCCGTGATAAACTACACGGAGAATGGCATTCTCCGTGTAAATTAAGACGGAGAATAGTCATTCTCCGTGTAATTTAGCACGGAGAATGGTCATTCTCCGTGTAAATTAAGACGGAGAATGCCATTCTCCGTGTTAGTAACACGGAGAATGTCATTCTCCGTGTAAATTAAGACGGAGAATGACCACCCTCATGCGAAATTAACATTTTTCGTGTTCTAACACGGATAATGACCATTCTCCTGCATTTTATGGTCAGCTGAAACTTTGGAGAGCCATAACTTTTGACTGGGAGGTCGAAACGAGGTCCCGTTTGTCGCAAAATGAGCGTATCGTCGAGGAGACTGAAAGTAATTGCTTCACCGTTAGACGGCCTTCCGAAATTTTAGAATTGCAAAAAAATGATGTTTGGACCTCCGTTTTAGCACTTTTGCCGTTTGTCCCGGTCTTTCCGAAATTTTTCGACGAGTTTTTGAAGATTTTTGAGGAGAAAACCTAGATTCGAAAGTGAGCAGCGTATGGAAGAAGATGAAGTATCGAAACGTTTTTTTTAAGAGCAGTTTCGTGGGTGTTTTCAATAAATTAAAAGGAAGGGCAAAATGGTCATTTGGAACCCGCTTTGGATAAGTTTCTCTAATTCTGGGCACGCCATGAAAGTTTTTTTAGCGGTGGGTTTTACATAAAACTTTTTTAGTTTTTGGGCATTTCATAAATCCTCCCTTTTTTAAATTATCCAATTTTTTGTTTGCTTTCTACTTTATGTTATATATATATATATATATATATATATATATATATATATATATATATATATATATATATATATATATATAAGTCATCCCACGCGGCTTCCATGTGGACTAATCAAAATATAACGAAGAAAATTTAATTAGATATAAATAAAAGTTTTGATAAATAATAACTTACCAAATCTTTGCCTACCAAATATGTTTGCATAGGAATTTAAATAGATAAAAATAAAAGATCCCATAAATTTTTTTTTACCAATAAAAGATCCCATAACTTACCAAATTTTTGTCTACCAAATATGTTTACCTAAAAATTTAAATAGATAATGTTATTTGTCCCTCCAAATTAAAATTAGAAGTAAAATTAAAACTAAAACTTAAATTAAAATTAAAATTAAAATTAACAATAATATTAACATTAAAATTAATAACATTAACGTTAACATTAATATTAATATTAACATTAACGTTAACATTAATAATTAATTTTTTTCTCCAAGTCACTATATTTTTATTGGTCCACATGGAAGCCACGTGGAATTGTTCATATAAGAGTATGAGCCTATGGCTCATATCCCGTTTTCCCATAAATATATATATATATATATATATATATATATATATATATATATATATATATATATTTTATATATATATATATATATATTTTATATATATATATATATATATATATATATATATATATATATATATATATATATATATATATTGAATAATGGTAATTATTATTCAGAGCAAAACTCAAAATACAGTATACAACCATCCATCTATCTTTTACAAATAATCAATCCAGCCATCTATCAAAATGTATCGACATCATACTCTATGTTACGAATGATGCCTATACGTGTAGTAGTTAAACCCTCAAAAATTCTCAAATTCCTCTCCCTCCAGATATGTCAGACCGCCGCAGCCAACCGTAGTCGAGCTTCTCTTTACCAGCTACCACCCTTCTTTTTGTCTCCTCTGATCTGGTTTATGATATCTCCCTATGCGCGGTTGTTGCCAAGGCGAAGATGAAGTCTATTACCCTGAGTGACCCATATATTCCATGTCTCCTGACATGAGAAAAAGAGATGATTCATCGATTTCGGGCATTGTCTACACATTACGCATCCCTGGCCATCTAGCCTTACGCCAAATCTAGCCGGCCTGTCGAGCGTAAGCACACTACTACAAAAATGGTTAACAATGACGGCCAAATATGCTAATTGATGACATTTGTCTGGTCGTCATCAACAAAGGGGTCATCTTTATCGTGAAAAAATAATGACAGCTCGACACCTGTCATCTTTATTTACAAAAGATGACTAGTATGCGTCATCTTTATTTATAAATGATAACTTCTATGTGTCATCTTTATTTATAAATGATTACTTTTTCGTTAGACAACAATGACATGCGTCATCTTTATTTACAAAGATGACTTTCATGCGTCGTCATTATTTACAAAAGATGATTTTTTTTGTTTGGTAAGACAGCAATGATAGCTCAACACACGTCATCTTTCTTTATAAAAGATAACTTCTTCCATCATCTTTATTTACAAAAGATTACTTTCATGCGTCATCGTTCTACAAAAGATGACTTTTTCGTTAGACAACAATGACGACTCAAAATACATCATCTATATTTACATAAGATGACTTATATGCGTCATCTTTATTATTAATATATAACTTTTATGGGTCACTAATGTTCGTCTTATTTTATAGTACCCAAATTTGTATTTGTATCATACAATTTATATTTTGTGTACAATATCCCATAGAAGAAAAACAAAGAAGAAAAGTAATACCATGAACCAAAAACATTTCATTTCATAGTTATTCAAATATGTCAACATTGAATTAAAATAATATTAATTATTTCATTCTTACATACTTCAAAACATAAATGACTAGTACTTTCAAAATTTCCTTCAAGCATTATTTTTCGTAGTCTTCGTTAACAGTATCCAGAATAGATTTGACCATCCCTCCTCTCTTTTTATCAATTTCTTTAATGAGTAATCTTTTCTCCCAGCAAACTACAAAATAAACAAAAAAAGAAAATCAATTATTATGTTAATGACATAATGTTACACCAATACAACCAATATTACATTAATATAACCATCTTAATAGTTAATTACCACTTTTTCTAATTTGGTAGTAGAAAGTTGAAATATGTGCTTCATATATTTTATTAGATAGTAATCACATTCAGTATTGTTTGGTTGTCCTTGGTTGTTTAGGATACTACATTAGAAAGTGAAAATAGAGATAGCTACAAATAATCAAGAGAAAATAAAATTTACATTAAAACTTACATTCGCACTTCCATTTTAGGTTTTTCCACTTAAAAAGGGTGAAGGAAGACTAAAATGTATTAAATTTATGCCCATTCTCAGGATCAGAGGCCTCATGTCATTACACTCACCCTTCTGACTCTTGATGTCAATATTGTTTCAAAATACATGCAAATAAGACTTTTTGTTACTCAAATTACATTAACTATTTGAAATATGTATATTGCATTCTTGTAAGTCAATATAAATAATAGCTTGCTTGTATGTGTGTGTCTAATCTTCTTTTGGCTATTTCATGTATATGTATCGATTTATAATTCATGTAACTCTCTAAGTGTGTAGTATGACATGTCCCTAAAGTACTCCAGTCAAACAACTGCGAGTGATGACATACAAGGGAAAATTTTATATTATTAACAAGTCAAAACAATTTAAGATACAACAAACATACTAAGGAATTTTAGTCTTACCATAAATACAGAGGCATGACTTATTTGCAAAACATCCAAGCAAGCAACAATGTTTCCATCTGCTAGGAGAATTCAATTGGCTAACATACAACACAGTGGTAGCTTCAATTAAAAATAAAAAAAT
This sequence comes from Iris pallida, assembly GCA_029216955.1. Classification (NCBI taxonomy): domain Eukaryota; kingdom Viridiplantae; phylum Streptophyta; class Magnoliopsida; order Asparagales; family Iridaceae; genus Iris; species Iris pallida. The sequence goes on from JANAVB010040619.1 coordinate 24,693,748, forward strand.
AAGTGCTTACCTCTATGTCACTCCCCGTTCCCAGAATGCGTATTTTAATACGTATATTGCTTGAATGTATTTATTTAGTATTTATTATGTATAATTATTTAGTATTTATCATGTATCATCCTGTATTTAAATTCCTATAATTCATTATCTGTATTTATCATGTTTCATATTAATTAATTATATGCTCTTTAATTTTCATGTTAATTAATTATCTGCTCTTTAATTTTCATGTTAATTAATTATCGGCTCTTTAATTTTCATGTTAATTAATTTCCTGTAATTAAATTCTGCAATTTATTATCTGCATTTTAGTTTTCTGTAATTTTATTCTCTGCTTTAGTTAGTCTTTTCGGGTTGGCCTTGATGGACCCGAATGCAACCCGGCCCAAACTCCCACCTACCACCCCCCTTTGCTATTTAAAGTCACCATCTCCTTCTCTCTCCTCAAAACTCTCATTCTCACCATTACTTCTTCTTCTTCCTCTCACCACTCTCTACCCACCAGCAGTAGCAGTAGGCAAGTGCAATCTTGCTTCTCCTTCATCCATTTTTATGGATCATTACTCTTCCTCTCATGATCCTGAGAGAGTTTAGTGCTTGGCATTTTTGATTTCTGTGCCTTGTTTTCTCTAGATCTAAGTTTGTGCATTTTCGGCTGTTCATGGGTTTTTGATCTCCCAACTTAGCATGTATTTCTGGCACTGGGACGAAGGCTCCATAGGACTTGGAGTTTGGGAGATGTTGTACGCTCACGTTCTTACGTGCTCGCGTAAACATCAGCCCTTCACGCTAACGTCTTTACGTGCGTGCGTGTATCTTTAATCACGCTCACATTCTTACGTGTCAGCGTGTGTTTTTAGTCACGCACACATCCTTGTGTGCGTGCGTGTATTTTTAATCATGCTCACGTTTTTACGTGCCAGCGTGCATTTTTAGTCACGCACACGTCTTTACGTTGTCTGCGTGAATTCTGAGTCACGCTCATGTCTTTATGTGCGTGCGTGAATTTTGAGTCACGCTCATGTCTTTGTACTTGAGTGCGTGACTTTTCACGCTCATGTCTTCGTGCTTGCGTGCATGACTTTTCACGCTCACATTGTGCTTGCGTGCGTGAATTTCCTATCACGTCCACTCTGTGCGTGCGTGAATTTCCTATCACGTCCACTCTGTGCGTGCGTGAATTTCCTATCACGTCCACTCTGTGCGTGCGTGAATTTCCTATCACGTCCACTCTGTGCGTGCGTGGATTTCCTATCACGTTCACCCAGTGTGTGCGTGAATTTCTTTCCACGCTCACGCTTGCCAGCATGTATTATTGTATACGCTCACTCATTCAGGCTAGACTTGGCATACCCTTTTTATGCGCACGATTCTTGCATGACTTTTGGACTAAGCATAGACTGGTTGACGCGACTTCTTGACCTGGGTGTTTCTATTTATTCATTAAATGATGGCGTGATAATTTTCCTATTATGTCCTTATGCCTTTTTTACATGAACTTGAAAATCTTAGCATGTTAATGATTGTGTATTAGTGTCCTGTGTCTTGATTGATTGATGGATACCTAGTAAGACTGGAACTTGACCTTGAGAGTTATAGACTCGACCCATTTAATGCTAAATGACTTTCATGCCTTGTCACCATTGATGACGATGGTTATCTTGACTAAATTGATCATGCGTTCCTAGTTGGAACTAAGAGACTGGCTAGTCGTCTTATTGAATTGAATGAATGAGACATTTTCATGTTGATGAACTATTGTAATCGACTGGCTGATCCCGAATATTGACATACATGCACATGCAGGCTTCAATCTATTTATTTATTTATTTACTTAATTATTTTATAACAAAAGAAGCATGTGTAATTTATGGTCAAGACATGATTATTCCGTGGTTAGATTTGAATGTTGCATTACGCTATGTAAGACCTACAACCTAGCCGCACGGGTATCGTTGTAGAGTTGCGCATATCGTACCCCATACGAAAGTACTCATTTGAATGACCATGATCCACGGCATGGAATTTCACTCAACGTAGGGACTATTAAGTTAAATAAAATAATAATTGCATGGAGAGAATGGATTCCCGAGTTCTTACATGGCAGCCCCCTTGGGACGAGTAGTACCCGACGGGCCGGCTGGTTCCCACAGATACTGTAAATCTGCCACACGGGAAGGGAACAGTATCTACTTTTATTATTATTGTATATTGTATATTGATGACGGGCGTCCTGCTGGGACTCGTCTAATTCATGCATAGCGCAATTAATTGACTGGATAGACTAGCCTTGCTCGCACATAGTAAGAACTGAAGAATCTTTATTGCATTATTCCAGGATAACTTGGAACTCACATTAGCAATCCGTAGTAGTTGATTGGCCGTTCAAGATGATTTGTTTGTGTACTGCACTACTCTGTTACCTAACTGGGATGATCAGAATGTCAGGACATGACGGGCCAACTTCTGTCCTTGTTTGGTTGGGAGGTTGGTTCGAAGTGTCGTGATGTGATGTGAATCCTAGTGGAAAGTAGAGATCTATTATCATTATATACTTTTACTTACTGGTTTAGTCCTTCATATCGTCCTTCCTTGTGGTACTTGCTATTAGAGGTCTAACCTCTCTGGTTTTGCATGGCCAGATTTAGAGCCGGTTTTCGAGGACTCAGCGTACTTCTACCTCCAAGATGGTCAATACTAGAGGAATGATTGCAGGAGGACTCGAGTGGGTTCCTTACTTCACCGCTCGTTTTGCTATTTACTTTATACTTAGCCGTTTGGCACCGACATGTTAGTCGGATTGTCTTGTACTTACTTTTGCATAATTGTAATTAAGTCAGACTGCAGCTGATAACAATTGTGTACACTTTGCTATATCATCTGGCTATGTTTTATAAAGCCAGATCTCAAGAATATTTTGACTGAGCGTTTGGGACGCCTTACTGCTTTATCTTATATGTTCTCTATTTCTGTTTCCTTGTTCGAATGATTGAGACAATAGATGTGAAGTGACCATAGAAAGACTTTTATGTAGTATGCACCCCCTCGTCTGGTTAGACAGCATTGATCATATTATACGGTATTCATCTACCCGTAATACGTAGCTGGCTGAGTCATTCCCCCGCTCTCCAGTATTCTGGTTCTGGGGCGTGACAAGGTTTTAGTGGTAGCCCATGCAGGTCTGATTTCAGACTTGTGGGGTGTTTTGATTTATAGGATGTCTCAATCACACGTGTTCCTCCCTTGATCTCATGATTCGTTATTCTCAACCCTTGCTTGACATTCCGGTATCCTTTGACTTCATTGATCCTTCATGTCCGGTTGTTTGATTGTTCTCTTGTCCCTTTCCATAGGGGTACTTCGTCCGTATCGGTCAGAGCTGGGCAGCAACAACAAGGGCAACATAGGCAACCTGACCATGCTGGTCAGCAACAAGGGCCGGTACTAACTCAGGAGGCTATCCAAGAAGAAGCGATAGTAGAACCAGCAGCTGAACCGCAGTATCCGGAAGTTCCAACACCAACCATAGTTCCACTTACCCCTGTGGAAGTGGACACACCAGTCCTTCTGGAGATCATGAGAGGAACGATGGCTACTCACCAACATCAGATGTTGGCCCAGCAGCGCATGCACACTCAGCTACAAGAGCAGAATGTGTTACTCAACCAATGATTGCAGACGGCTTTGAAAGAGGAGTGAGGACTGATTCAAGAGCATCAGCCAGGTTTTGCAAGTACAACCCCCGCCGTTTCGAGGGCACGGAGGATGCCATCTCAGCAGATACATGGCTTAAGAATATTGAGGCTATTCTGACAACAGCTAAGGGACCGGCAGAAGAACGTGTGGATCTAGTGAAGTTGTTACTTCAGGATCTCGCACGTGATTGGTGGGAATCAGAGGAAGTGGGCATCAGACGTCCTGTGGCTTGGGATGATTTCACTACAAGATTCAAGACCAAGTACTATGGAGTTGTGGCACGGTTTGAGCTACAACAGAAGTTTATCAGCCTCAGGCAGGCCGGCAAGACTGTAGATGTGTATGCAGTGGAGTTCTGCAGATTGAGTAGATTCGCCCCAGAGATGGTAGCAACAGAGAGCCAGAGGGCCATGAGGTTCCAGCAAGGGTTTCATCTTGAACTCTTGCAATTGATAGAGGGGCACAATTACCAGACTTTTGACGAAGTATTGACGGCGACTCGAAGGCATGAGATCACCATTCAGAGGCTTGCGACAAGGACTGGGGGTCAGAAGAGATCCCACAGTCAGATTGAAGGAGGAGGGGGTGCAGCGCCCCGAACAACGGCACCATCCACTGGCATTTGTATCCACGATGTGGCGATACGAGGACCAGCACGACCAAGACAGCAGCAACAGCAACAGAGGAAGAACCAGCAACTCCCGGCGGGCTGTACTTATTATGGGAAGATGGGACACACTAGAGATGTGTGTCGGACCTTGAATGGACTGTGTCTGTTATGTGGAAATCCAGACCATCGGGTTACCACATGTCCCATGAATTTGAGGTCAGGAGGACCAGGGCAACAGTTTCTTGCTCTGCCAGCGCCAGGGGCAGGCCAGTATCGAGGACCAGCGATAGCAGTTAGGCCGTTGGCACAGCGTCCGTTAATGCCGCAGGCTCAGATGTTTCGGCAGCAGGGGCCACCGATGCAGCAACACCAGCATAGACCACCCCAGCATCATCAAGGAAAGAGCCAGCAGCGGCATCAGGCTAGGCCGCAGCATGGGAACCAGCAAGGAGGTCGAGGGCAAGCATTCACTTTGTCCTTAGAGGAGACATTGGCATCGGAAGATGTTGTGGCAGGTAACATTCTCGTCGTCTCATATCCCGCAGTAGTATTGTTTGATTCGGGAGCATCCCATTCATTTATATCTGCACATTTTGTGACACGACTAGAAATGGAGTTCGAGACATTGCCAGGGAGGTTGAATATACTCACTGGTAATGGGCTCGTAGGAGTTAGTAGAGTTGTTTTAGCATGTAGCGTTGTAGTTTACGGGCATTCCTTACCTGCCCGGTTGATAGAATTTCCTGTTGGAAATTTCGACGTTATCTTAGGCATGGACTGGCTGAAAGACAGTCATGCGACAATAGATTATCGTAGAGGGAGTGTATCTTTTGATATTCCAGGCATGGAGAGATTCACCTTAGTCAGATCAGAGGCAACTCAACAAGAGCAGGAAGTAATAACGGCAATGGAAGAAGTTCAGATTCCGAAGGTAGTCGAAGAATTTCTAGATGTATTTCCCAAAGAACTTTCAGGTCTACCACTAGTTAGATATATTGAGTTCAGTATAGAATTGGCACCAGGAACTAAACCGATATCAGATCGGATTTACAGAATGGCAGATTCAGAGCAGGCCAAGGTATATCAGCACATAGAGGAACTGAAGGAGAAGAAGTTCATCTAAGCTAGCGTGTCGCCATGGACGGCACCAGTGGTACTTGTGGGGAAGAAGGATGGGTCATCCAGATTGTGCATTGACTACAGGAAGCTTAACGCGGCAACAGTGAAGAACAAGTACCCATTACCCAGGATCGACGACTTATTTGATCAGTTGAGCAAAGCTAGAGTTTTCTCTAAGATAGATCTTCGTTCAGGATATCATCAAGTGAGGGTTCAGAAGGAAGATATTCCCAAGACAGCATTCAGATCGAAGTATGGGCATTATGAATTCTTAGTAATGCCGTTTGGTTTGACCAATGCTCCAGCAATATTCATGGATTTGATGAACCGCCTCCTTATGCTATACTTAGACCAGTTTGTCGTTGTGTTTCTTGACGACATTCTCGTATACTCTGCTAGTGAAGAGGAGCATGAAGACCACCTCAGGAAAGTGTTACAGGTTCTGAGAGAGAACCAGTTGTATGCCAAGCTCAGCAAGTGTGAGTTTTGGTCAGATCACATTTCATTTTTGGGTCACATCATATCAGGAGCTGGAGTAGCAGTAGATCCCAAGAAGGTAGAAGCAGTAGAGAGTTGGCCAGTACCCAAGACCGTAGCAGATGTGCGGAGTTTCTTGGGATTGGCAGGATATTACAGAAGGTTTATGTCAGACTTTGCAAGGCTTTCAGCACCCATGACCCGCTTGACCCGGAAGGATGTACCATTCGTATGGTCGGAAGAATGTCAGGCATCATTTGAGACTTTGAAGCAGAAGTTGATATCAGCACCTATTCTTACATTGCCAGTTGGACCCGAAGGTTTTACAGTATATTATGATGCGTCAGGTAAAGGACTTGGATGTGTCCTTATACAACATGGGAAGGTGATAGCATATGCATCTAGGCAGCTTCGGGACCACAAGAAGAATTACCCAACTCATGATTTGGAGTTAGCGGCAGTTGTGTTTGCTCTGAAGCTATGGAGGCATTACTTATATGGTGACCGAGTGGACATGTACACAGACCATAAAAGTCTGAAGTACATCTTTACTCAGAAGGAGCTGAACATGAGGCAGAGAAGATGGTTGGAGTTGATTAAGGATTATGACGTGGAGCTTCAGTATCACCCAGGCAAGGCTAATGTAGTAGCAGACGCTCTTAGCAGAAGAGGCGGCGTATTTATGTTGACAACACAGAGGCGTATCTTAGAAGACCTTCAGGAGATGAGCATCGAAGTTATACTTCCTAGTGATGTAGGGGTTCTAACAAGTCTGCAAGTTCAATCCGACTTGGTAGGCAGGATCAAGGCAGCTCAGGCACAGGATCCAAGGATTCAGAAGCTTAGGGCAGAATGTGAGTTAGGACTCAGGAAGGAGATGAGAATTCATGAAGATGGTACACTTAGGTTTGGATCACGTCTATGTGTGCCTAGTGGAGATATCAGACAGGAGGTTATGGCAGAAGCTCACAGTTCTCAGTATTCTATTCACCTAGGAGGGACCAAGATGTACCAAGATATCAAGCAGCATTTTTGGTAGAACGGGATGAAGAGGGAGATAGCTAGATTTGTTTCCCGTTGCTTGGTATGTCAGCAAGTGAAGGCAGAACAGCAGAGGCCAGCTGGGTTATTGCAACCGCTTCCTATTCCGGAATAGAAATGGGAGCATATTACAATAGACTTTGTGACCGGTTTACCGAGATCACCAAGTGGCAAGGACGCTATTTGGGTGATAGTGGACCGACTTACGAAGGTAGCACACTTTCTTCCTTTCAGAGTAGGGCAATCTACAGAAAAGTTAGCAGAGTTGTATATGCAACAGATAGTCAGGCAGCATGGAGTCCCTGTCAGTATTGTGTCGGATCGAGATACCCGCTTTACATCGAATTTCTGGAAGAGCTTACATCATAGTCTGGGTACCAAGTTAAGATTCAGCACGGCCTACCATCCGCAGACAGATGGGCAATCAGAAAGAACGATTCAGACTCTGGAAGACATGTTGCGAGCTTGCACTCTAGATTTTGGAGGATCTTGGGAGAGTCACCTGCACTTAGTCGAGTTCTCATACAACAATAGTTATCAGGCCAGTATCCAGATGGCGCCATTCGAAGCATTATATGATAAGAAGTACAGGTCACCGCTTGCATGGGATAATATCAGAGAGAGGAAGATGTTAGGCCCAGAAATGATTGTTCAGACGGTTGAAGTGGTTAAGGGAATTAGAGAGCGACTTCGAGTTGCGCAGGACCGGCATCATCATTGGGCGGACCAGCATCGTAGGCCGTTAGAGTTCTCTGTTGGGGACCACGTATTCTTGTGGATCTCACCTACTCGTGGGGTCATTAGATTTGGCGTTCGCAGGAAATTGAGTCCGCGATACGTGGGCCCATTTGTTATTCTTGATCGGATAGACGATGTTGCTTATCGTTTATCACTCCCACCTTCGTTACGAGAGGTGCATGACGTGTTTCATGTATCTCAGTTATGTAGGTATGTATCGAACCCAAGCCATGTCCTCGATCACTCTGAGCTGGTTGTTGGTACCAACCTGTCTTACGAGGAACAGCCTGTGTCCATTTTGGACCGAAGAGAGAAGATACTCAACAACCGAACAATTAGTCTTGTCCGTGTTGCTTGGGGTCATCACTCCTTGGGAGAGTCAACGTGGGAACGTGAGGATGATATCCGATCACGGTATCCACACTTATTTGACTCACAAGGTATATCTTTTTCTGTATACCTTGATTGTCCTGATTCCTCATGCTTATCACCTTATGGGTAGAATTGCTTGATATCGTAGATTGATGGATTTACATATATGTTACTTGCTATGGACATTATAAAATGATTGCTTGATCACTAAAATTGCTTGTACTTAGATTTGTTTAGCCCCGATGTTTCTATCTTGCTTGAATTTGAAATTCCGAGGACGGAATTCTTTCAAGGTGGGTAGAGATGTCACTCCCCGTTCCCAGAATGCGTATTTTAATACGTATATTGCTTGAATGTATTTATTTAGTATTTATCATGTATAATTATTTAGTATTTATCATGTATCATCCTGTATTTAAATTCCTATAATTCATTATCTGTATTTATCATGTTTCATATTAATTAATTATCTGCTCTTTAATTTTCATGTTAATTAATTATCTGCTCTTTAATTTTCATGTTAATTAATTTCCTGTAATTAAATTCTGCAATTTATTATCTGCATTTTAGATAATAAAAAAATAAGTGCTTACCTCTATGTCACTCCCCGTTCCCAGAATGCGTATTTTAATACGTATATTGCTTGAATGTATTTATTTAGTATTTATCATGTATAATTATTTAGTATTTATCATGTATCATCCTGTATTTAAATTCCTATAATTCATTATCTGTATTTATCATGTTTTATATTAATTAATTATCTGCTCTTTAATTTTCATGTTAATTAATTATCTGCTCTTTAATTTTCATGTTAATTAATTTCCTGCAATTAAATTCTGTAATTTATTATCTGTATTTTAGTTTTTCTGTAATTTTATTCTCTGCTTTAGTTTGTCTCTTCGGGTTGGCCTTGAAGGACCCGAATGCAACCCGGCCCAAACTCCCACCTACCACCCCCCTTTGCTATTTAAAGTCACCATCTCCTTCTCTCTCCTCATAACTCTCATTCTCACCATTACTTCTTCTTCTTCCTCTCACCACTCTCCACCCACCAGCAGTAGCAGTAGGCAAGTGCAATCTTCCTTCTCCTTCATCCATTTTTATGGATTATTACTCTTCCTCTCATGATCCTGAGAGAGTTTAGTGCTTGGCATTTTTTATTTCTGTGGCTTGTTTTCTCTAGATCTAAGTTTGTGCATTTTCGGCTGTTCATGGGTTTTTGATCTCCCAACTTAGCGTGTATTTCTGGCACTGGGACGAAGGCTCCATAGGACTTGGAGTTTGGAAGATGTTGTACGCTCACGTTCTTACGTGCTCGCGTAAACATCAGCCCTTCACGCTCACGTCTTTACGTGCGTGCGTGTATCTTTAATCACGCTCACGTTCTTACGTGTCAGCGTGTGTTTTTCGTCACGCACACATCCTTGTGTGCGTGCGTGTATTTTTAATCACGCTCACGTTCTTATGTGCCAGCGTGCATTTTTAGTCACGCACACGTCTTAACGTTGTCTGCGTGAATTCTGAGTCACGCTCACGTCTTTATGTGCGTGTGTGAATTTTGAGTCACGCTCATGTCTTTATACTTGAGTGCGTGACTTTTCACGCTCATGTCTTCGTGCTTGCGTGCGTGACTTTTTACGCTCACATTGTGCTTGCATGCGTGAATTTCCTATCACGTCCACTCTGTGCGTGCGTGAATTTCCTATCACGTCCACTCTATGCGTGCGTGACTTTCCTATCACGTCCACTCTGTGCGTGCGTGGATTTCCTATCACGTTCACCCAGTGTGTGCGTGAATTTCTTTTCACGCTCACGCTTGCCAGCGTGTATTATTTTATACGCTCACTCCTTCAGGCTAGACTTGGCATACCCTTTTTACGCGCACGATTCTTGCATGACTTTTGGACTTAACATAGACTGATTGGCGTGACTTCTTGACCTGGGTGTTTCTATTTATTCATTAAATGATGGCGTGATAATTTTCCTATTATGTCCTTATGCTTTTTTTACATGAACTTGAAAATCTTAGCATGTTAATGATTGTGTATTAGTGCCCTGTGTCTTGATTGATTGATGGATACCTAGTAAGACTGGAACTTGACCTTGAGAGTTATAAACTCGACCCATTTAATGCTAAATGACTTTCATGCCATGTCACCATTGATGACGATGGTTATCTTGACTAAATTGATCATACGTTCCTAGTTGGAACTAAGAGACTGGCTAGTCGTCTTATTGAATTGAATGAATGAGACATTTTCATGTTGATGAACAATTGTAATCGATTGGCAGATCCCGAATATTGACATACATGCACATGCAGGCTTCAATCTATTTATTTATTTATTTACTTAATTATTTTATAACAAAAGAAGCATGTGTAATTTATGGTCAAGGCATGATTATTCCGTGGTTAGATTTGATTGTTGTATTACGCTATGTAAGACCTACAACCTAGCCGTACGGGTATCGTTGTAGAGTTGCGCATATCGTACCCCGTACGAAAGTACTTATTTGAATGACCATGATCCACGGCATGGAATTTCACTCAACGTAGGGACTATTAAGTTAAATAAAATAATAATTGCATGGAGAGAATGGATTCCCGAGTTCTTACATGGCAGCCCCCTTGGGACGAGTAGTACCCGACGGGCCGGCTGGTTCCCACATTTACTGTAAATCTGCCACACGGGCAGGGAACAGTATCTGCTTTTATTATTATTGTATATTGTATATTGATGAAGGACGTCCTGCTGGAACTCGTCTAATTCATGCATGGCGCAATTGATTGACTGGATAGACTAGCCTTGCTCGCACATAGTAAGAACTGAGGAATCATTATTACATTATTCCAGGATAACTTGGAACTCACATTAGCAAGCCGTAGTAGTTGATTGGCCGTTCAAGATGATTTGTTTGTGTACTGTACTACTCTGTTAACTAACTGGGATGATCAGAATGTCAGGACATGACGGGCCAACTTCTGTCCTTGTTTGGTTGGGAGGTTGGTTCGAAGTGTCGTGATGTGATGTAAATCCTAGTGGAAAGCAGAGATCTATTATCATTATATACTTTTACTTACTGGTTTAGTCCTTCATATCGTCCTTCCTTGTGGTACTTGCTATTAGAGGTCTAACCTCTCTGGTTTTGCATGGCCAGATTTAGAGCCGGTTTTCGAGGACTCAGCGTACTTCTACCTCCAAGATGGTCAATACTAGAGGAATGATTGCAGGAGGACTCGAGTGGGTTCCTTTCTTCACCACTCATTTTGCTATTTACTTTATACTTAGCCGTTTGGCACCGACATGTTAGTCGGATTGTCTTGTACTTACTTTTGCATAATTATAATTAAGTCAGACTGCAGCTGATAACAATTATGTACACTTTGCTATATCATCTGGCTATATTTTGTAAAGCCAGATCTCAAGAACAATTTGACTGAGCGTTTGGGATGCCTTACTGCTTTATCTTACATGTTCTCTATTTCTGTTTCCTTGTTCGAATGATTGAGACAATAGATGTGAAGTGACCATAGAAAGACTTTTATGTAGTATGCACCCCCCTCGTCTGGTTAGACAGCATTGATCGTATTATACGGTATTCATCTACCCGTAATACGTAGCTGGCTGAGTCATTTCCCCGCTCTCCAGTATTCTGGTTCTGGGGCGTGACAAGGTTTTAGTGGTGGCCCATGCAGGTCTGATTTCAGACTTGTGGGGTGTTTTGATTTATAGGATGTCTCAATCACACGTGTTCCCCCCTTGATCTCATGATTCGTTATTCTCAACCCTTGCTTGACATTCCGGTATCCTTTGACTTCATTGATCCTTCATGTCCGGTTGTTTGATTGTTCTCTTGTCCCTTTTCATAGGGGTACTTCGTCCGTATCGGTCAGAGCTGGGCAGCAACAACAAGGGCAACATAGGCAACCTGACCATGCTGGTCAGCAACAAGGGCCGGTACTAACTCAGGAGGCTATCCAAGAAGAAGTGATAGTAGAACCAGCAGCTGAACCGCAGTATCCGGAAGTTCCAACACCAACCATAGTTCCACTTACCCCTGTGGAAGTGGACACACCAGCCCTTCTGGAGATCATGAGAGGAACGATGGCTACTCAGCAACATCAGATGTTGGCGCAGCAGCGCATGCACACTCAGCTACAAGAGCAGAATGTGTTACTCAACCAAGGATTACAGACGGCTTTGGAAAGAGGAGTGAGGACTGATTCAGGAGCATCAGCCAGGTTTTGCAAGTACAACTCCCGCCGTTTCGAGGGCACGGAGGATGCCATCTCAGCAGATGCATGGCTTAAGGATATTGAGGCTATTCTGACAGCAGCTAAGGTACCGGCAGAAGAACGTGTGGATCTAGTGAAGTTGTTACTTCAGGATCTCGCACGTGATCGGTGGGAATCAGAGGAAGTGGGCATCAGACGTCCTGTGGCTTGGGACAATTTCACTACAAGATTCAAGACCAAGTACTATGGAGTTGTGGCACGGTTTGAGCTACAACAGAAGTTTATCAGCCTCAGGCAGGCCGGCAAGACTGTAGATGCTTATGCAGCGGAGTTCTACAGATTGAGTAGATTCGCCCCAGAGATGGTAGCAACAGAGAGCCAGAGGGCCATGAGGTTCCAGCAAGGGTTTCATCTTGAACTCTTGCAATTGATAGAGGGGCACAATTACCAGACTTTTGACGAAGTATTGACGGCGACTCGAAGGCATGAGATCACCATTCAGAGGCTTGCGACAAGGACTGGGGGTCAGAAGAGATCCCACAGTCAGATTGAAGGAGGAGGGGGAGCAGCGCCCCGAACAACGGTACCATCCACTGGCATTCGTATCCATGATGTGGCGATACGAGGACCAGCACCACCAAGACAGCAGCAACAGCAACAGAGGAAGAACCAGCAACCCCCGGCGGGCTGCACTTATTGTGGGAAGATGGGACACACTAGAGATGTGTGTCGGACCTTGAATGGACTGTGTCTGATATGTGGAAATCCAGACCATCGGGTTACCACATATCCCATGAATTCGAGGTCAGGAGGACCAGGGCAACAGTTTCTTGCTCTGCCAGCGCCAGGGGCAGGCCAGTATCGAGGACCAGCGATAGCAGTTTGGCCGTTGGCACAACGTCCGTTAATGCCGCAGGCTCAGATGTTTCGGCAGCAGGGGCCGCCGATGCAGCAACACCAGCATAGACCACCCCATCATCATCAAGGAAGGAGCCAGCAGCAGCATTAGGCTAGGTCGCAGCATGGGAACCAGCAAGGAGGTCGAGGGCAAGCATTCACTTTGTCCTTAGAGGAGGCATTGGCATCGGAAGATGTTGTGGCAGGTAACATTCTCGTCGCCTCATATCCCGCAGTAGTATTATTTGATTTGGGAGCATCCTATTCATTTATATCTGCACAATTTGCGACACGACTAGGAATAGAGTTCGAGACATTGCCAGGGAGGTTGAATATACTCACTGGTAATGGACTCGTAGGAGTTAGTAGAGTTGTTTTAGCATGTAGCGTTGTAGTTTACGGGCATTCCTTACCTGCCTGGTTGATAGAATTTTCTGTTGGAAATTTCGACGTTATCTTAGGCATGGACTGGCTGAAAGACAGTCATGCGACAATAGATTGTTGTAGAAGGAGTGTATCTTTTGATATTCCAGGCATGGAGAGATTCACCTTAGTCAGATCAGAGGCAACTCAACAAGAGCAGGGAGTAATAACGGCAATGGAAGAAGTTCAGATTCCGAAGGTAGTCAAAGAATTTCTAGATGTATTTCCCAAAGAACTTTCAGGTCTACCACCAGTTAGAGATATTGAGTTCAGTATAGAATTGGCACCAGGAACTAAACCGATATCAGATCGGGTTTACAGAATGGCAGATTCAGAGCAGGCCAAGGTATATCAGCACATAGTGGAACTGAAGGAGAAGAAGTTCATCTAAGCTAGCGTGTCGCCATGGGCAGCACCAGTGGTACTTGTGGGGAAGAAGGATGGGTCATCCAGATTGTGCATTGACTACAGGAAGCTTAACGCGGCAACAGTGAAGAACAAGTACCCATTACCCAGGATCGACGACTTATTTGATCAGTTGAGCAAAGCTAGAGTTTTCTCCAAGATAGATCTTCGTTCAGGATATCATCAAGTGAGGGTTCGGAAGGAAGATATTCCCAAGACAGCATTCAGATCGAAGTATGGGCATTATGAATTCTTAGTAATGTCGTTTGGTTTGACCAATGCTCCAGCAATATTCATGGATTTGATGAACCGCCTCCTTATGCCATACTTAGACCAGTTTGTCGTTGTGTTTCTTGACGATATTTTCGTATACTCTGCTAGTGAAGAGGAGCATGAAGACCACCTCAGGAAAGTGTGACAGGTTCTGAGAGAGAACCAATTGTATGCCAAGCTCAGCAAGTGTGAGTTTTGGTCAGATCACATTTCATTTTTGGGTCACATTATATCAGGGGCTGGAGTAGCAGTAGATCCCAAGAAGGTAGAAGCAGTAGAGAGTTGGCCAGTACCCAAGACCATAGCAGATGTGCGGAGTTTCTTGGGATTGGCAGGATATTACAGAAGGTTTGTGTCAGACTTTGCAAGGCTTTCAGCACCCATGATCCGCTTGACCCGGAAGGATGTACCATTCGTATGGTCAGCAGAATGTCAGGCATCATTTGAGACTTTGAAGCAGAAGTTGATATCAGCACCTATTCTTACATTGCCAGTTGGACCCGGAGGTTTTACAGTATATTGTGATGCGTCAGGTAAAGGACTTGGATGTGTCCTTATCTAACATGGAAAGGTGATAGCATATGCATCTAGGCAGCTTCGGGACCACAAGAAGAATTACCCAACTCATGATTTGGAGTTAGCGGCAGTAGTGTTTGCTCTGAAGCTATGGAGGCATTACTTATATGGTAACCGAGTAGACATGTACACAGACCATAAAAGTCTAAAGTACATCTTTACTCAGAAGGAGCTGAACATGAGGCAGAGAAGATGGTTGGAGTTGATTAAGGATTATGACGTGGAGCTTCAGTATCACCCAGGCAAGGCTAATGTAGTAGCAGACGCTCTTAGCAGAAGAGGCGGCACATTTATGTTGACAACACAGAGGCGTATCTTAGAAGACCTTCAGGAGATGGGCATCGAAGTTATACTTTCTAGTGATGTAGGGGTTCTAACAAGTCTGCAAGTTCAATCCGACTTGGTAGGCAGGATCAAGGCAGTTCAGGCACAGGACCCAAGGATTCAGAAGCTTAGGGCAGAATGTGAGTTAGGACTCAGGAAGGAGATAAGAATTCATGAAGATGGTACACTTAGGTTTGGATCACGTCTATGTGTGCCTAGTGGAGATATCAGACAGGAGGTTATGGCAGAAGCTCACAGTTCTCAGTATTCTATTCACCTAGGAGGGACCAAGATGTACCAAGATATCAAGCAGCATTTCTGGTGGAACGGGATGAAGAGGGAGATAGCTAGATTTGTTTTCCGTTGCTTGGTATGTCAGCAAGTGAAGGCAGAACAGCAGAGGCCAGCTGGGTTATTGCAACCGCTTCCTATTCCGGAATGGAAATGGGAGCATATTACAATGGACTTTGTGACCGGTTTACTGAGATCACCAAGTGGCAAGGACGCTATTTGGGTGATAGTGGACCGACTTACGAAGGTAGCGCACTTTCTTCCTTTCAGAGTAGGGCAATCTACAGAAAAGTTAGCAGAGTTGTATATGCAATAGATAGTCAGGCAGCATGGAGTCCCTGTCAGTATTGTGTCGGATCGAGATACCCGCTTTATATCGCATTTCTGGAAGAGCTTACATCATAGTCTGGGTACCAAGTTAAGATTCAGCACGGCCTACCATCCGCAGATAGATGGGCAATCAGAAAGAACGATTCAGACTCTGGAAGACATGTTGCGAGCTTGCACTCTAGATTTTGTAGGATCTTGGGAGAGTCACCTGCACTTAGTCGAGTTCTCATACAACAATAGTTATCAGACCAGTATCCAGATGGCGCCATTCGAAGCATTATATGGTAAGAAGTGCAGGTCACCGCTTGCATGGGATGATATCGGAGAGAGAAAGATGTTAGGCCCAGAAATGATTGTTCAGACGGTTGAAGTGGTTAAGGGAATTAGAGAGCGACTTCGAGTTGCGCAGGACCGGCATCATCATTGGGCGGACCAGCATCGTAGGCCGTTAGAGTTCTCTGTTGGGGACCACGTATTCTTGCGGATCTCACCTACTCGTGGGGTCATTAGATTTGGCGTTCGCGGGAAATTGAGTCCGCGATACGAGGGCCCATTTGTTATTCTTGATCGGATAGGCGATGTTGCTTATCGTTTATCACTCCCACCTTCGTTACGAGAGGTGCATGACGTGTTTCATGTATCTCAGTTACGTAGGTATGTATCGGACCCAAGCCATGTCCTCGATCACTCTGAGCTGGTTGTTGGTACCAACCTGTCTTACGAGGAACAGCCTGTGTCCATTTTGGACCGAAGAGAGAAGATACTCAAGAACCGAATAATTAGTCTTGTCCGTGTTGCTTGGGGTCATCACTCCTTGGGAGAGTCAACGTGGGAACGTGAGGATGATATCCGATCACGGTATCCACACTTATTTGACTCACAAGGTATATCTTTTTCTGTATACCTTGATTGTCCTGATTCCTCATGCTTATCACCTTATGGGTAGAATTGCTTGATATCGTAGATTGATGGATTTACATATATGTTACTTGCTATGGACATTATAAAATGATTGCTTGATCACTAAAATTGCTTGTACTTAGATTGGTTTAGCCCCGATGTTTCTATCTTGCTTGAATTTGAAATTCTGAGGACGGAATTCTTTCAAGGTGGGTAGAGATGTCACTCCCCGTTCCCAGAATGCGTATTTTAATACGTATATTGCTTGAATGTATTTATTTAGTATTTATCATGTATAATTATTTAGTATTTATCATGTATCATCCTGTATTTAAATTCCTATAATTTATTATCTGTATTTATCATGTTTCATATTAATTAATTATCTGCTCTTTAATTTTTATGTTAATTAATTATCTGCTCTTTAATTTTCATGTTAATTAATTTTCTGCAATTAAATTCTGTAATTTATTATCTGTATTTTAGTTTTTCTATAATTTTATTCTCTGCTTTAGTTTGTCTCTTCGGGTTGGCCTTGAAGGACCCGAATGCAACCCGGCCCAAACTCCCACCTACCACCCCCCTTTGCTATTTAAAGTCACCATCTCCTTCTCTCTCCTCATAACTCTCATTCTCACCATTACTTCTTCTTCTTCCTCTCACCACTCTCCACCCACCAGCAGTAGGAGTAGGCAAGTGCAATCTTGCTTCTCCTTCATCCATTTTTATGGATTATTACTCTTCCTCTCATGATCCTGAGAGAGTTTAGTGCTTGGCATTTTTTATTTCTGTGGCTTGTTTTCTCTAGATCTAAGTTTGTGCATTTTCGGCTGTTCATGGGTTTTTGATCTCCCAACTTAGCGTGTATTTCTGGCACTGGGACGAAGGCTCCATAGGACTTGGAGTTTGGGAGATGTTGTACGCTAACGTTCTTACGTGCTCGCGTAAACATCAGCCCTTCACGCTCACGTCTTTACGTGCGTGCGTGTATCTTTAATCACGCTCACGTTCTTACGTGTCAGCGTGTGTTTTTCGTCACGCACACATCCTTGTGTGCGTGTGTGTATTTTTAATCACGCTCACGTTCTTATGTGCCAGCGTGTATTTTTAGTCACGCACACGTCTTTACGTTGTCTGCGTGAATTCTGAGTCACGCTCACGTCTTTATGTGCGTGTGTGAATTTTGAGTCACGCTCATGTCTTTGTACTTGTGTGCGTAACTTTTCACGCTCATGTCTTCGTGCTTGCGTGCGTGACTTTTCACGCTCACATTGTGCTTGCGTGCGTGAATTTTCTATCACGTCCACTCTGTGCGTGCGTGAATTTCCTATCACGTCCACTCTGTGCGTGCGTGAATTTTCTATCACGTCCACTCTGTGCGTGCGTGGATTTCCTATCACGTTCACCCAGTGTGTGCGTGAATTTCTTTTCACTCTCACGCTTGCCAGCGTGTATTATTTTATACGCTCACTCCTTCAGACTAGACTTGGCATACCCTTTTTACGCACACGATTCTTGTGTGACTTTTGGACTTTGCATAGACTGGTTGGCGTGACTTCTTGACCTGGGTGTTTCTATTTATTCATTAAATGATGGCGTGATAATTTTCCTATTATGTCCTTATGCCTTTTTTACATGAACTTGAAAATCTTAGCATGTTAATGATTGTGTATTAGTGCCCTGTGTCTTGATTGATTGATGGATACCTAGTAAGACTGGAACTTGACCTTGAGAGTTATAGACTCGACCCATTTAATGCTAAATGACTTTCATGCCTTGTCACCATTGATGACGATGGTTATCTTGACTAAATTGATCATGCGTTCCTAGTTGGAACTAAGAGACTGGCTAGTCGTCTTATTGAATTGAATGAATGAGACATTTTCATGTTGATGAACTATTGTAATCGACTGGCTGATCCCGAATATTGACATACATGCACATGCAGGCTTCAATCTATTTATTTATTTATTTACTTAATTATTTTATAACAAAAGAAGCATGTGTAATTTATGGTCAAGGCATGATTATTCCGTGGTTAGATTTGATTGTTGTATTACGCTATGTAAGACCTACAACCTAGCCGCACGGGTATCGTTGTAGAGTTGCGCATATCGTACCCCGTACGAAAGTACTCATTTGAATGACCATGATCCACGGCATAGAATTTCACTCAACGTAGGGACTATTAAGTTAAATAAAATAATAATTGCATGGAGAGAATAGATTTCCGAGTTCTTACATGGCAGCCCCCTTGGGACGAATAGTACCCGACGGGCCGGCTGGTTCCCACATATACTGTAAATCTGCCACACGGGCAGGGAACAGTATCTGCTTTTATTATTATTGTATATTGTATATTGATGACGGGCGTCCTGCTGGGACTCGTCTAATTCATGCATGGCGCAATTGATTGACTGGATAGACTAGCCTTGCTCGCACATAGTAAGAACTGAGGAATCTTTATTGCATTATTCCAGGATAACTTGGAACTCACATTAGCAAGCCGTAGTAGTTGATTGGCCGTTCAAGATGATTTGTTTGTGTACTGCACTACTCTGTTACCTAACTGGGATGATCAGAATGTCAGGACATGACGGGCAAACTTCTGTCCTTGTTTGGTTGGGAGATTGGTTCGAAGTGTCGTGATGTGATGTGAATCCCAGTGGAAAGCAGAGATCTATTATCATTATATACTTTTACTTACTGGTTTAGTCCTTCATATCGTCCTTCCTTGTGGAACTTGCTATTAGAGGTCTAACCTCTCTGGTTTTGCACGGCCAGATTTAGAGCCGATTTCCGAGGACTCAGCGTACTTCTACCTCCAAGATGGTCAATACTAGAGGAATGATTGCAGGAGGACTCGAGTGGGTTCCTTACTTCACCGCTCGTTTTGCTATTTACTTTATACTTAGCCGTTTGGCACCGACATGTTAGTCGGATTGTCTTGTACTTACTTTTGCATAATTGTAATTAAGTCAGACTGCAGCTGATAACAATTGTGTACACTTTGCTATATCATCTGGCTATGTTTTGTAAAGCCAGATCTTAAGAATATTTTGACTGAGCGTTTGGGACGCCTTACTGCTTTATCTTACATGTTCTCTATTTCTGTTTCCTTGTTCGAATGATTGAGACAATAGATGTGAAGTGACCAAAGAAAGACTTTTATGTAGTATGCACCCCCCTCGTCTGGTTAGACAGCATTGATCGTATTATACGGTATTTATCTACCCGTAATACGTAGCTGGCTGAGTCATTCTCCCGCTCTCCAGTATTCTGGTTCTGGGGCGTGACAAGGTTTTAGTGGTGGCCCATGCAGGTCTGATTTTAGACTTGTGGGGTGTTTTGATTTATAGGATGTCTCAATCACACGTGTTTCCCTCTTGATCTCATGATTCGTTATTCTCAACCCTTGCTTGACATTCCGGTATCCTTTGACTTCATTGATCCTTCATGTCCGGTTGTTTGATTGTTCTCTTGTCCCTTTTCATAGGGGTACTTCGTCCGTATCGGTCAGAGCTGGGCAGCAACAATAAGGGCAACATAGGCAACCTGACCATGCTGGTCAGCAACAAGGGCCGGTACTAACTCAGAAGGCTATCCAAGAAGAAGTGATAGTAGAACCAGCAGCTGAACCGCAGTATCCGGAAGTTCCAACACCAACCATAGTTCCACTTACCCCTGTGGAAGTGGCCACACCAGCCCTTCTGGAGATCATGAGAGGAACGATGGCTACTCAGCAACATCAGATGTTGGCCCAGCAGCGCATGCACACTCAGCTACAAGAGCAGAATGTGTTACTCAACCAAGGATTGCAGACGGCTTTGGAAAGAGGAGTGAGGACTGATTCAGGAGCATCAGCCAGGTTTTGCAAGTACAACCCCCGCCGTTTCGAGGGCACGGAGGATGCCATCTCAGCAGATGCATGGCTTAAGGATATTAAGGCTAATCTGACAGCAGCTAAGGTACCGGCAGAAGAACGTGTGGATCTAGTGAAGTTGTTACTTCAGGATCTCGCACGTGATTGGTAGGAATCAGAGGAAGTGGGCATCAGACGTCCTGTGGCTTGGGACGATTTTACTACAAGATTCAAGACCAAGTACTATGGAGTTGTGGCACGGTTTGAGCTACAACAGAAGTTTATCAGCCTCAGGCAGGCCGGCAAGACTGTAGATGCTTATGCAGCAGAGTTCTGCAGATTGAGTAGATTCGCCCTAGAGATGGTAGCAACAGAGAGCCAGAGGGCCATGAGGTTCCAGCAAGGGTTTTATCTTGAACTCTTGCAATTGATAGAGGGGCACAATTGCCAGACTTTTGACGAAGTATTGACGGCGACTCGAAGGCATGAGATCACCATTCAGAGGCTTGCGACAAGGACTGGGGGTCAGACGAGATCCCACAGTAAGATTGAAGGAGGAAGGGGAGCAGCACCCCGAACAACGGCACCATCCACTGGCATTCGTATCCACGATGTGGCGATACGAGGACCAGCACCACCAAGACAGCAGCAACAGCAACAGAGGAAGAACTAGCAACCCCCGGCGGGCTGCACTTATTGTGGGAAGATGGGACACACTAGAGATGTGTGTCGAACCTTGAATGGACTGTGTCTGATATGTAGAAATCCAGACCATCGGGTTACCACATGTCCCATGAATTCGAGGTCAGGAGGACCAGGGCAACAGTTTCTTGCTCTGCCAGCGCCAGGGGCAGGCCAGTATCGAGGACCAGCGATAGCAGTTAGGCCGTTGGCACAGCGTCCGTTAATGCCGCAGGCTCAGATGTTTCGGTAGCAGGGGCCTCCGATGCAGCAACACCAGCATAGACCACCCCAGCATCATCAAGGAAGGAGCCAGCAGCAGCATCAGGCTAGGCCGCAGCATGGGAACCAGCAAGGAGGTCGAGGGCAAGCATTCACTTTGTCCTTAGAGGAGGCATTGGCATCGGGAGATGTTGTAGCAGGTAACATTCTCGTCGCCTCATATCCCGCAGTAGTATTGTTTGATTCGGGAGCATCCCATTCACTTATATCTGCACAATTTGCGACACGACTAGGAATGGAGTTCGAGGCATTGCCAGGGAGGTTGAATATACTCACTGGTAATGGGCTCGTAGGAGTTAGTAGAGTTGTTTTAGCATGTAGCATTGTAGTTTGTGGGCATTCTTTACCTGCCCGGTTGATAGAATTTCCTTTTGGAAATTTCGATATTATCTTAGGCATAGACTGGCTGAAAGACAGTCATACGACAATAGATTGTCGTAGAGGGAGTGTATCTTTTGATATTCCAGGCATGGAGAGATTCACCTTAGTCAGATCAGAGGCAACTCAACAAGAGCAGGGAGTAATAACGGCAATGGAAGAAGTTCAGATTCCGAAGGTAGTCGAAGAATTTCTAGATGTATTTTCCGAAGAACTTCCAGGTCTACCACCAGTTAGAGATATTGAGTTCAGTATAGAATTGGCACCAGGAACTAAACCGATATCAGATCGGGTTTACAGAATGGCGGATTCAGAGCAGGCCAAGGTATATCAGCACATAGAGGAACTGAAGGAGAAGAAGTTCATCTAAGCTAGCGTGTCGTCATGGGCAGCACCAGTGGTACTTGTGGGGAAGAAGGATGGGTCATCCAGATTATGCATTGACTACAGGAAGCTTAACGCGACAACAGTGAAGAACAAGTACCCATTACCCAGGATCGACGACTTATTTGATCAGTTGAGCAAAGCTAGAGTTTTCTCCAAGATAGATCTTCGTTCAGGGTATCATCAAGTGAGGGTTCGGAAGGAAGATATTCCCAAGACAGCATTCAGATCGAAGTATGGGCATTATGAATTCTTAGTAATGCCGTTTGGTTTGACTAATGCTCCAGCAATATTCATGGATTTGATGAACCGCCTCCTTATGCCATACTTAGACCAGTTTGTCGTTGTGTTTCTTGACGACATTCTCGTATACTCTGCTAGTGAAGAGGAGCATGAAGACCACCTCAGGAAAGTGTTACAGGTTCTGAGAGAGAACCAGTTGTATGCCAAGCTCAGCAAGTGTGAGTTTTGGTCAGATCACATTTCATTTTTGGGTCACATCATATCAGGAGCTGGAGTAGCAGTGGATCCCAAGAAGGCAGAAGCAGTAGAGAGTTGGCCAGTACCCAAGACCGTAGCAGATGTGCGGAGTTTCTTGGAATTGGCAGGATATTACAGAAGGTTTGTGTCAGACTTTGCAAGGCTTTCAGTACCCATGACCCGCTTGACCCAGAAGGATGTACCATTCGTATGGTCAGCAGAATGTTAGGCATCATTTGAGACTTTGAAGCAGAAGTTGATATCAGCACCTATTCTTACATTGCCAGTTGGACCCGGAGGTTTTACAGTATATTGTGATGCATCAGGTAAAGGACTTGGATGTGTCCTTATGCAACATGGGAAGGTGATAGCATATGCATCTAGGCAGCTTTGGGACCACAAGAAGAATTACCTAACTCATGATTTGGAGTTAGCGGCAGTAGTGTTTGCTCTGAAGCTATGGAGGCATTACTTATATGGTGACCGAGTGGACATGTACACAGACCATAAAAGTCTAAAGTATATCTTTACTCAGAAGGAGCTGAACATGAGGCAGAGAAGATGGTTGGAGTTGATTAAGGATTATGACGTGGAGCTTCAGTATCACCCAGGCAAGGCTAATATAGTAGCAGACGCTCTTAGCAGAAGAGGCGGCACATTTATGTTGACAACACAGAGGCGTATCTTAGAAGACCTTCAGGAGATGGGCATCGAAGTTATACTTCCTAGTGATGTAGGGGTTCTAACAAGTCTGCAAGTTCAATCCGACTTGGTAGGCAGGATCAAGGCAGCTCAGGCACAGGACCCAAGGATTCAGAAGCTTAGGGCAGAATGTGAGTTAGGACTCAGAAAGGAGATAAGAATTCATGAAGATGGTACACTTAGGTTTGGATCACGTCTATGTGTGCCTAGTGGAGATATCAGACAGGAGGTTATGGCAGAAGCTCACAGTTCTCAGTATTCTATTCACCTAGGAGGGACCAAGATGTACCAAGATATCAAGCAGCATTTCTGGTGGAACGGGATGAAGAGGGAGATAGCTAGATTTGTTTCCCGTTGCTTGGTATATCAGCAAGTGAAGGCAGAACAGCAGAGGCCAGCTGGGTTATTGCAACCGCTTTCTATTCCGAAATGGAAATGGGAGCATATTACAATGGACTTTATGACCGGTTTACCGAGATCACCAAGTGGCAAGGACGCTATTTGGGTGATAGTGGACTGACTTACGAAGGTAGCGCACTTTCTTTCTTTCAGAGTAGGGCAATCTACAGAAAAGTTAGCAGAGTTGTATATGCAACAGATAGTCAGGCAGCATGGAGTCCCTGTCAGTATTGTGTCGGATCGAGATACCCGCTTTACATCGCATTTCTGGAAGAGCTTACATCATAGTCTGGGTACCAAGTTAAGATTCAACACGTCCTACCATCCGCAGACAGATGGGCAATCAGAAAGAACGATTTAGACTCTGGAAGATATGTTGCGAGCTTGCACTCTAGATTTTAGAGGATCTTGGGAGAGTCACCTGCACTTAGTCGAGTTCTCATACAACAATAGTTATCAGGCCAGTATCCAGATGGCGCCATTCGAAGCATTATATGGTAAGAAGTGCAGGTCACCGCTTGTATGGGATAATATCGGAGAGAGGAAGATGTTAGGCCCAGAAATGATTGTTCAGACGGTTGAAGTGGTTAAGGGAATTAGAGTGCGACTTCGAGTTGCGCAGGACCGGCATCATCATTGGGCGAACCAGCATCGTAGGCCGTTAGAGTTCTCTGTTGGGGACCACGTATTCTTGCGGATCTCACCTACTCATGGGGTCATTAGATTTGGCATTCGCGGGAAATTGAGTCCGCGATACGTTGGCCCATTTGTTATTCTTGATCGGATAGGCGATGTTGCTTATCGTTTATCACTCCCACCTTCGTTACGAGAGGTGCATGACGTGTTTTATGTATCTCAGTTACATAGGTATGTATCGGACCCAAGCCATGTCCTCGATCACTCTGAGCTGGTTGTTGGTACCAACCTGTCTTACGAGGAACAACCTGTGTCCATTTTGGACCGAAGAGAGAAGATACTCAAGAACCGAATAATTAGTCTTGTCCGTGTTGCTTGGGGTCATCACTCCTTGGGAGAGTCAACGTGGGAACGTGAGGATGATATCCGATCACGGTATCCACACTTATTTGACTCACAAGGTATATCTTTTTCTGTATACCTTGATTGTCCTGATTCCTCATGCTTATCACCTTATGGGTAGAATTGCTTGATATCGTAGATTGATGGATTTACATATATGTTACTTGCTATGGACATTATAAAATGATTGCTTGATCACTAAAATTGCTTGTACTTAGATTGGTTTAGCCCCGATGTTTCTATCTTGCTTGAATTTGAAATTTCGAGGACGGAATTCTTTCAAGGTGGGTAGAGATGTCACTCCCCGTTCCCAGAATGCGTATTTTAATACGTATATTGCTTGAATGTATTTATTTAGTATTTATCATGTATAATTATTTAGTATTTATCATGTATCATCCTGTATTTAAATTCCTATAATTCATTATCTATATTTATCATGTTTCATATTAATTAATTATCTGCTCTTTAATTTTTATGTTAATTAATTATCTGCTCTTTAATTTTCATGTTAATTAATTTTCTGTAATTAAATTCTGCAATTTATTATCTGTATTTTAGTTTTTCTGTAATTTTATTCTCTGCTTTAGTTTGTCTCTTCGGGTTGGCCTTGAAGGACCCGAATGCAACCCGGCCCAAACTCCTACCTACCATCCCCCTTTGCTATTTAAAGTCACCATCTCCTTCTCTCTCCTCATAACTCTCATTCTCACCATTACTTCTTCTTCTTTCTCTCACCACTCTCCACCCACCAGCAGTAGCAGTAGGCAAGTGCAATCTTGCTTCTCCTTCATCCATTTTTATGGATTATTACTCTTTCTCTCATAATCCTGAGAGAGTTTAGTGCTTGGCATTTTTTATTTCTGTGGCTTGTTTTCTCTAGATCTAAGTTTGTGCATTTTCGGCTGTTCATGGGTTTTTGATCTCCCAACTTAGCGTGTATTTCTGGCACTGGGACGAAGGCTCCATAGGACTTGGAGTTTGGGAGATGTTGTACGCTCACGTTCTTACGTGCTCGCGTAAACATCAGCCCTTCACGCTCACGTCTTTACGTGCGTGCGTGTATCTTTAATCACGCTCACGTTCTTACGTGTCAGCGTGTGTTTTTCGTCACGCACATATCCTTGTGTGCGTGCGTGTATTTTTAATCACGCTCACGTTCTTATGTGCCAGCGTGTATTTTTAGTCACGCACACGTCTTTACGTTGTCTGCGTGAATTCTGAGTCACGCTCACGTCTTTATGTGCGTGTGTGAATTTTGAGTCACGCTCATGTCTTTGTACTTGAGTGCGTGACTTTTCACGCTTATGTCTTCGTGCTTGCGTGTGTGACTTTTCACGCTCACATTGTGCTTGCGTGCGTGAATTTCCTATCACGTCCACTCTGTGCGTGCGGGAATTTCCTATCACGTCCACTCTGTGCGTGCGTGAATTTCCTATCACGTCCACTCTGTGCGTGCGTGGATTTCCTATCACGTTCACCCAGTGTGTGCGTGAATTTCTTTTCACGCTCACGCTTGCCAGCGTGTATTATTTTATACGCTCACTCCTTCAGGCTAGACTTGGCATACCCTTTTTACGCGCACGATTCTTGCGTGACATTTGGACTTAGCATAGACTGGTTGGCGTGACTTCTTGACCTGAGTGTTTCTATTTATTCATTAAATGATGGCGTGATAATTTTCCTATTATATCTTTATGCCTTTTTTACATGAACTTGAAAATCTTAGCATGTTAATGATTGTGTATTAGTGTCCTGTGTCTTGATTGATTGATGGATACCTAGTAAGACTGGAACTTGACCTTGAGAGTTATAGACTCGACCCATTTAATGCTAAACGACTTTCATGCCTTGTCACCATTGATGACGATGGTTATCTTGACTAAATTAATCATGCGTTTCTAGTTGGAACTAAGAGACTGGCTAGTCGTCTTATTGAATTGAATGAATGAGACACGTTCATGTTGATGAACTATTATAATCGACTGGCTGATCCCGAATATTGACATACATGCACATGCAGGCTTCAATCTATTTATTTATTTATTTACTTAATTATTTTCTAACAAAAGAAGCATAGGCATGATTATTCTGTGGTTAGATTTGATTGTTGCATTACGCTATGTAAGTCCTACAACCTAGCCGTACGGGTATCATTGTAGAGTTGCGCATATCGTACCCCGTACGAAAGTACTCATTTGAATGACCATGATCCACGGCATGGAATTTCACTCAACGTAGGGACTATTAAGTTAAATAAAATAATGATTGCATGGAGAGAATGGATTCTCGAGTTCTTACATGGCAGCCCCCTTAGGATGAGTAGTACCCGACGGGCCGACTGGTTCCCACAGATACTGTAAATCTGCCACACGGGCAGGGAACAGTATCTGCTTTTATTATTATTATATATTATATATTGATGACGGGCGTCCTGCTGGGACTCGTCTAATTCATGCATGGCGCAATTGATTGACTGGATAGACTAGCCTTGCTCGCACATAGTAAGAACTGAGGAATCTTTATTGCATTATTTCAGGATAACTTGGAACTCACATTAGCAAGCCGTAGTAGTTGATTGGCCGTTCAAGATGATTTGTTTGTGTACTGTACTACTCTGTTACCTAACTGGGATGATCAGAATGTCAGGACATGACGGGCCAACTTCTGTCCTTGTTTGGTTGGGAGGTTGGTTCGAAGTGTCGTGATGTGATGTGAATCCTAGTGGAAAGCAGAGATCTATTATCATTATATACTTTTACTTACTGGTTTAGTCCTTCATATCGTCCTTCCTTGTGGTACTTGCTATTAGAGGTCTAACCTCTCTGGTTTTGCATGGCCAGATTTAGAGCCGGTTTCCGAGGACTCAGCGTACTTCTACCTCCAAGATGGTCAATACTAGAGGAATGATTGCAGGAGGACTCGAGTGGGTTCCTTACTTCACCGCTCGTTTTGCTATTTACTTTATACTTAGCCGTTTGGCACCGACATGTTAGTCGGATTGTCTTGTACTTACTTTTGCATAATTGTAATTAAGTCAGACTGCAGCTGATAACAATTGTGTACACTTTGCTATATCATCTGGCTATGATTTGTAAAGCCAGATCTCAAGAACATTTTGACTGAGCGTTTGGGACGCCTTACTGCTTTATCTTACATGTTCTCTATTTCTGTTTCCTTGTTCGAATGATTGAGACAATAGATGTGAAGTGACCATAGAAAGACTTTTATGTAGTATACACCCCCTCGTCTGGTTAGACAGCATTGATCGTATTATACGGTATTCATCTACCCGTAATACGTAGCTGGCTGAGTCATTCCCCCGCTCTCCAGTATTCTGGTTCTAGGGCGTGACACTCTATCTAGGACAGGAAGATACAAGAATTTTCCATCATGCATTACATGTAGAACTTCAAGGATTCTTGTATCCAGTGTTGCACCATCCCGAATTTGGAGCCATTACCTAATAAAACACAAAAAAAACAAACTGACTAATAAATATAAAAATCTATCCCATAATTAAAAAAAACACAATG
Source organism: Iris pallida (assembly GCA_029216955.1). Lineage (NCBI taxonomy): Eukaryota > Viridiplantae > Streptophyta > Magnoliopsida > Asparagales > Iridaceae > Iris > Iris pallida. The sequence continues at coordinate 24,722,202 of JANAVB010040619.1, forward strand.
AAAGAAAAATCATCTTAATCTGATAGCTCAATTACAATTTGGATTTTCATACTAGTTTGTATAACCTTTCTAATTATAAATGTACCCAGAATATAATGAAAAGGTCCTAATGGTGTTAACAACCTATCAATTATTAGAATATAATGTATATGAAAGCATGTAGAAAAAATGAAGCAATTGGCACGGACAGAAACCAACCAGGTAATTGACTAAGACAACAGCTTAAGATACTTATACCTGGCATATTGGCTCAGAAATAATCAGTGACAGCACCCCAAGCTTATTTCTCCGCCATTCTATTAGTCTTCAAAACTTTCATCAATCCTTGACCAATCTACGATGCAGACATCTAAAAATAGAAATTTGGAAATAAGGGGGGGGGGAGAGATTAGATGTATATCCTTATGGCAATAAATCTCTCTTTGTAGCGACTTTACACAATCTAAAAAGGAATTTAGTAAGAGAATAAACGAACAACGAAACAAGCATTATTTAGCAAGGAACCTTATTGAAACAAAGTAGTAAACAATAATTTCTTTACTAAACTGTAGCACACCCAAAGTCGTAAAAATTGAAGTAAAAATAAATACAAAGTCGAGCACATGCATGCTTGTAAGAACCGAACTTAGTTAGACCCATCAAAACTGTAGAACCTTGATTTGTGATTAATTAAAGGCATCCAAAAAAATGCATTGCCAAATGTGTTTGGTTGAGGAAACAGTGGGTGTCTCCGCATCGAACAAGGCCACCCAGATTATCTATCATACATTGCTACAAAACATTGGCACACATATAAATCATCAAGCAGGACCAGCATACAGTGCTATAAGCAAATCAATTGATTATATGTAGGAAGTCTAGCATATAACTTGACCCATGAAATCCTAGTAGATTATAAGCAACTCAAGAAACTAGAGAATATACATGAAAGACAAAAATCCTTGGAGATGACAGGGACTTATATTTGGATGCATCATTATATACCTTAGTTCATCCTCGTCTATAGAGTATTTTGGGAAATAAGAATTAAGGGATTACTCCATAATTACCAACACACTAGCAACCCTTCCACTTGAAATTATTGAAACTCAACTGATTGAAGGCACTGCCTCCAAATTGAAAAGAGAATAAACTACATGACTTCCCTCACCGTATATTCAATTTTTTTAGTACAAATGGAATGTTAGCATCATAGGAGCACAGATGATATATAGCTTGGTAGCTAAAAGTAGAAAATAGAACTATGAACAAAATGTAAGAGAAAGCTAAAAGAATAGTTTGGATTCACCTAGATAATTTATTCATGAAGATGATTGCTTAAGTCATACATTTAAATAAATTAAAAAAGTAAGTATATCATACATATGACGCATATAAGTCATTGTTTGCAATTAACGTAGGAATTCATGAATGTCACCTAGGAATTCAAGAATGTCTACAAGAATCATACAACATTTCATAACACATAGGGGTGAGATATCCTTGGGGAAAAAATAGAAAAATAAATAATCCTTAGCAGAACCAACAACCTCGATTTTATTGAAACATGTCAAGAAATCGATCAATCAAATCCATCAGTGATCGCACGCTTAATTGAACAGAGGACCTGTTTAGAGATCAATCTTGAATGTATACATGGTTGAGACATTCATGTGTAAGTTAAGGGACAATGATCAGTAAAAATACATCAAAATCCAAAATTTATTTTGTATACAACGTAAATTGCAACAAATTTTACTTACATGAATCAGCACTTCATTAATTAACATTAACCCAAAATACAAAAAAAGCTCCTATTAAGCAATTACCTGTTATTGAGGCAAACAACAGAGTAGACCAGCTACAACTATTGTCTGCAACTATAAATGATAATAGATTACTGGACCTGTATATGTACGTTGAACCCGGTAAAAAGAAAGACGAAGAAATAAATGCCTCATCTCCAACAGAATTGCAGAAAATATAAATATGCAATTAGATCATTTCAAAAGTGTAAAAACTGGTGAGACTTTTCAATGGTAGCAATTCTCCTGAACAAAAACATACTTCTCCGCATTTATCATCAGCAATTCTCACAATTAGATTCAACATCAGTTATGTGCATTGTTGAAATGAAACTTATGCTTTATATATATATATATATATATATATATATATATATATATATATATATATATATATAGGCTAGCAGTGGAAGTGAACACTATGGTGCTCCAAGACTCTAAATTAGCAGGAGCAATCATTTCATAGTAAAATCAGATCATATCAAGATCTAGAGTTTGTCTACAGCCTAAATAAATAGAGAACCTAAGTGTTAACGAAAACTAGAGCCTATAATAAAAATAATGGATGTCAATCAAGCAACTAGTCAATTGTCACGCCCCAGAACCAGAATATTGGAGAGCGGGGGACAGACACAGCCAGCTACGTATATAGAAGTGTATTCCACCTCGATATACTGTCATGGCTGTCTAGATGTATGAGGGTTTATCTACAAGTCATCAGTCTCTTATCGTCAAGAACAAGCCTAGTGTCTCAATCTCAAGTAAGTAATAATAATTACAAGATGTTAGACCATCAGATATTCAATAATAAGGCGTCCATACTTTTCATATACAGATGATCATGAAGCTAGTCGTATAAAATGTGAGGACTAGCAAGAGTTTCATTCATACATGATCAACCCTAGGATTTGTCAATCACGTTACAGCCCTTAGGCAGACAAGAAATAAAAGTATTCAACACGAGCTAACACTTGCTCGGCGACTAAACGCCTCAAAAGAATAATTTACAATAGAGTGGAAGAGCAAAATAAAATCCACTCGTTGCCAGGGTTACGTCTAGTGTTCACCATCTGGCTGGAAGGCGGAAAGATCCTCGGGTGCTGCTCCGAAATCTGGCCATACAAAACCAGCTGGATCAGACCCCAGAGAGAGCAAGTGCCACAAGGGAGGTTCACTTAAGAACTAAAACCAGCATGTCAGAACATAAACAAGAATAATAATAGAAAAACATGAATTGTAAATAAGGCAACAAATGACGAGAGGACGAGGAACTATTCCGGGAAATAAAAAGAATAATAATAGGTGGGAAATAAAAACTATTACGAGGAACTATAAACAAGAATAATAATAGGAAAACATGAAATGGAAAGTTTCTTAGAATTTTTTTTATTAGGTGGGAAATGTCACGACCCGCTCCCGAATAATCGGACACGAGTCGGACACGCCCAGCCTTCGTCGTTAGACACGACGAAGTAAGCTGTATCAAGCTAGGGAAATCTAACCAGATAAACATAAATGTGTACAATTACAACATCTAAAAACGTTCCCAGAAAGATCACCATAATCCACAAATCTATATATCATAACGGTACCAGAATCAACAGGAATAAAAAATGCTATGAACTCTAAAGACAAGATCTAGAAGTAAAGCTAAGTAGTCTAAACCTGAAGCCTCAAACTAAGTCTCATCCTGCTCAGCTAATATCCCGGGCTCTGGCCCATAAAGTAGAATAATGTCCTGCAAGTACACCTACAACATATCCTAGTCAGGAGCGGAGCTAAGTATATCCAAGGAAATAAACATGAACATTATGGTATGAATCAAGAAACATGAAATATATATAAAGTATAGAAAATGAGAACAAGACATGAAACTGAGCAGGAAATACTGAAAGTAAAACAGGAAACATGGTATGAGTCCTGAACATGAAATACAACCTGAACATGAAGTACAACCTGAATCATGAAATATAACCTGAACATGAAATACAACCATGAATCCTGAAATACAACCTGAATCCTGACATGTGCAATATTGAAATACATCTAGATTGTGTGATCGGCTTGGGTAGATGCAATGAACATGAAATGGTACGACTTTGGTCCCGCGTGCACGATGCGAGACCCAAGCTATTCACATGAATAGTAACAGGGTTTGATCACATATCTATAGTATTTCTCCTTCCAGACACAAGTAATCCATGAAACATGAAACCAGACAATACCGTGATACATCGTGTCAACAAGGAGATACAGGAATGAACATGCAAGACATGAGAAATGAACAAATCCGAGGAGTATACTTGCCTTGCTCAGGGTGATCGAGTGTAGGTAGTAAAGCTGGAAACCCTCCTGGAGAATAGGTACAAGTTGGTTAAGATCAATTTCTACCAATGGTTAGGTATTGCCAACTAATTTCCTATTTAAGTTTGGTGTCAACTTAAATGTATATAGGAAGCTAGTTATTATTATTATTATTTAAGATAAGAAAATAGGTTAAATTTATTTAGGAACACTACTAACCTTAAAACACTACTTGCTTATAGATTAGGTCGCCTCTTAGACTGGATAATATTAAATATAAAATATTACTATATATACTATGCAAATATTCATCAAATCTATTCTCTAATGGTAATTAATTACTTAATCACTATTTTTTTAATAAGCAGAATACTTATAAAATAATAGTTTTAAACCCATATAAAAAATATGTTATACGGCCTAGCTTAATAAACTTAATTAGAAAAATTATGGTTATTTACAAATATAGTTAATATCATTTCCTGAAATCACTATCAAAATTATTAAGGCAATTAACCAAACTGAATGATACAATAAACAATTTGGAACCTAAGAACAATCCAACTCAACTCATAAATCCAGAACTCCCACTCAGTTTACCACTAGCTATTACTCAACCCAGCAATAAATTTGTAAAGCCAAAGTCTAGAAAACTCTACCAGTGCCAATAAATACAACATAGTTATTAGCCAATCTAGCATTTTATGCAGGGGACCAAGCCGAATCGAACCCATATATAATCCAACCATGAACTGAGCTGTAATATGATTCATTTCAACTTCAACCCGTGCCACATCTAACTCCAACTGCTGTCCCTACCATATATTCCAATGCTAACACCAAATCATACAACCAAACCTGCAATATACAACCCAGAAATTGACCAGAGTATACAAATCAGGATGTTTACAGAACATCTCACTCAAAAACCTATAATATAGGGAAAACTTCAACCTTGAACAGAACTCCAAAAGTTCGAATTCCATACACCTCAAACGCCACCTGCAACCTCCAACCAATTAGACACGATGCACCTAGACTCCAGTCCAGACCAACTGCACACGACCCCAACACAGAACCAAAGCTTAAATTTCTACTGCTACTAATCAATACCAACTCAAAAGAAATCAGCAAGAATATACAATTTGAAATTAAACAAATAATGAAAGAATAATTTACACAATTTATCAAATCCTAAATTAAGCTTCAAACTAAATTAACTTCCAACCCTGCCACGGTCAACTTTTATCCGAACATGATCTGGACACGGCTATAGTTCTGCGTAACCCGAGCTGACACACACAGATATACGCCACCACTATGAACAATACCAAGAATACGCCTACAGGCACAATCACTACTTGGACACGGTAACTCTGGTCACGCACACGAGAATACTGTTATGGTAACACATCACTGACCCGCACCATAGACGCACGCCAAAACATTCCATACTAAAATCCAACCGATCCTGGCCACGCCACCCACACTCAGAAGAGAAAACAAGATTTAATAATCAAATGGAAGGATGATGTAAATACCTGGAAGAGAACTCAACCAGATCAAGGACACCTCTACTGCTTTGCAGTCGACGAGTCGTGTCCGATACAATCTCGTTCTAGGACATGAACAATTCATGAACAGTTCCTGAACCGCACATTCAACAACATATCGAATTCACTCAAAATGAAGAAATTAAAATGGATCAAATACTGGATCGAAAATAAGAAGAATTACTGTCGGTTGAGTAATGCTCACCTGAACCAAAATTTCTTCGACTTGCAACAAAACCGTCGAGCTCCCGTTGCGAAGGAATTGATCAACACGAACACCCAATCTCGATCGATATTTCCTCCCTGGATCCACCAATCACGACTCAAAAAATAAACAAGCATCCCCAAAGAAATGTCGAATCAAAAACTCACCGCTACACACTGTTCTTGACAGAACTTGAACCCTAATCGGATCAATCGACTCCGTCGTCGAACTGCCAACGTTGAGAACCGATCAAGAATAAGAAAAAGAATTAAATCAGAATTTAAACAAAATTCGATTCCACAACTCTGGATCTGAGTAATTTAAGAGGTTCGACCAACTCACCAAGATTTGTACTCTGATTGGAGAAGACAAGAACACACAGAGGAGATTGACGCCGAGAGAACTCCTGCAGTCATCGCTATCGCCGGAGAGACGGCTCGTCATAGTCTATCGTTATGATTGAGCGTGCGCCACTGGATAGGAAGTCAAAGATCAGTCGATCTCGACCCAGATTTGAGCTCTCGGCTCTAAACGGCGTCGGAACGGAGCAGATGACTTGGTGAAAGCTCGAGCGTCTTCGTGTGCCGCCTGGGGGTTCGCCGTTGACAGGAAGGAAAAGCGTCGAAGAAGAAGCTCCTTTAGTCGCAGTTGTGGTTGACACATCGCAACGTCGTCGTCGTCCCCATCTACGATTTGCCGAAGAGATTCACGATGGAAGAGGTGCTTCATCGTCACTCGTCGTCGCGATGAGGCTCCACCTTCAGTCGCCGGTGATGGTCCTCATTGTCGTCGCCATAGGGATATTAGGGTTAGGGTTAGGCCCGATTTGGGAAGGTGGAAAGGAAATTTGGGGACGAGCTCAGAGCTCTGGAGAAATAAGAGAGGGAAAAAAATGAAAACAGTGTTCTCACTCTCTCTCCTCTTGATATATAATGGAAAAAAGGTTTACACTTAAATCTACTATAATCAGTTATTTGCACAATTAACCCAAAAGTTGTTAAAGGGTTAGAAAAATTGTTAGGAAGTTTGATACATTTCCTGAAGAATACTCTAAATTTAATTACTAGAGCCTTTTCTCCTCAAAATCCTAAAATGATTAATAATAAATATTTTCCTTTATAAAAAAATCATTTTAAAATTAATAGTAACCAACCAATTTACATTTATCAAAAGAAATTGAAAATGACAAATTCCTAAAATTTTAAAATATCAAGAAAATTAATTAAATCTAGGGAAGGTGGGGTTACAAATCTCCTCCCTTAGAAAATTTCGTCCTCAAAATTCAAAGGGGTACAACACGATACAGAATTGACATGAAGTTCAAAGTCAGTTAGGTACGAGTGGGAGTACGCTCATTGGCCAGGTATGAAAAATCATAAGGATTTGAAATGTTTTAGCATGACAAAATAAACGGTTAAAATGACATGTTCGATAATGATCAAAATTGGTCAGGCACGAAGTGAAACAAAGTTTAATTAAGGCCAAGTATAATAATTTCATACATGGAGTTGAAATAATATGATCTAATAATGATCAAGAATTTAAATAGGCACGAGATGTAATGAATTTCAATTACGACTTAGAGGAGTAAAGCGTGAGGGCACGACTTTCTAAGCACGATCAAAATTGAAAGTTTAGCACGATTGAATGTAGAATAAAATAGGAAAGTCACGGTTGGATAGGCATGATCAAGATTGAAGTTTTAAGCAAAATATGATATAAGTACGATTAATAGAAAAATCTGGTGGAACATAATCAAATCTAGCAATTATGTATATATTTGACAAAATCAAATGATCCCTCAATACAATGTAAGAAAAACTGCAAGGATTGATTGAGAAGGTGCATGAGGTATACCGAAAAGATATTAGTATTAAATCAAAGTGAGAGTGCAAGGGTTTGTGTCTCAAGGAAAATTAATAATCATGTGAAACAGGATATGACTTCTATGGTATCCGAAAAACATATACATATCTGAAGTCACTTCACTTAGAATCCATGCCCCGCCAGTGTATATCTGGCTGCAGTAGACTTTCGGTTCCATGACTTAAATAATGATACGTTACCGAATATTCTTTCAACATTATCCACTTTCAAAAAAATTTAACAAAGCAACTCAAGAGATCAAAATGAAGAGTTTAGGACAAAGTCTCAATAATACCCGAATACCTATGAATGTCTGAAATTACTTCAACTCGGAGTTCATGTCTCGCCAGTGCGCAGCTGGCTGCAGTGCATCCTCAGTCGCCATAATCCAAATAATGGTTGCAGTGCACAACTGCTATGTCATAATAGATAGTCGAATATTCTCTCAACCTTGCCCAGGGAATTTCCAAAGGGTTTATGATAATTCAAAATGAGTTCTAAATCATGATAGAAAATGATGTTATCTACCTTTAGAGAACAAGGAGTTTCACTAGGTACTAAGAATTGACAAAAGATCTAACAATGAGTATTAGGTATTAAGGAGACAAAAAGGAAGATTTTATAAATAAATCTCGAACAGGAAACGAAGTTTCAAATTGTAAACGGAATTCTCGAATAGAAAATAAAATCTCGAATGGCAACAAATTTCATATAGAGCACAAAATCCCGAATAGGTAACAAGTCTCGAATGGTAAATAGAAAGCAATTATCGGGTATAGGACAAAGTTCAAAATAAGGAACGAAATCTCGCATAGGGAACAAAGTCTAAAAATCTCGAATAGCAATAAAGTTTCGAACAAAATCTCGAATAGCAAAAGAAATTTCAATTGGAACAAAATCTCAACTAGAAAGCCAAAATTCAACAAAGTCGTGGATAGGAATCAATTTTCGAATAGAAATCTTCAAACAGTGTCTCGAATAAGAACAGAATCTCAAACAAGTCTTGAATAAAAATGAAAGCTCAAGTAAGGTTTTGAATGAGAACAAAGTTTCGTAATAAAATCTCGAATGGTAAATAAAATCTCAAATAGCACAAGGTTTGATTAGGAAACAAAATTTCAATAGAAGCCAAAATAGAAGACAAAGTCATGCATAGTGAATATGAAAATAGGGCATCTAATAGTGAACATGAAACAAGTCTCGAACGGAAAAGTAAAACCTTGAATAGAAATCGGAGTTTTGAATAGGAAACAATATCTCGAAATAAGTTTCGAATATCAACCGAGGTTTCAAAATAAGAAACAAGAAGTTTCAAGAAAGGATCTAGGTATTAAGAGAAATTTAAGAGAAGACTGGATGGCGAATCAAGATACATGGTTTTTCCAACCATGCAAAAGAAATCTTCTGTCTTCAGTCTATCTTCAGTATGCCTCCGGGACTGAAATCTCTTCAATCTTCTTCAACTGTCCTGACATAGACTGGTCCCTGCTGTAGTGCTCCATGTGATTGCTGAATCTGGAGAGGTAGATTCCCTTGCTGTAGTCCTGATGCTCCTTGTGCTCGTCCTTGGACAGTGTGATCAACGGTCTCTGGGCAATCCTTGACTTGATGGACAGGCGATCCGTAGTACAAGCATAGGCTCAGTCTCTTGCGGCACTCGTCATAGTGGTGTCCTAACGACGGTAGAAAATACAATTGATCGTCGGCTGAATCTGAATCTCCCTTTGGGCTGAAATGCAGGGCTCTGACAGGAATATACAGCTACTGGCGTGCTGGCTGCTGAGATCCTGATGCTCCTCGGCCTTTGTGATCTGCAACTTGCTGGCAATCTTTCATTTAGTGGGCAGAAGATCTATAGGATAGGTAGAGTCCAAGTCTTCTGCGGCACTCGAAGCGATGTCTGGATGGCGGTGGAAAGCACAAATAGCCATTATCTAAATCTGATGACGCGGCTGAAGAGGTGCTGTCTGAGTGTGACAACACTTTGTTGATCCATAGTAGTTGCTATCTTCATCATAAGTCTTCATGTCTCTCCTGGGCTTTAGTTTTTTGTCTCGTTCCATTGTCTACGTTACATTCTTGATCTCTTGGCTGGTAGCTCCAATCTTCAGAGGAGTCGGGTCCTCAGGAACTTGAATGATCTTCAGTTGCGACTCCATGTTTTTTATCTGCTCCTCGATACAAGAGATGCGCTCGGTGTCGGGGAAGTCCAAAAGGTCTAGGAGTCTGGAAATCAGAAGTCCTCCCTGGCTCGGAGAGTGTATCCACAAGTCTGACTTGGAAAAGGTATGGCTTGCTCCCTCTGGGTGTCAAGGGACTCTTCAAACATCTTCGTCAACTGCGTACTACCCATGGGGATAGTTAAGTGATAGAAGGTAGTGTGAGCTCGAAACCTTCAGGTGTAGGGGGATCAACTGTTCCAGTGTGGTGTACTTTTGAACTATCTGAAAAAAGAAAACTGTTAAAATAACCTAGACCTAAATACAATAAGTGTTTATAGAATATCAATATACCTGATATACCCTTATTTTTCGATTTTTCCTATGTTGTGATCAAGTTTCCCTAGTTTAATCAAGTCCTCCAATAGTACGCTAAGACCTAGGTACCATTAGGATAGACCTGCATGGGCCACCACTAAAAACATGTCACGACACGCTCCCGAATAATCGGACACGAGTCGGACACGCCCAGCCTTCATCGTTAGACACGATGAAGTAAGCTGTACCAAGCTAGGGAAATCTAACCAGATAAACATAAATGTGTACAATCACAGCATCTAAAAACGTTCCCAAAAAGATCACCATAATCCACAAATCTATATATCATAACGGTACCAGAATCAACAGGAATGAAAAATGCTATGAACTCTAAAGACAATATCTAGAAGTAAAGCTAAGTAGTCTAAACCTGAAGCCTCAAGCTAAGTCTCATCCTGCTCAGCTAATATCCCGGGCTCTGGCCCATAAAGTAGAACAATGTCCTGCAAGTATACCTGCAACATATGCTAGTTAGGAGCGGAGCTAAGTATATCCAAGGAAATAAACATGAACATCATGGTATGAATCAAGAAACAAGAAATATATATAAAGTACAGGAAATGAGAACAAGATCACATAAAACTGAGCAGGAAATACTGAAAATAAAACAGGGAACATGGTATGAGGCCTGAACATGAAATACAACCTGAACATGAAGTACAACCTGAATCATGAAATATAACCTGAACATGAAATACAACCATGAATCCTGAAATACAACCTGAATCCTGACATGTACAATATTGAAATACATCTAGATTGTGTGATCGGCTTGGGTAGATGCAATGAACATCAAATGGTACTGCTTTGGTCCCGCGTGCACGATGCGGGACCCAAGCTATTCACATGAATAGTAACAGGGTTTGATCACATATCTATAGTATTTCTCCTTCCAGACACAAGTAATCCATGAAACATGAAACTAGATAATACCGTGATACATCGTGTCAACAAGGAGATACAGGAATGAACATGCAATACATGAGAAATGAACAAATCCGACGAGTATACTTGCCTTGCTCAGGGTGATCAAGTGTAGGTAGTAAAGCTGGAAACCCTCCTGGAGAATATGTACAAGTTGGTTAAGATCAATTTCTACCATTGGTTAGGTATTGCCAGCTAATTTTCTATTTAAGTTTGGTGTCAACTTAAATGTATATAGGAAGCTAGTTATTATTATTATTATTTAAGATAAGAAAATAGGTTAAATTTATTTAGGAACACTACTAACCTTAAAACACTACTTGCTTATAGATTAGGTCGTCTCTTAGACTGGATAATATTAAATATAAAATATTACTATCTACACTACGCAAATATTCATCAAATCTATTCTCTAATGGTAATTAATTACTTAATCACTATTTTTTTAATAAGCAGAATACTTATAAAATAAGAGTTTTAAACCCATATAACAAAATATGTTATACGGCCTAGCTTAATAAAATTAATTAAAAAAATTATGGTTATTTACAAATATAGTTAATATCATTTCCTGAAATCACTATCAAAATTATTAAGGCAATTAATCAAACTGAATGATACAATAAACAATTTGGAACCTAAGAACAATCCAACTCAACTCATAAATCCAGAACTCCCACTCAGTTTACCACTAGCTATTACTCAACCCAGCAATAAATTTTGTCCCTTCCCGTTCTCAGAATACGTATTTTAAATACATGTACTGCTTGAATATATTTACTTAAATTTTATCATGTATTGTTCTGTATTTAAATTCCTTTAATTTCATGTTAATTATTATTTTTCTGTATTTTACTTTCAGTATTTTACTTTCTGCTTTGCTTTTGGGTTCAGCCTGAGTTGGTTTATTTTTCGGCCATTAGGTGGTTCAACAATTCCCCACCTACCCCCTCTTCATTTAAAGCCCCAAATCCTTTCTCTCTCTTCATTACTTCTCCTTCTCATTAACTCTTCTTCTTCATCCTCCATAACTCTTCTCCACCTATCCAGCCGCATATGCAAGTGCCAACTTGCTTCATGATGGAACCCCAGTAGTATTGTTCCATCATCTTTCTTACTTGATATTAAGTCTCTTTAGTATTTAGTATTTGCAATTTTCATGGCTCATTTCATGTAGATCTAAGTTTAATGCATTTTCGGATTTCTTATGTTTTGATCTAGTAACCTTGTTATTTTTTAAGTTTTGATGGTTCCATGTTGTAGAGAATTTCGTTCTATCCCATTTCGACCTATGGAAGTCCAGGTTTGGGCTTGGAATGAAGGATTTTGAGAGCTTGGAAGCAATGGCTTCCATGGTTCTGTTCTCAGGAAATTCGGAGAAGAAGAACAGTTCTGGTCGCATGGCTCCTTGCCGCAGCTTAGCCGCATAAGCTTTTAGTCCGCATGGAGATTCTGGCCGCATAAGCTTTTAGGCCGTATGGAGATTCTGTCCGCATAAGCTTTCAGGCCGCATGAGCTTTGCTTGCCACATATGCATTCAGACCTTGAGCCGCATGTACTTCTATTTTGGCCGCAGCCGCATGAGCTTCCATCTTTCGGCCGTATATACTTTGGTTTGCCATAGCCGCATGTACTTCTGTTTGCCATAGCCGCATGTACTTCTGTCTGCCGTAGCCGTATGAGATAAATCATCTCCAGCCGCATGAGGCTCGTCATTTGAGCCGCATAGGCTTGTCATTTCAGTCGCATAGGCTTTATCATTTCGGCCACATGTGATCTGTCATTTCCAGCCGTATAGGCTTTATCATTTCGGCCGCATGAGATCTGTCACTTCTAGCCGCATGTAATGTGATATTTCTGAGCCACATTAGGATCAGACCCTGGCCGAATGAAACTCGAACAACATAGGGCCCAGATTCCCTAGCCGCATAGACTCGATTTTTTGAGCCGCATGGACTTAGTTTCTCAGCCGCATAACTTTACTTTTCTCAGCTGCATGGCTGGGTTGGCTTCAGCCGCATGAGCGCATATCTTTCCAGCCGCATGAGCGCGTATCTTTCTCAGCCGCATGAACCAATAATTTTTCGGCCGTATAAACTCGAGCCCATAATACCTTTTGGCTGATTCTGTCCCGAGTTGACATTAATTAACATTGGTTGTTATCTTGGCATTAATTAACATTGATTGTTATCTTGATGAATAATTGATCATGCGTTCCTAGTTGGAACTAAGAGACTGGCTAGTCATCTTATTGAATTGAATGAATGAGACACGTTCATATGAACTATAAACTATTACAATCGACTGGCTGATCCCGAATATTGGCATACAGGCACATGCAGGCTTCAATTTATTTATTTATTTTACAAAATCAGCATGTGTACTTATGGTCAAGACATGATTATTCCGTGGTTAGTTTTGATTGTTGTATTACGCTATGTAAGACCTACAACCTAACCGCACGGGTATCGTTGTAGAGTTGTGCATATCGTACCCCGTACGAAAGTAGTCATTCTGAAAGATCATGATCCACGACATGGGATTTCACTTAACATAGAGGCTACTAAGTTAAATAAAATAATGATTGCATGGAGAGAATGGATTCCCGAGTTCTTATATGGCAGCCCTCTTTGGGACTATTAGTGCCCGACAGGCCAGCTGGTTCCCACAGATACTGCAAATCTGCCACACGGGTAGGGAGCGGTATCTGCTTATATTATTTATTGTATATTGTATATTGATGACGGGCGTCCCGCTGGGACTCGTCTAATTTGTGATTGGCTCAATTGATTGATTGGATAGACTAGCCTTGTTTGTATATAGTAAGAACTGAGGAATCCTTATTGCATATTTCCAGGGTAACTTGGAACTTATAATAGCAAGCCGTAGTAGTTGAATGGCCGTTTAAATTGATTTGTTTGTCTACTGTATCTACTCTGTTAACTAACTGAGATGATCAGAATGTCAGGACATGACGGGCCAACTTCTGTCCTTGTTTGGTTGGGAAGTTGGGTCGAAGTATCGTGATGTTATGTGAATCCCAGTAGCAAGCAGAGATCTATTTATCATATTTCTTATTACTGGTTCTAATTCTTCATATCGTGCTTCCTTGCGGTACTTGCTATTAGAGGTCTAACCTCTCTGGTTTTACATGGCCAGATTTAGAGCCGGTTCCCGAGGACTCAGCTTACTTCCACCTCCAAGATGGTCAATACTAGAGGGATGATCGCAGGAGGACTCGAGTGGGTTCCTTACTTCCCCGCTCGTTTTGTTATTTACTTTATACCTTGCCGTTTGGCACCGACATGTTAGTCGAATCGTCTTATACTTACTTTTACATAATTGTAACTAAGTCAGGCTGCAACTGATAAACAATTGTGTATACTTTGCTACATCATCTGGCTATATTTTGTAAAGCCAGATATCAAGAACATTTTGACTGAGCGTTTGGGACGCCTTACTGCTTAATCTTACATGTTCTTTATTACTGTTTCTTGTTTGAATGATTGAGACAATAGATGTTGAGTGACCATAGTGAGACTTTCATGTAGTATGCACCCCCTCGTCTTTTAGACAGCATTGATCGTATTATACGGTATTCATCTACTCGTAATACGTAACTGGCTGAGTCATTCTTCCGTTCTCTAGTATTTTGGTTCTGGGGCGTGACAAGGTTTTAGTGGTGGCCCATGCAGGTTTGATTTCAGACTTGTAGGGTATTTTAATTTATAGGATGTCTCAATCACCCATGTTCCCCCTTGATCTCATGATTCGTTGTTCTCAACCTTAGCTTGACATTCCAGTATCCTTCGACTTCATTGATCCTTCACGTCCGGTCGTTTGATTGCTCTCTTATCCCTTTCCTTAGGGGCACCTCGTCCGCATCTGTCAGGACTGGACAGCAACAACAAGGGCAACATGGGCAGCATGACCAGGTTGGTCAGCAACAAGGGCCAGTACTACCTCAAGAGACTATCCAAGAAGAAGTGATAGTGAAACCAGCAGCTGGACCGCAGTATCCGGAGGTTCCAACGCCACCAATAGTTCCACCTACCCCTATGGAAGTGGACACACCAGCTCTTCTGGAGATCATGAGAGGAATGATGGCTACTCAGCAATATCAGATGTTAGCCCAACAGCGCATGCACGCTCAGTTGCAAGAGCAGAATGTACTACTCAACCAAGGATTACAGACGGCTTTGGAAAGAGGGACGAGGACGGATTCTGGAGCATCAACCAGGTTTTGCAAGTACAACCTCCGTCGTTTTGAAGGAACAGAAGATGCCATCTCAGCAGATGCATGGCTTAAGGATATTAAGGCTATTCTGACGGTGGCCAAGGTACCGGCAGAAGAACGTGTGGATCAAGTGAAGTTGTTACTTCAGGATCTCGTACGTGATTGGTGGGAATCAGAGGAAGTAGGCATCAGACGTCCAGTTGCTTGGGACAATTTTACCGTAAGATTTAAGATGAAGCACTATGAAGTTGTGGCACAGTTTGAGCTACAACAGAAGTTTATCAACCTCAAGCAGGCCGGCAAGACGGTAGATGCTTATGCAGCGGAGTTCTGCAGATTGAGTAGGTTCGCCCCAGAGATGGTAGCAACGGAGAGCCAGAGGGCTATGAGGTTCCAGCAAGGGTTTCATCTTGAACTCTTGCAATTGATAGAGGGGCATAATTATCAGACTTTCGATGAGGTATTGACGACAACCCGGAGGCATGAGATCACCATTCAGAGGATCTTGGCAAGGACTGGAGGACAGAAGAGATCCCACAGTCAGATTGAAGGAGGAGGGGGAGTAGCACCCCGAACAACAGTACTGTCCCCTGGCATTCGCATTCACGATGTGGTAATACGAGGGCCAGCACCACCACCAAGGCCACAGCAATAGCATGAGAGGAAGAACCAGCAACCCCCAGCGGGCTGCACTTATTGTGGGAAGGTAGGGCACACTAGAGATGTGTGTCGGACATTGAATGGGCAGTATTTGATATGTGGAACTCCAGATCATCGAGTTTCCACCTGTTCGATGAGTTTGAGGTCAGGAGGACCAGTACAACAATTTCTTTTTCTGCCAGCACCAGGGGCAGGTCAGTATCGAGGACCAGCGGTGGCAGTGAGACCGTTGGCGCAGCGCCCATTCATGTCGCAGGCTCAGATGTTTCGGTAGTAGGGACCGCCGATGCAGCAGCAACACAGACCACCCCAGCATCACCAAGGCAGGGGCCAGCAGCAGCACCAGGCTAGGCCGCAGCATAGGAACCAACAAGGAGGTCGAGGACAGGCATTTACTCTGTCCTTGGAAGAGGCATTGGCATCAGGAGATGTTGTGGCAGGTAACATTCTCGTCACCTCATATCCCGCAGTAGCATTGTTTGATTTGGGAGCATCATACTCATTTATATCTGCACAATTTGTAACACGGCTAGGAATGGAGTTCGAGGCATTGCCAGGGAGGTTGAATATACTCACTGGTAATGGGCTCGTAGGAGTTAGTAGGATTATTCTAGCGTGTAGCGTCGTAGTTTGTGGGCATTCCTTACCCGCCCGGTTGATAGAATTTACTGTTGGAAATTTCGACGTTATCTTAGGCATGGACTGGCTGAAAGACAGTCATGCGACAATAGATTATCGTAGAGGGAGTGTATCTTTTGATATTCCAGGCATGAAGCGGTTAACCTTAGTCAGATCAGTGGTAACTCAACAAGAGCAGGGAGTAGTAACGACAATGAAAGAAGTTCAAGTTCCGAAGGTAGTTGAAGAGTTTCTAGACGTATTTTTCGAAGAACTTCCAGGTCTACCACCGGTTAGAGATATTGAGTTCAGTATAGAATTGGCACCTGGAACTAAACCGATATCAGATCGGGTTTACAGAATGGCAGATTCAGAGCAGGCCAAGGTATATCAGCACATAGAGGAACTGAAGGAGAAGAAGTTCATCCAAGCTAGCATATCCCTATGGGCAGCACCAGTGGTACTTGTGGGGAAAAAGAATGGATCATCCAGATTGTGTATCGACTACAGGAAGCTCAACGCGGCAACAGTAAAGAACAAGTACCCATTACCCAGGATCGATGACTTGTTTGATCAGTTGAGCAGGGCTAGAGTTTTTTCCAAGATAGATCTTCGTTCAGTGTATCATCAAGTGAGGGTTCGGAAGGAGGATATTCCTAAGACAGCATTCAGGTCGAAGTATGGGCATTATGAATTCTTGGTAATACCGTTTGGTTTGACCAATGCTCCAGCAATATTTATGGATTTGATGAACCACATCTTTATGTCGTACTTGGATCAATTTGTCGTTGTGTTTCTCGACGACATTCTCGTATACTCTGCTAGTGAAGAGGAGCATGAAGACCACCTCCGAAAAGTATTACAGGTTCTGAGAGAGAACCAGTTGTATGCCAAGCTCAGCAAGTGTGTGTTCTGGACGAATCACATTTCATTTTTTGGGCACATCATATCAGGGGCTGGAGTAGCAGTGGATCCCAAGAATGTGGAAGCAGTAGAGAGTTGGCCAGTACCCAAGACCATAGCTGATGTGCAGAGTTTCTTGGGATTGGCAGGATATTATAGAAGGTTCGTATCAAACTTTGCGAGACTTTCAGCACCCATGACCCACTTGACACGGAAGGACGTGCCATTCGATTGGTCGGCAGAATGCTAGTCATTATTTGAGAATCTGAAGCAGAAGTTGATATCAGTACCTATTCTTACATTGCCAGTTGGACCCGGAGGTTTTACAGTATATTGTGATGCGTCAGGTAAAGGACTTGGATGTGTCCTCATACAATATGGGAAGGTAATAGCGTTTGCATCTAGACAACTTTGAGACCACGAGAAGAATTACCCAACTCATGATTTGGAGTTGGCGGCAGTAGTATTTGCTTTGAAGCTATGGAGGCATTACTTATATGGTGATCCAGTGGACATGTACACAGACCACAAAAGTCTGAAGTACATCTTTACTCGGAAGGAACTGAACATGAGG
This sequence comes from Iris pallida, assembly GCA_029216955.1. Taxonomy (NCBI): domain Eukaryota; kingdom Viridiplantae; phylum Streptophyta; class Magnoliopsida; order Asparagales; family Iridaceae; genus Iris; species Iris pallida. Next base: position 24,740,367 of record JANAVB010040619.1, read on the forward strand.
CAGAGAAGATGGTTGGAGTTGATCAAGGATTACGACGTGGAGCTTCAGTATCATCCAGGCAAGGCCAATGTGGTAGCAGACGCTCTCAGCAGGAGAGGCGACGCATTTATGTTGACAACAAAGAAGCATATCTTAGAAGATGTAACACCCAGTTTTCCAGAAGAGAGTAATTTTGAAATTTTGTAATTATAATTATTATTTAATGATATTTATTTCATATTATAATTTTTAGTAATTTTTAATTATTTTTAAACTATTTAAATTCATGACTTGAGATTTTAGGTGTTTTGCTAGTGAACCGTAAAGTCTGTCTACCCTAGAGTCTAGCCATGTGATTAGGATATTTCATTTATCATTTTAGTTTGAGGGTATTTTTGTCATTTTTGAATTATTTGAATTTAATATATTTTATTAGGAATTTAAAATGATTTATTTGAATGGTGTGATTTAAATATTATTTGATTAATCTCCATGTGGTTTAGATTAGCCTAACTTAGATTGGACCTAACCTAGATGGGTCATAACTAACTTAGTAAGCCACTTTGAGAATTAGATGGGTTGGTTAAGGGGTTAAGTCAAGTTTAGTTATGGTTAAGTGATTTGCAAGGAACTAGGATAGAACCCTTTGTTCTAGGCCATCTATTTCCCTTGAGTCAATCCTAGCCATAGGATGAAACCTAAAAACCCTAACCCTAACTATTATGACCAGCCAAGAGACCCCCCCTTGCATATATAATGTCTCTATGGGGATTTGTGCCTCTTTCTTTAATAGTTCTTCATTTCTTAAGGAAATAGGTAAGCCTCCATTAAATTCCTTCTTAGTTTAATCAATAGGACTCCTTTTTGAGTGAGATTTCTTCCATTATGATCTAATCAATGTTCTCTTGCTGTTGGTGGAGTCAAATCTCATATTTGCATCAATTTGGAGATTTTTGGGTGGCTTTGAAGAACTCCTTGGAAGAGACTTTTTGTGTGAAGAACAACCCATAGGTACATTCTATTCCACCCATTAAAACTAGGTTTAAATTGCATATTCATCTAGCCCTAAGTGTCCTGGTCCTGTAGGTATGCCTAGACCTTGGTTTCGTGTCCATTTCGTGTCCTAAATGGACATGTATCAGTGTTAGTGTTAAGGTGTTTGATAAAATGCCCCAAAGGGCATTTCGAGTGATTTTTCAGGAAGTGTTTGAATAGGAAATTAAGTTTTTAGGTCGCTTATGGGTTTCTGATTGTTTGGACACATTTTGTGTCGTGTCGGGGTCGTACTGGACTCGTGCACATGCCTGCCCGCGTGTGTACAGTGATCCCCTGCTACTCGTGGCCTTGTGCTCATTGCACAGGCCACGTGGCGAGCTGAGTTTGGACGAGGGGGTGGGGGCAACGTCTGCGAGTCTCCCCCCAAGTCCCAAGTCTTCTCGTGTCGTGTCGGACACGAGATTCACTCTGCACAGGTTTTACACTGTTGGTTCAGTTTATATTTTTGGGTTTGGACACGGCTTTGTAAGTCGGACACGACGAAACTTGGGTACGATTCAGGGTATGTCAGACCTAGACTAACCCTAGGCGTACCCACTGACACGAGCACGTGTCCTAGCTCGTGTCGTGTCGTGTACACGACACACGTGTACACGTGCACTGTACAGTATTTTGAACGAGCACTGTAAGTGCTCGATCCATGTTCTGTGCTTTTATCCAGTTTTGAATGCTTTAAATCATGCTATAAATTGATAATTAAGATGCTAACATGTCTAATAATCTGTGATAGATTAGGGTTGCATAATAGTTTAGTTGTTGGGATGGTTTTGGATTCGAGCATGGGTGGAATGGTGTTCATTCACTGATATTTTGATATCTGAGATATCAGTGAGAAATCACTGTTCAGGTAATACCCTTCACTAATTTTTCTTGATTAAATGTTAAGTGTTAGTTATATTTTGATTACCTAAACATTTGACAACATGGTTTAGAGTTAATTCTCAGCTTTAGAGGATTACAAGTTTGAACTGTGTGTTGATTGAGTGCCTATTCTGATACTGTAGGAGTATCAGTGCAAATGCTCCACTGATCTTCCTGTTCGAGTTTCATTAAATGAATATAGCAAGTATTATATTATGTTCTGATCTACTACACAATTAACATCATGTTAGCTGTTAGGATGTATAAAAACCTGAGTTTTGTATTATGATGTTGAGCAATGGTCACATGAATCGATTTTCTATTCCTATGTTTATGAAATCTGAGATGATGTAGGATCAACATGAATTGATTTCTTTTTTTCCTTTTAACTGAATTTGTTTCTATTCCTTTTTTTCACTGTCACATATTACACACTGTCTACATTCCTGCCATGTTAAGATATCTGAGATTAGTGTAGGTTTAATGTTGATTTCCTTTTTTCTTTTCCTGAGAACCTGAGAACTTCACTAGTAATTTACTGATGGGATGATAAAATCTGAGAGTGTTGGACTGTTTTAAATGGATACTAAGATAACTGAAAACTGAGTTCTAGGTGTCTTCACAGATTTTACATTGAGCACCTCACTATTTTCCTCACTGAATTTTATGTATTACTGCACTGTTCAGGATTCATCACACACACCTACACATTTATGTTCCTACCACATTCTCATATGTCACACACATGACACTATACACAACCCTTAACACTCACTGATTCTTCTCCTATTTTGCCACTATTTGTATTCCCAGAATTCAGGATCACAAATGCACTCATGTCCATGTCTAACACACACATTTTTCCTTTCACTCTCACACTCTTTGATTTCTGTCACACAGCCACACTCTTCACACATGTCATTGATTTCCTTTTTCGTGATACAGTTAGATGTTTAATTCCTGAATTTGATGTGGGTTCATTCCTATAAAATTTCTGAAAACTGTTTTGGGACTGGAATTGTGTAATAAAATGATTCCTTCCTTTTCCTTGACTGTCCAGAGATGGACTGCTGCTCTTTCACTCACACACACACATGTCTTACACTCTTGTGTCTCACTGTCACCACTCACATGTCTCTACTCATTGAATTTTCACTCACACACACATACATGTTATACACTCTCATATCACACTGTTTTCATGACACTCACATACACACTCTCATGTTTTCCTCACTCTCATGACACACACACACTTGAACATACATGTGTTTCCCCTTCCTCTTTACAAATGTATATATATATGTATTGGGATAAATATATATATATATATATATATATATATATATATATATATATATATATATATATATATATATATATAAATATTTTATATATATATATATATATATATATATATATATATATATATATATATATATATATATATATATATAAAGAATATATATATATATATATATATATATATATATATATATATATATATATATATATATATATATATATATATATATATATATATATATATAAAAAATATATATATATATATATATATAGGTTTCCTATGTATATATAAGTATGTGCTATTATATATATATGATATATGAAATGTGTGGTACATTATGGATAACCTATAAGCTAATGAGTATTTCTATATTAGATTGTGTAACATATCAATATGTGTATCCTATATTATAGTGTATTTCATTTTTAGATAAGTGATTGACATGTGACATGTGATTCATGGGTGTGTTTGTTAGACCTAGTAGAGTCTAGATTAGTCTTGTACAGTCTTGTTAGACTTAGAATAGGCTAGTTTAGACTAGTATGACTTGATTAGCCTAGATTAGTCTTGTTTGACCTAGTTTAGACTTGTTTGATCTAGTTTGACTTCTAGGGTTGACCAGAGTTGACCAAGAGTTGACTTTGACCTAGAATCATATAGAATGCATAGTAGGACTTTATTATATCATTTTAGACTTGTTGTGACCTGTGTTGTTCTGATTAGGAGCCAGACACCTCTCTTCGGACAGTACATTTCATCCGGACACTCAGATACAGGCGAGTACATTCTCTGATCATTTTATATCCTGCTTAGAATTATTTCCTGCATTAAATTACTTTACTTGATATTGTCACGTTGGTCACACGAATTAGTACAATATGGATCCCTCCCTGAGATGTTATCCTTTCAGGGAGCATCGGGTACTCTATGTTCTGTGCGTTTCACTTACATGGCGTATCATATGCTTCTTTGGTTCTTTGATCACTTGTGACATATACTCATATGATCACAGAGTCTTCTCTGAATCCTTATTCCATTTATTGGGTCTATCAGAATCCCCATTTATGGGACTACTATGTATCACCCTTCGGGGGCATATCACCCTTTGGAGGCTTATCACCCTTTGGGGGCATATCACCCTTTGGGGACTTATCACCCTTCGGAGGCATATCACCCTTTGGGGACTTATCACCCTTCGGGGGCATATCACCCTTTGGGGACTTACCACCCTTCGGGGGCTGTTACATAGAATCATAACATAACCTGGTTGGATCCTTATGTATTAGTTGGGGGTACGGAGGAGTATAAATAGTCATGTGAACAATTCCAAAGTAGAATAGCCATGTACGCCTCTTTAGTATAGCCATGTACAAATCAAGCCGTTTACATGTCGACTTTGTGCTCTAAATCACTAGTCACTGGTAGCTCTTTACTTATAGTAGATATTTCTATTACAGTTCTCTCTCTCTCTGTTTACATACTGTATTTTTTCAGTATCTATATCTTACTTTACTGCATCATTATATTTTCTAACCTGCTATGAACTGTTGAGATGTACTGTACTCGCTCCTGTCCTGACTGGACCTGTTGAAAATATTACAGAGGACGAGGAGGAGGCCTGGGAGGATACCTTCTACGGGACAGCTCTAGCTGAGGACATCACCCCCACTGCCTAGACTAGTTTAGTTAGGCCTTATCTTATTTTTTTGTTGTCTTGAGACTGTTTAGCTAGACTTTACTTCTGTTTAGAGATGTTGAGTTGTATATATTCTTTCATATTCAGTAGCTGAATAATGTACTCTGGATATTTGCTGGGATATTATCTTAGTCTATTCTATCTTCTGTATTTCCTTGAGTTCTATATCTTATCGTGCTTTCTTCTTCCTTAGTTGTGATTGAGTTCATTTACTGCTATGTCACCCCCACACGGGGAGTATAAACTGCTTAGCATTATATTGCTAGATGTATGTTGACCTAGGACAGCGTTCTACCGCCGACACTTCGGCGTAGGCTGGGCGTTGTTACGTTCTCGTACCCTCACAGTGGGTGCGGGTCGTGACACGTTTTTAGTGGTGGCCCATGCAGGTCGAGTTTATGTAGTGGTATTCGAACTAGAGTATCACTACAGCCTGCAGTAGGATTAGGATATATATTTTGAAGGTACTCAATCATAGTTAGGATTCCCTGAAAGATTCCTGGGACGACCCTTGAGAATCTTATTTAAACTTCAATTTGAATCATTTCCCTTGCTTTGTTGCTCTCACTCCTTGATTATTGAATTTGATTTTGTTGGATCGTTGTTGATTTGATTTTCCTATCGAGATGAATTTTTATGGCCTGAGTTACGATATTCTTTTGATAACATATGTCGATGGGAATACAGGAATGGTAAAACGTCTACTTGATTATGGAGCTTGTAGTTTGTCATAGCCATATTAGCTGGCGTGGCGGAAACATAGAGACCTGACTTCGGATGTACGTATCTTGGTTATGAGATTTGAAATTTCTCGCAGCTATACTAGTCGGCATAGCAAGAATTCCAGACGACATGATTATAGAGGTGCATGCCCCAGTTATGGGACTTATCGTTTATCGCAGCCTTGCTTACTGGCATGGCGAGGATTCTGAGTAACATGATTTTGGACAGACGCATATGATTATCAGATTATATTCTGAGAAGGTTCTTAAATATATCGTCTCTATCTTCATTCCAGTTATTATAAATTGTTTCCATCATCAAATAATTTAGGAGTAGAGATATTTTAGCTTTATAGAGCTTATGCATATGTAGTTCTTTCTTAGTGTAACGATTTGATGAATTGTGATTAGGCCCTTGTCTTAGGAATGATATTATAGCCTGGCTTTAAATAGTAATTCTTGTAGCTGGTTCTCCTTTGTTTATATTCACTAAGTTTTTCAGCCTTGATGATTAATTTATTTTTTTATTTTCTTTTCTTTCAGTATGGCACCCATGACCCGAGCCCGTCGCCTGAGAGCAGCTGCAGCTACTGAGAGTGTGCCTCCACCTCCTACCGTTCAGGAGGTAGTTATCCCTCTATCTGATCAGGGGGTGGTGGCACCTTCTGCCATTGAGGAGGTGGTGGTAGCCTCGCCAGAGAGTCTTCCTTCATCTCCTGTCGTTCAGGAGAGAGCTGCAGATTTGCCTGAAACCGAGAGCCCTTCCCTACCCCTTGTACTCCATACAGTACCACCCGGAGGTTTATTACTTGACGCAGCCCAGATGTTTAGATATTTCCAAGAGAGGCTGTTGGAGTCACAAAGAGTTCATAAGGAGGCCATGAGGGAGCAAATCCAGAGGTTGCTACGTCTGCGGGACTTTGTGCTTCTAGGAGAGCCTAGCTCCAAGAGGGCGAGGAGCAGTACCCAGTCCTACCCAGAGTTTGAGGAGTACCCATTTATCCAGCCTATATCATCATACCCAGCCCAGTCTCCTGTCCAGCAGAGGCCAGCTGAGCCAGAGCCTATCTGTGCCTACTGCAAGAAGTCTGGACACAAGTAGAACAACTGTAGAAAGAGACTAGGATTGTGCCTATTCTGTGGTTCAGTTGCACACTGGGTGCAGCACTGCCCTGATATACCTGCCCCAACCAGGGCCCTGCTTCCAGGAGGGAGTTCTGGTTCTTAGACCTAGCTGGAGGTGAGTTTTGACCTAACCTTAGTATCCCTTTTGTGAATATTTGATGCATCCATTGCTTGTATGTTTTGATACCTTGTGATTGCCTAGTACTGTAGCATGGTTGGTATAACTAGATGAGACCCCAGACTGATATTGCATGCCATGACCCCCATAGGTTACACTTTCCAACTGTAAGATTTAAGATAGATTTCTGAGACTATGATTGCTAGGGGTTTAACCTAGAAGGGGTGCGATCACCTTAAATTTTGAGGACAAAATTTTTATAAGGGGGGTAGGATTGTAACACCCAGTTTTCCAGAAGAGGGTAATTTTGAAATTTTGTAATTATAATTATTATTTAATGATATTTATTTCATATTATGATTTTTAGTGATTTTTAATTATTTTTAAACTATTTAAATTCATGACTTGAGATTTTAGGTGTTTTGCTAGTGAACCGTAGAGACTGTCTACCCTAGAGCCTAGCCATGTGATTAGGATATTTTATTTATCATTTTAGTTTGAGGGTATTTTTGTCATTTTTGAATTATTTGAATTTAATATATTTTATTAGGAATTTAAAATGATTTATTTGAATGGTGTGATTTAAATATTATTTGATTAATCTTCATGTGGTTTAGATTAGCCTAACCTAGATTGGACCTAACCTAGATGGGTCATAACTAACTTAGTGAGCCACTTTGAGAATTAGATGGGTTGGTTAAGGGGTTAAGTCAAGTTTAGTTATGGTTAAGTGATTTGCAAGGAACTAGGATAGAACCCTTTGTTCTAGGCCATCTATTTCCCTTGATTCAATCCTAGCCATAGGATGAAACCTAAAAACCCTAACCCTAACTATTATGACCAGCCAAGAGACCCCTCCTTGCCTATATAATGTCTCTATGGAGATTTGTGCCTCTTTCTTTAATAGTTCTTTATTTTTTAAGGAAATAGGTAAGCCTCCATTAAATTCCTTCCTAGTTTAATCAATAGGACTCCTTTTTGAGTGAGATTTCTTCCATTATGATCTAATCAATGTTCTCTTGCTGTTGGTGGAGTCAAATCTCAGATTTGCGTCAATTTGGGGATTTTTGGGTAGCTTTCAAGAACTCCTTGGAAGAGACTTTTTGTGTGAAGAACAACCCATAGGTACATTCTATTCCACCCATTAAAACTAGGTTTAAATTGCATATTCATCTAGCCCTAAGTGTCCTGGTCCTGTAGGTATGCCTAGACCTAGGTTTCGTGTACATTTCGTGTCCTAAATGGACACGTATCAGTGTTAGTGTTAAGGTGTTTGATGAAATGCCCCAAAGGGCATTTCGAGTGATTTTTTAGGAAGTGTTTGAATAGGAAATTAAGTTTTTAGGTCGCTTATGGGTTTCTGATTGTTTGGACACATTTTGTGTCGTGTCGGGGTCGTACTGGACTCGTGCATATGCCTGCACGCGCGTGTACAGTGATCCCCTGCTACTCGTGGCCTTGTGCTCATTGCACAGGCCACGTGGCGAGCTGAGTTTGGACGAGGGGGTGGGGGTAACGTCTGCGAGTCTCCCCCCAAGTCCCAAGTCTTTTCGTGTCGTGTCGGACACGAGATTCACTCTGCACAGGTTTTATACTGTTGGTTCAGTTTGTATTTTTGGGTTTGGATACGGCTTTGTAAGTCGGACACGGCGACACTTGGGTATGATTCAGGGTATATCAAACCTAGACTAACCCTAGGCGTACCCACTGACACGAGCACGTGTCCTAGCTCGTGTCGTTTCGTGTACACGACACGCGTGTACATGTGCACTGCACAGTGTTTTGAACGAGCACTGTAAGTGCTCGATCCATGTTCTGTGCTTTTATCCAGTTTTGAATGCTTTAAATCATGCTATAAATTGATAATTAAGATCCTAACATGTCTAATAATCTGTAGTAGATTAGGGTTGCATAATAGTTTAGTTGTTGGGATGGATTTGGATTCGAGCATGGGTGGAATGGTGTTCATTCACTGATATTTTGATATCTGAGATATCAGTGAGAAATCACTATTCAGGTAATACCCTTCACTAATTTTTCTTGATTAAATGTTAAGTGTTAGTTATATTTTGATTACCTAAACATTTGACAACATGGTTTAGAGTTAATTCTCAGCTTTAGAGGATTACAAGTTTGAACTGTGTATTGATTGAGTGCCTATTCTGATACTGTAGGAGTATCAGTGCAAATTCTCCAATGATCTTCCTGTTCGAGTTTTATTAAATGAATATAGCAAGTATTATATTATGTTCTGATCTACTACACAATTAACATCATGTTAAGGACTGTTAGGATATATAAAAACCTGAGTTTTGTATTATGATGTTGAGCAATGGTCACATGAATCGATTTCCTATTCCTATGTTTATGAAATCTGAGATGATGTAGGATCAACATGAATTGATTTCTTTTTTTCCTTTTAACTGAATTTGTTTCTATTCCTTTTTTTCACTGTCACATATTACACACTGCCTACATTCCTGCCATGTTAAGATATCTGAGATTAGTGTAGGTTTAATGTTGATTTCCTTTTTTCCTTTTCCTGAGAACCTGAGAACTTCACTAGTAATTTACTGATGGGATGATGAAATCTGAGAGTGTTGGACTGTTTTAAATGGATACTAAGATAACTGAAAACTGAGTTCTAGGTGTCTTCACAAATTTTACATTGAGCACCTCACTGTTTTCCTCACTGAATTTTATGTATTACTGCACTGTTCAGGATTCATCACACACACCTACACATTTATGTTCCCACCACACTCTCATATGTCACACACATGACACTATACACAACCCTTAACACTCACTGGTTCTTCTCCTATTTTGCCACTATTTGTATTCCTTGAATTCAGGATCACAAATGCACTCATGTCCATGTCTAACACACACATTTTTCCTTTCACTCTCACACTCTATGATTCCTGTCACACAGCCACACTCTTCACACATGTCATTGATTTCCTTTTTCATGATACAGTTAGATGTTTAATTCCTGAATTTGATGTGGGTTCATTCCTACAAAATTTTTGAAAACTGTTTTGGGACTGGAATTGTGTAATGAAATGATTCCTTCCTTTTCCTTGACTGTCCAGAGATGGACTGCTGCTCTTTCACTCACACACACACATGTCTTACACTCTTGTGTCTCACTGTCACCACTCACATGTCTCTACTCACTGAATTTTCACTCACACACACATACATGTTATACACTCTCATATCACACTGTTTTTATGACACTCACATACACACTCTCATGTTTTCCTCACTCTCATGACACACACACACTTGAACATACATGTGTTTCCCCTTCCTCTTTACAAATGTATATATATATATATGTATTGGGATATATATATATATATATATATATATATATATATATATATATATATATATATATATATAGGTTTCCTATGTATATATAAATATGTGCTATTATATATATATATGATATATGAAATGTGTGGTACATTATGGATAACCTATAAGCTAATGAGTATTTCTATATTAGATTGTGTAACATATCAATATGTGTATCCTATATTATAGTGTATTTCATTTTTAGATAAGTGATTGACATGTGACATGTGATTCATGGGTGTGTTTGTTAGACCTAGTAGAGTCTAGATTAGTCTTGTACAGTCTTGTTAGACTTAGAATAGGCTAGTTTAGACTAGTATAGACTTGATTAGCCTAGATTAGTCTTGTTTGACCTAGTTTAGACTTGTTTGACCTAGTTTGACTTCTAGGGTTGACCAGAGTTGACCAAGAGTTGACTTTGACCTAGAATCATATAGAATGCATAGTAGGACTTCATTATATCATTTTAGACTTGTTGTGACCTGTGCTGTTCTGATTAGGCGCCAGACACCTCTCCTCGGACAGTACATTTCATCCGGACACTCAGATACAGGCGAGTACATTCTCTGATCATTTCATATCCTGCTTAGAATTATTTCCTGTATTAAATTACTTTACTTGATACTGTCACGTTGGTCACACGGATTAGTACAATATGGATCCCTCCCTGAGATGTTATCCCTTCAGGGAGCATCGGGTACTCTATGTTCTGTGCGTTTCACTTACATAGCGTATCATATGCTTCTTTGGTTCTTTGATCACTTGTGACATATACTCATATGATCACAGAGTCTTCTCTGAATCCTTATCCCATTTATTGGGTCTATCAGAATCTACATTTATGGGACTACTATGTATCACCCTTCGGGGACATATCACCCTTTGGGGGCTTATCACCCTTTGGGGGCATATCACCCTTTGGGGACTTATCACCCTTCGGGAGCATATCACCCTTTGGGGGCTTATCACCCTTCGGGGGCATATCACCCTTTGGGGGCTTACCATCCTTCGGGGGCTGTTACATAGAATCATAACATAACCTAGTTGGATCCTTATGTATTAGTTGGGGGTACGGAGGAGTATAAATAGCCATGTGAACAATTCCAAAGTAGAATAGCCATGTACGCCTCTTTAGTATAGTCATGTACAAATCAAGCCGTTCACATGTCGACTTTGTGCTCTAAATCACTAGTCACTGGTAGCTCTTTACTTATAGTAGATATTTCTATTACAGTTCTCTCTCTCTGTTTACATACTGCATTTCTTCAGTATCTATATCTTACTTTACTGCATGATTATATTTTCTAACATGCTATGAACTGTTGAGATATACTGTACTCGCTTCTGTCCTAACTGGACCTATTAAAAATATTACAGAGGACGAGGAGGAGGCCTGGGAGGATACCTTCTACGGGACAGCTCTAGCTGAGGACATCACCCCCACTGCCTAGACTAGTTTAGTTAGGCCTTATCTTATTTTTTTGTTGTCTTGAGACTGTTTAGCTAGACTTTACTTCTGTTCAGAGATGTTGAGTTGTATATATTCTTTCATATTCAGTAGATGAGTAATGTACTCTGGATATTTGCTGGGATATTATCTTAGTCTATTCTATCTTATGTATTTCCTTGAGTTCTATATCTTATCGTACTTTCTTCTTCCTTAGTTGTGATTGAGTTCATTTACTGCTATGTCACCCCCACTCGGGGAGTATAAACTGCTTAACCTTATATTGCTAGATGTATGTTGACCTAGGACAGCGTTCTACCGCCGACACTACGGCGTAGGCTGGACGTTGTTACGTTCTCGTACCCTCACAGTGGGTGCGGGTCGTGACAGAAGACCTTCAGGAGATGGACATCGAGGTTATACTTCCCAGTAATGTAGGAATTCTGGCGAGTTTACAAGTTCAATCTGACTTAGTAGACAGGATCAAGGCAGCTCAGGCACAGGACCCAAGGATTCAGAAGCTCAGGGCAGAATATGAGTCAGGACTCAGGAAGGAGATGAAAATTCATGAAGATGGTACACTTAGGTTTGGATCACGTCTATGTGTGCCTAGTGGAGATATCAGACAGGAGGTTATGATAGAAGCTCACAGTTCTCAGTATTCTATACACCCTGGAGGGACCAAGATGTACAAAGATATCAAGCAGCACTTCTGGTAGAACGGGATGAAGAAGGAAATAGCTAGATTTGTTTCTCGTTGCTTGATATGTCAGCAAGTGAAGGCAGAACAGCAGAGGCCAGCTGGATTATTGTAACCTCTTTCTATTTCGGAATGGAAGTGGGAGCATATCACAATGGACTTTGTGACCGGTTTACCGAGATCGCCAAGTGGTAAAGATGCTATTTGGGTGATAGTGGACCGGCTTACAAAGGCAGCACACTTCCTTCCTTTTAGAGTAGGGCAATCTACAGAAAAGTTGGCAGAGTTGTATATGCAACAGATAGTCAGGCAGCATGGAGTCCCTGTCAGCATTGTGTCAGATAGAGATACCCGTTTTACATCATATTTTTGGATGAGCTTACATCATAGTCTGGGTACCAAGTTAAGATTCAGCACGGCTTACCATCCACAGACGGACGGGAAATCAGAAAGAACAATTCAGACTTTGGAAGATATGTTGCGAGCTTGTACCATAGATTTTGGAGGGTCTTGGGAGAGCCACCTGCACTTAGTCGAGTTTTAATATAACAACAGTTATCAAGCCAATATCCAGATGGCGCCATTTGAAGCACTGTATGGTAAGAAGATGAGTCCAGATAGTTGAAGTGGTTAAGGAAATTAGAGAGCGACTTCGAGTTGCGCAGGATCGGCATCGTCATTGGGCGGACCAGCATCGTAGGCCGCTAGAGTTTTCTGTTGGAGACCACGTGTTCTTACGGATCTCACCTACTCGTGGGGTCATTAGATTTGGCGCTCGCGGGAAGTTGAGTCCGCGATACGTGGGCCCATTTATAATCCTTGATAGGATAGGCGATGTTGCTTATCGTTTATCCCTTCCACCTTCGTTACGAGAGGTGCATGATGTGTTCCATGTATCTCAGTTGCGTAGGTATGTATCGGACCCAAGCCATATCCTTGATCATTCTGAGCTGGTTGTTGGTTCCAACCTATCTTTCGAGGAATAGCCTGTATCTATTTTGGACCGAAGAGAGAAGATACTCAAGAACCGAACAATTAGCCTTGTCCGGGTTGCTTGGGGTCATCACTTTTTAGGGGAATCAACATGGGAACGTGAGGATGATATCCGATCACGGTATTCGCACCTGTTTGACTCACAAGGTATATTTCTTTTCGTATACCTTGATTGACTTAACTCCTCATGCTTGTCACCCTATGGATAAAACTACTTGATATCGTAGATTGTTAAATATAGATATGTTATTTGCTAATTGATATTGTAAAATGATTGCTTGCTCAAATTGCTTATACTTAGATTAGTTTAGCTCTGGTGTTTCTATCCTGCTTGGATTTGAAATTTCGAGGACGAAATTTTTCTAAGGAGGGTAGAGATGTCACTTCCCATTCCCAAAATATGTATTCTAAATACGTATACTGCTTGAATATATTTATTTAAATTTTATCATGTATTGTTCTGTATTTAAATTCCTTTATTTCACGTTAATTATTATTTTTCTGCATTTTACTTTCAGCATTTTACTTTCTGCTTTGCTTTTGGGTTCAGCCCGAGTTGGTTTATTTTCCGGCCATTAGGTGGTTCAACAATTCCCCACCTACCCCCTCTTCATTTAAAGCCCCATACCCTTTCTCTCTCTCTTTATTACTTCTCCTTTTCATTAACTCTTCTTCTTCATCCTCCATAACTCTCCTCCACCTACCCAGCCGCATAGGCAAGTGCCAACTTGCTTCATGATGGAATCCCAGTATTATTGTTCTATCATCTTTCTTACTTGATATTAAGTCTCTTTAGTATTTAGTATTTGTAATTTCTATGGCTCATTTCATGTAGATCTAAGTTTAATATATTTTCGAATTTCTTAGGGTTTGATCTAGTAACCTTGTTGTTTTTCAAGTTTTGATGGTTCCATGTTGTAGAGAACTTCGTTCTACCCTATTTCGACCTATGGAAGTCCAGGTTTGGGCTTGGAATGAAGGATTTGGAGAGCTTGGAAGCAATGGCTTCCATGGTTCTGTTCTCAGGAAATTTGGAGAAGAAGAACAGTTCTGGCTGCATGGCTCCTTGCCGCAGCTTAGCCGTATAAGCTTTTAGGCCGCATGGAGATTCTGGCCGCATAAGCTTTTAGGCCGCATAGAGATTCTGGCCGCATAAGCTTTCAGGCCGCATGAGCAAACCTGGCCGCATGAGCTTTGCTTGCCGCATATGCATTCAGACCTTGAGCCGTATGTACTTCTATTTTGGCCGCAGCCGCATGAGCTTCCATCTTTCGGTCGCATATACTTCGGTTTGCCATAGCCGCATGTACTTCTGTTTGCCATAGCCGTATGTACTTCTGTTTGCCGTAGCTGTATGAGATAAATCATCCCCAGCCGCACGAGGCTCGTCATTTGAGCCGTATAGGCTTGTCATTTCGGCCGCATGTGATCTGTCATTTCCAGCCGCATAGGCTTTATTATTTCGGCCGTATGTGATCTGTCATTTCCAGCCGCATAGGCTTTATCATTTCGGCCGCATGAGATCTGTCACTTCCAGCCGCATGTAATGTGATATTTCTGAGCCGCATAAGGATCAGACCCTGGCCGCATGAAACTCGAGCAGCATAGGGCCCAGATTCCCTAGCCGCATAGACTCGATTTCTTGAGCCGCATGGACTTAGTTTCTCAGCCGCATAACTTTACTTTTCTCAGCTGCATGGCTGGGTTGGCTTCAGCCGCATGAGCGCATATCTTTCCAGCCGCATGAGCGCGTATCTTTCTCAGCCGCATGAACCAATAATTTTCCGGCCGCATGAACTCTAGCCCATAATGCCTTTTGGCTGATTCTGTCCCGAGTTGACATTAATTAACATTGGTTGTTATCTTGGCATTAATTAACATTAATTGTTATCTTGATGAATAATTGATCATGCGTTCCTAGTTGGAACTAAGAGACTTGCTAGTCGTCTTATTGAATTGAATGAATGAGACACGTTCGTATGAACTATAAACTATTGCACTCGACTGGCTGATCCCGAATATTGGCATACAGGCACATGCAGGCTTCAATTTATTTATTTATTTTACAAAAGCAGCATGTGTACTTATGGTCAAGGCATGATTATTCCGTAGTTAGTTTTGATTGTTGCATTACGCTATGTAAGACCTACAACCTAACCGTACGGGTATTGTTGTAGAGTTGTGTATATCGTACCCTGTACGAAAGTACTCATTCTGTAAGATTATGATCCACGGCATGGGATTTCACTTAACATAGAGGCTACAAAGTTAAATAAAATAATGATTGTATAGAGAGAATGGATTCTCAAGTTCTTATATGACAGTCCTCTTTGGGACTATTAGTGCCCGACAGGCCGGCTGGTTCCCACAGATACTGCAAATCTGTCACACGGGCAGGAAGCGGTATCTGCTTATATTATTTATTGTATATTGTATATTGATGACGGACGTCCTGCTGAAACTCGTCTAATTCATGATTGGCGCAATTGATTGATTGCATAGACTAGCCTTGTTTGCACAAAGTAAGAACTGAGGAATCCTTATTGCATAGTTTCAGGATAACTAGGAACTCATAGTAGCAAGCCGTAGTAGTTGAATGGCCGTTTAAATTGATTTGTTTGTGTATTGTATCTACTCTGTTAACTAACTGAGATGATCAGAATGTCAGGACATGACGGGCCAACTTCTGTCCTTGTTTGGTTGGGATGTTGGTTCGAAGTGTCGTGATGTTATGTGAATCCCAGTAGCAAGCAGAGATCTATTTATCATATTTCTTATTACTGGTTCTAATTCCTCATATCGTGCTTCCTTGCGGTACTTGCTATTAGAGGTCTAACCTCTCTGGTTTTGCATGGCCAGATTTAGAGCCGGTTCCCGAGGACTCAGCTTACTTCCACCTCCAAGATGGTCAATACTAGGGGGATGATCGCAGGAGGACTCGAGTGGGTTCCTTACTTCCCCGCTCGTTTTGTTATTTACTTTATACCTTGCCGTTTGGCACCGACATGTTAGTCGGATCGTCTTGTACTTACTTTTACATAGTTGTAACTAACTCAGGCTGCAGCTGATAAACAATTGTGTATACTTTGCTACATCATCTGGCTATGTTTTATAAAGCCAGATATCAAGAACATTTTGACTGAGCATTTGGGATGCCTTACTGCTTAATCTTACATGTTCTTTATTACTGTTTCTTGTTTGAATGATTGAGACAATAGATGCTGAGTGACCATAGTGAGACTTTCATGTAGTATGCACCCCCTCGTCTTTTAGACAGCATTGATCGTATTATACGGTATTCATCTACCCATAATACGTAGCTGGCTGAGTCATTCCCCCGCTCTCCAGTATTCTGGTTCTGGGGCGTGATAAATTTGTAAAGCCAAAGTCTAGAAAACTCTACCAGTGCCAATAAATACAACATAGTTATTAGCCAATCTAGCATTTTATGCAGGGGACCAAGCCGAATCGAACCCATATATAATCCAACCATGAACTGAGCTGTAATATGGATTCATTTCAACTTCAACCCGTGCCACATCTAACTCCAACTGCTGTTGTCACGTCCCAGAACCAGAATACTGGAGAGCGGGGGCAGACATAGCCAGCTACGTATAATGAAATGGAATCCATCCCACCATACGGTCACGGCTGTCTAGATATGTGAGGGTTTATCTACAAGCCATCAGTCTCTTAAGGTCATAAATTATCCTATCGTCTCAATCTCAACCAACTAATAATAATCACAAGATATCAGATCACCAAATATACAATTGTAAGGCGTCCCAAACATTATATATCCAGATGATCATAAAGCTAGTCGTACAAAATATAAGGACTGGCAAGAGTTAAGTCATACATGATCAACCTCGAGTTGCCAATCATGCTTACAGCCCGTAGGCAGACAGTAAATAAAAGTGCATCGAGCTAACAGGTGCTCGTCGGCTAAACGCCTCAAAAGAATAATTTTTACAATAGAGTGAGCGAAACAAAATAGAAAACCCACTCGTTGCCCGGGTTCCGTCTAGTGTTCACCATTGGGCTGGAAGACAGGTAGATCCTTTGCTGCCGCTCCGGTATCTGGCCATACAAAACCAGCTGGGTCAGACCCCAGAAAGAGCAAGTACCACAAAGGAGGCCACAAAATGAGAACAAAAGCCAGCAAATTAGCACAACAATATAATTACATAATAAAAGGCAGTAGTTTAAGAAAAGCATGATGGGTAATTATAAAAGACAATCTTGTATAGAATCACTAAAAGACAGGACATATGGAAAAGCATGATAGGATGATATACGATGAGATAACCATGGGACTATTCAGATAGCTAGGTTACAACCCGTAAACCAAACAAGGACCGGGGTTGTAACCCTTCGTCTGAACGGAACTTGGTTTCTCTCACCATTTATCGGTAAGATAAATATAAGAAATCAGGTCAAGTAACAATCTGGAGTAACAATCATTATAGTGACAATCTGGAGTGACAATCATTATAGTGACAATCTGGAGTGACAATCATTATAGTGACAATCTTTCAATCATTCTGGTACAATCTTACAATCAATCAATTCTCGACCATACTATACTGGACTAGACCCCATCCAAGCAATCACGACCAATTATTGCCTACGGCTTTCTACATTAACTAACTAGGATTATCACAAGCCTAGTTACTAGCAAGATGCAATGAGATGTCCCTCCAGCCACAAGCCCTGCAGCTAATCCAGGTTATCCAGGCGATTTGAATTCATTAAGCAGTTATCAATAATTATGTGCCCCACACGACGGTGAGCTGGAAATGTGCCCTACTCGACGGCAGGCTACAAGTCCAAACAATTGCGGCCGGGATAACGGGATTGCCTGTAACTGGAGAAATCTCTCATGACTACTGAATTATTCTAGTTATTAGCCTTAATCTATTTTAGTAGGTACTCCTGACCGTGGTACTCAAGAGTCCCATCCTAGACATGATGCAAGACTGGACAAGTGGATTTAACAAGCAAGCAAGAAAGAACCACCCACGGTGTCAAGGCAGGTCAAGTTAAGTTATCAAGTCAAGTCAAGTCAAGTCAGGAGTGCGCCGCCACGGGCCACTATCAAGTCAGGTTGGTCATGTCAAGAGTGCACCACTACGGGTTACTGTCGTGTTATGCTAGTTCTTGCCATACCCAGCCATGTACAATAGTCATTCCAAACATATTAAGTAAAATCAAGTTCATGACAAAAGGCGTAAGGATATAAAATGGGCATGAAATATCTAATAAAATATCAATATACAGGACTATGGAAGATCCAGGCCTAAGGAAAATAAAACCAAATCTCCATAATTGGACAGATTGCACAAGGGTCCCTGGGGTCGGGTTGCGCAGGAGTCAGTGCGCCAGGGGCCAACTGCGCAGGGGTGAGCTGCGCAGGGTACCAACTGGGCAGGGGTGGATGGCACAGCAGATGGTTTGCGCTGGATCAGGTTGCGCAGGAATGGATGGCGCAGGGTCAGATTGCGCAGGGACGGACTGCGCATGGATGGATTGCGCAAGAACAGACTGCGCAAGAATCCATGCGCACTCGGGTTGAGCGCAGTTCGCCAAGAGGCAAGCTGCGCAGTCGGCGCTGCGCTAAAGAGCGCTGGCCGAGGGGGATGCGCAATCCAGCACTACGCTAAAGAGCGCAGGCTGCTGTCTTCTTCTCCAGGCCGAGAAGAAGACTCCAAGAACTCCAAAGTTCAAAACTTTATAACTTGATCAAATCAAAACGAAATTTAGATTTTCAAAGCTCTAACTTGAGTAAAATTGAATTCTCTTCCACATGGAAGCATCAAAACAAACTAAAATCCAAGTTAAATAGATCAAAATCATGCAAATCCGAAAATAGTAAAAATCTAGATCTAGAACAATGGAAACTCCAAATCATAAAATGTCAAGTTCTAATGTTGATCTCCATGGCCTAATCTAGCTAATAGACAAATAAAAAGTGGTTCTCATGTGGTGGCAAGGTGCACTTGCCTATAGGTGATGGTATTGTATGGAAGAAGGAAGAAGAAGAAGTTGGAGAAGTAAATAAAAAATAAAGAGGAGAGAGAAAAGTAGGTGGAGATTTATGATGGTGGTTGTGATGGAATGGAAGTGGAGAATAGGCTAAGGTGTTCCACTCATGATGAACCAAACCAACTCCACAAAATAAAACCAAGCCATGGTCCAAAACCCATTTACGAGAAACCAAATCCACAAGTCAAGAAAATAAAATACGTGCCAAAATCAAATTATGAGTACAATACGAAATACAGGAAATACGGAAAATGAGGGTGACAGATGTCCCTACCATATATTCCAATGCTAACACCAACCCACATCATACAACCAAACCTGCAATATACAACCCAGAAATCGACCAGAGTATACAAATCAGGATGTTTACAGAACATCTCACTCAAAAACCTATAATGTAGGAAAAACTTCAACCATGAACAGAACTCCAAAAGTTCGAATTCCATACACCCCAAATGCCACCTGCAACCTCCAGCCAATTAGACACGATGCACCTAGACTCCAGTCCAGACCAACTGCACACGACCCCAACACAGAACCAGAGCTTAAATTTCTACTGCTACTAATCAATACCAACTCAAAAGAAATGAGCAAGAATATACAATTTGAAATTAAACAAATAATGAAAGAATAATTTACACAATTTATCAAATCCCAAATTAAGCTTCAAACTAAATTAACTTCCAATCCTGCCACGGTCAACTTCTATCCGAACATGATCTCGACACGGCTATAGGTCTGCGTAACTCGAGCTGACACACACAGATATACGCCACCAATATGAACAATACCAAGAACACGCATACAGGCACAATCACTGCTTGGACACGGCAACTCTGGTCACGCACACGAGAATACTGTTATGGTAACACATCACTGACCCGCACCATAGACGCACGCCAAAACATTCCATACTAAAATCCAACCGATCCTGGCCACGCCACCCACACTCAGAAGAGAAAACAAGATTTAATAATCAAATGGAAGGATGATGTAAATACCTGGAAGAGAACTCAACCAGATCAAGGACACCTCTGCTGCTCTGCAGTCGACGAGTCGTGTCCGATACAATCTCGTCCTAGGACACGAATAATTCATGAACAGTTCCTGAACCGCACATTCAACAACATATCGAATTCACTTAAAACCAGAATCGTTCAGAGCTCAAAATGAAGAAAATAAAATGGATCAAATACTGGATCGAAAATGAGAAGAATTACTGTCTGTTGAGTAATGCTCACCTGAACCAAAATTTTTTCAACTTGCAACAGAACCGTCGAGCTCTCGTTGCGAAGGAATTGATCGACACGAACACCCAATCTCGATCGATATTCCCTCCCTGGATTCACCGATCAAGACTCAGAAAATAAACAAGCATCCCCAAAGAAAGGTCGAATCAAAAACTCACCGCTACACACTGTTCTTGATAGAACTTGAACCCCAATCGGATCAATCAACTCCGTCGTCGAACTGCCAACGTTGAGACCCGATAAAGAACAAGAAGAAGAATTAAATCAGAATTTAAACGAAATTCGATTCCACAACTCTGGATCTGAGTAATTTAAGAGGTTCGACCAACTCACCAAGATTTGTACTCTGATTGGAGAAGACAAGAACACACAGAAGAGATTGACGCCTAGAGAACTCTTGCAGTCATCGCTATCGCCGGAGAGACGACTCGTCATAGCCGATCGTTGTGATTGAGCGTACGCCAATGGAGAGGAAGTCAAAGATCAGTCGATCTCGCCCCAGATCTGAGCTCTCTGCTCTAAACAGCGTCGGAACGGAGCAGATGACTTGGTGAAAGCTCGAGCGTCTTCGTGTGCCGCCTGGGGGTTCGCCGTTGACAGGAAGGAAAAGTGTCGGAGAAGAAGCTCCCTTAGTCGCAGTTGTGGTTGACACACCACAACGTCGTCGTCGTCCCCATCTACGATTTGTCGAAGAGATTCACGGTGGAAGAGGTGCTTCATCGTCACTCGTCATCGCGGTGAGGCTCCACCTTCAGTCGCCGGTGATGGTCCTCAACGTCGTCGCCATAGGGAAATTAGGGTTAGGGTTAGGCCCGATTTGGGAAGGAGGAAAGGAAATTTGGGGACGAGCTCAGAGCTCTGGAGAAATAAGAGAGGGAAAAAAATGAGAACAGTGTTCTCACGCTCTCTCCTCTTGATATATAATGGAAGAAAGGTTTACACTTAAATCTACTATAATCAGTTATTTGCACAATTGACCCAAAAGTTGTTAAAGGGTTAGAAAAATTGTTAGGAAGTTTGATACATTTCCTGAAGAATACTCTAGATTTAATTACTCGAGCCTTTTCTCCTCAAAATCCTAAAATGATTAATAATAAATATTTTCCTTTATAAAAAAATCATTTTAAAACATAGTAACCAACCAATTTACATTTATCAAAATAAATTGAAAATGACAAATTCCTAAAATTTTAAAATATCAAGAAAATTAATTAAATCTAGGGAAGGTGGGGTTACAGGAAATAAAAACTTAAAAGGAAGAGGGGGGGGGGGGGGGGGGGGGGGGGGTGGGGGGTGAAGGAGTTTAGGGAAAATATCTTAGGAGGGAAAATCCTTTGTTTTCTTTCATAAAAAAAGATGACACCCATAATTTTTTTTACGACCCTTATTGTTTTAATCGTCATCTTGGTACACATTTCATGACATCGTCTTTTTTACTATCATTGATTAAGTTAGTAATGACGATCATCTAATGCGCTGACATTAAAAGTATGATTAATAACATTTTCATATGAGGGTCATCTATAAAGTGTCATTATTAACATTTTTTGCAGTAGTGGCAGTCTCCCCGAGCACAGTTTGTAGAGGCACATCTGGAACTTGCACGCAGATCCTTTCATCCATACGAAGTCATCCCACTCCCAACGAGGGTGCCGAACCTGACAACTATGATACGCTTCCTGTGGCTCAAACCGAGGCGCATCCATACTAGCCCATACCCATGCGTCCTTCCTGGCGTCCTTCTCAATCCGAACTGCACGGATAGCTTCGCTGACTCGTCTCGTATGAGTATAGCTCTCTGGTTCCAGCTTCCCCTGTCGCATGATGTGGCTAACTCGATCCCGTCGGAGCTCCCATCCATGCATAAGCTCGCCACGCAGCTCCCCCATCGATCGATTGGCAAACCACGGGTCTTGCCACAACCATGTATCATTTCCGTCCTTTAAAACGCGCTGTATCAACGGGCGGAGATGAGCACGGGATTGGCATGACTTCTTGAATACCACAGAATCATTACTATTTACGCGAACGCTCCAGAGGCACCGCTCTTTCATGCACCTTCCGTGCATCCATTTGGCCCACAAAGATTCCGACGTTAATAGCTTCCAAGTCAACTTGATCCCAGCTGCTTCTCGGAGAACTCGAAAGTTAAAGAGTCCCACCCCTCCCTCCTCAGTGGGCCGACACAACACATCCCAACTAATCTCGTGTAATCCCCCTCTTTAAATGAAATTAGCACAGATTTGTTCTATGCGCTGGATCGTGCTCATAGGGAGTAGAATAGCTTGCAATTAGAATATATATATATATATATATATATATATATATATATATATATATATATATATATATATATATATATATATATATATCGAAAATGACCTCTAGTCTAGTGGTTAAAAGAGATGCATGCGAATGGGTAATTGTGGCGAACTCGTCTCCACTGGGGCTCGAACTCCGATCACTTGGATCGCATGCATCTCTTTTAACCACTAGACTAGAGGTCATTTTCGATATATATATATATATATATATATATATATATATATATATATATATATATATATATATATATATATTTTTTTTTTTTTTTTTTTGCGTACATTTACTTCTTGATGCTTATATATCGATTTTTTGTATATATATATATATATATATATATATATATATATATATATATATATACAAAGCATCAAGAAGTAAATGTTCGCAACATATATATATATATATATATATATATATATATATATATATATATATATATATATATATATATATATATATATGTTGCGTACATTTACTTCTTGATGCTTATATATCGAATTTTTGGTTTTCTGGAGAAGAAAGAGATCCAATGAAAACTAATAAGTCCTATAAAGTTTCTTCATTGAAGGTGTGAAATAATGGAAGACCCTGTGACAAATAGAAAAAGAAGATACTTTATTTCTAAGGTTGATGGTGGGGTTGAGAGTTTTTTTTTATATGCAACATGGAATCTCAAAAGCAATTTTAGTTTTGGACTATAGACCAAGCCGATCTCTCTCTCTCTCTAAAAATGATCAAATAAATAAGACTTGAGTCAATTCTAAGCAATGTTGTAAAAACTGGATCGGACCGGCGGTTGGACCGGGTCCGACTGGTTTATACAAAAAAATCGGTCCGGTTCGATTAAAATCGGCTTTTAAAGAACCGTCGATTTTTTTGTGAAAACTGGGTTCAACCAGTGAACCGGCCGAACCGGTTCACAATTAAACCGATTAATTTTGGTATTTTTTTAAAGAAAAAATTTTAAAAAAAAGTTATCATGTAAAATTTGGACAATTTGATTCTTTGTTTGGTTTTGATCGACCTTATAGTTGTAAAATTAAATCAAACCAACATACTTATGACCAAACCAAACTAAACCAAGAAGTACATGGTTATTCCTCCGAACCCTAATGTTTGTCTCTTTGCCAAATCCTAGGTTTTTGCCGTCTGCAAAACCCTAGGGCTTTGCTTTCCCCATTACTGCCTCCTTCCTGCACCATACATCGACCATCCATATTCTTCTCTCCGCCCTCAGATCCCTTCATAACCCATCCCACAACTGCAACCGATTGACAACCGTCCGCTCCTCCTTTCGTATCTTCCATGGCTTCATATAGAGAAGTAGTGGAAAAGATGGCATCCCTATTCAGCATGCAAGGACCCGCTGAAGCGATATCATTGACGGCTAGAGAGAGTTCTATACCTCTCCATTGGGCTTCTACCTTGGCCGTTAAACCCTACTCCCAAAGGAGTTTTCAAAAATCTACTCTAGCATCTATCCTTGCCAAGATATGGAAAACGAAGGAGCCGGTGCACATCTCTGATCTCGATATCGAATCAGGGTCCTTTTTGGCAAGAGTAGATTCGCCCGAAGAGGTCAACCGTATCATACTCGAGGCCCCATGGAGCATTAATGATGAACTCCTTGCAATCGAGAAGTGTGATCCAGGAAAACTACCGGAGGAGTATAAATTCAACATGGTGGATCTCTGGGTCCAACTCCACAAAATACCCCCGAAGTTTTTAAATCGCAAGGCGATCACCAGGATCGCGGAGGCCATTGGATCCCCTAGGAGTATTTCAGATGCAGAAGAGATCCAATGGACTACTTTTGCTCGTATCAAAATTATCATTGATATCTCTAAGCCATTGAAGAAAGTAGTCCCGATGGTGATAGATGGGGGTGACAGGAATATGGTTGAAGTGAGATATGAAAGGCTCCCTCGTCTGTGTACTTTCTGTGCTAGATTGGGTCATGTATATGACCTCTGTTCGGAGCGCCGTAGCTTCGAAACCCTCATTGGGGAAGACTGGACAGAGGAAGAGAAAGACAGACTTAAAGACCTACTACGTCCCAGAGTTAAGGAGATCGAATTTCGAGCAGAAGCAATGAGAATTTTCGCCCGAAGGAGGATATCTACAGCCTCTGAAGATACAGCGAATATCAGCAAAGAGAAATCCCCTATTGAAGAACAACTACCCCGTCGCAGAACCTCGTCCCCTCAATCATCCTCCATCTCCAATCAACTGGTTAAATATACGCCGTCACACAGAAGGAAGGTAAGTGCTAGGCCCTCTCACAATGTTGTAGTAGGCGTCCATGAATCTTCTGGTTATGGCTCTGTGGACGAACCACACTCTTCTAAAGGGTCGCTACTTCACCCGGGCGCTGGTATTGATGAAATAACAATTTTCGATGAGGATCCTCTTAACAACCATAGTTTTCGAGTGTTATCACCAATCCCCAATATGCATATGATGGATGGGTACTCTCATGACTCTAGAGATATGGCTCAACTTAAGTGGACAAGACAACATAGGATGGCTGAATACGAGTCTTTTTCAAAGAATGCACAGCAGATTAAATAGGAAGAGGAGACCAATGAAGCTAGCAGCAGAAGCCTGCATCTTCTATGGGACTAGGTGATCAAGATATGATCCTTTGCAACCCAGCACAAGCTACGGAGGAACACACAGCAGATTGCTCTCTCCTTCATCAAAACCTGGTACTCCATGAGTCCCCATATGAATGTGTCTCTACAACGCATAACTCTGGTGCCATATATCGACCGGCTCAGCATAGTAAGCTCTCCTGGAAACGTCGAGCCCGTAAACCCACACCCATGAAATCCACAGCATCACCTTGCACAAAGAAGTGCAGCGCGTCTCCTTCACCGACTCCCACCAGCAACAAGAAGTCTCGCTCCTCATTCATTGACTCCTCATCCACCGACAAGGTCGTGGCGGCTGACCTCAAACAGCCGTAAGGGCCATGTTAATCCTATCTTGGAACTGTCGAAGGGCGAGGAATGCCTCGACAGTCCAAACTCTGCGCTCATTCCTCTCCGCCACACGCCCATCCATCTTCTTCATCTCAGAAACCATCTCATCACCCTCATACTCAGAGCGTATCCTTCCTCAGTTAGGATATGCAAACTTCTTCCCCGTCCACCCAATCGGCCATGCAGGAGGTCTGTGGCTTGGATGGGACTCTACCATCACCGCGAAAGTTGCATACCACTCACAGAACCTCATTCTCCTTTGTGTTGAAGCCATGAATGGTCAATCAGCTTGGAACCTTCTCTGCACATATGGGAACCCAAAGAAAAATGAAAGAATCAAACTCTGGAAGCAGATTATAGAAATGACAGAAAATTTCGTTGTCCCGTGGTGCTGTATTGGTGATTTTAACGCTACGCTGTCGCCGGAGGAAAAGCAAGGAGGCAGCGGGTTTGATCACCGTGCAGCTAATACGTTCAAACAGATGATAGATCAATGTGGCTTGATTGATCTTGGGTGTGTCGGACCAGCATACACATGGTCCAACCGTCGTGGGGTGAGACACCACATCAGAGAAAGGTTGGATAGAGCCATGGCTACTACACAATGGTGTTGTTTCTTCCCTAATACTTCGGTTACCACTCTCCCATGTATCAATAGTGACCATGCACCAATCCTTCTTAACACCTGTAAGAAGCAAACCAGGATAAAGCGCCCGTTACGTTTTGAAGCACACTGGATGTCAGACAACTCTTTCTCCGACAAGCTTAAATGTACATGGCAAGAGACAAGCTCTCATGAGGATCCATCACTTGGTCACAAGCTGAGATTTACGCTCTCGACGATGCACAAATGGGGCCGTACAAAGTTTGGTAATGTTAAATCACGCCTTACTGATATCCATAATCGCATGAGTGCCATTCAATCTAATCAGATATCGGAGGAGTCTCAAGCCGAAGAGCGTTCGTTAATTGCTGAAGCCAACGAACTACAAGCTATAGAAGAAGCCTACTGGTGTCAAAGATCCAGATGCCGATGGATTAGAGAAGGAGATAGCAACACGAAATATTTCCATACTAGAGCTACATTGAGGAGAAGACGGAATGAAATCAGAGCGATCAAATGCCCCGATGGCAGGTGGGTGGATGAACATGATATCATTTCGACTACACTTGTTAATCATTTCAAAAACATGTTGTGTGTTGATGATTCCACGGCCATGGATCCATCTTTCCCTGTTTCGAATGAAGTTATTTCAGAAGATGAAAATTCATCTATTAGTGTCATCCCCGACCATGAAAAGATCAAGTCAACCACTCAACGTATGGGTGCATTAAAGGCCCCAGGCCCCGATGGCTTTCCAGCAGTTGTATATCAAAAATATTGGACGATACTTGGTGAGGATCTGACCCGAACGGTCCAGAGTTTCTTCAACGAGTCTATACTTCCTCCAATGATGAATCATACTCATATTACTTTGATCCCAAAAAAGAACCACCCTACCACGCCGGCAGATTATCGGCCAATTGCTTTATGCAATGTAGCGTACAAAGTTATTGCCAAAATCCTGACAAATAGAATCAAACCGGTGTTGTCCAGGCTTATATCGCCAAATCAAAATGCCTTCATTCCAGGAAGGCAAATAACAGACAACATTATCATCACGCAGGAAATTATTCACAACATGAAATACCTTCCAAGGAGGAAAAATTCGTTTGCCCTGAAATTAGACATGTCGAAGGCTTATGACCATCTCTCATGGCCTTTCATCAAACAAGTTCTTTCTGGCATTGGCATTCGAGGGAAATCGAATGAACTGATTATGAAATGTATTGAATCACCTACCTATTCAGTTCTTGTTAACGGATCACCGGAGGGATTTATCACTCCTGTGAGAGGACTGCGTCAGGGATGCCCTCTATCGCCATTTATATATGTTCTATGCTCTGAAGTCCTTTCCAGTTTATTCAGAAAATATGAAAGGGACAACCTCTTCCAGGGCGTCCGACTCAACAGGTATGTACCCGCTGTTTCTCATTTACTATTTGCTGATGATATCATGATCTTTGGATATGCTACTCTCGGATCATTAGCAGCAGTTTGTAACATTCTCCATACATATTCGAAGTGGTCGGGACAATCGGTTAACTTCGAGAAATCAAATATTCATTTTAGCAAATTGGTATCGGCAATGGACAGGGAGTTATTAGCTTCCTCGATGCACTTATCTATTATGAAGGAGGGAGATACGTACCTGGGACAGATGCTTATGATGTCGAAACACAGAGCCTGTTCTTATGATTCCATCATCGATAAATGCTCGACAAGACTCAAAGGTTGGAAGTCCAAATTACTCTCCCATGCCGGTCGTACCACTCTCATAAAAGCAACTCTGGGTTCCATGCCGATATTACATGTCAACTAGTTTGCTTCCAAACAGCTCGTGTAGCAAACTAACTAAACAACAGAGAAGCTTTTGGTGGGGACATGATCCACTAGAGAGGAAGATGCACTTTATCAGCTGGCGGAAAATTGCCAATCCAACCAGAGAGGGCGGCCTGGGCATCAGGAATGTCCAATGGGTGAATTATTCCTTGGTGGGGAAGTTACTTTGGAGGTTTCTTGCGAACCCCGATCTGTTGTGGGTTCGGTTGCTCAGTGGACTGTATCTGCAGGAGCGATCCATATGGAGTGCCACGAAGACGAGACGTGCGTCGCCGACTTGGGCCAGTATTCTGGAACTTCGACAGGTAATGAAGGACGGCATATGTTGGAGAGTAAATGGAGGTTGGATTAAGATTCTTGATGAGCCATGGATTCCGTCTCTGCCAGGTTTTCGAATCACTGATTGCAGGATACCGAGCAATGGACCCATTCTTGTGCGGGATCTCATTTGCACAGAAACAAACACTTGGAACATATCTCTAATCCAGAGATTGTTTAATCCATTGGAGGTGGCTGCCATCTCTAGAATTCCGCTCTCGGGAGATGGAGGACCTGATGAACTTATCTGGACGAAAGCTAGTAATGGGAGGTTTACTCCCAAATCCTTATATGAGAAGTTTAGACGGCGTGAGCCCAGTGCGTCACATACTGATGCTAACAAAGAAACTTGGCACAAGCTCTGGAATTTGGGTAACGTGGCACCAAGAGTTCGTATCTTCGTATGGCGACTCCTCCAAAACTCCCTCCCTCTGCTCACTGTGCTTAACAGACGAATCCCTAATATCAACACCAATTGTCCGTTCTGTCTCATGGAGGAAGAAGACGAGAATCATCTATTTCTCCACTGCCACCTATCTAGAGCTGTCTGGTTCGCAAGTAGTATTGGCCTTCGTGTTAACAGCTCCACGGATATTAAATCCATCCTGAGGGAATGGTTGATAGACAAGGAATGTGAAGATGTCGCGAGGAGAGGAGCGAACATCCTGTGGGCTATTTGGAAGGCGCGGTGCAACTGCGTATTTAATAACTCTCATCCGATAGCCGAGAAGATTATCCATGAAGCAAATATCATGTATAAAGATTATGAAGGTACTACAAATCCTCAATTGATACATCTGCAAGAGCTAAGACAATTACATCAGCAAAATTCTTGGAAGCCTCCTCCTATCGGTTGCGTTAAAATTAACATTGACGGGGCAGTCTCGGCATCCTTCATAGCTGCTGCTGCCGTGGCTAGAGACGAGAGGGGTAGATGCATAGCAGCCAGATCGGAGGTCTCGGAGGATACTACTACGTTCGGAGCTGAGCGTTCTCTTCTTTCGGAGATCATAGCTGTGCGACAGGGTGTTATACTTGCTAGTCATATTCAAGCGGAGCATATGATTATAGAGGGAGACTCATATTGTGCAAAGGATTTTCAAAGGGGATGACGAACTGGTCCCCTGGAGACTCAGAGACTTGATCGGGTCTATTCGCAAGGAGATTTGTGAGATGAGAGTATCTGTGGAGTATGGTTTTACTCGTAGAGCAGGCAATATGGTAGCTCATAGTTTAGCTTCTTTCTCTTTGAGCAATCTCATCTGCTGTGATGAGATGGGGACCCCCCTTTGTATTGCTCAAGTTGTAGCCAATGAGGCAGTTGCTTCTGATGAATAAATTCATTACCTTCCTTTCAAAAAAAAAAAAAAAAAACTAAACCAAGAAGTAAATATGGATATCTTACCTATTTGAACCGAACTAAACAAAGTCTATTTGAGCCCCGGTTAAATTTCGGTTGAACCCGATTGAACTCCGGTCCGACCTATACCAAAAAAATTTGGTTCGACCATCAGTCCGGTATTTAAGACATTGATTCTAAGCTAGTAAATAGGATCCAGCTAGTCTGTTAAGCTTTGCAAAGTCAATTCGGACCAATTGGTTTTTGAGATTGAGTTGTGTTTAAGAAAGGCCTCCCAAATCTGACCTATTCTGTCATCATCCATATGGTTAGGAACAACTGAGATTGTGGCATCATATTATTTCTTATTTTTATAACATCATATTATTTCATATTATTATATCACCGAAAGAATTAAGTCACATTGTCGGCTCCTTCACAGAAGATCGTTATTCGTTAAGTCCATTTCGTTGATCCCACATGTTTGATGGCATTTTGTTTTCATATCGGAGTTTCCATATGGTCTCTCTGATCCTCTTTTTGTCACCCGAACATTAAGTGAAGTACATGTTTAGTTTTACTGTTTGATGGGTTCTTTCATATGTTTTTATTGTGTTCATTGAGGATGCGACTCAATGTAAGGCAACACAAGTTGTACACCGTGGAACACAAACAACAAGTAGAAACGTCTAGTACATAGGGTCTGTTTGGTTCGCAGAAGTGGAGCGATGTAAAAATTTTGGAAGTAAAAAATTTGCATACGTATTGCATATGCGCATTATGCGTATGCATAGTTTATGAGTTCCTTCATTTTGATGGTTGTTGAAGTGAGTTGAAAAGTGTAATTTTTTGTATTTCTTTCGTTTGGATAGTTGTTGAAATGGTAGTTAAAAAATGATATAATTTTTCACTTTTGAATAAGGTGAGATTATCCCCAATTATTTGTATTAATTATTGTTTTTTGTATGGATTAGAAATTTAAATAATAATAATAATAATAATATTATTATTATTATTATTATTATTAAACTATTATTATTATAAATAAATACATTAACTCTCTCCCACACACGTTCCTTTCCATTCTCTCATGAACTCTTCTGAGACTACTCTCTCCCACACTTTTCTCTCTCTCTCTCTCTCCATTCTCTTCAGACCGTTGCCTCTCTGGAGCTCGACCCGCCGCTCCTCTCTCATACGCCTCTCTCCCTCCATTCTCTCTCTCTCTCTCTCTCTCTCTCCATTCTCTTCTCTCTCTCGCGGTCTCCTGGAGCTCGAACCCCCCCCCCCCCCCCCCCCCCCCCCACCCCCCAATAGGCCTTAGTCCCCCCCACCGTGGCCTCCTGGTCGACTCCAAGAAGGAGGAGCTCCGCCTCCTCGTAGGTGACTTCACAACCCACAATCCACTTCCTGGTTATTTTTTTTTTTTCTGAGAAGTGGAATGGAAAAAAAAATTTGGGGAGGGGGAGAGGGGAGACAGGAACTCTAGATGTTCCGTCGGTGACTTTCCAACCCACCTTCAAATTTTTAACCAAACATAGAATTCTCCAAAATTAGAATGCAGTTCCAAAAAGTACTCACTTCAGAGTTGAGTTCCATGAACCAAGGAGACCCATAGTGCAAGAAGTTTACGGATAAAGTGTTACATGATAAAGTAAGTATATAAAGCTAAATTGGGGGAAGATCCACCTGGTAACTTATGAGAGCCCATAGAAATGATGTCCTCGTTTGCCGAAGGTTCCTAATTACTTGCATCTAAGTTGGAACTTCTTTTGTTTGGTTAAGGATACAATGAATTCTCGAGGTTTGTTTGTAATTTTGCAATAGAGAATTCATGTGTATGCACTGAGATACCATTTTAATTATAAGACAAACAGGTAGTTGCACAATTTAAACTTCACTTGCATAAACAACTATCAACTGGTAAGAAACTTATGATTAGATCATGTGTGTAGCAATGAGGCTATGGATCCAGTCATATACAATAATGACATATATGTGTTTTTTTACCTTTTAATATTTATTCATGTTGCTAGCTTTGGAAGCAATCACTACATAGAATTGTACAAAAGAATACACATTTTTTGGCTCTAATACTATATGAAACTAATACTTCATATTCTCATTCTTTATTATTTTCCATTTGACACTTCTATGGTTATAATTAGGTCCTAAGTTAGAAGTAGAGATAGAATCATGATAGCTTCAAAGCAATGCGACGATCTTTTAATCTAAAAAATTATAATCTGTATCTAATCCATTTTTTCCAAATATATATAGTACAAAATCATTCACAGCTAAGAAATCAATGAATCGATACTTAGATGACCGTACTTGGATGTACAATCGGCGATATGAGAGCAAGATTAGTCTAAATGATAATTTCAAGGCGGACATTGAGAAATTTCTCAAATACGCCAGTAGCCAATCTGATTTCATGAATGATAGGCTCATCAAGAGTCCTTGTGTGAAATATCAGAATAGACTATTCAAAGAGGCAGATCATATGAGGAAGCATCTATATAAGAAGGGTTATGTACCGAACTATAAAGAATGTACGGCTCAAGGAAAACCTTTGTTTTTGTAATATCAGTCCTCCTTTAATACGGAGGTCAGAGAGTCCACTCAAAGAGATCACTTCAAATATCAACATCAAAAGATGGTATTTTATGTGCCAAAGCCTAATTTGGATCCGAAGGATCCAAATCCTGATACAAAGGAGTTCTATGTATGTTCAAGAATGCCAATTCTTCGATATATCTAAGCTGTGATACTCATTATGTCCTGTCGATATGTTGAACCTCAAGTCTGATTTTATTTTGCCACAATAATTCTACGATCGGATAAACAGTTCACTAGAAAGTTGTTGCTAAAAGGATCAAAGGACTTGCTTGAAAACTTCTACAAGTCGAAGATGATGATAAGAAAACTCGAATTAGGGTATAAAATGATAAATTGTTCTCGAAATAGCTATATGTTATACTATAAGGAGAACAAGGATAAAGATAAATGCATTTTCTATTACGCAGACTGGTACAAACCAATTTCGATAAAAAAGTTAACTGCCTAAGAAAAGTTCTCCCCCTATAAGTACATGCAGTTTTTGCTGGTCACAAAGTGGCTGGAGAGGATGTATATATCAACAAATTTAGCATAACACATAGCAAGTCATAATAAAAAAATGGAAGATGGATGAAAGAAAATTATCTCACCCTTCTGATGGAGAGGTATAGAAGCATTTTGATCTACATCATCCAAAATTTACTATGGAGCCTAGGATTTAATGTCCATTTGACTTTACATTCTGATGGATTTACTACTCCTTTTCGGGCAGTTAGGGTCTCGGTACTCTTGCTGGCTGATGATTTAGACCCCCTACATTAATTCTGCCACCATGAATGTGCATGAAGACTCTATATGTTCCTGACACCTATCATAACTGGTCCAAATAATCTAAAGGAAAACATAGATATCTACTTGTAGACATGGTGGTTGAGTTAAAACAATTGTGGTTGTTTAGCATCTAGACGTACGATATATCGAAGAAGCAAAACTTTTAGATGAGAGCGACACTTGTGTAGACTATTAACAATTTTCCATCATACGAGATGTTATCGTAGTAGAGTACTAATGCTCTAAGGCCTCGTTTGGTTTGCAAAATCATCGGCTTGGAAAAGAAAAGTGATTAATTACTTTCTATATTTGGGTGCCAAATGAATTGAGGAAAAAAGGAAAGTGATTTCCAATGGAAGAAAAATTAGGGAAGAAAGTGATTCTTTCCATCCAAGTAAGGAATCACTTTCCCATATTGAAGTATTCACTTTCCTTTCCCAATTCTTTGGCATTTCCAACCATTGGAAAGAAAAATCAATAGAAATTATAATTTTCCAAGGTCAAAAAAAATGACAAGGAATTGATTTCCTTTCCATTCCATTCCGCGAATCAAGTGAGGCCTAAGACTTTTCCGATATACATAGAAAAGAGTAAGACATTTCGTCTTCAGTATGGAGGAAGAACATACTTTTTTTACTATTATCATTAGTTCCTTCCTGCGTCGTATGATCCGTAGAGAAGGAACATAGATGCCTTTAGAGTTGGTAAATAAGGACTCTTTTC
Source organism: Iris pallida (assembly GCA_029216955.1). NCBI lineage: Eukaryota > Viridiplantae > Streptophyta > Magnoliopsida > Asparagales > Iridaceae > Iris > Iris pallida. Next base: position 24,774,556 of record JANAVB010040619.1, read on the forward strand.
TCTCACGATGAGATTGGCAGGAGACGAATTTCGGGAAGAGGTAGAAGATTTCTCGACAGCGATGGAAGAACCGAGATCAGACATCATTTTGAAGGATTATGGCATAGCTTATAATTGGATAAAGTAGAGTATCTTTTAGGACTTACCTTATTGGAGGGAGAATCTCATAAGACATAATCTTGATGTTATGCATATCAAAAAGATGTATTCAACATCTTTATTATTTTACATGCATCGTATGTGTGTGTGTGTGTGTGTGTGTGTGTGTGTGTGTGTGTGTGTATATATATATATATATATATATATATATATATATATATATATATATACACACACACACACACACACACACGTACGTTGCATGTAAAATAATAATATTATCTAATATAGTCAAATATTTCTTCTAACTCATGTTGTTAAGGTGGGAGTCATTCTTCTTCGTTGGTTTAGTTCGATTTCTTACATTGTTATATATATATATATATATATATATATATATATATATATATATATATATATATATATATATATATATATATATATATATATATAACAAATATGAATTTTTTACTAATTTGTTACATAATTTAAAATTTTAGATGGTTCACTTTTGAGGGGTTGTAAAGTCTTATTGTAATCGTAGAGATATATACATACATCTTATAACGTCTTGAATGTAATTTTTGAGACTTACGTAGCATTCACATGGAACGCGATGTACACATGGGATTTGTATGACACGCAAAAAATGCCTAATTTTGGTCTTCCCCTCTAAAAATTCTTAAGTTTAAATCCCAAGTAAATCGCTACCCCCACCAAAATCGTGACCGCACAGCAACACTCGGAGTACGAGGTTGAATTCTCAAAAACTAATATCCAAGCGAAAGTACGAGGTTGTACAATGATATCCCATCCCTATGGTGACATCATTTCGGTGTGATATGGTTAGAATGAGTTTTAACTCTTAGTAGTCCAAGCATGATATGCAGGGTTGATACATATCACCACCCCTTGAGGACTTACCTATATGAGAGGTCGTGAAGGCTGCGACTAAGGGATATGACAATTCTAAACAATTCTCATGAATATGGAATAAGTGCACATGACCAATCAAAAGCGCCACCCGATAGACCCAAGAACTTCTTGCGTCTATGTGTGCTATTTTCTAAATCTGGTTCAAGAAGTTTGATTCCAGGCATAGTCCATCAAGCATTTTTTCAGACAAAGACAATAGTCACTAAGTGAGATTCAAGGTTGTAGTCCATCTTATCTATGCATATTATATATTTGTCAAGATATCTTCTATTCTTATTCTTCTGTTTTATTTTTCAGAACTTGTTTTTTTTTTCTCTTTTTTGTGGGGTAGGTTAGATTCGTCATGCGATATTTCCTTAGTGATTCATTCAGGGTGTTTTGGCTCACAAAAAAGCTAGGGTCCTGATCAGGAGGAGGATTGTTGCATATGCTGACTTATTCTAAAAAAACCAAGTCCTCCTTTCTTTCTTTTTTGTCCGATTCAGTAGTGAGATGAGTTCTCACATGACCGGTTCCTCCACATGACCGACTCACGTAGGCCTTCTAATAGGTAGGTTTTTGAGTTGGTTTTTATTGCTATATAAAAGCCAATCTTTCTATAGAAAAGTGATAACTCCATTATCTCATATCCTCTATGTATGTTATTCTGATCTTTGAGTTCAAAGTAATCAATTTCCAAACGTTTATATTCAGTTCATGTTTTTTTGAACAAGGCTAAGTTCGGGTCACTCTGTCATGATCCAAACATACTGGGTCCAGTCGGATCATGCCCAGCCTGCACCGTTGTGAGATGGCGGCAGTAAGCTGTGTCAATCAGTAGCAACGTAGGAAACAATATTCTAAAAATGGGATGAAATCTTTATTAAACATTTGGAATGAAACCAGAGTCTAATTAAAACAACATAAATAGAACCAACATCCAGTTGTTACAACTTGTTCATTTATTATAATTTTAAGAAAAGGAAAGAAACTAAACAGAAAGGTGCAACTATGGCTCTTGGTTCCTCTATCCTGGTTCAGCTAACTTCTCGGAACCCAAGTCGGGTCCGTAGTAAGAACTATAGGCTAGCTCCTCGTCGTCGTAATAACCTAAAATATCGGTCTCCCGTCAGAAGAAAAACAAGAACATACAATCCATTCCAGCATCGTATTTAATAATTAAAAATGAGACAAGAAGTAGTTTATACAGAAATATATTTTCTAAATAATAAATAAAAAAGCAGTTATGCAATAAAACTCTGGAAAAGAAAATAATGCAATCTAGCTAGCAATAGTGTGTGAGTGCGTAACATCCAGTGACCATCTAAGGATGGAGGCAGTGTCCTAGTGAACGCGGTCCAGCTTCAGCCTAAGTGGGTTGGGCTTCCGCTATCCGCAGTGATTCAGTAAGGAAGCTTTGACCACAGGTGTTAACGCTACTCCCCAACCCCGAGTCAATGAGTCAGTTTGATCCCTGAGGAATCCCGTGAGTCAAGTGTCAATACAGTAGTTCTACTATGCAATAAAATTAATTATTAACTAAAACACAAGTTTGGGTAAGTATGAGCTTGCCTTGGGTTTTTCGGTGCTGTGAGTGATGACAGGGGATATGTTCAGGCTAAAGTCCGGGACCTGAACCTACATTAATTTAATAATCCGTCTTAGAAACCAATCCGAGGGTTTAACTAAATAAGCCAATAATTATAACACTCATTTAGTTATAAAACATTTTTAGATTAATAAAAGTATTATTATTTAATACTTTAAACTACATATAATAATATTTGGTTAAAATAATTTTCTAATAAAGCTATTATTTTTTATAAATAATGCAGAAAAACAATATTTTATTTATTAGTAAATGATAACGGTTTTTCGTAACCTAATATTATAATTAGGAATACTTATATAAAATACTTGAAAATTCTTTGAAATTAAATAGTATTTATTTACATAAACTATACGAAATATTGTAATAGATATTATTTGAAATAATAAGAAAACGATTTTAATAGTAAAATTACGAAAATTATTTATTTAATAAAACCTAAGGTTTTTAGAAACGTACTTAAAACTCTTTATTAAAATATCGTCTAAAACTTTATTTTTAAATAAGATAAAGGCTTACTAAAATAATTTAACGATTTTATTATGAAAATATTTTATATTAATAATTAGTGAGAAATCATTTAATTATATGAATAAACTAAAGATTTCTACGGAGAATATCTAGCGTTTATTATCTAAAAATTATTTTTGGTAATAAAAACTATTTTTTTGGAAGATAATTAATATTTTACCCCAAAATAGTAAATAAAAGGGTTTTAGCCTAAAAATTACTATTTCCTATATTAAGAATAGGCTTTGATAGAAAACTATTTTTGAAACTAATTTTAATATTTTATTAATCATAAAATTAATGGCAACAATTTTGATAATATTTAAAATAACGTTATTCCTACGATAATCTTAATTAAATGTTTAGTAAACCATTTTAACATTAATTATTAAAACTAATAACTTACTAATTAATATACAAACTATATAACACGACATAAATATTACTAATCATAATATTCTAACCGTCACACTAATTAATTATTAAATTGCATTACAACCAAAAGGTCCAATTTAAGAAACTAGCAATCTATCTATCCCAGAATTGACAGAGCTTTATTTTGTCAATTTCGGTCGGAACATGAATGGGTTTCACTGTTTCACTTAACAAAATGCCTAAAATTGGCTTTTGAAAGAAAACTAGAAAAAGTACAAAAGTGCAAATTATTTCTGGGAAGTATTGCTATGGAAGTATGATCTGAGAGCGACCATTTTGTTCCTTGGACCACACGATGAGGATGAAGAAAACTGCTTGAAGAATATGAACAATCGGAAGAACTAAGTCACCAAAAAGGTATCGAACAACGGCACTGATGGCACAGTCGAATGCTTTCCTGCTTTGCTTCACCCTGTTCTTGAGAAAAAGTTGAAAAAATGCTTCTGGGAATATCACTCTGAAAGTATGAGTTTTCTCAAAATCTCCTATCCTGTATCTCTCTTGATGTTGTCTTGTGTTAAAAATAAGTCTATTTATAGACTAGACCCTCTGTGCGTAAAAAGCAACAAAGTTGGGTCTTTACGCAAGTAACTGTCACCCACGATTAAAATTCAACCTTTACGCGTGATGACACGTGTCCCATTACTTCAACAAAATGGGAAAGCACGTACACACGATCCTCGATAAGTGTGGCATGAGAGCCACGTAAGCAGACCACGTTCTCATGTAGCCAGAAAAGATCGGGCGTAAAAATGACCCAAAATATACTTCCTGCGTAAAGTAGCAGACTGGGCGTAAAATTGCCCAAAATAAACTTCTTGCGTAAAGTGGCTGAAAAGTAGCCTTGAGCGTATAATTAGCTCAAATAAACTTTACGCGCACAACAGCTTTGAGCGTAAAATCTCGAATAGCTTTCGTGCGTAAAAGAAGCAATCTCTCGAGCGTAAAGTAGCCCATCTGCACACTAAACGACAACTGTTGGGTTTGGTGTAAATCAAATCTTCTCGGCTTCTGTGCAATCTGCTGTCAGAAAATCATTATGTCAGAATAGTATCACGCACATTAAATACGATGTGGACAGCATGTCTCCCGCGTAAAGTTTTGAGGATGGCTCTCGCGTAAAGTAGCTCGCGTAGAGTTTTACTCTGTTTGATTTCTGCGTAAAATCAGAGTCTGACTTTGTTTGACTTGCGTAAAGTTCTCAATTTCTTTGACTTGGTCTATGAAGTACTTTTTACGCTCCTACAAGACCCCCTTCAAAGTTTTCAAATATTTTCAAAATTTGAAATACTTTGAACATAAACGTAAAATTTGGGATATTCAACAGTCTGCGTAAAATTCGGAATATCCAACGGTCATCTGCATAGAGTTTGGGATACTCAACAGTCCGCGTAAAAGTAGAGATATCCAACAGTCAGCGTAAATTTTGAGAATTTGAACCGATTTCAAATTTTTTTATAAATAGAGCCTTGCCGATAGAGAGAGAATTTACTCATTCTCGAAATTTCAATCTCTCTTTATTCTCTTCCTCTACATACTCTCACTTTGAATCGATGGCCCCCAAAAGCAAAACCGCCGCCGGCAGCAAGGGCAGGAAGCCCGCCGCTGCTACGTCGACGACTGATTGCGGGAAACCAACATCTCCTCATCAGTGGCACCCCGACAGAGCAACCCCGCTGTGGCTCCGGCCATGAAAGGTATAACACTACCTAACTTCGGCCATGAGTTCGCCGGAGAAGAAGAAGAAAACTCGAACCTTAAACTTTACGCCCACGTTTATACATGTCAGCTTAAAATTTGAAATAACTAAATACGCCCACGTTATACGTGTCAGCAAAAAAATAAAAACATACGCCCACGTCTATACGTGCCAGCGTAAAAATCAAAATATGCTCACATCAATTTGTGCCAGCATAAAAATCAAAATACGCTCACGTCAATACGTGCCAGCGTAAAAATCAAAATACGCTCACGTCTATACGTGCCAGCGTAAAAATTAAAATACGCTCACATCAATACGTGCCAGCGTAAAAATCAAAATACGCTCACGTCTATACGTGCCAGCATAAAAATTAAAATACGCTCACGTCAATATGTGCCAGCGTAAAAATTAAAATACACTCACGTCTATACGTGCCAGCATAAAAATCAAAATACGCTCACATCAATATGTGCCAGCATAAAAATCAACATACGCTCACGTCTATACGTGCCAGCGTAAAATTTAAAATACGCTCACGTCAATACGTGCCAGCGTAAAGTTTCACAAGTGAAAGACTTTGCGTAAAACAAAGAACTTTTACACTTTAAAAATTTTATCAACTTAATTTTTGTACATAAGCGTAAAGTTTTGCATAGTCAAGCTCTCTAGTATATAGTCTTTAATCTTTATGCGTAAAATTCAGACTAAGTCATCTGCGTAAAAATTCAAATTAGATTTTTACTAACTTGATTTTTTCTTTTTCTTTTGGCAGTAGACTTGCAAATTCATCCGCTTGCAGAAATATTCGGCTCGGCAGTTGGTATGGTGGGCTCAAATTACTTGGAGAATTTGTCCCATGTGGAGTTCCCTCAGTCAAATCCAGAATACCCTTAAGGGAGACAACAGCTAATAGCTGCTCAGGGGGACAGAATGCTGTTGTCAATGATAAATGGAGAATTATTGGTATCGCTAGATGACCAACAATTTTTGAAGCCAACCTTCTTGTTCGGGGATGCGATAGATTTCTAGTCACAAACACACCCTAAGAAGGAGGCTTGGGTGTTTAAGTTTAGAGAGAGGGCAACGTATCTCCCCGACATGGCCAGAGATTATCTTCTATCTTCATTTGTCCATGCCACCCATCCTCGACAGATGCTATGGAACCTGACTCCCAGCAGTCATGGTAGGTCGGGCAAAATCATTTTCAAGAGGGATAGAGCCAATGAAATGGGCTACCACATTAGTACTCCTAGTGGTGGTGTCGTCCCTTTTTCCGATCTATTGCCTGGATTTACACCGAGTGAAGATTCAGCTCTGATCCAACCGGTGCAGACCCCAATGTTCATTAACAAGTTCATGAGGGCCTCAGTATTATATCCTCAGGCCAACCCTAGGCTACCAGGGTGGCTGACTCCTTATAACCAGAACTGGATTCAACTCAGTGCCTGGATCATGAAGAACTTCAAGACGGACCTGGAAGCTATCGGCCTTTATGAAGCGGTAGCCTCTACGAGCCAGGGTATACCGATGAACAGTAGCCTGTTCTTGGCTTTGATGGAATTGTATATGAGTTCAACAGGAACTTTTGTAACTCTACTAGGTGAGATGGGTCTTGTCCTGCACGAGATGCAATTCATCTCTAAGCTGCCGATGGGTGAAGCTCCCTATGAAGAGTATGTTCCCTTCAACCGGGAACTAGCAAAAATCAGGGAGAAAAATCCTCAATTGGTTGAGGTCTACCAAGAACTTATGTGCCATTACCTAATTTGCACCACTATGTATGACAGTGGATCGCATTTGGCATATACTAATAAATGGACAACCTATTTATTCTACCACGAGAATAGGATACCCAAGAACGAGAATAGGAGGTGTAGCTCCCCTTCCCGAATTTTTTTGAAAACATTTTATTTATTTAATTGAGTTAAATGGTGATTTTTAGATTTTATAAATACTTATTTTGTTAATTATTACGGTAGATAATTTTAGCCATGGTTGAGATTTAGAGTACAAGGTGACTAGGAATCGTGGCACTGATAGTACAGTGGCGTGCCTAGACTAGTGTATTAGCCATGCCAAGGAAGGCCGAGCCATAGTGATGTCCTAACTAGGAAAACCAGGCCGAGTTGCGACTTAACCCTTACCGAAGACTTATTTAATTATTATTTATATTATTGAGTTTGGGAAAACCGACTATACCAGTTTAGCCCGGACTGGACCTGAACTGAGCCCAAGTCCGGGTAGTCCTGTGGCACGTCCAATGACAATCGTGTTGGTGGAATTGGGTAAGAGGGTATTGTATTTCATTTAACGGTTTAATGTATATTGCAAGGTATTCGTATTTAAATATTATAAATATTATTATTAGTTGATATTTAATGATAATTGTATAAAATAGGTTCTGGTACAATTTTTGGGATTATTAGATTGTACGCCATGGTATATACACCCTTATTGATTTATGAAATTCGTTATTGTTATTATTATTATTATTATTTTACTATTAATATTAATATTATTGAAGAAGTTGTTATATAATAATATTTTATTATTATTGGTTATGTTATTATTATCAAATAATTATTTATAGGACAATTATAAGATGCTTGCACAGTTACTGTGAACCAAGTAACATACGAGTATAATGTGTTACCAATACTACTCGTATTATTAGGTAATTATAATTTGTATTCTTACTATTATTATTGTTAGTATTGACGTTATTGTTAAATAAATTAGTTACCATTAGTTGGTTATTATTTCATTGTCAAATAGATTTATAGATATATACGCGACCATAAATACTCTATATTAGATAGAGATAGTACTGATAATTTATTGAACTTTTATGAGTATTTATTATATATAAGAGAGATAGAAGTATAGCAATATAGATATATACAAATATACATATAGATATATAAGGTTATTAGATAAATGTAAGGGTAAATATGTATGTGTATAACCCCAGCCCAGCAATAGCAAGCCCAATCCGAGAGCCCAGTACTGGGCTACTCTGTAACCGAGCAGGAGAACAAACTGCCACCCCCGTACGACTATTTATTGAAACGAGAGGAGAGAGGGAGATCTCTCGACGAGAACCATCAAACCCTAAACCTAATCTCGCGACCTTCCCCAGCCCCGCGCGCGCGCGCCCCCGCAGCGGGCCGGCCGCCGATGACCAGCCAAGCTATGGCCAGGTCCGCGCGACCACAACGCTGAAACAGAGCGCGGAACGACAGCAGCACCCACGCTGCACAACCCCGTCTTCGTGCCCGATTCCCGCGCTGCACGCTCCACCGTTTCGTATCTCATCTTTGCAGATAATCCGACAACCTTATCCTCTGTTTCTCCCTTCAAATAGATTCCATCGCCATGCGCCAGATTCTTCGGAAATTCGATCCAAAGATCGAGAAAAATCTCAAAATTTTGACTATAGAGACTGTCCCAGAGTCCCCAGTTTGAGTCCCGATTTCTTGCAAAGCAGTGATCGATTTTGAAATCTATTTGAATACACTTTTAGACAACATGTAGGACTTCGAATCCCTTCTTGCAGAATTTGAAATCATCGACTATGCGTCGAGAAATCGAATCCCAAAGTTTCCCAAAAACCTGTTTTAAAAATATTAAAATTCATCCACACGACGTGCGTCACGCCAATCCGGACGACGTGGTCGCGAACCGAAAGCATCGAAAGCTGTGTAACGGTTTCGTGGTCGTGTGGACTTTGACGGAATTCAAATTGGTCGCGTGTGCGCGACGAATTTGATGCATAACCGTCAAAATTTATCGTATCGTACACTTTGCAAATTTTCCAATTACTTTGTGCACGTTTGTCAGATCGAGACGAAACTTACGCCAACAGAACCGTATCATTTTTCTGGTCCTGTATGCCAAGTTTGGTCCAAATCTGAGACAGTCGAATCGAGCGTCGTTTTGCGGGCCCCACGGTCCTACTCAACGGGCGATTTTGTGCACGGTCCGCCGGAATCCAACTTTGGACATACGGTTGGGTTCGTATCGAAAAACCAGATCTGTAGACATGTAGTTTGACGACTTTAGAGACCATTGACTCTGGCACACTTTTCGGTGCAAAGCGGATCCAACGGCGGACATCGTTTTGGCCCAAAATTATCGTTTTGCTCCTGTGTCTAAAATTAGACTTAAGGACAGGCAATTCTAGCTAATTTGACTATTCTGAGAATATTGGTAATATTTATTTCAGCTTTCGGGGATAGTTGTACGGGTTTTGACTATTGTAGCACATTGAGTGGTTCAGATTGTCGGTTTCACCAGCAGAGGACCCCAGGCGAGTACAGTTTATTGTCTGCATTTTGATATTGATCTTTACTATATTTCATTGATTAGTCATTGGTTATGTAATTTTTATACTCTATTATAAATTGTTGAGTCGGGATTGAGAAGTACCAAGGATGTGTGATCAGACCGTAGACCGTGTTTATTTTCATGCAGTAGACCTCGTAGACATTGTTTATTTTTTGTAAGTAGACCTCGTAGACATTATTTATTTTCTGCAAGTACACCTCGTAGACATTGTTTATTTTCTGCAAGTAGACCTCGTAGACATTGTTTATTTTCTGCAAGTAGACCTTGTAGACATTGTTTATTTTCTGCAAGTAGACCTCGTAGACATTGTTTAATTTCTGCAAGTAGACCTCGTAGACCGTGCGGTATAGCACCCCAGACCGATCACATGTCAAAGGTACTTCTAACAGTTGGGGAAAGTATTTTTGTGTCTATTTATTGATATTGGTTTTCCGTATTTACTGTTTATTTTCAAAACTCATGATTGATGTCTAACCTCTGTTTTATAGTCATTTTTTTATTGAAATTGCATTCAGTGAATTGTGCTCGTTCCATTCTTGACTGGAAACCAACATTTTCAGGTTAGCCATGGATTCACTTAGCTTGGGGAGTGATGGGAATATTTGCAGACAAAAGCCTAGAGACTAGCTAGATAGTTGAGTTGTAGTCATTCTTTATTTGTACAAGTTTATATTTTTTTCTACAATGTAAAACTTGTGATTTATTGTAAGTTAAATTAATTATGTGAATGAGCATTATTTGTGATTTTGATCTTCATGGCCGTGACAGCGTTCTACCGCCGACACTGCGGCGTAGGCTGGCTTGGACACGTCTCGTATCCGTTAAAAAAAAATGGGTGCGGGTCGTGACAAGTTTTTGTGGTGGCCCATGCAGGTCAGTCTTTGCAAATCATGCGAACTCGTGATAGTACTTAAGTTAGTCGTACTATTGCGAGCCTGCGACTAGAAATGCTCATTCACGAATTAGAAATTAATTTAATTTACGAGAATGACTAGGACTAGGAGTCCCTTATACAAATTACCGATGGGTAGTCTAGGCCATGCAATGTAGATAAGGAGTTATTAGTGTTGATGGTTTGTCAAATCCCCATAGGTACACTATTATCTCTCGATATGACGACACGATCCAAAGTGGATAGATTATTCACTTGGTAAGGCAGGGCTTCATATAATTTATGATCTAACCTTGATGAATCGAGCAAATCCTTCTCTTTGCCTTTTAGACATCATTCTCATATCTTAGTCGAACTGCCTATTTAGTTTCTATTTGCCCTAGGAATTAATATTTTGTATAAATTCTGATTATTGTTATCTCCATACGGACCTCGAGTTAGTTTCGGTTCAAAGTTTTTCTCAATGTTTGAATATACATGGAATAGACATTAGAATGTTTGTATATCTTTTTGTCTTCAGTTATTTCCTCCCCGCTCAATCTTTTATTTTAAGGGTTGATAGGGCAAATATTTATGCCTTATTTCATAGTCAACTTGTTTGAATCTCTAGAAGTTCAGGGATTTATTTACAGATATAGTTACGAGAATGTTAGTTAACTCATACTGGCAGGACAGCAGCGCATTGTCGCCATTTATTTAAATTTTGGAGACTATGGATTCACTGCAGCCAGCAGCGCACTGGCGAGATACGACCCCTAGAGTTGAAATTAGATTAGAAAAATATCGGTTATAGAATTTTGCTAGAAATATGACTAGTGGTCCACTCTTGATCGTAGTTATCCTTGAGCCAATATTGGATAGAGTTAAGTAATGTTCGATTTGTATCATATTTGAGTTACGAAACCAAGGGTTTACCACAGCCCGATTTTACGGGCGAGGCGTAGTCCTCGGTGAAAGGACTTCAGACGTGATTACAAATTAGGGATACTATAGAGGATAGGACGGTGCCCTGTATGTCTATAAGATCCAAAGCCAATAGTAGTGGAAGTCTGTGAGATTGGGTAGCGTGTCTCCCGATCTAGCATTCCGTGGTCCTTGTGACCTATTGACGAGGATATTGTTTGATGCCAATAGGTTTACCTAGAATATAGAATTCAGAAGTCCATAAACCATTAGTCGACCAAGGCCTTAAGGATAAGATGATAGTAGGAAGACTGTATAAGCAAGAACACCGGGTAAGGTTTGATTCTCACGAAACTCGAACTACTTGTGCTTTCTTTCAAAAATCTCGCATAATTGCATTCGACTATATTAACAAACGCTGCTGTTTCAGCTTACTTTTGCAAGCTCACTCTATTCTCGAGCTTGATTCGAGGCATATGTTTAGTGGGGACGCCTGCTAACATATTGTCTAATCAGAATTGATGTATTACGGTCTGATCAGCCGTAGTGCACTCGGTTCGCTCTCCCTCTTATTAACCTACGTGGATTAAGATATAGACGTCTCTAGGATCTCATCCGCGACTGCTTTGACAATCCCTCTTGAATTATACATTCGCCTTTGAATCACGAAATTGTATTCAACAACATCTCCCTTGAATTCTATTATTTTTGTCTTTTACTGATTTGGAAAGACGGAAGCTCATAATTGGTAGAGAGATACAGAGTATTCCCATGGCTATGATAGTTGTATACACAAGTGTAGCTACCATCGGCCAGCCATGTGACTAGAATCTTGCCTTGAGTTACTCATTCTCCTCCCGACCCTCAAACTACTATTGGAACCCCTAGCCATCTAAATTTGAGAATGATTAGGGTTTACCAATGGTCAAAACGCCAACCTAGGAGACTACCTATTCTCCAGAGACCAGATGTTGTGAACCTCAAATTATTTGTTTGAAGCTTACTTCAACTAGAACCCTTGTGACAATAGTCTGGCAGGTTTGACACCAATAGAAATTCACGACTCAGTTGTTAGAAATTTTGTGCCTTAGAGTTGGTTACCCCGTCGATAATTCTAGTATACTATAGACTTGTAGATCATCCTATTTTGTTGACCAAGTGTCATTGTACACACTCGTTCTCCATTTATTGAGGAACGATCCTTGATTTGACTTATATCTACCGTATTCCGATATGCCGTGCCTTATTCCCTATTAACAAAGAGTCGAGGTACAGTATCCGGACTTTAGGAACCCTCTAACCTCAATATTCCTAAGACCATGTCCTATTTTTAAGGTGGGTAGACTGTAAGCCTTCTAAAATTTTTGGGATATACGAGGATTTTTGATTTATTAGAATAACTTCGATAGGATGATGATTAGTACCCTTGGACTCCCACTTTTTATTTAGATTATTTTGTGTCCCCGACCGTGTCATTAATATTCGGAGCACGAGGCCAGTTGTTACCTTCCAACAAAATTCATATGCAAGATCTAGACGAGTCCACCTTCATCTAGGTATATCATGTCCCACTCAAACCCGTTCTCTTGTACTCTATTTTTATGGTACGACTTTCAGGACAAAAGGACTAGCTATAACCCTTACCACAATACCGGTACACTTTTCGACTTCTACTAGAGCCTCAACCTCGACTCAATTCATTCGATCCAATATATGGTTGTGATCTACTCGAAGCCCACTACGCACATGCCACTAGTGTGCCACCCAATTGAGGCCTCATGTGCTACTTAAACACAAAAGTCTTGGAAGGCGCATTTTTGGGCTTCAAGAACCTAGCGACCAACCTGACTGGCAACTAGCTCAATCTCCTGGGTAGAAACCTATTCTAGGATACCCTAACCTAGTAGGAATAGTTTTATCATTAGGATCTCGTCTAGTCCATATAGATTTAAAACCCAATGTTCATCCCACCAACGACTGATGTCCGAATAGAGAACCCATTAAGATCACAATCTTGATTTCTCAAGTTCCGTTCCGTTATGGAACCTTGTTTGAATTAGAATTTCATGAATGAAACTTCTGTATTGCACTGATTGCAAGCCCCTCTAAGAAACAAAGGGTTCTTCGAATTAGCAAGTGACTAGACTAGAGTAGCCCAATCTACCAAATAAGTCAATGGTTCGTAAACTTTCTACCCGCATCATTGGAAACTCTCTACCGCTCTTGAGACTTCATATTTGCTCTCGATTATTCTTCCTTACCATCATGTCCTTCCTATTTTTGGAGCGATGAATGGTCATGATTAATAGAATTTATCGATATCTCTTAGCTACTTGCGTAAATTTGTTGCTTATTAAATTTTGGGGTTGCTTGGTAAATATGAGAGGATTATAGATACCATGTCTTAGATATCTAAGGATAATGACTGTAGCGACTTGATGGAAGGTATAAAGTTTTAGTGACATACCCTTGAGGGAGTAGCGTGACCAAAGGTGGGTAGAAGTTCTCAAGTATTCGAGGTTATAAAATATTTTTGAGAAATTAAACTTGAGGAGATTAAGGTGATAGTAGACTTTGATTTTTAAGGAATAGTTATGAATAAGAATTTCGAGGATAAAATTACTTTTAAGGTGGGTAAATTTGTAGCTCCCCTTTCCGAAATTTTTTGAAAACATTTTATTTATTTAATTGAGTTAAATGGTGATTTTTAGATTTTATAAATACTTATTTTGTTAATTATTACGGTAGATGATTTTAGCCATGGTTGAGATTTGGAGTACAAGGTGACTAGGAATCGTGGCACTGATAGTGCAGTGGCGTGCCTAGACTAGTGTATTAGCCATGCCAAGGAAGGTCGAGCCATAGTGATATCCTAACTAGGAAAACCAGGCCGAGTTGCGACTTAACCCTTACCGAAGACTTATTTAATTATTATTTATATTATTGAGTTTGGGAAAACCGACTATACCAGTTTAGCCCGGACTGGACCTGAACTGAACCCAAGTCCGGGTAGTCCTGTGGCACGTCCAATGACAATCGTGTTGGTGGAATTGGGTAAGAGGGTATTGTATTTCATTTAACGATTTAATGTATATTGCAAGGTATTCGTATTTAAATATTATAAATATTATTACTAGTTGATATTTAATGATAATTGTATAAAATAGGTTTTGGTACAATTTTTGGGATTATTAGATTGTACGCCATGGTATATACACCCTTGTTGATTTATAAAATTCGTTATTGTTATTATTATTATTATTATTTTATTATTAATATTAATATTATTGAGGAAGTTATTATATAATAAAATTTTATTATTATTGGTTATGTTATTATTATCAAATAATTATTTATAGGACAATTATAAGATGCTTGCACAGTTACTGTGAACCAAGTAACATACGAGTATAATGTGTTACCAATACTACTCGTATTATTAGGTAATTATAATTTGTATTCTTACTATTATTATTGTTAGTATTGACGTTATTGTTAAATAAATTAGTTACCATTAGTTGGTTATTATTTCATTGTCAAATAGATTTATAGATATATACGCGACCATAAATACTCTATATTAGATAGAGATAATACTGATAATTTATTGAATTTTTATGAGTATTTATTATATATAAGAGAGATAGAAGTATAGCTATATAGATATATAAGGTTATTAGATAAATGTAAGGGTAAATATGTATGTGTGTAACCCCAGCCCAGCAATAGCAGGCCCAACCCGAGAGCCCAGTACTGGGCTAATCTGTAACCGAGCAGGAGAACAAACCGTCCCCCCGTGCGACTATTTATTGAAACGATAGGAGAGAGGGAGATCTCTCGACGAGAACCATCAAACCCTAAACCTAATCTCGCGACCTTCTCCAGCCCCGCACGCGCGCGCCCCGCAGCGGGCCGGCCGTCGACGACCAGCCAAGCTACGGCCAGGTCCGCGCGACCACAACGCCGAAACAGAGCACGGAACGACAGCAGCACCCACACTGCACAACCCCGACTTCGTGCCCGATTCTCGCGCTGCACGCTCCACCGTTTCGCGTCTCGTCTTCGCAGGTAATCCGACAACCTTATCCTCTGTTTCTCCCTTCAAATTGATTCCATCGCCATGCGCCAGATTCTTCAGAAATTCGATCCAAAGATCGAGAAAAATCTCGAAATTCTGAATATAGAGACTGTCCCAGAGTCCCCAATTTGAGTCCCGATTTCTTGCAAAGCAGTGATCGATTTTGAAATCTATTTGAATACACTTTTAGACAACATGTAGGACTTCGAATCCCTTCTTGCGGAATTTGAAATCATCGACTTTGCGTCGAGAAATCGAATCCCAAAGTTTCCCAAAAACCTGTTTTAAAAACATTGAAATTCATCCACACGACGTGCGTCACGCTAATACGGACGACGTGGTCGCGAACCGAAAGCCTCGAAAGCTGCGTAACGGTTTCGTGGTCGTGTGGGCTTTGACGGAATTCAAATTGGTCGCGTGTGCGCGACGAATTTGATGCGTATCCGTCAAAATTTACCGTATCGTGCACTTTGTAAATTCTCCAATTACTTTGTGCACGTTCGTCAGATCGAGACGAAACTTGTGCCAATAGAACCGTATCATTTTTTTGGTCCTGCATGCCAAGTTTGGTCCAAATCTGAGACAGTCGAATCGAACGTCGTTTTGCGGGCCCCACGGTCCCACTCAACGGGCGATTTTGTGCACGGCCTGTCGGAATCCAACTTTGGACATACGGTTGGGTTCGTATCGGAAAATCAGATCCGTAGACATATAGTTTGACGACTTTAGAGACCATTGACTCTGGCACGCTTTTCGGTGCAAAGCGGGTCCAACGACGGACATCGTTTTGGTCCGAAATTATCGTTTTGCTCCTGTGTCCAAAATTAGACTTAAGGACAGGCAATCATAGCTAATTTGACTATTCTGAGAATATTGGTAATGTTTATTTCAGCTTCCGGGGACTGTTGTACGGGTTTTGACTATTGTAGCACATTGAGTGGTTCAGATTGTCGGTTTCACCAGCAGAGGACCCCAGGCGAGTACAGTTTATTGTCTGCATTTCGATCTTGATTTTTACTATATTTCATTGATTAGTCATTGGTTATGTGATTTTTATACTCTATTATAAATTGTTGAGTCGGGATTGAGAAGTACCAAGGATGTGTGATCAGACCGTAGACCGTGTTTATTTTCATGCAGTAGACCTCGTAGACATTGTTTATTTTCTGCAAGTAGACCTCGTAGACATTGTTTATTTTCTGCAAGTAGACCTCGTAGACATTGTTTATTTTCTGCAAGTAGACCTCGTAGACATTATTTATTTTCTGCAAGTAGACCTCGTAGACATTGTTTAATTTCTGCAAGTAGACCTCGTAGACCGTACGGTGTAGCACCCCAGACCGATCACATGTCAAAGGTACTTCTAACAGTTGGAGAAAGTATTTTTGTGTCTATTTATTGATATTGGTTTTCCGTATTTACTGTTTATTTTCAAAACTCATGATTGATGTCTAACCTCTGTTTTATAGTCATTTTCTTTATTGAAATTGTATTCAGTGAATTGTGCTCGTTCCATTCCTGACTGAAAACCAACATTTTCAGGTTAGCCGTGGATTCACTTAGCTTGGGGAGTGATGGGAATATTTGCAGACAAAAGCCTAGAGACTAGCTAGATAGTTGAGTTGTAGTCATTCTTTTATTTGTACAAGTTTATATTTTTTTCTACAATGTAAAACTTGTGATTCATTGTAAGTTAAATTAATTATGTAAATGAGCATTATTTGTGATTTTGATCTTCATGGCCGTGACAGCGTTCTACCGTCGACAATGCGGCGTAGGCTGGCTTGGACACGTCTCGTATCCGTTTAAAAAAAATGGGTGCGGGTCGTGACAGGAGGTTCCAAGAAAACAAGGCTCCAACCATCAACCCTTGTTCAATAATCCCTTCAGATCTGATCCATAGTTTGATGATTTCACATAAGTCTTCGGACCAGTATATGTCCACTAAGACTGGAGACATCCCTGCGGGGACTGAAACCTTAAGCTACCTGAGGCACGGCAGTCAGAGAATCTCAAGAGAAGCCTTACTGGCAGGCTTTCTTTCTCTGTGGCTGCGGAGATGGGTTGTGCCAGGGATCAGCACAGCAGACAGAATTCACCGAAACGTATTGTGGCCGGTAGTACGTTTGGTGTTCAAGGTCAGAATCAACCTGCTATCGGCAATGGTGTGTCGAATAAACGCAGGTTTGCGGACGTTTGGTGAGGAACTAATCAACAATGCTTCTCACCGAAAAGAATTCCCAAGGGTGGAGATGCCCTGCACTTATCTGATGGGCTGGCTACTGCATCATAACTGTAGTTTGTTGCCACCGGGCCCTGGAGATAATGTGGAGGTCTTCCTCCAGAAATTCAATAAAGCCACGTGGATTGCAACTACAGTGGCTGATACCCGGGCAGTATTAAATTACTCTCATGAATAGAACTTTTTCTGCACAAGACCACAAGTTCCAGCCGACTGCCTCGGTGTACAATTTGAAGATAGAGGGGAAGGGATGACTTCATTACCTGTGCCAGTTTTCAAATGGCTAATATGCATCAGACCCTCACATCTGATATACAGGAATGAAGACAACTGTGCGTTTGAACCGTATCTACCAAGTCGGTTCGCTCGCCAGTTTGGATATGACCAACTTCATGTTGGTAATCCCTCCACCAGCTTCTACCATTATGGGAAGCTAATTGATGGTGCAAGAGCCTGGAGATACTTTAGCACTGCTTGTACCGGTGCTAAATTCAGAGTATCCACTGCTACAAGTACAACCGAGCTACGAATATTTTATACGTATGCTTGCTTTTATGCATCCATTCGCTCATTCGTACGAGGCTACAATATGAAGGGGAGTCTTCGATGGCCCAAGGAAGGAAATGTCGAAGAACCAGTCAGGGTACCTTCAGACATACCCGATGACGCTGCTGTTCCAGATGAATATCTGGAAGTAATCCCTACGGGAGTTAGGGAAATAGCTGCAAGACCAATTATTATCAGCAAAAACCAGAAATGGAAATCAGGTGCAGCTGTTACCCTTCTAGAGAAGACCCTCCCAGAGAAGAAGAAGAAGGTTACTATCAAAGGGCCTTCTAGACAGAGAGCCGCTACCCCAGAGAGTGACACTCCAGTCGAGGAGCCTCAACACATTGCATCTTCTTCAGCTCATCCTGGAGAAGGATCTTCGGCATCCCAACCAGCAGCATCAACAGAAGGTGTGGGGTCCTATCTCCTGGACGCCTTAGCTCCCCACTTCATCTGACTTTGCCACAAAAGGCAAAAGCTTTTGAGAATATCGCCACGACACATACTATTGATCCAGGAATCACCACATCAGATGAACCGGCTCTTGCCTTCGATGATGAGGACTGGGATCAATATTATGACAAACTTTTGGAACGTCCTGCATCTACTCCAAGTAAATATAAATTACACAAAATCTATACAAAATTATGTATTATGATTTTGTATATTAACTTATTTTGCTTAAGTTTTTGTAGGTGTTATCATTGCAACAAAGCCTATTGCTCCTCCTCCTCAAGAAACTATTTATGAGGAAAATACGGAGTCTGAGGAAGAGGATTCTTCTTCAAAAGACTCTTCTCAAGAAGAATGTCCTCCATCTCTGGAGGTACAACAAGTGCTTCCAGTAGAGGCCCAGCCAGAATTGCCTTCTCTCACTAAGGAAGGAGAAAAAGAATAAACTGTAGAAGAACCAACTGCAGATGAAGAAGCAGCTGTTAAAGAAGAAATATACTTCAATGAAGAAACAGTTGCAGGAGAAACAACTGCAACTGAAGTATTCGCAGAGCTTGAAGAGTCGGTAGCCAACAAAGGTGATGAAGATATAGTCGACCCATCAACTGATGCTGAAGACGTTGTAATAACATCCTCTGTTATTGCTACTGATCCAGCACAATTTCTTGAGAAGGCAGTACCTGAACCGGAGTCAGTTACTATGATCACCATTCCTCCTACAACAATCACCGCCACTGAAACTCAAGTTGTTTCGACTCCAGAAACGGCTGGAGTAAAAAGTGCTGAAGACATTATCCCTAAAGCTTCTGGGGATCAGTTAGACATGGTAGTAGCGACAACATTGACTTCATCTCAGTCTGCTACCAAAGCAACAACATCTGCTCCTAGTCTTCAGAAAAGGGATCTGGTAGAGCTCGCTGCGACTCCGAGCTCGAATGCAGAAATGAATCTCTTAGTTGAGATCCATACTGAAACCTTATATAAAACTTTAGCAGCCTTAATCAAGATGGTCTTAAAGAAAGGCCTTAATTATGAAAGCTTGAAGGCTGCCATCGCTCTCATGATCAGAAATGTCGCCATGTTCAATGATGCAGAGAGAGCAGCGGCATTAGAGAAGGTAATAGAGGGACTTGAACAGCCCATTAGAGAATATCTAAGGTTGTCAAGTGAAACTATTGAAAGTCTCATCCAAACCGAGTATGATGCTTTATCAGCTGAATATATCGCTCGGGAGACTACTTTCAATGAATCTCTCCAGAACTATAGCAGTGAAGTTGCCAGAGAAAGAGCTTTATTGAATGAAACCAAACCTCTGTTGGAGATGCATAAAGAAGCCTATGAGACTTCAAACATGAGAATTCATCAGCAAGATGATAGAATTCGTAAAATTGAGGCAGAGTTGGCTCGCTTAAAGGCTGAAAGAGAGCAGATAATTGCGGATCGAGACCAACATCTGACGCAGAGCTCAATTTTGGAAGAGAAGGTTTTCGGTGTTGAAGCTGTCATTAAAACCCTTGATGATGCCAAAGATAAAATGATAGCTACTTTCGCCGAATTCTTCTATCTTTGTACTCCAGAAGCTCGACGCACCATAGCTACTGCAACTGTGTCGAGCTCTCGTGAGAAGCGTCTAGCAGAGCTACAAAAACTACTCGAAGATGTATCTGCTCCACCTTAGGCATTTTTGCATTTAATACAGAATTTTGTATTCTTCTGTCTTTTTTCATTCTATAATATTTTCAAGAAATGAATGAAATATTTGTTTTTGACCCTATTATTTATTTTGAATTTAAACAATAGGTATGAGATAGAAAACACTTATCAGAGGTAATATGGACATGACAATTCTTCTAAACTCAATAAATTATATCTATCCAGAGGTAATGTGGACATGATAGATAATGAATCTTGTTTTCTGTTTAGAGTATACGATACTATCAGAGGTAATATGAACGTAACAGATCGTAACAACTCAAAGAAAAATAGATTAATATCTATTCAGAGGCCATATGGACATGATAGATAAGAAAAAGAGTAGACTTAATATTTATTTAGAGGTTATGAGAACATGATAAATAATAAATCTTTTTTTTAATCAGCTAGTAAGACAGAAGATCAAAATTCTCTTTTAGGAGAACAAATAATCAGCTTAACCAAACCTTGGTAGCTGGAGAATAAAGAAGAAGTTCAGACATAATATTTCTTCAAGAATTTGCCATTAATTGGCATCATAAGCAAATCTCTATTAGGTTTAGATAACCTATAGGCACCATTAGAGAATACTGTCTCGACTACATAAGGACCTTTCCACTTTTCTTGGAATTTCCTTTTGCTCTTATGAGTCATCACCATCGGTCTTCGAACAGCTAGAACTAGTTCACCGACTTTGAATACCATCTCTTTAATTTTACGATTGAAAGCTCGAGATATGCGGGCTTGATATAGCTCAATGTGCTGTTGCGCTTGAAGACGCTTCTCGTCTGGACCTTCAAGTTCTTAAAGTCTCAACCGATCATTTTTCTCTGTAGTTAGCTTATTAGAAATGGCTATTCTAAGAGATAGAATCTTGATTTCCAATGGAAGAACAACCTCACATTCGTAAACCAGTGAGAATGGTATAAAACCAGTAGGAGTTCGGACTGTCGTTCGGTAAGCCCATAAACATTCTCCAAGTTTCTCATTCTAATCATGTTTATTAGAAGAGATAAATTTTTTGAGAAGTTTAATGATTGTCTTGTTGAAAGCTTCGGGGAAACCATTAGCAGCTGGATTATAAGCTGTAGAAGCTATATTTTGGATCTGATTCTTGTCACAGAATCGATAAAATGCCTGACTGGCAAATTGGGGTCCATTATCATGAATTATCCTTCGGAGAATCCCGAAACGATAAATGACATGGTGTTTGATGAAGCTAACCATATTAGATGTTTTTACTTCAACAAGGGAAATCTCTTCTGTCCATTTAGAGAAATAATCCATTATGGCCAAGATAAACCGATGTCCCTTGACAGAAGGAGGGTTAATCTGACCAATAATATTCATGCCCCAAGCTTCGAAGGACCAAGAAGCTGCTGTAGGATGTAAGAATTCAGAAGGTTGGTGAATAAAATCAGCATGAATCTGACATGCTTTACACCGTCTGGCATAATCCACAGCATCTGCTATCATGAAAGGCCAATAATACCCCATTCTTCGAATACGGTCCTATAATTTCAGACCCGGTTGATGAGCACCGCAGACACCATTATGAGCTTCATGGAGTGTTTGTTTAGCTTCACTCTTAGAGAGACAACGCAGCAAAAGTTCGTCGTAAGAACGACGACATAACATATGTAAAGAAGAATCATAGTAGAATCGAAATGATCGTCTCTTGATTGATGCAGCTTCTTTTGGATCTTCAGGTAAAATCTCATGGACCGCATAATCAATAAATGGACTTCTCCAATCCCTTTGTTGAGAACTTGATTCTGTAGTATAACTTTGTTAAATATTTAAATTATTCTTTACACAGAATAGATCTCTATCTAATAAAGTAATGGTGTTTTGTCTTCTAATTGGAACAGCTAAGTCTGCAGCTAAACTAGCAAGAGCATCAGCTTCCAAAATTTGAGAACGTGGAACGAATTCAATGAAAAATCCTTTGAATGAAAGGACCAATTCGATTACCACTTGATGATAGGGAATGAGGTCAGGATTTCTGACTTCATATGTCCCTCTGACTTGATTAACAATCAGTTAAGAGCCTCCATAAGCTTCCAGGAACTCAATGTCCAATTGTTTTGCTACTCGGAGACCAATTAGCAGAGTATTATATTCTGCCACATTGTTGGAGCATGGTTCATTAAGAGAATAAGCACGGTATATGACCATTTTATCAGGAGAGACCAAGACAATACCTACTCCGGAGACAATATTGCCTTTAGGTCCAACCCGTGATGCTCCATCAAAGTATAGTTGCCAAATGTCATCCTTTAAAGTCATGTTGCAATCCATGACTTCATCTGGATTGTCCTCATAAAGCTTAGATGTTTCAGGTATAGGGTGAGCTGCTAAGAAATCAGCTAACGCTTGACCCTTCACTGATTTTTGAGGTACATAGACCATATCATAATAAGTAAGCAACATCGCCCAGGTGGCTAACCTGGAATTAAGAATGCTCGGTTTTCTCATCAATACCCGAATAGGATTTATTCTGGATATGACATGAATAGTTTGTCCGGACACATAATTTCGTATCTTTTGAACAGCAAAAACTAAGGCCAGACATTTTTTCTCCACAGGAGTATACCTGTGTTCAGCTCCGACCATCATTCGGCTAAGATAATAAATTGCTTGTTCATGACCTTTATCACTTTTTTGTACAAGAAGAGCACCAAGTGAATGATCCAAGGCTCGAACATAGAGCAAAAATGGTCTTCCCACTACTGGAGGTACCAGAACAGGTAGATTTGTAAGGTATTGCTTGATGTCATTGAAGGCTTTCTGACATGCTTCATCCCAAACAAATGATACACCTTTCTTTAATAGACGAGAGAAAGCTTGGCATCTCCCAGAAAGATTGGATATAAATCTCCTAATATAAGCAATACGACCTTGGAAGCCACGGAGTTCTTTTACATTGTGTGGAGGACGCATTTTAAGAATCGCTTTGATTTGGTCAGGATCAACGTGGATACCTGGAGAAGTGATGACAAATCCCAAAAACTTGCCACTAGAAACCCCTAAGAAAGACTTAGTAGGGTTCATCTTTAGTTGATATTGATGCATCAACTCAAATACTGTCTTCAAGTCTTGAATGTGATCATCTTTTGATCGACTTTTGACAGCAATGTCATCCACATAACATTTAACTATTTTTCGTAGATGCTTTTGAAAGATATTGCTCTTGGCCCGTTGATACGCAGCACCGGCATTTTTCAGACCAAATGGCATAACCGTATGGCAGTAAACCCCAAGGGGTGTACGGAAAGCGGTATTCTTTTCATCTCCTGGATGCATCTTAATTTGATTATATTCTGAAAATTCGTCCATGAAAGACATGCGTTCAAAACCACATGTATTGTTTATCATGACATCGGTAATCAGAAGTAGAAATTTGTCTTTTGGACAAGCTGCATTAAGATCCCAAAAATCTATGCAAACTCAGACTTTTCCGTTTTTTTCATAACAGGAACAATGTTGGCAACCCAGTCTGGGTGTTGTTCTTCACGAACAAAGCCACATGTGATCAGCTTTTTGACTTCTGCTTCAATTGCATCCATCATATCTGGTCAAAAATGTCTTTGCTATTGTTTTACAGGCTTGGCATTAGGAAGAATATTAAGTTTATGAGTAGCTACTTTAGGATCTAGACCCGGCATATCCTCATAACTTCATGCAAAGATATCAATATATTCTTTAATCAGCTGTATCAACTCTTCCTTTTCATCTTCAGAAAGGTTTTTACTGATGAATATTGGCTTAGACGTAGTTCTGTCTCCAACGTCAATCTAGACAATTTTATCTTCTGTAGGTGGCTGTCGCTGTTCAAAATGAAGCTCCCACTGAGTGTCAATTTGTTGTGCCCAAGGGTCATTTTTAAATGGCTCAGATTCACCATCAGTTTGAACCATGTTGACTGAGAATACGCATTCAGGTTCATCATAATAGTTTCCTCCAGAATATGAGGATTGTAAGACACTGGAAGAAAATTCTTCTTCCATATCTTCTTTGTACATGTGGGGTGTATCCTATTCGATGAATTGGATTTCTTCAGAATCTGAGGATTGTGAAGAACTTGAAGAAAATTCTTCTTGTATATCTTCGTTAAACATGTAGGATGGATCGTGTCCCAACCCATGACGAGTTTTCTGGTAAAATGGATCACCACATAATGGTAACCGTCTACCTTTGCCTTTATTGAGACCTTGCATAGTCTTTAAATCATATCCCATATTCTGGATAATCTTAAGAGATTGTTGACTGTACTTGTCAATTCGGATTCTTCCTTTATCTTTCTCTCTGAGATCATCTGTCTGAGTAACAGGGATGTTTCTAGCCAGACCAAACATAATTTGGTGCTTGTTTTTCTTATTAGACAGAATCACAAAATAAGATTCTTCGTGACGTCTATAAGCTACACAAGCTTGTGATGAAGCGGCTACAGGTAGAAGATATGGAGAAGATGTTAAGAACCTTTGAGCATAAGGTCCAACATCGACATGAGAAGGAAAGGAATTTTTCTTATGATTAATATATAAGGTTTCCTCTGTATTTATGTCATTTTTATGTTGATGGCTTTGATCATCAGCAGATAAAGTCATTCTTTCAATGAATTTGACAGCCATATACTCCAAAAGAAAATCTTTATTAATATGAGAAAGTACAGAATGATCAATATTTACATCATTTACAAACTGACCACTACGCTTTGGATTGATCATTAACGGACCGTCATCCGTCTTCAGCATAGACTTGCCAAGGTTGATAATCAGTGGTTTTGGATCATTTGTACGAGAAGTATGTCCCTTGACTTTGATCATGAGAGGTTGAACTTAGCTTCTGACTGGAATTTTCACAGATTCCTCAGATGAAGCTCGAGTTCTTCCTTTAACCTTGATCATCAGAGGTTCCTCATTGACAGGTTGGGGTTGGATTCGTCCTTTGACTTTAATCTTCAAAGGCTGATCTTCTAGAGGATCTTCATTGATAGATTGATCTTCTGCAGGCGACCGATCTTCAGCCATATCAGATATTTCTTTTACCTGCTCCTGTTTATAGAGTATTGAGTCAGAGAAATAGGCTTCAACACCCTTAAAAGGATTGATATCTGCAAATTCGGTCTTCACAACCCCTTGAGAATCCACATACTTGAAGCATTGGTGGAGAGTTGAAGGCACAATGTTATGCTCATGTATCCACGGTCTTCCAAGAAGGATGTTGTAAGATACATCTGAGTTGATAACATAAAAGGTCGCCATAGTTCGAAGATCACCTTTCTGAATCTTCAGACGAATCTTTTCCAATGGTTTCCTCTTTCCAGAGTTGAAACCAACTATTGTTGCACTAGTGTAAGTCAAATCACTAGTAGGAATCCTCAAGGGTCGTAGCATACTCTGAAGAATACTGTTAATAGAAGACCCAGGATCAATATAAATCCTGTCAATTTTAGTAGATTCAATATACCCTGTATAACACAGAGGCATGTCATGTTTATTATGCTTCAACAACATATCTTCTTGTGTGAAGGTAATGTTAGGAATTGCTTCCATCACACTATGACATTGTGGACACGATACTGGTATATTGTCAGGACTCTTGAGTTGAGCTAAGCATGAGTCTGCTTGTAGAAAAGCTTCGCTCAAAGTTTTGTGACTTTTTTTAGAAAGACGAAGCAACTCAAAGATAGAGAGTCTAGCCAGAAGTATTAGCTAATTGGGCTAGAATATCGAACTTGTAGGGTTTCATCACTATCCCTTGATTTGAAGCAGATTTTAATGGGACGTCAAAGCGTACTGCTTTCTGTTTCCCTTTTTCAACCACAGATGGTTTAGAAGGCCTTGCCTCGGCAGGAACAGGAGATGGTTGAGCTGGAAGTGTTTCAACAATGTCATCTGCTTCTTTAGAAGTTCCCTCATAATCTTTGTGGTACTCTTTACCAGATCTGGTACCAGCAAAGGTTTCTTCTTCAGACTTAGGAGAATAAAGTACCATATTACAGGTTTTGTTCTTCTTTCCCTTAGACTTCTTCTTGCAAGGATTTTTATGAGGGACCTCAAAATCCAATCCAACAGTGGATTTTTGACCTTGAATTTGTAAAGGAAGTCGCATTCCTTTATCATAGTTCAAGCCTTCTGCCTTTTGAAAGTCATAGCCAATCTTTTTCATGAGATGGACTGATTGTTGACTGTACATGTGAGTGGGTAGCGGACTTTCGATAGATGGTTCGACAGAAGAAGGAGGAACAGAAACTTCTGTAACCACATGAGTAGGAGTATTCGGGACAGAAGGAAAAATCCCTGTAAGAGCTTTCTCATAAGCAGCAAAGACTTGTTGTGCCCTGTATAAAGGGATACTATTCATTGCTAACCATTGCTGATGAGTAAGTTTGAGTTTGGTAGGAGAAGCCAAACTTGGAGGGCATATATTCAAACCCTTCAGTCTATCCTCTAAAGGAATGCCATCCCAAAGATGATCCAAATCATCATGATCTGGAGTAACAATATGAGAAATTATATTGCAGGTTTTGACTTTTCTACCTTTCTTGGATTTTGAAGTTTTACCTTCATCTTCCATTTCAGGTACTAAATCAGGATGTACCCACATGATTTCACCATTTTTTAATGTGAGAGATAGTAATCCTTCATTTTGCTCTCTAGCTGGCGGAAGATTCACAATCTTCATTGTTGCCTTAAGAATTGGGATAATCCCATCTGGAACTTGCTGTGGAGGAAAATCTCCAAATTGAAGAGAAATCATATTAGTTATAACCGTATGCTCATCATTGGTTAAAGCGATGGCATTGGCATTTATCAACTCTTGGATTTTCTTCTTTAAGATATAGCAAGCCTTGGTAGGATGATTTATGTATCTATGATAGATACAATATTTGGGATTGTCAGTCAGATTCACCTCATTAGGTCTTTTTGGTTTTGGAATCTGGAGTTTGCCACTCTTTACAAGATATTAGAATATCCCTGGGATATCATTGTCATCAAAAGAGTATTCTTCTTTTGGCTTGGAAGACTCCTGATTATTTGGCGTCGTCTTGGGTTTTGAAAGAATAACCACTAGGGTTTCCTTCCCATTCCCATTACGATTGCCGGAATTATTACCTGAAGAGGCTTTCTTTCCTTTATCTTCTAAGGCAAAAATCATCCGATGTTCACGAGCCAATCTACCATTGGTCTCGGCTGAAACTGCTGCTATAATGAACGAGGCCCAATCTGTGAATTGAGAGCCTGTAAAGGCAGCAATAGTTGGTCGCAGATTCATCTTGCATGTATCAATCAATGCTGAATCTAGCGTACCAGGAGGCATTTTCAAAGTTGCCTGTCGGAAACGTTCGATAAACGTCCGAGTACCTTCCTTCTCCTTTTGTTTGATCTCTATTAAGGAGGACATATTCATGTCCATGCCTCCTTCATAGAAGCGAGAGAGAAACATTGCTTTAAATTTGTCGAAAGACGATATGCAATTGTCGGGTAGACTGCGATACCAGTCATAAGCTGAACCCATCAAACACCCGATAAAAACTCGGGTGAGAAGAGCATCATTCTTTTGCAGATGCACACTCATAATATCAAAGTAATTGATATATTGACTAGGAGAGGCCTTTCCATCAAATAACACCATAGACTGTGGCTTGAATTTTGGAGGAAAAGGTACATCATTCCAATGAGGAGGATAAGGTTGCTTAATCCCTAGCCTCTGGAGCTGATACTTCTGCTTCAAAACTTTAAACTGTGCTTTTAGTTCCCATACTGCTTGAATAGCTTCACTAGTTTGAGGAAGCACATTCGATTGAATAGTTGCTGGATATACCGTAACCCCCACCGGAGGTGGTACATCTTCTGGAATGATTGGATCTGGAGATGCAGAATTTTGATTGACAGCAGGCTCTTGACTAAGATTATTCAAAGGTATATCAACCCCTTGACTATCTTGAGTTTGTGCTGCTACCTGAACCGGTGTTACCACTACAGGCTGAACAGTTTGTTGAGTCATTATTATTTGATGCATACTTTGCATCATAGCAAGCATGTCCTTCAGTGATTGCTCAACTGCATAGAGACGTTGTTCTGTATTAGCAGTTGACGTCTCTGGTTCATCTCCTATAGCATAGGATTCAACCTCCCTTGAACATACAGAGGGATTGGTGTAGAGGTATGAATCAACACTATCAGTTTTTGACTCCAAAGATTGGGTACCCCCAGCTTCTGAATCTGAAGATTGTAACGATCTTTGAACTCTTGATCGAGTATTCTGATATACCCCTTCAAAAGTATCAAGGAGTCAGTTGAATTGCTGTTGGCTTGGAGTCCGGGACGAATTGCATCTTGGACGTCGTCCTATATTGATGTGAGATGCCATATTGACTGATGCATATGACAACTCATGTTCTTGGTCATCAACTTGTTGCTGAGGCACATTGTAGCTTAATCGATCAAAAACTGATCGTTTAGAAGCCGAACAGCAACATTTGATTACAATTTGGTGACACTCACAAAGGTGATTTTCTTTGGAGAGTATCACAGGAGATTTACTGTTTTTTATGCTTTTGTACGAGTAACTCGCGTAAATCAGAAGGAGTAGTCTTCTTTATTATGTTTGGGATAGAGAAACGTTTAGTCCCTTGTGTATAAAGAAGATTACTGGCTGTATTAGCAGAACCAAATTGTACATTTTTACGCGCTTGGAGTTGCGTGCGTAAATTTTGAGATTTTTGTGCACAAAGGACTCCATCAGCATTACGCGTAATCTGAAGGTTTGGTACCTTGCGTAAAGCAGTATAAGAAGGTTGTTGGTGGAAAACTGAAGTTTTACCAACAATAGAATTCTTGTTTTTACGTTGCTTGTATGCAGGCAAATTCACTTTAGATGCAAAGGCATCATTGTGAATTTTATCTACTCTGTCACCGACAGGAGATTTTTCTTTACGCTTAGAACGCAAAACATGAATATCTTGTAGCACCCACTTTTTGGAAATAAGGGTATTTTAGTCATTTTATGATTTTCTAGATACTTTTGGCTTGTGTTTGATTTAGCATTTGGTTTAACCTTAGAAAATCCATATTAGAGGCTAACCATGACATTTGATGATCATTTAGCTAATTAGAATTTATATTAGGCTTTGGTCCAATTTAGAAAGCCAATTGACCCTTTGTAGGCTATTTAATTAATTGGCCTTTTAAGCCTTTTTGTTAGTGGGCTTAAACTCAACTTAGACAGAGAAGAGGGGCCCATGAACCAACCCTAACCCTAGAAGGAATAGCCTAGCCGGCCAAATCAGGAAACCCCCTCCCTATATAAACAATTGCATTGGTTTTGACACCCCTTTTACAAAACCATAGTTTCTAACTCTCTAAAACCCTAACTTTCTCATCCGACCTCCGTTTCACCTCAAATGAAGTGCGTTGTGATCGTGGGAAGAATGAGAACTTGCTAGAGCATTGCTAGCAAGGAGTTGGAGGCGTTTGCTCAGTGGAAACTGGCCGTCTCATTGCTTGAAGAGTCTGTTTCATTGAGATTTCAACTCTCAATAGGTAAACACCTAAACACTATAGTTTTTCCTAATTTTTCTTCATGGTAGCATACATCTAGGTACCCTTGACCCACCCATGTAGTTTGGTAAAATTTTGTGTCTGTTTGATAGGCGTTTCGGACACGTATCGGAGTAGGGTTTAAGGTGTTCGATAGAATTATCCAAAGAATTGAAAGTTATTATTATTCGAATCTTTTTACATATTCTGTTAGCCCTAGATGTAGGGATTCCTAAACCCTAGTTTTGTGAACGATTTG
This sequence comes from Iris pallida, assembly GCA_029216955.1. Taxonomy (NCBI): domain Eukaryota; kingdom Viridiplantae; phylum Streptophyta; class Magnoliopsida; order Asparagales; family Iridaceae; genus Iris; species Iris pallida. The sequence continues at coordinate 24,804,789 of JANAVB010040619.1, forward strand.
ACACGTATCCGTATCCAAAATTGGACACACACGTGTTGTACGAGGACTGTGCGCGTGTCCTGCTGCTGCTGTGTCCGTTCTCGCTGGACACAGCGACTCGACATGTGATTTTTGGGTTATGGGTAGGGGCAAAATCTATCGTGATGCCCAACAAGTTTGGTTAGGTTTCGTGGGGATTCGAGAGAGAAATCGACACGGCATGGGTTTTGTACTATCGCGTGCGCACCCAGTATTGGCGTCGGATACGCGTATCGTACGACTTGGACATGCGTCGTGTGGCCAGTGCAGACACGTGGGCTAGTAGCCCTACATGTAGGCTACATGTAAGAGCGACCACGTGTCGTAGTTTGGTCTGTGTCGAGCCCTAGGTCGTGTGACACGCGTGCACAAGGATTGGGTTCCAGTTCTGATACTCGTGTATCTTGGACACTTCGTGTCCTATTCCTTGGACACAACGGCACCTGATTTGTATGTTCATATACACGAGACACTTTACCAACCTTTAGTTTCGAATATTATTAGGTTTTTAAATGGTTTTGGGTCATGTTAGTATTGGGTTTTGAGTTCCAGTTCCTGTTTCAGTATATTATTCTGTTCCATCATATTTTCGATGTAAATTCTGTATAAACCAAAGCCTATAGGTCCTATATTACCATATCTAGGAGATACCTACTAGTTTGCATAGTAGAGAGGGTTGTGTTCGAGTTGGGTTGGCATAGGGTTATTCAAGTATGTAACAAGATAGGGTATCATGTGAGATAGGTAAATTCCTATAACAAATATTGGGTTGGTAGGTTGATCATTGATTTAGGATTGATTTCAGTTAATGTCAAGATAGGTTTAGAGAGTAGGTATTATTGGAATTAGTTGAGTTTACAGGTTGTTTAGAGTAGGCTGAAATGGGTATGAGGGTGTTTTGTGATGAAGGATTGGGGAGTAGGCTAACTGCAGTAGCAGTTGCAATTAGGCCTACAACTGCAGCAGTAATAGCATGCTGCATAGCAGCAGTTGCTACAATAATAGGCAATTGCAGTGGAAGTAGTAGCAAGCATGCCTAAGTGCATGTGTCCAAGTGTGAGGGTGCATTGGGATGAGTCGTAAGGATTAGAATTTGAGATTACCTTGATTAAACTAGAAAACTTTCCAAGAGATATCCTAGCCTAGAGTTTTAGTAGATGTTAGTCTAAGGTATGGATAGTAGACATAGGGTATTGTGAGCTAGGGTAGTATTATGTGAATTACATTGGTTGTTAGGCTTATGCTCCCTTGGAAGCCTAAGATCACACCAACTCAACATCCAAAATCAACACTAGGACTAGTAGTGACAAAAAATTTGACTTATAGGCTAGTTGACCTAACTTTGACCTAGTTTGACTAGTCTGGTTGACCAAAGTTGACCCAAGGTTGACTTTGACTTAGATTGACTCAAATCATGTAGAATTTGCGTTGTAGGTTTTTCTTATGATATTTAGACTGTATTATGACATGTGGTTGTTTTAAATAGGATCTTATTACTCCAGTCCAGTCACTTTTCATCATCAGCAGTTCAGATTGCCAGGCGAGTACATTCTCTGATCTTTTCATACTTCTTTGGATATGTACTCTTGTTATAGACTAGTATACTTGATGCTGACACGATGTTCACACAGATTAGTATCCTTTGGATCTTTTCATGTGATATTATCCCCTCGGATACATCGAGTATGTCATGTTCATGTACTTTACCATGGTCATCATGTACTCCATGTATTCATATTTATCCATGTGCACTCATATGTTATTCATGTACACTCATGACCATATGAGTTCCATGTATACAGTAGTTGTTATCCATGTGCAATAACATAACATGCTTTGATCCTTGTGTATTGGTTGGGGACAGGAAGAGTGTAGTTGGTTATGTGATCATTATCCCCAGTAGGTATCCATGTGTATTCCATAGCAGTATCCATGTGCAACCCAAGCTGTTTACATAACCAATTCATGTTCTGATTCACGTAGAAGGTTACATCTCTCTATTTATCATATTATGTCTCAGCTTATATTTTCTCTCTTGTTGATTTCTCTTTACAACGATTCATGTATAATTTTCTATAGCTTGCTTTATATGTCCATTCCTGATATGAACTGTTGTGAGAGATATATGCTCGTTCCGTCCTGACTGGGCATGTTAAAATTTTTACAGGTGATGATGAGGAGCACTGTCCTACTTATTATGGCATTGGCCTAGATGACACTGTCGATGTAGACCCATAGAAGGATCCCACAGTCGCTGAGGACTTGCCTATATTCTAGCTGAGACTTAGTACTTTATTTGTATTTTCTGTTTGAGACTTTATAAGTTGTACTTGAGATTTATTCTGGTGGTTTACACCTAGACTTTTATTGTGACTCTTGGATCCTTTCTTCTATTCCATCTTAGTATTGTGATTGAGTTACTTATTATTTTACTCTTTATTCATAGCTTATTTAGACTGTGTTAGATATGGTGACTCAGGACAGCGTTCTACTGCCGACTCTGCGGCGTAGGCTGGGCGTTCGTCACTTTTCGTGCCCTTACACTGGGTGCGGGTCGTGACACTTTTTTAGTGGTGGCCCACGCAGGTCAGTCATAATCACAACTAGTGTGATTCGTAGTGGTACTCGAACAAAAGTATCATTACAGCCTGCAGTAGGATATAGGATAAGTTAAGGTACTCAATCACATTAGGAAAAACCCTTATCAATTCTTGTTGTTAGTTATCTCCTTTTGAAAACAATTGTCCTTCCTTGATAAATTCGCTTCTTTTTCAGTAATTGATTCCTTGTTTGATCTGTCTTCAGGATGGTGGAGACACGGTCGCAGCACTCTGGCTCCAGGGATACCACTGAGAGGATGGCTACTTCTCGTCCGACCCAGCAGGCTCCTGGGACCACAATGCCTCTTGTTCCAGCTCAGGTGGGCCCATCTGCTACTTTTGGGGGTGCTCCTCCACCAGTTCTGGAGACTACCCCAGGAGTGTAGGGGATGCTACCACTACCGCCCCAGGGGACAATTGATACGGTACAGTGTTTCGCTCTCATACAGCAGATGATGGAGATGCAGCGATGTCAGTCAGATGACATGAGGCAGGGCATTGATAATGCCCACCAGTTAGCGATGGTGGCAGTGGAAAGGGCAACTGCCCCACCCCAAGGAGGGCAGATTCAGCCATACCAGCCGAGGACTCCAGGTATTCAGGACTTCCAGAAGATGAGGCCGCGGGACTTCAAGGGTACGGAAGGTATCCTTTACGCGGACGACTGGATCGAGCACATAGAGGAGATTTTCCGTCTCGCAGAGATACCGGCTAGACTCCAGGTGGAAGAAGCAGAGAGTATAATGCAAGACCTTGCCCGCACTTGGTACCAGACCGACCCCATGGTTGGTACTACGGGGCAACCTTGGGATGCTTTTAAGAAGCTTTTCAAGGAGAAGTTCTTTTCCGATACTGCACTTGGCGCGTTGGAGACGCAGTTTGAGAACCTGGTTCTGGGGAACCAGACTGTAGAGGAGTACGCCGGAGTGTTCTGTCGCCTGGGCAGATTTGTGGAGGGCCTTAGTGAGATAGCGAAGGCTAGGAGATTCAGGAAGGGTTTGGTTAAGGAAGTCAAGTCCTTAACCAATAGCAACAGGAATGCTACATTTGAGGAGATTTAGATGGGAGCCATGGCAGCAGTAGATGATCTGGAGCTGAAGCAGAAGAGAGGTCGTGATTTCTATGCAGCCAGTGGCAATGGAGGACCAGCCAAGAAGCCCCATTTTTGGCAGCAACATCAGCAGAGGTCCTTCCAGCAGCAGAGGCTATTCCAGCAAGTACAGCAGAGACAGGGTCAGCAGGCACCGAGACAGCAGCAGGCTACCACTTGTGACTTCTGTAAGAAGCCAGGGTACAAGTAAAGTGAGTGTAGGAAGAGGCTAGGCAAGTGCCTACTCTGTGGTTCATCAGAGAATCAGTTGAGGGACTGTCCTGAGGCTTTCGGGCGTAAAGGACAAGAAGCAGGGACCAAGGCACCAGTGGAGCAGCAGAGGGGACCCTTACCGACTCAGCAGCAGAAGTTTGTTCAGCATCAGCAGCAGGCTAGAGGAGGCCAGCAGGGGCGAGCTTTTGCTATGGCAGCGGAGGATACCGAGGCAGTAGGCGATCTGATAGCAGGTTCTATTCTTATCGACTCTTTTCCCGCATTCGTATTATTTGATTCTGGTGCTTCCCATAGCTTGGTGTCTGTATCTTTTGCCATTAGACACCAGCTTTCTTCTGAACCTTTGCCTAGGACTTACAAGATCACGACTGGGGGTGGTATTATCCTCGTCAGTGATGTTTGCAAGGATCGAAGAGTAGTTTTGGGAGGCCGAGAACTGGGTGTGAGTCTGCTCGTGATGCCACTACCGAACTACGATATTGTACTCGGTATGGATTGGTTGAGCAGGCACCACGACAGTATAGATTGCCGCGGGGGTAGAGTTCTTTTCAGCATGCCAGGAGAGCCAGAGTTCGAGTTCACCAGGCGGGAGTCAGAGCAGAGCAGCAGAGTTTTCTGCGGAGCTTCAGCAGAGGAGCAGAGTGTGCCACATCCAATAATAGCTGAGTTTATGGATGTGTTTCCGGATGAGTTGCCAGGGTTGCCTCCGGACAGGGATGTGGTGTTCTCTATAGATTTGATACCCGGCACAGAGCCGATATCTCAACATGTCTATAGAGTGAATAATAGTGAGCTTGTGGAGCTGAAGAAGCAGGTAGATGAGTTGCAGGACAAGGGCTTCATCCGATCGAGTTCTTCACCATGGGTTGCGCTAGTACTCTTTGTACCGAAGAAGGATGGGCCGGTACGGATGTGTATCGACTATAGGGCACTCAACAGCCTCACGATCAAGAACAAGTACCCGCTGCCGAGGATCGATGACCTGTTCGATCAGCTGAGCGGAGCGAAGGTATTTTCCAAGATTGATCTGAGGTCAGGATATCATCAAGTGAAGGTGAAGAAGGAGGATATTCCGAAGACAGCTTTCAGGACTCGGTACGGCCAGTTTGAGTTCATGGTGATGCCGTTTGGGTTAACTAACGCCCCGGCAGTGTTCATGAATTTAATGAACAAGGTGTTCCACCAGTACTTGAACAAGTTCGTGGTGGTGTTCATTGATGACATTTTGGTGTACTCGAAGACCCCAGAGGAGCATAAGGAGCATTTGAGAGTGGTTCTGGAGACTCTCAGAAAGGAGCAGCTGTACGGCAAGCTCTCGAAGTATGAGTTCTTCTTGGATCGAGTTGATTTCTTAGGTCATGTGGTGACCGGAGATGGGATCTCAGTCGATCCAAAGAAGATCAGAGCAGTTGAGGCGTGGACAACACCGAGTTCAGTTGCAGAGATCAGGAGCTTTCTAGGATTGGCGGGATACTACAGGAGGTTTGTTCAGGATTTCTCCCGGATTGCAGAGCCATTGACTAGGTTGACCCGGAAGGACGCAGAGTTTGTCTCATCAGAGGTGTGTCAGGTTGCTTTCGATGAGCTGAAGAAGCGACTGACGACAGCCCCGATTTTGACGTTACCATCAGGATCAGACGGGTTCACTATCTACAGTGACGCCTCAGGGAAGGGTTTGGGTCGTGTTTTGCAGCAGCATGGGAAGGTGATTGCCTATACATCCAGGCAGTTACGTCCGCATGAGAAAAACTATCCTACCCATGACTTGGAGTTGGCGGCAGTTATCTTTGCTCTGAAGCTGTGGAAGCACTATCTATACGGAGAGCGTGTGGAGATCTTCACAGACCACAAGAGCTTGAAGTATGTGTTTACACAGAAAGAGCTCAACATGAGGCAGCGCAGATGGTTGGAGTTGATGAAGGACTTCGATATTTCATTGCAGTAACATCCAGGAAAGGCCAATGTGGTTGCCGATGCCTTGAGTAGGTATCCGGTAGCTATGTGCTTGACGATGGATCGTCATCTATTAGCAGATTTGGAGAGTTTGGGGATCGAGGTGATCGTGCCAGAAGTTCAGATGCAGATATAGGGCCTGCAGATTCAGCCAGACTTGATGGAGAGGATCAAGTCAGCTCAGTTCGACGATGTTACTCTGCGGTGCATCCGAGAGCAGGTTCGAGCAGGATTGGCAGATATGGAGTTAGTCATTGCGGAGGACGGCACATTGAGGCACGGTTCCAGACTGTGTGTGCCTAGCGGAGAGCTTCAGAAGCAGGTTATGCAGGAGGCCCATCGCTCTCAATACACTATGCATCCAGGTGCCAACAAGATGTATAAAGACTTGAAGGAGCATGTATGGTGGTATAGGATGAAGCGGGAGGTAGCACGCGTCGTAGCCAGGTGTCTAGTCTGTCAGCAGGTTAAGACGGAGAGGCAGAGGCCAGGAGGACTGTTGCAGCCATTACCCATTTCGGAGTGGAAGTGGGAGCACATCATGATGGATTTTGTTTCGGGATTGCCGCGTACACCAGGAGGGAAAGACGCGATTTGGGTCATCGTGGACAGGTTGACCAAATCGGCCCACTTTTTGCCATTCAAAGTGGGGATGTCTACGAAGAAGCTAACGGGGTTGTATATGCGGCAGATTGTCAGGATACATGGAGTTCCGGTGAGCATTGTCTCGGATCGGGATAGTCACTTTACTTCCTATTTCTGGCGGAGTTTGCAGATTAGTTTGGGTACTCAGCTCAAATTCAGTACTGCATACCACCCTCAGACGGACGAACAGTCGGAGAGGACTATTCAGACTCTCGAGGACATGCTGCGGACTTGTGTCCTAGATTTTGGAGGTTCTTTGGAGGACCATTTGTATTTGGTGGAGTTTGCATACAATAACAACTTCCAAGCCAGTATTGAGATGTCACCATTCGAGGCATTGTACGGACGTAGATGTCGTACTCCCTTGTCTTGGGATGACGTTGGAGAGCGAGCTTTATTGGGACTGGAGATGGTTGTTGACGCAGCCGAGAAGGTGAAGCTCATCAGGGATCAACTTCGCATGGCGCAGGACAGACAGCAGCATTGGGCCGACAGCCACCGAAGACCTTTGCAGTTTGAGGTATAGCTTAGACTTAGGATTAGAATCTTGTTGTTTGTGTTTTGTTGATTGTGTGTTTATTTTTGTTAATTGAGACCATGCTTGTGCTAGGTTGGAGATATGGTATTTTTGAGGATTTCACCGACTCGAGGCACTATTCGTTTCGGTGGAGGAGGGAAGCTTATCCCACGCTATGTCGGGCCTTTCGTTATCAGCGGAAGGGTCGGCGATGTGACATACAGACTGGACTTACCTTCTTCCTTAGCGGGAGTCCACAATATATTCCACGTATCGTAGTTGAGACGGTATGTGGCAGATCCTAGCCATGTGCTGGACCATTCTGAGATTGAGGTGGGACCTACTCTCAGTTATCCAGAGCAGCCTGTAGAGATTCTGGATCGACGGGAGAAGGTGTTGAGGAACCAGATAATACCATTAGTTCGCGTAGCATGAAGGCATCACTCCCCCGGTGAGTCTACTTGGGAGAGGGAGGATGAGATGCGCGAGCAGTACCCTTATCTTTTTCAGCCGTGAGGTATAATTTCTATCCTTCCTACTTATGCAGCTTGCTTTTAATTTTGAGGACAAAATTATTTTTAAGGAGGGTAGACTTGTAGCACCTACTTTTTGGAAATAAGGGTATTTTTGTCATTTTAGTCATTTTGTGATTTTCTAGATACTTTTGGCTTGTGTTTGATTTAGCATTTGGTTTAACGTTAGAAAATCCATATTAGAGGCTAACCATGACATATGATGATCATTTAGCTAATTAGAATTTATATTAGGCTTTGGTCCAATTTAGAAAGCCAATTGACCCTTTGTAGGCTATTTAATTAATTAGCCTTTTAAGCCTTTTTGTTAGTGGGCTTAAACTCAACCTAGATAGAGAAGAGGGGCCCATGAACCAACCCTAACCCTAGAAGGAATAGCCTGGCCGGCCAAATCAGGAAACCCCCTCCCTATATAAACAATTGCATTGGTTTTGACACCCCTTTTACAAAACCCTAGTTTCCAACTCTCCAAAACCCTGACTTTCTCATCCGACCTCCGTTTCACCTCAAACAAAGTGCGTTGTGATCGTGGGAAGAAGGAGAACTTGCTGGAGCATTGTTAGCAAGGAGTTGGAGGCGTTTGCTCAGTAGAAACTGGTCGTCTCATTGCTTGAGGAGTCTGTTTCATTGAGATTTCAACTCTCAATAAGTAAACACCTAAACACTATAGTTTTTCCTAATTTTTCTTCATGGTAGCATATATCTAGGTACCCTTGACCCACCCATGTAGTTTGGTAAAATTTTGTGTCTGTTTGATAGGCGTTTCGGACACGTATCGGACTAGGGTTTAAGGTGTTCGATAGAATTATCCAAAGAATTGAAAGTTATTATTATTCGAATCTTTTTACATATTCTGTTAGCCCTAGATGTAGGGATTCCTAAACCCTAGTTTTTTGAACGATTTGACACGTATCCGTATCCAAAATTGGACACGTACGCGCTGTACGAGGACTGTGCGCGTGTCCTGCTGCTGCTCTGTCCGTTCTCGCTTAACACAGCGACTCGACACGTGATTTTTTGGGTTATAGGTAGGGGTAATGTCTGTCGTAATGCCCAACAAGTTTGGTTAGGTTTCGTGGGCAGTCGAGAGAGAAATCGACACGGCACGGGTTTTGTACTGTCGCGCACGTGCCCAGTTTTGGCATCGGATATGCGTATCATGCGACTTGGACACGCATCGTGTGGCCAGTGCAGACACGTAGGCTAGTAGCCCTAAATGTGGGCTACATGTAAGAGCGACCACGTGTCATAGTTTGGTCTGTGTCGAGCCCTAGGTCGCATGACACGCTTGTACGAGGATTGGGTTCCACTTCTGATACTAGTTTATCTTGGACACTTCGTGTCCTATTCCTTGGACACAACTGCACCTGATTTGCATGTTCATATACACGAGACACTTTACCAACCTTTAGTTTTGAATATCATTAGGTTTTCAAATGGTTTTGGGTCATGTTAGTATCGGGTTTTGAGTTCCAGTTCCTGTTTCAGTATATTATTCTGTTCTATCATATTTTCGATGTAAATTATGTATAAACCAAAGCCTGTAGGTCCTATATTACCATATCTAGGAGATACCTACTAGTTTGCATAGTAGAGAGGGTTGTGTTCGAGTTGGGTTGGCATAGGGTTATTCAAGTATGTAACAAGATAGGGTATCATGTGAGATAGGTAAATTCCTATAACAAATATTGGGTTGGTAGGTTGATCATTGATTTAGGATTGATTTCAGTTAATGTCAAGATAGGTTTAGAGAGTAGGTATTATTGGAATTAGTTGAGTTTACAGGTTGTTTAGAGTAGGCTGAAATGAGTATGAGGGTGTTTTGTGATGAAGGATTAGGGAGTAGGCTAACTGCAGTAGCAGTTGCAATTAGGCCTACAACTGCAGCAGCAATAGCATGCTGCATAGCAGCAGTTGCTACAATAATAGGCAATTGCAGTGGAAGTAGTAGCAAGCATGCCTAAGTGCATGTGTCCAAGTGTGAGGGTGCATTGGGATGAGTCGTGAGGATTAGAATTTGAGATTACCTTGATTAAACTAGAAAACTTTCTAAGAGATATCCTAGCCTAGAGTTTTAGTAGATGTTAGTCTAAGGTATGGATAGTAGACATAGGGTATTGTGAGCTAGGGTAGTATTATGTGAATTACATTGGTTGTTAGGCTTATGCTCCCTTGAAAACCTAAGATCACACCAACTCAACACCCAAAATCAACACTAGGACTAGTAGTGACCAAAAATTTGACTTATAGGCTAGTTGACCTAACTTTGACCTAGTTTGACTAGTCTGGTTGACCAAAGTTGACTCAAGGTTGACTTTGACTTAGATTGACCCAAATCATGTAGAATTTGCATTGTAGGTTTTCCTTATGATATTTAGGCTGTATTATGACATGTGGTTGTTTTAAATAGGATCTTATTACTCCAGTCCAGTCACTTTTCATCATCAGCAGTTCGGATTGCCAGGCGAGTACATTCTCTGATCTTTTCATACTTCTTTGGATATGTACTCTTGTTATAGATTAGTATACTTGATGCTGACACGATGTTCACACGGATTAGTACCCTCTGGATCTTTTCATGCGATGTTATCCCTCGGATACATCGAGTATGTCATATTCATGTACTTTATCATGGTCATCATGTACTCTATGTATTCATATTTATCCATGTGCACTCATATGTTATTCATGTACACTCATGACCATATGAGTTCCATGTATACAGTAGTTGTTATCCATGTGCAATAACATAACATGCTTTGATCCTTGTGTATTGGTTGGGGTTAGGAAGAGTGTAGTTGGTTATGTGATCATTATCTCCAGTAGGTATCTATGTGCATTCCATAGTTGTATCTATGTGCAACCCAAGCTGTTTACAAAACCAATTCATGCTCTGATTCACGTATAGGGTTACATCTCTCTATTTATCATATTATGTCTCAGCTTATATTTTCTCTTTTGTTGATTTCTCTTTACAGCGATTCATGTATAGTTTTCTATAGCTTGCTTTATATGTCCATTCCTGATATGAACTGTTGTGAGAGATATGTGCTCGTTCCGTCCTGACTGGGCATGTTGAAAATTTTACAGGTGATGATGAGAAGTACTGTCCTACTTATTATTGCATTGGCTTAGATGACACTGTCAACGTGGACCCACAGGAGGATCCCACAGTCGCTGAGGACTTGCCTATAGTCTAGCTGAGACTTAGTACTTTATTTGTATTTTCTGTTTGAGACTTTATGAGTTGTACTTGAGATTTATTCTGGTGGTTTACACCTAGACTTTTATTGTGACTCTTGGATCCTTTCTTCTATTCCATCTTAGTATTGTGATTGAGTTACTTATTATTTTACTCTTTATTCGTAGCTTATTTAGACTGTGTTAGATATGGTGACTCAGGACAGCGTTCTACCGCCGATACTGCGACGTAGGCTGGGCGTTCGTCACTTCTCGTGCCCTTACACTGGGTGCGGGTCGTGACATATCTGACACGTCACAGACAGGAATTTCATTTACGCGTAGAGCGTAAAACTTGGGTGTCTACCACGTCACAAACGGGAGACTAATTTTTATGCGCAGAGCGTAAAACTTGGGAGTCTACCACGTCACAGACGGAAGACTGATTTTTACGCGCAGAGCGTAAAACTTGAGAGTCTACCACGTCATAGACGGGAGACTGAGTTTTACGTCCGAGGCGCATCACTGAAGTAGAGACTGCCTCGTCACAGACGGGAGTCTCTTCAACAGGAGTGGAAAGGATTCCTTTGCCTTCAGAGACAGCAGGGAGATCCGAGGATGCTTTGGACTTACGAATCCAAACTTTTCACGCCTTCTGCAATTTTTGAACATTGGAACAGCGATTACTACCTCCAGTTTGGAGCATTTCTTCGTAAGTAGTCTGGTCGAAGTGAACAACCAGAGTCTTCTTTGTCGATCTGATCGACACATCATCATATTGAGCAATTACTTTCTCATCAGAGGAGAAAGTCGTCCCCAACAGAGTCGCCATTTTGTTTCACTTAATAAAATACCTAAAATTGGCTTTTGAAAGAAAACTAGAAAAACTACAAATGTACAAATTGTTTTTGGGAAGTATTGCTATGGAAGTCGGATCTGAGAGCAATCACTTTGTTCCTTGGACCACACAATGATGATGAAGAAAACTGCTTGAAGAAGATGAACAATCGGAAGAACTAAGTCACCAGAAATGTATCGAACAACGGCACTGATGGCACAGTCGAATGATTTTCTGCTTTGCTTCACCCTGTTCTTGAGAAAAAGTTGAAGAAATGCTTCTGGGAATATCACTCTGAAAGTATAAGTTTTCTCAGAATCTTCTATCATGTATCTCTCTTGATGTTGTCTTGTGTTAAAAATTAGTCTATTTATAGACTAGACCCTCTGTGCGTAAAAAGCAACAAAGTTGGGTCTCTACACAAGTAACTGTCACCCACGATTAAAATTCAACCTTTACGCGTAATGACATGTGTCCAATTACTTCAACAAAATGGGGAGAGCACGTACACACGTTCCTCGATAAGTGTGGCATGAGATCCATGTAAGCAGACCACGTTCTCATGTAGCCAGAAAAGATCGGACGTAAAAATGACCCAAAATATACTTCCTGTGTAAAGTAGCAGACTGGGCGTAAAATAGCCCAAAATAAACTTCCTGTATAAAGTGGCTGAAAAGTAGCCTTGAGCGTATAATTAGCTCAAATAAACTTTACGCGCACAACAGCCTTGAGCGTAAAATCTCGAATAGCTTTCGTGCGTAAAAGAAGCAATCTCTTGAGCGTAAAGTAGCCCATCTGCACATTAAATGACAAGTGCTGGGTTTGGTGTAAATCAAATCTTCTCGGCTTCTGTGCAATCTGCTATCAGAAAATTATTATGTCAGAACAGTATTATGTACATTAAATGCGATGTGGACAGCCTGTCTCCCGCGTAAAGTTTTGAGGATGGCTCTCGCGTAAAATAGCTCGCGTAGGGTTTTACTCTGTTTGATTTCTGCGTAAAATCAGAGTAACTTTGTTTGACTTGCGTAAAGTTCTCAACTTCTTTGACTTGTTCTATGAAGTACTTTTTATGCTCCTACATTCACAATCTGGAAAAAGGCACAGAAGGTTACAGGGCTTACCAGACGGCTGATGACGAGTACCGAGGTATAAGGACCCTATTTTTTGGAATTATATTTTTATTTATTTTATATGGTTTTATATTTATTAAATTATATTAATTAAGATATAGATGTAATTTTCGTAGCTTTGATTTTTGTAGCACAAGAAGTGCCAATCTTTCAAAATAACCTTCATGAGTTTTGAAGTAGACAAGTCCACCTTCAAGATGATATATCATGTCCCATCCAAACTAGTTTCCGAATATTCTTTGGACATCGCGCAACTTCGGGTCAATTTAGGCCATTTGACCATTTACCTTAATTCTATACCTAACTTCCAACTGAGTTCGGGACTCAACATCGATCAAAACCAATTGACCCAATATATGGTTTTGACCCATTTTGTGCCTACGACATACATGCCAAGGGTGTGCCACCCAATCGAATCCCCATGTGCTATTTATTTACGAATGGCACAAGAGACTCTTTTGGTTGACTTTTCTAATTTGATTTGACTAAAAAATATGTTTGGACCCTAACCTAGCCAACCCCACTTGGTAGAGCCACATTAGGTAGCCATGACTTAGTAGATTATATTATAAATTTAGTTTGGTATATTACACAGCTAAATGGGTTTAAATACAATTTTGTATATATATGATTATATTTATAATAGTCTAATACTATATATGGCCTTAGTCATGGTTAAGTTTGAGATGTATATCGACTAAATTTTTTGGCACGGTTAGTGTAGAAGAATGCTTTGACTAGTATATTAGCCATGCTAGGGGAGGCCCAGCCATAGCAGTATCTCTACTAAGAAAACCAGTTAAAGTTGTGTCTTAACCCCTATAAAGATTTAAATTAAAAAGTTATCAAGGCTTTCTGACTTTTTAGGAGGCTCGATTGTGCTAAACTAGTCAAACCAGACATGAACCAAACCCAAATCCATGTGGGCATGTAGTACATCCAAAGACATCCATGTAGATATATGCTTATATATATATATTTTGTAATTTATTTTATTGGTCTATTATTTATTTTCATGAATATTTGTTATAAATATTATATACATGTTATTGATATTTTTATAAATAATATTTTTATTTAGATTAGTGGTTAGATTTTTCGAGGAGTAGTAAAACTAGGAGGATAGATATATTTTTCTATATTTAAAAGGGTATATATAGAGTGAGTATGAAAAAAATAGAAAAACAGGTATTTTATTGAAGTACTATTTATTTGTGATTATATATGCTAATAAATATAGTCTTATTTATATAAAACATAGTCTATGGAATTAATAAATATATATGTTGTAACAATTAGTTATAATTTGTTTAGATTATTTTCTAGACATTGCTTGTATACATAACATGGTGCATATATTTATAAATCCTACATATATATATAAATATTCCTATAAATAGAGTTTATTTATAAATTTTAGTCGATAAATTTTATGATTTTGACAAGTTGGTTTTATTATACATTTATAATTAATTCATGTGTTGCCTTCTTTGTAAAAAAATTAATAAATAGAGTTTATTTATAAATTTTAGTATATATGTATGTATGTATGTATGTATGTATATATAAATATATATATATATATATATATATATATATATATATATATATATATATATATATATATATATATATATATATATATATATATATATATATATATATATTTGAGCGCCTATGTTGAAATCCGAGGGATTTCATTGATCTGAAATCGAACAAATCCCCATAGATTTAAACCAAATATTTTTTTTATCCTATTCTCTTCTAGATTGCATCAGATAAATGTTAAACCCATATTTAAATTGACAATAATCAGGATTGAAATCAAGGAGAAAATTTTAGTATATATTCTCAAAATACCACGTGAGACTCCAAGAAACCTCACCGTAACCCTCAACCCCACATCCCCGACGCTACCCTGGCCATGGCACACCTGTCCCGACGCCTGCACCACCGTGGAACGCCATCGTCGACCGGCGAATGCAACTACAGCCACATGCAGTAGCAACAACATGCAACAGACGCAGCAGTGTTAGCAGTCTTTGGTCGAAGTTTGCATGCGGACTTCTCCATCATCGTGAATTCGTTTCACGAGCTACTTGAACAGGTTTGAACCTAACCTATACGTCTTCAATTCCCTCAGAAAAGTTTGAGTTAAATAGGCTGAGAATGGAGTTAGAAATTGAACCAAAGTTTGGTAAAAACTGTTCGTAAACAGTTCAAAAACTGTTTTAAACGTCATAGTTTGGAAGGAAGATTTTTGTCAATTCATAAAGAATTTCAAAAATCTAATAATACAGAGTTTTAGAGAACCTAACTAAGATGGAAACCCCATTATTAGTTTTATTTTTAGTTATTTGGACAGTAAGATAAATTTAGTTAAAAATTGAGAAAAATTGTTTTCAAAACTGTTGAATTTAGGAAAATTTCCCTGATACGACGTGCGCCCTGACAAACCGGACAATGTGGTCGCAACCCATGAGCATCGAAAGACGCGTATGGATGTTGTCGACGTGTGGGATTCGATGGAACTCGATTTCGTTGTGCGTGCACAACGAAATCGAAGCGTATCCGTCGAGATACCCCGTATCGGCCTCTTTGCAAACTAGTCCATAACTTCGTGCATGTTCGTCATCTCGAGACGAAAATTATGCCAACAGGACCATATCATTTTCCTAGACCTGTATGCCATGTTTGGTTCGTTCTGAGAAGGTCGACCGGAATGCTATTTTGGCGGGTCCGCGACCCGATCCAACGGACAAATTTGTGTTCGGCCCACCGGAATCCAACTTTGGCCATACGGTTGGGTTCGTATCATTAAAATGGACCCTTAGACATATAGTTTGTTGACTTTAGAGACCATAGGCTCTAGCACACTTTTCGGTACAAAACGGGTCCAACGACGGATATCGTTTTGGCCTAAAATTACCGTTTTGCCCCTGTGTCCAGAATTGGACTTATAGATAGTCTATCCTAGCTATTTTTTTTATTCTGGGAATGTTGGCAATGACTGTTTCAGTATCCGGAGGCGTTTGCGGGAGTTCAGGTTTCGAGACTCTTTAACTTGACGAGTTGCTTTTGCTACGACCAGGCAAGTATACCTTGCCAAACTTTACAGTATTACATGCTTTTCCATATTGCTATTTTTATATCTTACTTAGTTCCATATTTCTCCTGCTTTATTTCATGGTTATTTTCTAGTTTTACGCGCACGTAGATTGTTACCCTTTTTCCATCTTACTTGTTCTATTTTTCTTATCATGTTTATGTCTAATGATAGTTTTGCTTTGTCTATGCCATGATCCCCTGACCTGTTTGACCTAGACTTGACTTGGACTTGACATGTTTGACTGATTCTTTTAGGAGAAGAACTTGTTATAGACGTGACTATACCTGACCACTCTCAATCGTTAGCAACCACCGGGCTGCGATTAAGACTCACTATAGGTTGTTAGCAACCACCGGGCTGCATCTATATGGCTGTTAGCTACCACCGGGCTACGGTTTACCTCGATTTTCTTTTAGTCGCATTTATTAGCACGATTCTCGAGGTTTGATATTTCTTTTATATTTTATTTCTAGTACTGTACTCCCTTCAGTCCTTACATTCTTGTATCACTATTCTATCTATCATTGCATGTTACTGTCAAAGTATGCTTGTATATTATGTATCTTGCTAGTCCCCTGAGGACCTGATGATCTCTCCAGGTATTAGATGGAGTTATTATGGTTTAGTGCATTGATGGATGACGTTTGTTTCGCCAAAACCTCAGGTATATTTAGTTGTGTTATTACCATATCTTCCACATTTATATTTTGTCCAGTATTTGACACTCGTTGCTTTTATAGCCTACTCTTTTACAAGCTTGTATTTTCTCCTAGCTTGTTCATTATAAATGTGTTATTGGGGATCCACTCTAATATATTTATCTATCCAAAAATCATTGTATTATGGTTTGATCAGCCTTACTACACATGATTCATTATCATTACCGATATTTAGTGGAATTAGATATAGTTGATTCTAAAACAACTAGATAGCTTTTACGTATTTGAGCTGGGATGTGTAATGCCCCGCTCCGCACGAGGCATTTGGTTGGCTTGTTTGTTTGCTATCAGGATGTTGGACCGTGACTTAAGTTGGGAATCAGGAGAATTGAGACTGATGCAGTCTCACTTAGCTGGCTAGACGGAATGGGTATTGGAATGTGGCTCGCTGGTGGAGCTACGTATAGTAGAATTATGTGTGTGATCGGAACAGGAAGACCCTTTTATGCAAGTGAGTGGAACTGTCCTTCCTCCTCCTTACTTCTTCATGCTTAATAAATGAAGTATTGAAATGCTATAATTTGTCCCTAAATGTCCCATGTTTTAGTTGCTGAATAATAGAGATGTCTATGTTGAGAATTATTGAAATATACAACACATTGAACTGCTAATGTGATTTGAGGCATGAAAATGAATTGATAACATTGCCCCTTATGCTTAACGCTGCCGGAAAAAGTAGACACTTGAATAATGAGATGCCTTATGAATGATAGAATAAGAAATGAACTGTCTATGCTATCGAACCAATGAACTGAATGAAACACTAGAATCATGTACTCTCTGTATAACTGTTGCAAGAATATGAAATATTGCATGTCCCTTATAAGCAATGAAAGAATGAATAAATGTTATGTTCCTTGTTGAAAAGAATAATATGAGAAACATTGCAATGAAGCAATGAATGAATAATGATGAAGTATGGGATCCTTGAAATCACCAAATAAAATGATGGTAATGATAAAATGAATAAGTCATTGAATATGACTAACGATGCACTGTTGCCTTTACTTTCCTTAATATATTTTACCATGCGATTTTGTTCACAATCGAGTCGGACACGCATTCGCATGGTCATGGACAACTTGTATACAAGGTTTGAGTTTTAATTTCCTCGAACGGTTCCTAGGGCCCTGGAGACCGATTTGGCCTAGGAGAAAATAATGATGAGTGCTGTGGGAGTACGGGTAAGGCGCGGTGGCATAGAGGCTCGCCACCTACTATGCTGACCATATTATCTTGAAATGAAATGAAATGAAAAGAGTCCATATGGTTTAACAGCACCAGTGACCATGTAGTCAGGATGCATGCTAATAAATGTTTTGTGCAGATAGCGTAAGTATATCTGATAACCTGTATTTGATGTAGGTATGAGAAGTCGGCTATCGGTAAGGAATCACATAATTATGATGTTATATATATTGGTTCAACTTGCCTGCTTAACATGCTAAATGAAATGATGCTGTGTTGTTGCCTTTAAAATAAGAAACTCTATAACATGCTCAACATGTTAAATATGAATTTGCTGATGCATTGCCTTTTTGATCATTGCCATAACCTGTTGAATGATAACACCAAGTATGCTAAACGATGCCTTCAGAAAGTATTTCCATAATATGTTCAACGTGTTAACTCAATGTTGCTTAGATGATGCCTTACATAAAGAAATGCTAAACCATGCTAAGACATGTTTACTTACTTCAATGTTTCTGCTCAAGAACTGTAAACTGATGCTAGGCCCCAAGTAGAAAGATTATTCTATTAAATGCTTGCTAAAATTGACCAGCTAGTGTTGGTTTAGACGAGTGGATTGGATTCTGCTCGCCAGTACATAGATGATGTGCTGACCCACGTTTTGTGGGCAGGTGCTCGTGCTTGGAATATTCTATACACGAAGATTGGCATTGATTGGTCCCGCGGCATTGAAGATTTGTTAGGCATACAGAAGCTCTTCTTGTACAAGATAATGTCTTCTATTTATAAAGGGCATAATGTATGGAACATTGTAATCAGTGATACCAGTGAGTTATAAGCCAAGTCGGTATATCGAGTTGTAATCCAATGTATCCAAATATCAAATGTAAGCTGTATAGCATTGTTCAGTTGGCTTTCAATGTAAAGTGAGATGTGCTGTAAGCATTGTACTTCAATACAAGTCTTGTAATCTTCTTCAATTATCAATAAAGAGAATATAGTTCTATATATATCTCTGTGTGACTTCAAGTTATCCTTTTATCTCCGTTGCTATAAAGAAGTGATGTGCTTCTATTCAATGAGAAAGATTATCCTCACTAAATTCAATTTATCTACTTCTGCCGCTGCGATGTGTTCCTATTTGAAGAAAATCATTTATGTACCATCTTTGCCTTGTACAAGTGCAATACCAGACTTGTACGGCATCACGCCCAAGCGAGGACGATCGATTCCAAGAGATAAAATATGTGAATAAATGACTCTACGAATCGGGGCGTGACAAATTGGTATCAGAGTACGGCTTTACGTCCTTGGTCTCTTCTTGATTCATTTCAAATCAAAGTAGCATCGACGATTGACCAAAGTTGCTTCCGCGATCACTCAACGTTGCTTCCGCGATTAAGTCAAAGATTTCTTCTGCGATTATGCTGTTGTTGTTCTTTAATCATCCTATGTTGTTCGTGTCTGAAAGATCGTTGACCCTCTTGGCTGCTCTCTGGATGTTCCATACAATAAGTATATACATTGTGATGCCCCTGAATGAATGATTGTTGTTGGTTTGGACACAAATAACCCAACAATGACTCGATGCCATAGTATGCTATATTGTGAATGCTGTCTGGAATGTGGGAATAAAGGAAGTGGCTATGTATGCTGTAACAAGTTAAGAAGTGCATGTGATATTGGGAAAAGAATTGTGAATAGGGTAATTGATGGATGAGTTCAACAGAACTGGTGAATTGACTCATGTATACTGGCTACTGCTTTCGAGACCCTAAGAATGTTGGCTTGTGATACTGAGACCCCAGATGTTGGCCAAGTGTTGTGATCATTATAGATCACGAATGTCCGGAATAGATTGAGTTGGTATTGTTTAAGGATGGCTTCGTTTCTGAGTGGTATATTGCCTCTACCACCTCAGAACGAGATGTATGTTGACCCTTTCCATAGAATAACAATGAGATTATCTGTGGGTACTGGGTAGTGGCGAGACTTAGCTGGGAATCATGCATGGTTGCTAGATGACTCGAGTGTCCCTTGATGATGATGTTATGTAAAGGGTAGCAAGATATCTAGAATTATAACGGGTGGCTTGGTTAGAAATTGATTAGTCGAGTGATGACTCAGACTAGTAAGACGGTTAGTATGCTATGGGTAAATGAATTTGGTTAGAGAATGTTGTGGCTTAGAACATCTGAATGTTGATTTCGATTGGGTGGATGCAAATTATATGTGGCTAAGACAAAGTTGGTTGCTAAGCTGAAAGTTTTAGAAATATTGTCGGAGAACCACGGGAATATTAGAGATCTGTGCCTTGACCCTAAAAGTGTAATAGATGTTAATCCATCTTGATCACCAGAGGATAGTCGTTACATATGTGCATGTATGCTGAGGAATTGAGTTGTACTAGAAAAGTAACAAATAGCAACCTTGAATATTTGTGTTGCATAGAGAATGGTTAGTTGATGCATGAATTGTCGGATTGAATGTAATAAACTACTCGACCCTTGCTGCGCATGAGAATTAAGAATGCCCATAAGATAGTTTGATGATTGAGAAATGAATGGGAACGAAAAATTGCAAACGTGTTGGATAATGTCGGTATAGGTAACTGTTGGTTGAGATATAGATTGTTGGCTTATGAATTAGTGGTATGACTCTGTCATACAGATCAAATAGTATGATTCCATAGTTACGTTAAGACTATCAGAATCAATGACCCTTGAGTAGTTAGCCTTGGCTTATGGGTTCGTGTGGGTACAATGGAATTGGAATAGAAATTGGATCGTTGGAAATTTACTTGATGGATTATTAGAATGATGTGAATCATATGTCGGGTTGGAAATTGACCGTAATGTTGATAGATCGATCTTAGTCGATCGCTGGGTATGTCTAGAATGAGCCTCTCTGGGAATTATTTCCTTGAAGAAGACCCTGGATAGATAGACTTGACCCTAGCGACCGTGGACTGCATAACCAATTGTTGGCATAGCTGACAATGGCGATTAGTTATTCAGACTAAGTTGATACCCATAGGTTTGGGTAGAGTTCCTCAAAACTGTCGGTGGCCTGTTGGCTTAAGAATAAGTAATTTGTATGATCCCTAGTAGCCGTCCACTTTAGGGGAGTCACCAGAATGATTAGGTTTAGCTGTTGGTGTAGCTAGCCATAGAGACTTGACCGAATAATAGGGTGACCATTGGCGACAGTAAGGATAACCTTTTGGGTATTAAACGAGAGATGGTGATGAGTATGACCTAAGAATGATAAGTTGTAAATATATACTTCAATATGAATCTTAGAGATGTTTGACCCTTGAGGATTGTGTGTCGGCCTATAGCAGGAATGTTGGATCGGTATCTATAGTCGGGTAGCTGGGCTAATCTTGACTGTTGTATAGAATTATACCCTGACTCAGGTAATCGATAGTGGGTGACGTTGGATTATATCTTTTAGAAAAGATGAATTGCCTCGGTGAGAAATATTGTTAGATTTGGGAAGGAATGTGATTGCATGTTGTGAACCCTTGATATGTTTGGCTCTAAGGTAGACCCTTAATCGAATGTTAGAAATGTTATGCTTGGGTAGAGAGCTTAACCAAGTTGTCCCTGATGTTAAGTGTTGTGGCCTGGAAGATAGTGATTGTGGCAAGTGAATAAGGTAATAAGTCAATTGAAAGGATGCTAAGTCGGATTTGGAAAAGAGAGTTATATCGTGGCTGATCGAATCGTACTAACATAGAAGTTGGCTGAAGTACATATGTTTTGGGGACGCCTAAAATATGTGTATGGATCTAGCCGAAGTGATAGGTTGTGACAGAGATAACATTATGGGAAAAAATTATCGCACTAGCGCGGACTTTGGCTGAAATGCATATGTTTTGGGGACGCCTAAAATATGTGTATGGATCCAAACGAAGTGATATTTGCAACCAAGATAGAAATGCAAGGAAAATATTGGCAAATCAATGAGAAGTTATAAGTAATTGAAAAGGAGATAGACAGATCGAATCGTTGATGGATTTAAATGGTACAGTTGGATAGCTATTTTGAGATGACCGAGTGTACTGAAATGAATATTGAGTTGAAGCTGAATGAGTAACTTATTGTGACTAAGTTAATCTAGTAGATGAGTTGTTTCCTTAAGTTTCGAGAACGAAACTTTTTCTGAGTGGTATATTATATAATGCCCCGCTCCGCACGAGGCATTTGGTTGGCTTGTTTGTTTGCTATCAGGATGTTGGACCGTGACTTAAGTTGGGAATCAGGAGAATTGAGACTGATGCAGTCTCACTTAGCTGGCTAGACGGAATGGGTATTGGAACGTGGCTCACTGGTGGAGCTACGCATAGTGGAATTTTGTGTGTGATCGGAACAGGAAGACCCTTTTATGCAACTACGTAGAACTGTCCTTCCTCCTCCTTACTCCTTTATGCTTAATAAATGAAGTATTGAAATGCTATAAATTGTTCCTAAATGTCCCATGTTTTAGTTGCTGAATAATAGAGATGTCTATGTTGAGAATTATTGAAATGTACAACACATTGAACTGCTAATGTGATTTGAGGCCTGAGAATGAATTGATAACATTGCCACTTATACTTAACGCTGCCGAAACAAGTAGACACTTGAATAATGAGATGCCTTATGAATGATAGAATAAGAAATGAACTGGCTATGCTATCGAACCAATAAACTGAATAAAATACTAGAATCATGTACTCTCTGTATAACTGTTACAAGAATATGAAATGTTGCCTGTCCCTTATAAGCAATGAAAGAATGAATGAATGTTATGTTCCTTGTCGAAAAGAATGATATGAGAAACATTGCAATGAACACTACCAAAATACAGTCAATTAGTGATGGATTGTTAGCGACGAAAAATTTTCGTCGGTGTTAGCGACGGATTTGCGGCAAATAGCTGACGGAGTACCGACGACATGCCGATACATTTTTTATTTTATTTTAAGTGGGAGAAAAGGTTGCTCATCCGCCGCTAGGTCATCGGAGACATAGCGACGGATACACAGCCGTCGCTATGCAGTTGATTATTTGGCTGGAATTATTGGGACAAGTGGCGGGACAATTCTTCGACTACGTAGCGACGGATAGTCCGTCGGCAAGTATCAAATAGAGCGACGGATTAGCGACTGATAAAATCTGATGCTAGTCCGTCGCTAAATATACGTTCCAGACTTAAATTGAAATGACGGAGGAAACTTTTTATTCCCCTAAATTTCATTCTCTCTCCTCTCTCTCTCTCTCCCGCGGCGGTCGGACCTCACTCTCCTCTCTCTCTCTCTCCTGCGACGGTGATCGGCGACCTCTCCTCTCTCTCTCCCAAAGGTAATCTCTTTCTCTCTCTCTCTCTCGGTGGTCGTGGGTGTCGTGGGCTTCCGGGGGCATCGTGGGGCAGCACGGGGCTGCACGAGGCTGCGGCGGGCGATGGCGCGCGCGGGGCAGCGCGGGGCTGCGGCGGCCGTGCGCGGGGCTGCGACGGGCGACCGGGGGCAACGCGCTCCGGGGCAGCGGGGGGCGGCGGAGGTGGCGCGCTCGGGGCAGCACGGGGCTGGGGTGGGCGGCGAGTGGTGGAAGGGGCGGCGGGTGGTGGAAGGGTGTTGAGTGTTGTTTATAATATGTATATCTATATACATATTTTCAGTATAATGTATATTTGTGTGTTGTTTATAATATGTATATAAATGCATATGCATTTGTATTATTATTATTATTAGTATTATCGTTATTAATAGTATTATTTATTTAGAAATTATATAAAAATATTAGGGTTAGGGTTTACTGGGAGCGGTGGAGAAGAAGCGTAGGGTTAGGTTGGATTTCTTGTGCGACTGTAAGGAAATGAGCGGTGAGAGAGAGAGTTAGGTTATAAGGCTAGATTTTGTGATGGGCCGGGTTGGTTGAGGGTGTTGAGTCGGGCTTGTCTTATTGAAGAGGAGACAGGGAATTGGAAAGAAAAAAAATTGTAGCAGCAATAATGCTAGGACCGAAAGTTAGCATTATGCTATTTAAGAGGAATTGTGTCGGGCTTCTCATTACTATCAAGTTAGCATTATGCTATTTAACTAGTAAATGTTAGTTTGTTAATTTTAGCTATATATATATATATATATATATATATATATATATTTTATATATATATATATATATATATATATATATATATATATATATATATATATATATCAAGGTTCAAAGTATCGGTATCGGAATCGGTATCGGACTTTTCCTATGAGTATTGGTATCGGCGATATCGGTAGTATCGGCAGTTTCGGATCGGAGTATCAGATTTTTTGGTATTGGGAAACAAATAAGTATCGGTAGTATCGGATTCTTTTACATGCTTTTACAACCTTATTATGCTTTCAACCTAGGTTCACAATATCGGTATCGGAATCGGTATCGGACTATTCCTATGCTGTTTAATTTTCTTTGCCGAATTGACCGAAACAAAGACCCCCAATGTCGGCATCGGTCAATATTTGGTATCGGTCGGTATCGGTTCAGAACATGCCAAACCGTATCGGTATCGGCCGTATCGGATCGGTATCGGCTGATACTTTAAACCATTGATTATATATACATATATATATATATATATATATATATATATATATACTGACTTAAAATATATATATATATATATATATATATATATATATATATATATATATATATATATATATATATACTGACTCGTCAAGTTGAACCGTGTATAACATGCTCGACGCTTAAGAGGAATCATTTGGACTTAGTGGTATCGGTATCGAACTATCGGTATCGGTATCGAACTATCGATATCGGTATCGAACTATCGGTATCGGTATCGAACTATCGGTATCGCTAGCGGACTATCGATATCGAACTATCGGTATCGGTATCGCACTATCAGTATCGCACTATCGATATCGCACTATCGGTATCGGTATCGAACTATCGGTATCGGTATCGTTATCCGTATGTACTTAGTATAGATCGTAGCAGATTAGTATCGGTATATCGGTTTGGTATAGGTCGTATCGGATGGTATTGGCCTTAGCGAATTGGTATCGTCCTATCCGATATGTATCGGCCGTATAGCTAGGATTCGTACCGGCCTTATCGATTCGGTATCGGCCATATTCGATAGGTATCGGCCGTATCGGATATGTATCGGCCGTATCAGATTAGCATGGTGGAAGGTTTAGTAACAACTGTACTTAGATTTTTCTCTTCTCGAGCTAGAATATCATCACAAGAGAGTCACGAGAGAATAAAAAAAATCTCCTACATATTGATGTTTACGAGAGTGATTGGCCAATTACAATAACACACATGCTGCATTTTCCATCAGGGAAGGAGAGATTGAAGGCAATAACATATAGAGTTGTATTTTGGAAGAAGACGAACTCCTATAAACTCTTTGTTCACAAAGAGTTTGTACGAGTTCTTCTCCCGAAATACAACTCTATATGTTATTGCTTTCAATCTGTCATTCCCTGATGGAAAATGCACCATGTGTGTTACTGTAATTGGCCAATCACTCTCATAAACATCAATATGTAGGAGATTTTTTTTACTCTCTCCTGACTCTCTTGCAATGGTATTCTAGCTCGAGAAAAGAAAAATCTAAGTACAGTTGTTACTAAACCTTCCACCATGCTAATCTGATATGGCCGATACATATCGTCGCTACGGCCGATACATATCGGATATGGCCGATACCAAATCGATAAGGCCGGTACGAATCCTAGCTATACGGCCGATACATATCGGATAGGACGATACCAATTCGCTAAGGTCAATACCAATTTGATACGGCCTATACCAAACCTATCAGTGACGGCATCAGTACCAAGGATTCCGGTGTTTGCATAAGAGGTACCATCTATGACGACGAACCGGACTTTGACTATTATGGAGTGCTTCGGAATATTGTAGATTTACAATATACTGGCCCATATGATATGTATATTGTGATATTCAAATGTGAGTGGTTCGATACGACACCAAATATCGGTTGGAGAATCGACAAACAATTTGGATTTGTCGATATAAATCATCGCAGGAGGTATAGAGGGTCTGATACATTTGCGATAGCAAATCAGGCTGTTCAAGTCTACTATACAAGCTACCCAAGGCATCGTAGAGATCGATTTGACTGGTGGGCAGTATACAAGATTAAATCTAGAAATACATTCAACGTTGGAGACCCAGCATACCAAGAGGACCATATCGAAAAATCCTAATACTTGGGACAACACTCGGATACAATGGATGTTGAAGATATTATTAAGGAAAATAGAGGGGAGGAAGAGGTTGATACACAAGACTTAGCTGTCAACCAGGGGAGAAAAAGGCATCTTGTCCCAAATATTGAGGCAGAAGAAGAATAAGAAGAAGAAGAAGAAGAAGAAGAAGAAGACAAATTTGATGGGGATGAGGATATAGATGAAATCGACGATAAAGATAAGGATGAGGATGAGGATGAGGAGGAGGATGATGATGAAGACGAGGCCGAGGATGAGAACGAAGACGATAATTAGGTTAAATATTATTGTATATTAAAAGCACTTCCAATTACGTGAATTAAGTTTGACCTCATAAAAGCAATTACGTGAATTCATGTTTTTTTCGTTCGATTATTTACTTATTACAGATGGCACTCCTAATCTTTTTTGTCGCGGCGGTACTCGTCTCCCTACTGGTGGTATGTATATTTTAGTTTAGAATTTTATATTCATTTATACTTTTATATTGTTAATTATGTTTATGTGTTCTATTTACAGGTCATGATGGCTGGCCGTGGTCGTGGTTCTGGTGGTGGTCGTGGTGCTGGTGCTGGCGGTGGTGGTGGTCGTGGTCATGGTCGTAGTGGTGCTGGTGGTCGTGGTCGCATTCAATCTTCCCGGGATGTGACCCCATCCAGCGAGCTCGACCCGGAGAGTACCCCGGGCACAGACGCATCTCGCCGTCGATCGACTACTTCATCGAGGCATGAGTCTGGATCTGCTAGCGGATCCGTTCCGCTATCGGACCCACCAGCGGATCCACCAGTAGATCCCCCAGTTACTAAACAGTGGGCCCCCGAGTACCCCCATACTCGGTTCCATCCGGTTACTGGGAGTACATGCGCGAACCCGCGGATCCTCCGACGGTACCAGAGAGGCCGAGAGGCGAGTTCCGACGAGAGCTATGGCCGCGGGGACCTCGTAAGTAAATTAAAGATAATTTATTAAATTTTTTTCATTTATTCAAGTTAATAATCCAGTCGTTTCTTTTTTGTAGGTTTTTTTCGTTTAATGTTGCCAGGGCTCTTGGAGAAATTATCAGGGCTAACTTCCATGGTCCCTACCTCAACTTTTCGTTGGTGCCCCCAAACTTGAAGTACGTCTGGCTCGACGAGTTGAGGGTATATATCTATATCTTCTAGTTAATTATTAGTTACTCTTTAATCAACCATTTTTTAAATTACGTGATAATTGAATTTGTATGTTAGACGACATACTGGTGGCCCCCCCATCGCGAGGACGCGATCCGCAGGACCTACAAAAGCGCTGCCTCGAAGAAGATACGAGATATGATTCATGACCTGAAAATGGGGCATACGAGGCCGAATTGGATCCGGCAGGACTATTATGAGGACCTCTTAGATATGATGAATACTCCTACGTACAAGGAGAAATCGGAGAAGGCGAAGGTGAACCGACGGGCCGCGGGGCTTCATACGGGGGGATCCAGGCCCCACACAGCGACGCTTACAGATCTGGTGAGATACCGTAAATTCATTTCACTATCGAATTAGGTATTATTAATATACGGAGTTAATTAAGTTCTACGGAAATTTCGTATACAGACCCAACGGGCGGTGAAGGAGAGAAGGCCGCCAGAATCGGTCACCATGCACGATGTCTTCCAGCATACGCACAAGAGACGGAAGGACGGGAGCTTCGTCGACGAGAGGGCCAAGGATACTGATGTAAGTACTTATGTTTATGAGATTTACGTTATAATTAAAAGTATTCGGACTATAACTTAGGTAAACTTAGGATTCACACTTAGCTTAGTGAAACATAGGATTTAGATTACAACTTAGGTAAATCTTATAATAAAAACACATTCATTTGATAGGCTGCGTATCGTGAGGCCCTTAGTCGGGCTCAGTTAACTGAGACCGAGGATATCGGTGAAACGACGTCCGCCCGAACGCCCTCTTCTTTGGCCGCTCACAACGACTTGTTCGTAGATATTGTCGGCGGCTTTAAGAAAGGGCACATGTATGGAGTCGGCTCCCTAGGGCCGTTGCACATGGCGACTCAGAGATTTCCACCGACACCGCCTCCTCCCGCGGCCCCGGCAGACGATGATGTTAGGTCGCAGCTTACGCAGCTGCACGAGGCGGTGTCGTCCTTGCGGGAGCAAATTGCTATGTATTTTCTGCCTCCGTCTGCTGCTGCCGATCCGTCTGCTGCTGGTGTCGGTCCGTCTTCTATTGGTGCCGGTCCGTCGACTGCTGCTCCCGGTCCTTCTTCTATCGGTCATCTTTCTTTCAACCCTGCTGTCCCTCTGGTACCGTCTTCGACTGTGACGGCACTCCTTGATCTCATGTCGCCAGAGCAGCTACACCGACTTCCGAGCAGAGTCTACGATGACTTGCCGCCGTACCTAGTGGAGCAGTATATTCGTCGGTTGCAGCAGGGATTACCACCACCGGGCAATCGAACTCCTCCTCCTCTTTAAAGTATTGTAATTAAGAAAATTTGGAATATTTTTGGGAATTTTGGAATATTTGTAGGAATTTTGGATTATAACGATGGATATTAGATTATGATTTCAAAATATTTGTGATAATTTTATATTGGTGTGCATTATATATTTGGTCTATGTGATTGTTGGATAATTGGTGTGCATTTTTGTGATTGTTTGGTTTATGTGATTGTTTGGTTTATGCATATTTGTGTGAACAGGAAAAGCTCTGTATTTTTTTTCAAAAAAATCTCAGTTAGAGACAGACTAGTGACCGCTTAGCGACGGATGTTTCCAGTTTCTGATAACCTTTCGACGGAATATCCGTCGCAACGTGGAGATTTAAAACTGTTTCCAGTTAGCGACGGGTGGTCGACGGATTCGCGTCGAAAAATTCGTCGCCAAGTTACTGGAAATACATAGTTCGACGGAATAGCGACGGAACATCCGTCGCCAAGGTTCTAAAAATGTATGATATTTCCAAAACAATGGCGACGGATTATCCGTCACTAGTCCGTAGCTTCGTCGACGGATGAGCGACGGAATAGCGATGACTCATCCGTCGCCATGGTTCTGGAAATGCCAAGCATTTCCAGAACCTGGTCGACGGATTATCCGTCTGTATTCCGTCTCTAATCCTTCCTTTGTTAGCGACGGCATTCGACGGAATAGCGACGGAACGATACCCTCTGATACGGTGTTACGACGGTTTACCGACGGATTATCTGTCGCTAGCTTCTACACAGTTCAGTATTTAATACTTGAAATCGACGAAAGACAGTCGGAAAATCATCGTTAATGCATCGTATTATGACGACGAAAAGCCGTCGCTAACCCGTCGCTTGACGACTACTTAGCGACGGATCATTATTAGCGACGATCTGATTGCCGACGGATTATTTTGACCAAGATCCGTCAGTGATCGGTCGCTAATATAATTTGCCGACGGATGGGCGACGGATCTGGCCGTCGCTAAATCGACATATTTTGGTAGTGGAAGCAATGAATGAATAATGATGAAGTATAAGATCCTTGAGATCACCAAATGAAATGATGGTAATGATGAAATGAATAAGTCATTGAATATGACTAATGATGCACTGTTGCCTTTACTTTCCTTAATATATTTTACCATGCGATTTTGTTCACAATCGAGTCGGACACGTATTCGCATGGTCATGGACAACTTGTATACAAGGTTTGAGTTTTAATTTCCTCGAACGGTTCCTAGGGCCCTGGGGACCGATTGGGCCTAGGAGGAAATAATGATGAGTACTGTGGGAGCACGGGTAAGGCGGGGTGGCATAGAGGCTCGCCACCTACTATGCTGACCGCATTATCTTGAAATGAAATGAAATAAAAAGAGTCCATATGGTTTAACAACACCAGTGACCATGTAGTCAGGATGCATGCTAATGAATGTTTTGTGCAGACAGCGTAAGTATATTTGATAACCTGTATTTGATGCAGGTATGAGAAGTCGGCTATCGGTAAGCAATCACATAATTGTGATATTATATATATTGGTTCAACTTGTCTGCTTAACATGCTAAATGAAATGATGCTGTATTATTGCCTTTAAAATGAGAAACTCTATAACATGCTCAACATGTTAAATGCGAATTTGCTGATGCATTGTCTTTTTGATCATTGCCATAACCTGTTGAATAATAACACCAAATATGCTAAACGATGCCTTCAGAAAGTATTTCCATAATATGTTCAACGTGTTAACTCAATGTTGCTTAGATGATGCCTTACACAAATAAATGCTATACCATGCTAAGACATGTTTACTTACTTTAATGTTTCTGCTCAAGAACTGTAAACTGATGCTAGGCCCCAAGTAGAAAGATCATTCTATTAAATGCTTGCTAAAATTGACCAGTTAGTGTTGGTTTAGGCGAGTGGGTTGGATTCTGCTCGCCAGTACATATATGATGTACTAACCCACGTTTTGTGGGCAGGTGCTCGTGCTTGGAATGTTCTACACACGAATATTGGCATTGATTGGTCCCGCGACATCGAAGATTTATTGGGCATACAGAAGCTCTCCTTGTACAAGATGATGTCTTCTGTTTATAAAGGGCATAATGCATGGAACATTGTAATCAGTGATACCAGTGAGTTATAAGCCAAGTCAGTATATCGAGTTGTAATTCAATGTATCCAAATATCAAATGTAAGCTGTATAGCATTGTTCAGTTGGCTTTCAATGTAAAGTAAGATGTGCTGTAAGCATTGTACTTTAATACAAGTCTTGTACTCTTCTTCAATTATCAATAAAGAGAATATAGTTCTATATATATCTCTGTGTGACTTCAAGTTATCCTTTTATCTTTGCTGCTATAAAGAAGTAATGTGCTTCTATTCAATGAGAAAGATTGTCCTCACTAAATTTAATTTATCTGCTTCTGCCGCTGCGATGTGTTCCTATTTGAAGAAAATCAATTATGTACCATCTTTCTCTTGTACAAGTGTAATACCAGACTTGTACAGCATCACGCCCAAGCGAGGACGATCGATTCTAAGAGATAAAATATATGAATAAATGACTCTATAAATCGGGGCACGACAGGCTGGAGTCCTCTCGATGTGTAGCTGGCATGTAGACGTATCCTAGTCCTATGTATTTTGGGACTGGAGCATTATACGAGGAGAGGCCTCGGACTCCTAATGCGGGTACGCAGAACGAGCATGCATGCGGGAAGGTGTGCGCACGTGGACGAAAAGGTGCCGACGCACGAAAGGTGGAACCGGGATGCGCGCACGAGCACACGGGGCGCTGGCCGACGGGGCAGCCCGGACGGGGCTGCTGTGCGTTGGTGTGTGCGGGGAGCGGCGCACAGGCGATGTTGCACATGGACGTACGTGCGGGGGCTGCTGGCCAGCGGCGGGGACGATCCCGCGGACTGGCGGGCTGCTGGCCGACGGCGGTGTCGTGCCCCAACCAGGGAAATCGCTCGTCCTCGCTAGATTTCACCCGAATCATCATCCTTGCTGGCTCGTGATGCCGCACGAGCCTAGAGTTGCGCTCGTACAAGACAAGATTATAGGTTCACATAAGTTATCTCAGATTGATAACATAAGCAGCGAAAGGAAATAGAGTATATAAGAAGAATCTCTTTTATTAATAATGAACTGAAGATTACAAATACTTTGAAAAGTCCATCTGAATATGCCAACTGGCTACAATGCTCATGTTCTTTCTAGCTCACAAAGGATTTTATTGTTCCATATATTATACCTCTTTATAACCAACAAGTAGTCTTTGGCCGAACATCTCCATGTTACAAGTCCGAACGCCAATGCAGTAGCTTGCCTCGAGACGCCAAGGACTCCATGTCTCGGCACATCCAAGCTAAGCCCCGCCCCAAGCCGAACATATCCTGAACCTGCAAGCAAACTAGTAGGGGATTAGTGCTTTCATCCTCACTGCACTGATCAAGACCCACTCGTACCCAAACCAACACTAAGTACATTTAGTAAAACATGCATATTAATTTGGTGATCTTTCTATTTAGCCTTAGGATCAGTTTCATGGCAATATTCAAGCATAGCAACGGAATATAAATATGTTCGATACCATGTCCCTGCAAAAAATACAGTTAGACATAATATAAACATAAGCATAGTGATCGTGCATATCTCTATCTCGTTTTGCTTAGATGCAATCGTTAGAAATATGCATAACCAACCATACAATTCGTGCAGCCAACCAACCAAACTTAGACATATGCATAAAGGTGGCAGGCCCTGCGCCTGCACCCAATTCTAATCTCAGCCCACCGGCCCTATCTATATGAAGGTCATGATGTTTCACACCGTAATGGACTTGGCATCTTTATGTGTCAGCCTATGATCGATCCAGTACGGGTTGCTAGCCCAGTATCCGAAGGATCCCAAACTTACTGATATCATAGCTTATCATAACACTAGCCGGTCGTAACCCGTCCTAATAAAGTGTACCATAAATACCAAACATAATTTCCTCCTAGGCCGAATGGTCCCGGTGTCTCGGTCGTAACCGTTCGTGGGAAGCCGCACCCGTGCATGGGCCATTCGAGTCCATTAACCATGCAATACGCACAAGCAAACAAGTCATATCATTCCAACCAATTCTACGTTCCATAAACATATTCCGTTATCTCTATCTCAAGTTCCATCGGCATTATGCCCCAACACATCCGTATTGATGCACGATGCCCAATGGCTTAACATTTCTCGTTCTCATACTCAACGTATCCCATTCATAAGTTATTCATATAACGGAAGTTCCGTAGCAATTGTGCCACAACTGTATACTTCGATGCACGAAGTATATCTTTCAATGTTACGTACGACAAGTTCCGCGGCATTGTACCACAACTTGCCCTATTTTGCTTACTTAGTTATTTCGTAGCTTCCGTGCGCAAGGGCAAGCTCAACGTCATAATCAATGTTCTAGGCCTAGTGTTCAATATTCTTGGAGTCGTGTACATGATGCACATCTCGATATTGCCTATCAATATCCTACCATCACTGTCCTACCGTGACCCGTGCACCTGATACACGCCGCTTCAATTGTTCAATGTTCTATTCTTAATATTTGACACACACTATGACCTTTAATCGCCCGAGCCACGCTCACTAACTCAATCGCCATAATCGTATACAAGGGGTATATTTTTATTAAGTGTGAAGGAGTAGGGAGAGAGAGTCAAGAACCAGCCCACCTTAAGCCGATATGCCTTATCGTCTTGCCGAGCTGATACGGTTCGATTTCATAACTTGGTTGTATGGTTAACTCTCCAGACATAGCCATTCCGTTGAACTACTCGACTGATTCGGCCTACCGTACCCATACCATAATCCATTGCAAGACAACGATTTGGTTTTGTGGACATCATTTCGAATAAGGAAAATGCCGACCCTTTACAATCCAGCATAAAAGCATATCTTGCACACCAGATCAATCGAAGTCAATACTTTGTTCAAACCGAACTTATGCTTTGCATCGATTCGCATCGATACTTCATCGGGTCAACACAACTTTTTAAGTTAACGACTCATCGTAATGCACCGTACAGAGCGGGACATTACAGGCGGGGACGGCTAGCGGGCGCCAGTGGCAGTCCCAGAGGCGGTTGGAAGTCAGGAGCGGTGGTCGTAGGCTGGCTGGAGAGGGAATCGATCGCGGTGGCGAGAGGGTCTATGAAGAGAGGAGGAAAGGGAGAGGGAGTAGGGATGGCAATATCCCCCCGAACCCGACGGGGACCCAATTTTTTTACCCGATGGGGACGGGTTTGGGGATTTAAAAATGGGGATGGGGGCGGGGATGGGGATTAAAAAAATCCTCGATTGGATTTGGGGACGGGTATGGGTATAGCACTCCCCGTCCCGATAAATCCCCGACCCCGATTACTAATATCCATATTCATATGTGCAACCCTTTGGAAATTGTATGTTCTCTTGATCTAATTAGTAATATATATTTATTTTATGAAAACCATTATTAACATGCCATGTAATTTTTTTGAATGAAAATAATTTTTTAAACTTATATAATGTACATAAAAATTTGTTAATCGAACGAGAGACGGAGGTGAGAAAATTCGGCCCTGAAAGTGCTAACGGGGCGGGGACGTGGAATGCATTGTTTAATGGGGATGGGGATGGGGATGGGGGTAAAAAATAAAACCGGACGGGGAATGGGGACGAGGATTCAAACACTACTTGGGGATAGGGATGGGGGATATGGTCCCCGACCCCTACCCGCCGCATTGCCATCCCTAAGAGGGAGTGGTGATGGTGGGTTCGAATGGGAAGGAAGAGGTGATGTAGGTCTATTCCTTTCTTTAAGGAAATATGATATATGGTGGTGGTGATATTTAGGGGAGAATAATTGGGGGGGGGGGGTTAAGAAAGTGTAGGGGAAAGGAAATGGTCAGAGTGAAGGTAAGTGGGGTTTTTGTTTTTTATAAACAAGGGGTTTCACAACCTTCCCTCCTTAGAAAACTTTTTTCTCGAAATTTCAAAGATAAGGGCCGGGGGTACAACCAAAATCACTTAGCCTTGATCAAGAACAAAATTTAAACCATCAGGCATGATCGAATTCTAGGCATGATCACTAGGTTAAATGATAAAATATAGGCACGACAGAATTATCTAGATGTGATCTGAGATAGAGT
Organism: Iris pallida; assembly: GCA_029216955.1. Taxonomy (NCBI): domain Eukaryota; kingdom Viridiplantae; phylum Streptophyta; class Magnoliopsida; order Asparagales; family Iridaceae; genus Iris; species Iris pallida. The sequence goes on from JANAVB010040619.1 coordinate 24,839,464, forward strand.
TGGAATACTGTTGTGATCAAAATCATTTTAGACATGAGTAAAATCTTGGTATAATTAAAATATAATCAAATGATCATAAAATAGGAGAAAAAATCAAATGAGGTCTCGTGAAACAGAAAAGGCAAGAAAGAAACGAATGCCAACAGTTTATTGAGAAGACATAAAATAATAGAATCTTCTGAGATGAGGGACTAAAAATTCTAAATCAAATTGGAATGGGGTATAAGGGTTTGTGACTCAGAAAAAGTCAACAAGTTGTATGATAGTAGGATAGCGAGAGTAATTAGAATAATATAGCTATGATAGGAATGTAATTAGATAAGATATTTTCATTGAGGACTGAGTGATGATCAAAGGGGATAGAAAGAATACCGTTTCACTATTTCAACAGTCAGAAGATAGGATATGCAGGAAAAATGCTTACGAGATAACCATCTTATTAATACAAAAATCAATCTCTAACTCGCTAAACTAGCTGAACTCCCAGTATCTACAAAAAACTAAGGCAGTTGCCAAGGTATTAAAACTGAATCTATTTGAAATCATAAATCATCTAAATCAAATTTTCAATCGTCATTGTGTTTAACTCGTATGCCAAATGTATTTCAAATTTCAAGTATTTCTCTCGATCAAATCAATTTACAGACATCAATTTCTAATTGTCAGCCATTCTTCCAAAACAGACTACATCAAAGTCACAATCTTCACTTGTCATAGTAAATCCTTAGAAATTTGATCCATGATTTATATTTGAGAATTTCCAATTCTTGAAATCAATTGACCAAATTATAATCACTAATCAAATTTTAATCTTTAACCAAGCACCTAACAATCGTTCTCATCCAAACACATTAGCAAAATATCACAAAATCTCAATCATTCTTACCATAACTAATACGAGTCTCCAATATTTGGTAGAAATTGCAAACCTAATTGCTTATTTTCAAAGTTGCATGCCAATGATCTTATCTCAATCCATCATTGCTTATTCCTTCTCTAGAACCTATCATTCCATTGCTTGTGATATTCTTTCCATGGTTATATCCGTCCTTTCTGGGTACAGTAGTAATATAATAATGTTGAACCCTTCGAAGATCTTTTAGCTTCCCGCTTAATAAAAAAAGGATAGTATGCTATGTTTACTCGTCGAGTTGCTGAATAACACCTTGCATGAAAGTTAAAAAGATAATCAAAGATAATTAATCACATGACCCGAAAACTGTTGCGAATCATTTTATTGATTGCGTGCTTCGAATCATTTCATGAATTATAGGCTTGCATGTTGTTGCTATAAAATACATGACAGGTGAAGGAAAAGTCCCAAATACTTGGGCGGTGAGTATGTTGAGCCTTAGTTGAACGTATGCTAAACAGATGCTAAGTTCCAGAAATTAGGCGGCGAGTACAATGAGTTTTGGTTGGAAATATGTATGGTATCAAAGATGTGAGAAAGGGCTTGGGTAACAACATTCTATTATCCTGTCACTTATGTAGAATATTGATCACACAAGACCCTGGAAAGAGAAAGGTGGCAATACGAATGAGAATGGTGGCTGAATTACTTAGTCTTCTTTATCATGCATTATATGTTTCTTCATAGATAAGTTGCATATATTTGTATGGTCATGGATAACTTGTCGACAAGGTAGTTCCTTGAACGGTAATCTGATGCCACAGACCCGGTTCATCCTAGGGGGAACATGGATTGGTGCCGACGTACTGGCATCGGTATACGGGACCTTCAGTGGGGCTAGCTACCCGTACTGTAAGGGACGTCATTATACCTGAAAGACGGTCCAAAATGACGTATCTCCAGTGACCTTCATATAGATAGGTCCAGTGCTAATGATGTCTTATGCAGGCAGAGTATGTTATTACTCAATTACAGGAAAGGATATCGGTTGTTGGTAAGAGATCACCTGAACGGTGACAATTATATTAAATTATGATATTGTTCCTAATAATGTCTTGTGCAGGCTGAGTAATTATTATAAATGTACAGGGATGGCTACACGGCCGTGGGTAAGAATTACCAAAGGGTGATACCATATTTCTTTACATTATGCTGGCTATGAATAAATGTATATTTTACCTCTGTCGGATATGAACTGCTAATTGACCCTAAGGCAATGAGAAATATCACTTTTAATAATATTCTATAACATGATTACTTAGTGTTGTCTTCTTAGGTGAGTTGGGCCAGCACTGCTCGTCAGTACATTGATGATGTATTGACCCACGTTGTGGGCAATATTTTAGGTGCTTGTGTATAGGAAAATCGTTTGATCAGTGCTTGACATTGATGAATCGGATGGGTGCGCAGAAGCTCTTCTTACAAGATGATATCTTCTGCTTTATGGGACATAATATATGGAACAGTATAACTCAGATAAACTAGTGAGATTGTAAACAAAGTTGGCATGTTCAGTTGTAAAGCCTAAATGGCAAGTGTATATTCAGGTGACTATTCAAAAGTCTTGTAAAATGTTGTAAACTCTGTATTCAGCTGCGAGTCTTGTAATCTTTTGAGAAAATCAATAAAGAGATGCATTCCTTCATATATTGGGTGACTTCAATTTATCTGCTTGGTTTTGCTGCATTATTGTTGTTTTTTGAAAAATACCAGGAACTATAATGGTTTTGTCTTGTACAAATGCAATCTAGACTTGTACGGCATCACGTTCAGTGGCTAGTTTTCGATCCTTCGGGATCGGGGCGTGACAGTATGGATATAGTCTTATTAATATTTGGAAATCAAATATATCCGAAGTCACTTTGCCTCAAATTTATGTCTCACCAGAGTGCACCTGATTGCAGTAAATTTTTGGCTCCATAACTTGAATAATGATAGGTTACCAAGTAGTCTATCAGCTTTATCAATTTTCTGGCTGAACAACATAGGAGACAAATATGATGCATTTAGGATATAGTCTCAATAATATCTAAAAACCTATGAATACCTTAAATCACTTCAACTTAGAGTCTATGCCTCGCCAGTATGCAGGCTGTAGTAAACTCACAGTTTTCATAATTCAGATAAATGGCTGCAATGCATATGTACGAAGCCATATTAGGTCACTGAATATTTTCTCAACTTTGTCCATGGAAATTTCAAAGGAATAGCTCAACAATTTAAAAGTTTTCCATTGACTAAAAAAATTCAATAATAGAATGGAATCAATTCTCTGACCGTTTCGACTTCATGATACTCAAGCATTGAGTTTAGAAGCTTTCTAGGCCTTGAATTGATCAAGAATTTGCATAGAGAGGGTAAAATTTCAAGTTGAGTGGAAAAAGTCAACAAATGAAAATATTCTCGATCTTTGGAATAACAGGAAATATCAATCAATATTGGAATTATTTTTGGTAAATAATTTCTTTGGAAGATTCTGAACCAACGAAGTTGAACCAATTCTTTTGGTAACAATTAAATTTGGGGTTTTATGGTTCCAGAAGAATTTGGTTCGGGATTGGTTCCGAGAAAATCAATTGGAAATAAGGTCAAGACAAATGGTTGAATACACTAGTCATAGAAATACTTTAGGTAAATAAAGGTTTATGAGGTTTTCTAAAGGAGAATTTGAAACTCTAAATAGTGAATGGTTCTAGATTCTAAATAAAGATAGAAAAGTAAGATTTGATCAAACTAGTGGAAAAATTGGAAATAGGTTTGCTAAAGAAGGAGATTGAAAAATCTAATCTTAATCCATAAATAGCGAAAGAGGATCATAAGGGATGCTAGAGTCTGATAAAGATATGGAGGAAAATAACCCCCGAAAGCTATATGATACTAAAAGATACATAAAATCTAGAAAATAATATAGGCAGTAAAATATAACATCATACAATCGGCCTAATCTGGGTAAGGTTTATGTACAAACATAAGCAAGGTAACATACGAAACTATAGGCAAACAAAAATAGATATTATAAATAGATAAATTTGGTCCTATGTTGTGGCGAGTAGAAAATAATCTAAATGTTTCTCTAGTCTATTTTCCTAAAGTCATACTTAGACCTAAGTCAGACTGCAGGACTGTATGCTGGTCTAGACTAAGTTGACTAGACCAATTTTGTCGAACTGGACTTGTGTGGGCCACCACTAAAAATATGTCACGATCTGATCCTAAGATACTGGGTCCAGTCGGATCATGCCCAGCCTGCGCCGTTGTGAGACGGCGACAGTAACACTACCAAAATATCTCATATTAGCGACGCCTAACAACATCGCTAAACAGCAAAAAATGCCGCTAACTTCTGACAACGATGTTTTTAGCGACGTTCCGGGTATGTCGCGTTATTCATGGTCACTAACTTGTAAAACGTCGCTATTCGTCGCTATAGCGACGTCATTCGGCGATGCTCGACGTCGCTAGATTTAGTGACGTTTACCAACAAAAATGTTGCTAATTAGCGACGTAACATTTCGTTGCTGATTGTCGCTGTCCATTCAGGTTTTAGCGACGTTACAGTCAGAGATTAGCGACGGTTTTTCGAATCTACATCTGGCAATTTTTTTGTTGCCATGTCATCATTGTTGCGACATTTTGCGACGTTACGATACTTGAATACCGACATTCCGATACTAGATTTGCTGACCAGTACAATTTGCCACGTCAACGTATCTGCGACGTTCTACAACGTTTTGTTTCTCAGTTTTGTGACGTTCTAGCGACGTATGTATGCGTCGCTGATCGTCGCTAAGCGTCGCTAAACGTCGCTAATTCTAAAAAAATATAAAAAAACAGAATGTAGTATGCATTTCACATAAATAATAATTAATATATTAAAAATATTGTACCTGTATTTAGAGTTTCATTTTGCAAATAAGAGATCCGGAGAAACCCTTATAGAATTCCTGGGTTCGCCCACCCCTTCGGTAGAACACTCAACACCGGTAAACTAATATAGAGACAAATAATAATAATGCACTACCAATAATCAAATAAATAGAATTAAACGATCAAAAAGACAAGAAATAGCCGGGTGGATACAAATCCACTACCAAACGGCTATAAAAAGTGTGTCCGATAATATTCAACATAACATAACACAAATAGTCATACCCGGGATAAAATAAATACATAAAGACCAAAAAATGGGTCACCAATAAATACATAAAGACCCAACAATGGGTCACCAACACAACAAATGAAAACAAGTCCAATAAAGGACTACGCTTGGTCAGGATGAGGAGGAGTAGGCAGTGCCTGCACCTGGGACACCAGGAACCTATACTGCTCCGGGGTCAGCATCACCGGTGAGACGGCGACAGTAAGCTGTGTCAATCAGTAGCAACGCAGGAAACAATATTCTAAAAACGGGATGAAATCTTTATTAAACATTTGGAATGAAATTAGAGTCTAATTAGAACAACATAAACAGAACCAACATCCAGTTGTTACAACTTATTTATTTATTATAATTTTAAGAAAAGGAAAGAAACTAAACATAAGGGTGAAACTAGGACTCTTGTTTCCTCTGTCCTGGTTCAGCTAACTTCCCAAAATCCAAGTCGGGTCCATAGTAAGAACTATAGGCCAGCCCCTCGTCGTCGCAATAACCTAAAATATTGGTCCCCAGTCATGAGGGGAATAAGAACATATAGTCCATTCTAGCATCTTATTTAATAATTAAAAATAAGACAAGAAGCAGTTTATACAGAAATATATTTTCTAAATAATAAATAAAGAAGCCGTTATACAATAAAACTCTGGAAAAGAAAATGATGCAATCTAGCTAGCAATAGTGTATGAGCGTGTAACATCTTGTGGCCGGCTAGGGATGGAGGCAGTAAGTGTTCTAGTGAACACGGTCCAGCTGTAAAACCCCTATTTTTTTAAATTATTTTTATTATTTTATTAGACTTAAAAATGAATTTATACAACTTTTGTTTTTTTATTAATTAGTAAAAATGATCTTAGCCTTTGTTGAGTTTTGGAACACAAGACTACCATGAATTTTGGCACGAAAGATGTAGCAGTGTGCCTTGACTAGTGTACTAGCCATGCCGGGAGAAGTCTAGCCATGATGATGTCTAAACTAGGAAAACCAGACCAAATTGTGAATTAACTTATTTAAAGTATTTTAATTAAATATTATTTTATATATTGATTTTAGGTGACCCGGTTTATCCAATTCAGCCTGAACTGGGCCCGAACCAAATTTTAGCCCATGTAAGCAGGTAGTGTGACCAAATATGGCCATATAGACATATTTTATGTACTTAGAAATATTTTCTAAATTATTTTAGAATTTTGTGTACAATTTCTAATTATTTAATTATTTGTACAATTATTGGTATTTTATGATTATAATAATATTTTACAAAAATGGTACAATTTTCTGGACCCGAATAAGAAGTGTGGTAAAGTCCACCCAAAACCACCATTTGATTTTTATTATTATTTTATTTTTATCAAAGTCTTTGGTGAGTAATTAAATCAATAAGTATTTATATTATTATTGGTTGTCAAATTTTTATTGTCAACTGAATATATATATATTTAATGTATTATATATATGTAGATAAGATGTAAACTTTATTTAAATTTTATAGAGATTTACATGGTATATATTTAGATACATTCATATATATATATATATATATATATATATATATATATATATATAAAAATATATATATATATATATATATATATATATATATATATATATGTAGGGTGTGAAAATTATGACACGCTGACATGAGACTCAGTCCAAGCCATACGCTAAAGGCCATACGCTCATCTAAGGGCTGTACGCTCAGTGAATATTTTATTATTTTCTGAGATGACAGCACAGCATGTATTTAATAAAGAATAAATCTGACACTTCGTCTTTCGTGCAAAGACAGCTGTCCAATGAAGACTAGCCGTCGTATAGGTTTTCGAAGAGTCGGTTTTATCTTTTACGAGGACAGCTCAGCATCTCTCATAAATGTAAAAGCCATCATTACTGTCAGTTTTGACAGTCTGTCAGCCATCATATCCGCAGTCACGACGCTCGAGAAGATTTTGTCAGTTATTGGAAGATATGGCGTATCAAAGAAGATTGATGATGGCCACGTGTCTACTTATTCAAACATGCCACGTGTCTACTTATTCAAACATACGACTCCTTCCAACTAAGTGAGCGTATGAATCTCATACGACTCCTTCCAACTAAGTGAGCGTATGGATTCCATACGACTCCTTGCCAACCAAATGAGCGTATAGATTCCATACGACTCCTTGTCAAGTGAGCGTATAGTTTCCATACGACTCCCTGTCAATAATGTGAGCGTATCAGCTTTATATGGTTCTACGCTGTCTAAGTAAGCGTATGCAAGACATGTGCCTTCAAAAGCTAGCGTATGACTCTTCTTCTAAGGCAGCGTATCACAGCAGTTGTGTCCAGAATGATTTCCAACGAGCAGTTAACACACGTTCTTACGTGTCTTGCACTCAGTTATCCACTTCTTCAGAAGTTATGTAACGTGGCATTTATGCCATCAATCTCTCCTGAATATGCTCCACTACTTTCAACCGCACGCTAATGTGTCTCCATCAGAATTTGCCACGCGTCCCTGCAGTTATGCACACGTCAAATAACTACCTGAGCGTATGCTTAAGGACAGTTATCCTGAACTCTATAAAAGAGAGTTTCTTCATCTTCATCAGAGACTACAGTCAATTTCAGAGAGAACAGAGAGATTGCCCAGTTGCTGTCCAAGTTCTTCAAAGTTCGAGTTTTCTTCATCGCATCGTCCAAGGGATAAAGTAATCGTCTTCTAGGTTAGATTCCTACAGTTGTAATTTTCTCAGATACAAAATAAATAAAGTAAATTTATTTATGGAAAACAAATTGGCGACTCTGCTGGGGAAAGCCGTCTCCTCCAACGAGATAGCAACAACTCAATGCGATACTTCGTCGATCGGCTTGACGAAGAAGACGATGGTCGTACAATTCGACCAATCTGCTTATGAAGAAATGCTCAAGGCGAAGGAGGGCCGAACTGCTTCCTCGGCTCTTCCTGCTGCCAAAAAGAAGGGATGCTCTGTCTATGTCCCTAAGTCTTCTTCAACAGCCCAAGACGCTTCTGTCACTTCTCACGCTGACAAGAACACGTCTTCAACTTCAACTAAGCACACTTCGGCTTCTCTGAACACGGCAACAGTGGCTTCTCCTAGTCACGCTGACAAAGTTGGTTCTTTAACCAAGTCAGCGTGTACAAGGAAAACCATCTCTGGACATGTCAAAGTCCCTTCTCCCTCTACTCTTACGACAGCAGTCGGCTCTTTAGCCATTGATGACTCTGTGCGTATGGCATTCAAAGGGCAGCGTACGGCAAAGGCAGCGTACAAAAGCCAACATCAGGCAGTGTACGCTAAACCAAAGCCAGCGTATGCTAATAAAAAGGCAGTGTATGACCAGAAGTCCAAACTGAAGTCAGCGTATGCTAACAGATACAGTCCTTTGACTGTTTCTCAAAATCAAGCTGGGGGTTCTCTTCTTCAGAACATACAAATGATTCCCCCTCAACTTGCACATCTTGTGCCAACCAAGGAGAAAGACTCTTTAGTCAACTCCTCTACTCCTAAGGTCTTTACCTCTGGAGTTAATTTGACTAGTACTCTTACTAGATCAAACAAAGGAAAACGCCTTTTGGCTAATTCCTCTAAAGATGGATTATTACCGACTCCCAGTCGGAATAATACTCATCTTCCTTCTCTCAAAATTTCTCGATCTGAGAAAGGCAAATTACAAGTATCCAAGACTGATACCAAAGTCAGATCTCCTACGGATCTTCGTAACAAGCTTAATCAGAATCGTCTCGGTTCTACTGAGACAAGTATATTAGACTCTGATGCAGAATATGCCAAAAATTATGTGGCTCAAATTAATCAGTCTTTATACACTCAAGAATCGAGAAGACAGAAGAACAAAAGACAAGTTTCTACACAGAAACTATCTTCAAGTACTTCCCAATCTGTTCCTACAGATCTCCGGAAGTATTTGCAAAATAAACGGAGAATTGACACTCCATCAGGCTATGATATTGCCCATATTTGCCATGAAAAGCATGGTTGCAACTTCCAACCTCGAGTTGTAATTCAATGTTGTTGTTCACCAAAAAGACAATCTGTTTTCGAACGGATTCAGTATGAACCAATGTTGGATGAAGATGAACCTCTTTATGCTTCTGTCAACATAACCTCCAGAAATATTGGGGGTAGCATACGGTCTGATGCTATATCAGACTCTGAAGATGGTGTTTATCTCGACACCCGATCCAGGACCGGAGCCTTGGCTAGGGTCTCTTTTTCTTCTCATCCAAGTGGTAATCCGGAGATCACAGAGGACTTCCTTGGAGAATCCAACTTTCCAGTATTGACTCCCGTAAATAGCCCCAAGAAAGATACTGATTCACACAGTGATGATTCAGAACAGACTGTTTCATCATCTATTCCTCGAATGATTACTACTTACATGGCAGAGGGCAATCATGAACCTTCAACTAGCACCGAAGCTCATGAACAAAGGATTTCTTCCTTAGAACAACAGTTGCGAGCTATGGCAGATACATTGAATGCTATGCACACTCTTATGCAAGCTCAGCATCAAACTCAGCAAGTCCAACAGACAGCTCCTCTAGTTGTATTAAATACTCCTGTTGTTCCAAACCCGGAACCCTCTACTATTCCGGGGGTACAATCTAATATTCTTGTACAACCCACTCTAAGTCATTCTGGAGCTGGGGGTGGTACATATGCTGCAGTCCCTCCTTCCAATTACACTCAAAAAGTTACAACTCCCTAATCTTCTGGAATTGTTACTGAAGAGTTAAGGAATCTCCGAACTCAATTCGAGGCATTCAAACAGAAGGATGGCTTACAAAGGTTAGGTATCAAGCAACCTTACCCGATAGAATGGAAGCAGGTATCATATCCTCCTAAATACAAGCCTCCGACTATCTCTTTCTTTGATGGGACAACTTCCCCAAGTCAGTTCATTAATCACTTTGAGGTAATGACTGATCAACTACAACCAAGTGACGCCCTCCTTACTCGGGTGTTCGTTGGATGTCTCAAAGGAACGACTTATGAATGGTATAGAAGTCTCCCTGACGGGTGCATTACCTCATTTGCTGGTTTTAAGCAAATATTTCTTGAACGATTCTATGAAGGGCTCAATGACATGACCATGTCAGCCCTCATAAGAATTAAACAGAAAAATAACAAAACCACCGAGGACTTCATTGAAAGATTTAGAAGAGAAGCCCTCAAAATGCCTCTCGGAACTCCCGATGCTGTTACTATCGACACTTGCAAGTCGAATCTCTTACCAATTATCAGCATGTGGACAGGGTCCACTCAGTTCCAAGATTGGCCTTCATTCATCGTCAGTGCCAAGGCTGCCGAGGTCAGTGCTGAAACCTTCAAGGGTCTGGGGGTACAAATGGCTCCCAAGGAATCAAATCAGAGTGCTAGCAATAGTACTCGACCCAACAATCACAAAGGGAAAGAAGCTCTTGAAGTCAATCTCCAAAGCAGTAGTCAAGAGGTAAAGACTACCCAAGCTACTCCAGCTCCAACAAATCAACAACAGAGATCTCCTCGACCGAAGAAAGAATATTCTTTTGACGATGATGATGTTCAGGGTATCTTTGAATGCTTGCTCAAAGGTAACAAGATTCAATTGCCAGAAATCAAAAAGCCTGATGAAGCCAATAAGACAGATCATCCAAAATATTGTCCATATCATAGAATGCTGGGTCATACAATCCGGTCTTACTATGTATTAAAAGGGAAGATTCAAGAGATGATTAAATCAGGAGCTGTGACACTAACACCCAAAGACAAAACAGTCACAGCAAATGTAATTTCAATGCAGTTCGGTGACTTTCCTCCCTTAATGGTGGAAAGTGGGATTGTTCCTATCCCCAAAGCAACTCTCGAAGTTGTAAACATCCCACAAGCACAGAATGACGGACTTGTTCCTGTCACAACTAAGAAGGGAGCGATCATGTGGATTCACCCGGATTTAATGACAGAGTTTGAAACGTCTTTCTCTTCTCCTCGAAGATTCTCTTATCTAAAAAGAAGCTCGGGAAGACTAAGTCATGTAATGTGACTTCTAGTTTCACACCCAATTTTTATCTAACCTCTACTTTTATCTTGGCAGAAAATTCACTCCCTACGGAGATAAAATCTGTACCTCAATTTGAGGATAGATACAAGCCTGCTTTTCATCTATACAGTTCACAATCTCGTAAATTGATGGCGAAGATGGGTTATGATCTAGCCACTGCTCCTGGTTTGAACTCAGGCAAAGGACTCCGAGTACCTTTAGCCATCACTATGAGGCATAATCAATCTCGTGTTGGCCTTGGTTTCTGGAATGAAGCTCTCATCAAACATAAAAGAACCAAGAGCAAGATAAAGAATTGTAACATGGTTTCCATAGACCCTGAACCAGAATCTAAAGTTGAAGTCCATGCTGGAACTCGGTCAGGAAAAATATATCTGAAAGATTATGCTAAAATTCTTGAAGAAACTTCTGATGTCCCTCCGGTTACAGCTCCAACACCAGTCTCTACTGAAGAGCCTTCAAACGTTCCTGTTGAGACAGTTCCGTCTAAACCAACAGCAGCTGACAAAGGCAAACAACAAGTCCGCTTCGACAAACCATTAAAGAAGTCATCTCCTACAGGACTTGAAAAGCCTTATAATTTTGATATATTGGCTCAACTAGCCAATACCCCAGCTAAATTATCAATCTTCGAGCTCTTACGCCTCTCTAAAGAGACTCGAGAAACTCTAAGTGAAGCCCTGTTGCAAGCAGAAACCTGCCTAACTCTTCTCAAGAAGTTGAAAACAGAACCTGTTTCTCATTGCCATAATGTATTAGAATTTATTCCAAACATTACCTTTACGCAGGACGATATGCTGTTAGAGGATAATCGACATGACCGTCCTTTATATCATACAGGATATATTGACTCTATGAAGGTTGATCATCTCCTGATTGATCCAGGATCTGCTCTTAGTATTATGCCAAAAGCTATGCTAGATGCACTGAAGATACCTGTGCATAGTCTTTCCAGCACTATCACTACCATCTTGGGATTCAATCAAGGAAAAAGCAAGCCTTTGGACAAGATTCGCCTCAAATTTCAAATAGGCGATCTTCGCACTAAAGTTACTTTTTACATCATCGACAATCATGGTTGCTCATACAACGCTTTATTGGGGAGACCATTCTTGCATGAACATAATGTCGTTCCTTCGACTCTTCATCAGTGCTTCAAATATGTTGATGATAATGGAGAAGTTCAAAAGGAGGTTGCAGATCTCTATCCATTCAAAGGAGTTGAAGCTTACTTCAATGACGCTCACATGTACAAAGATGAATACTCAAAAGTCTTACAAGCTATGGATAATGATGATGAGATAGCAAAAGTTGGCACTTTTGTTATTCCTGTAAAAGGGCGTATCACTCCTCCGCAGTCTGTTAAATCATGAAGAAGGCTCACTGATAATTCATGTCAGTGGACGTACTACTGTGTTGTCTTCCCAAGCTCCACAAAGTTCACTGATAATTCCTGTTAGTGGACGTACCACTCCCCCTCCACCTTCTCAGGCTAGACCAGATACTCTAGTCATTCCAGTCAGTGGACGAACTACTTATCCACGATCTTCTTCAAGGGAGCTCACCTCTTCTGAGCCTTTTGTTATCGATCTTAATCGAAACAAAACTTCTGATCGCTCTTCCCCTTTTGTCATTAATTTGACTAAGTCTGATAAGGCTCAGCCTTCTGTTGTAAATACAGTATCTAATATTAATGAAGCATCTCCTTTGCAGTATATTGATGTCTGTAATCATGTACAAAGTTATTTACAATTGCTAGATAGCTTAGAGTCACTAACTATAGGGGTTGTTCAAACTCTTCATACAGACGTATCATTGGAATCCATACAAAAATCATACTTCGTGGTCCCTGCTAGAAAGAAGGGAGAAAATCCAATCTTCTTTTATAAAGGACCCCAGAATCCTCCTAACTTGGAAGAAGATGACACAAACGATGATACTGGAAGATTACAACTGCGTCGCTACAGTCAACAATCCAAAAATATCATCAAGAATATGGGTTATGACTTTAGAACCAGTCTCAATAATGGAAAAGGAAGAAGAATGCCTGTTCGAATTCCTCCATTAAAATACGGAAGGACAAAATGTGGTTTAGGTTACATTGCTCCTACCTCCTTTATCAACATCGTCCATGAAGATTCAAAATCCGATGAAGACGAACGATCTGAGTCTTCTGATTCCCTCTCTTGGGATTCTGACACGAGTATTGGCGATCTCCATCGTTCTATTCTATCCATCAATATGGTCTCTGTTGATGGCCCGCAAGAAAATGATGAAGATGAGGATGATTTTGAAATATCACCCGAATCGGAACAATGGGCTCAAAGATTAAATAATCAATGGGAATTCAGGTTCGAGCAGAGGGAACCTCCTACTGAAGATAAACTGATCCAAATTGAT
>JANAVB010040619.1:24877197-24977197 GCA_029216955.1 Iris pallida
TCCGTAATTTAATGTTAATATTAATGTTACTATAATGTTAATATTAAAATTAACATTAAACGTAATTAAAATTAATATAACATTCACATTAACATTAATATTAACATTAACATTAACATTAATACAAAAAAAATAAAAAATTAATATTAACATTAACATTAATATTAACATTAATATTAACATTAACAATAATATTAACATTAATATTACGAATTAGAGTGAGGGGGTTTTTAGGGAGTTTTCTAAGGAAAAATTTTGATCGGCTCCCTCTCTCTCTCTCTCTCTCTCTATATATATATATATATATATATCTATATATATATGAACTCCCCATGAACGTATTAGTTAAAAGGACCTGCAGGTCTAAGAGTGTGCTTGGCAATAGTTTAATTTTTTTATTGAACCGACCATTTATGCAGTGTTTTAAATTTTTTATTTTTTTTAGCAAATGATTCCATTCTAAATATTAAAACTAGTATATACCTCTATTATTTTTTAAACTAGCAAGTACTCCTGCTCCCGTGTAAAACAACAAAAATTTAGTTAAATATTGGGGTATATCATAATTTTTGTATTGTTAGAATGGAGGTATTTTTTAGTTAAAAAAAAAGTGAGGATATATGCTAATTTTAACATTTTGAATAGAGGCATTTGCTAAAATATTTCTTTAAAAAATTCTCATTATTAAATTTTTTGAGGCATTAGTTTCGGGCGGCTCAAAAACCTTCCAAAATCAGTATAATATAATTTTGGGTGTCTTTATAAACACCCCAAGGTGGATTTTGAATTTTTTATTATTTTATTCTATTTATATCCTCAACAAAATTATATAATTAAAACTACTAATACTCTATCATATTTTTTCTTCTCAAGTGTGTTCTATTCTACTTCTTCCAAACTACTTTTTCCGATAAAAATTTAAAATAATTTATCTCCTACTTTCATGACGTTTTATTTCTTTCAAGTGTTTCTATTATTTTCATGAAGTATGGACTTTTACCTCCATTCTTGAAATAATATACGCAAGTGGACCTTCATTCTTGAAATACTATATACAATATACAATTGTTTATACAAAACACATAGTACATAAAACAATTTAACATATATATGCAATTGGACCTTCACTTTTTCTTGTGAAGGTGAATAAATATTCCAACTAGATTTGTAACAAAAAAGTAGAGATAACAGACCTGCTAAATTCTTTACTGAATTAGTTGAAGATCTATTATCAATAAAAGAATCTTCGGCATCAAAAGTAAAACTCTGGAATAACTTTTGTTTATATGTGGACATCTATATAGATAATTTTATTCGCGTAAAAAAATTTCCATAGCCGCTTGTTAATGAATTATCAAGTATGCGTTGGACTAGTTTATAAAGTCGCTACTTAAAACACCGGACTTCTCATAACTGGTACTTTAAAAGTACATCGTAACCATTACCCACACAATTGTCAAGCAGATCCAAAGGAATTTGGATTGATGTGGTAAAGAAGGATATATATATTTTGTTGATGTGGTTTTATTTTCAAAAAGTATACGAATACATTTGAACATTATGCTCGATTTTAAAAGATAAATTTATCAGAACAAAAAAAAGTGAGTATGAGAAGCATTCATGACTCGTGCCTGAGAGATCAACTACTAGTGTGTCGCTTCCCTCTGCTTGCAGCAATCGCGAACGGGGCTCAAAATCTGTGTACGTTCGCGGCTCCGGTACCGCAGCTCGAAGCAGCAATTTCGCCATCAGACGTACGCCCTCTTCCTTCCTTTAGAAAATGTAGTTGATGATATATACGAGGAGCTTTGCTCTGCTTCACATCTAATGGCTTCTATATGTACATGAACTCTTGAGTTGCCTGGCTTCGCCCCAAAGGAGAGAGATTCTTTGTAACGTGGGCCTTCTTCCTGTCTCCCTTGCTTGTTAGGAGGGTTGTTCGTTCCTTGTGCAGTGTTTGGATGTTTGAGCTTTTATTATTATTGAGGTGCCTTACTTTTTTTTTTTTTTTTTTTTTTTTTGAAATCACACGCACACACACAATTGGGGAGGTTCGAACCTTGCCGGCCCCTCCGGATGTCCGCTCTAATACCACTAGACTAGAGAGCTCGGACAGGTGCCTTACTTCCAGTGCACGTTGGTGGTCTTTTGCTTTCCACCCTCGCTATTTTTGCACACGTGCAGTTCACGTGCGCGTGCTCGCACCCGACGGAGGACGAGAGGAAGGGAGGGGGAGAGGGGATGGCGAGTACTGTGCGAGCTATACCGCTTCTTTGTTTGCTTTCCGTATCTTCAAATGGGTTGGCATTATATGAGACATCATTAAAAGCTGCAGCTAGTTCCGTGCATGGCACGGCGTTGCCGGGCATTCCCTCTGCCCAAAATCCGACTAGTAGAGATGGGTTAAGTTCGTGCGCACGGCTCAGGCGACGACTGGTTATGCACACAACAGATGTGACTATTTAGGAAGGATTTACTAAAATTCCCAAGTGACTCTTTTATATGTTAGGGAGTATTTGTGATTTTTGCATTAAGTAACCAAAATATAGCCATTAACCCAAACGACCTTTTATCGAAAATCTGACTTAGCACAACACAACACGGCTGCCACATGTCAGCAACGACACAGGTAGCTATAGACATGTCACAAGACCAGGGACGGCCCAGGTGTCGGAATGGGTGGAATTTTTAACCTATGTGAAACATACCCCAGAGTCGAATTGGGTATTCCTATATATAATAGAAATATTCCAATAGATTTGGATTGGATATTTCTATATATAGTAGGAATATCCCAATGAAGTTGGATTGGGTATTCCCATATATAATAGGAATATATCAATGGTTTAGATTGAGTATTCCTACATATAGTAGAATACCTCAATTAGTTGTGGGTTCACGCTATATATACTAGGTGTTTCATCACCATAAAATATATCTCAAAAAGTGAGCAATAGTGCTTTACAACTTTTGAGAGAGAGAGAAAGAATTGAAGACTATTGTGAAGGAGAGATCGCTTTGAATAATTTTTCGACATCTCTTGTTCTTTGGAGTCTACAATCAAATTTTCTTCTTTCATGTGAGTTGTGGTGATCTGTTTGGATCGGAAGGAGCTTTTAGAGGGTGTATTCTCTTTATTCCATTAGTGGAGGTTCTTTAGGGTTGGACTCCGATCGTCCCGTGATTTTTTCCACAAGAATTTTCCACGTCAAAAATCTTTGGGTCTGCGATTGTGTTTGGCGTTTTTGGTTTGTGTGCTTTTGCTCGGTTCTCTCGTAGGACTTTCTGATTTGGGGGAACGATTTTTGCGTTTCGTTCCCAACAGAGTGGTATCAGAGCTTTGGATTAAGAGAAGTGTTTGGAGTTGACAGTCAAACCAGAAAGCAGAGATGGACGCGAATCTGGTGCGCATGGTGAACCTGAATGGTACCAACTACCAATATTGGCGGAGCAAGAATAAAGATTTATTGTTCGTCAAGAAGTTGCATATTTCAGTATTTGCGTCCGAGAAGTCCAATGACAAATCCGATGAGGACAAAAACTTCGAACATATACAGGTGCGTGGGTACATACGGCAGTTCGTTGGAGAGAACATGTACAACTACGTTGTCAATATTGAGCACGAAAAGACACTGTGGGATAAGCTAGAATCTTTGTATGCGAAGAAGACTGAGGTAAATAAATTGTTCCTGATCAGGATGATGATGGATCTGCGGTACAAAGATGGTATGTCCATTATGGATCACTTGAGTGAGTTCCACGGCGTGGTTGACTAGCTATCCTCAATGGGAGTCAAGTTCGACGATGAGGTTTAGGGACTTTGGTTGCTATGTACGCTGCCAGACTCGTGGGAGACCGTACGAGTATCTATGATCGCTTCTGCTTCGAAAGACATGGTCAGTCTGGAGTTTGCCAAGAGCGGGATATTGAATAAAGAGATGCGGAGACGTTCTAAGGGCACTTCATCCACATCCCACTTAGAGGCGCTAGTTTCAGTGAGCCGCAGAAGGGGTAAAAGAAGGAATCCAGGTGGTGGCAGAGACAATAGTAGAGGCAAGTCTAAGGGTCAATATGAGGACTCAGAGTGTTACCATTGTGGCAAACATGACCACATCAAGCTAAACTATTTCTCTTGGAAGAGAGAGAAGAAGGGCGACATGGGAAAGCAAAGTAAAAACACTACAGTGGCGGCCTCGACGCATGGAGGCGATGTGATCGTCGTAAGTGATGATGTTAGAATGAACCTCGCTTGCAATGACAATTCTTGGCTGGTGGACTCACGTGCTTTAGCGTACGTATCTAACAATAGGACACTATTTATAACTTATATGACAAACGATTGTGGAGTATTGAAGATGGGCAACGAAGATGTATCGAAGGTGATTGCCATTAGAGATGTGCATGTGAGGACGAAGACGGGTGCAGTTCCTGTTCTTGAAGATGTCCGTCATGTCCCTGATATCCATTTTAATCTGGTGTCGGTTGGATGGTTAGATGATGAAGGTTTCTTCAATCTCTTCGAGAACGGTCAGTAGAAGCTTTCCATAGGTTCAATGGTGATTGCCAGAGGAAGCAAGAAGTCCGGACTCTACTATATGGTGGAAAATACATAGGGGACACAAGAGGTGAATGCAATCAGGGATGCGTCTACCGAGTTGTGGCCCAAGCGACTCGACCATATCAACGATAAGGGGATGAGCTACTTGCTAAACAGAAAGATGATTCCAGGGCTAAAGTCAACAAAATTGGAGAGATGCACGCACTGTTTAGCGAAAAAGCAAAATTGGTGTCTTTCCAAAGTCACACAAGTTTGAGAAAGCCGACGTTGCTCGAGTTGATTCATTCGGATGTCTGCTGTCCTATGAAGGTAAAATTCATTGGTTGTGCTTCTTATTTTGTAACGTTTATTGATGATTGTTCCCGAAAGATTTGGGTCTATGCCTCAAAGACCAAGGATCAGGTGTTGTCCACTTTTAAAGAATTTTAGGCCTCTGTTGAAAGGGAGACGGGCAAGAAGCTGCTACGTGTTCGGTCCGACAATGGTGGCGGATACATTGGTCCCTTTGATGCTTGTTGCATAGAGCAAGGGATACGATACCAAAAGACTCCACAATAGACACCGCAACTTAACGGTGTAGCGGAGCACATGAACATTACGCTGATGGAGAGGGTACGGTATTTGTTGTCAGGAGCAAACTTGCCTGACAGCTATTGGGGTGAGGCACTTTACACAGCTGCTTATGTTATTAATTTATCTCCTAGTGTTCCCTTGCAGGGTGATGTGCCAGATAAAGTATGGTACGACAAAGAGCCGTCAAATAATCACCTGCGAGTGTTTGGTTATAAGGCCTTCGTGCATGTACAGAAGGACGAGAGATCCAAACTTGAACCGAAGACGAGATGATACGTCTTTGTCGGCTACGGTCGGGATGAGTTTGGCTATAGACTCTATAATCCAGTGGGAAGTAAGCTCTACAGAAGCAAGGACGTGGTATTCGTCGAGGATTAGATCATGACCAACGCTCAGGATTCTGAGATATCTTCTGAGGCTGAAGATTGCCTAAGTTAGAGTCATTTTGTTTTGAGCAGTTCCCAGAGAATACCGTAGAGGATCCAGTTATGGAGGAGCAAGTACATGGAGTTGCTCCCAACCTTGATCATCAGCCTGCTTATGGTGGTCAAGGTAACCATCAGGAGAATGAGCATGCTGGGGAGATAGTTCCTGAAGGGGAGGAAGCTGGTGATATACAGCCAGCACCAGTAGTTCCATTGGGGAGGAGCGACAGAGAGCGTCGATTATCTACAAGATACTCACCAGATGAGTATATGCTACTGGCCGACGGAGGAAAGTCCGAAAGTTTCACAGAGGCTATGGACGACAAACATATATAGACAAGAGTGCATGGAGGCTATGTAGGAGGAGATGAGTTCCTTACAAGCCAACTCCACTTATGATATAGTACGATTTCCAAAGGGTAAGAAGGCTTTGAAAAATTGATGGGTGTTCAGAGTAAAACAAACATATGATGCTACATGCCCTCGATACAAAACGATGATAGTAGTTAAAGGCTATGGTCAGCAAAAGGTCATAGATTATGATGAGATCTTTTTGTTAGTCATCAAACAATTATTTATTCGGGTAGTGCTAGCATTGGCAGCCAGTTTTGACTTGGAGGTTAAGCAGATGGACCTCAAGATGACATTCCTTCATGGTCATCTTGAGGAGGAGTTGTACATGGAGCAGCCAGAGAAATTCTGTGAGAAGGGTAAGTTATACTTGGTCTGGCGGTTGAGAAAGAGCTTGTATGGTCTGAAACATGCTCAAGGCAGTGGTACAGAAAATTCGAGTCATTTATGGGGGAGCATAGTTATGCACGGACGATGTCGAACCACTGTGTATTTGTGAGGCACTTTGTCGATGATGATTTCATCATTTTACTATTTTATGTTAACGATATGCTACTGCTAGGTCAAAATGCCACTAGGATAGCGGAGTTGAAGCGCCAACTGGGCACGACCTTTTTTATGCAGGATTTGGATATAGCAAAGACTATTCTTGGGATGGAGATCTATCGAGAGAGAGAGAGAGAGTCCAAGCTGTTATACTTGTCCCAAAAGAAGTACATTCACCCGGTACTTCAACGTTTCGGGATGGACGGATCGAAGAAATTGAGTAACCCCCTTGTAACTCACTTTAAGTTCACTGAGAAGAAGTGTCCATCTACCGGGGACGAAAAGGAAGATATGGAGTGGGTTCCATTTGCTTCAGCTGTGGGAAGCCTCATATATGCTATGGTGTGTACAAGACCAAATATCGCTCATACTGTTGGCATAGTTAGCTGGTATCTTTCCATTCCTGAAAGGGTACATTGGAGTGTGGTCAAGTAGATTCTACTATACCTTTAGGGTACTGTCGATTGGACACTTTCTTTTAGTGGTGACGAGCCAAAGCTGGTCGGATATACTGACGCTGATATGGCTGGAGATGTGGACACAAGGCGTTCGACTTTGATATATGTGATGATGTTTGCTGGTAGAGCGGTATCGTGGCATTTCCTATTGCAGAAATATATTACCTTATCGACGATAGAGGCAGAATACGTTGCGGCGACAGAGGCTTACAAGGAGTTGTTGTGGATGAGGAAGTTGCTGCAGGAAGTGGGGCTAATGCAAGAGCAGTATACTTTGCTTTATGATAGCCAGAGTGCCATTCACCTTGTGAAGAAGTAGACATTTAATAGTCGGTCCAAGCACATTGAGACTCGGTATCATTGGATACAGGATGTGGTTGAGAAGAAAGACGCGATGCTTGAGAGGATTCATATAGATGACAATGGAGTAGACATGTTCATGAAGGTTCTTCTAAGAGAAAAGTTTGAGTACTATAGGAGGATTGTCGGAATAATGACCCCCTCTACATAGTTGTGAAGGGAAAGATTTGTTGGAGTGGGTAGGGTTCCCAACCTATGTGGAAAATACCCCGAAGTCTGATTGGGAATTCCTATATATAGTAGAAATATTCTAATAGATTTGGATTGGACATTTCTATATATAGTAGAATATCCCAATGGAGTTGGATTGGGTATTTATATATATAATAGGAATATGTCAATGGTTTAGATTGAGTATTCCTACATATAGAAGAATACCTTAATTAGTTGTGGGTTTGAGGCTATATATACTAGGTGTTTCCTCACCATAAAATATATCTCAAAAAGTAAGTAAGAGTACTTTACTACATTGAGAGAGAGAAAGGATTGAAGACTATTGTAAAGGAGAGATCATTTTGAATAATTTTTTGACATCGCTTGTTTTTCGGAGTCTACAATCAAAATGTCATCTTTCAAGTAAGTTGTGGTTATCCGTTTAGATCGAAAGGAGCTTGTAGAGGGTGTATTCTCTTTATTCCATTAGTGGATGTTCTTCAGGATTGGACTCCTATCGTCCTGAGATTTTTCTACGTTAAAATCTTTGTGTCTGTGATTGTGTTTGGCGTTTTTGATTTGTGTGCTTTCTTCAGTTCTTTCGCAGGACTTTCTGGTTTGGGGGAACAGTTTTTGTGCTTCATTCCCAGCACAAACATGACGTGGGTGTGAGGCACCAATGTCCAAGAGGCCCTAAATAATATCAATAGTTACTAATATAATATATATAGTATATGTTGAGGGTTTTTTTTATTTTAAACCCTAAATAAGTCCAACATCCATTTGGCAACCTCAATTATGTATTTCAATATAAGATTCAGCTTTGATTGACTTGTGTATATGTAGAGTGGTAATCTATGCATGTGGTTGAGGTGGTAGGGTGTTTTTGTAGAGGGGAAGGATAATGACACTATAGTTCTTTCAATGTTTTCTTAGGAGCTAAGTCCCCACTTAGCAACTCGGACTCGAAAGAAAGACGAAGAACACAAAATGATACTTTGATGACACACTTTACACTTTGCACTTCGCACTTCGCATCGGACCGTGGATCTGCACAGAGAGTGTGGGTGCGTAGGTGATGGACGAGAGTTAACAACAGTCATTCTAAGCAATAAACTGGTGTATGTGCATGCTACGGAGTCCATAGTTCAAGTCTTCCTGTATTGTTCATGCAAGAGTGACAAAGGGAGCTCTGAAGAAGTTCGTATTTTTGAACTTACTAGTTCATGAGAGTGGATCGACGGAATAAGGTCAAATCTTGCTTTCAGCAATTGCAATTGTCATCACTCTAGCGAGCTTTCTCCTCAAAAGTTATTTTCATATTTTGTTTTGGTTTAGAGAGTGTTGTATTGCAATATATGTTGCAAGTTTGAGAGCAATATAATTCTAGTTGTTGTAACATTTATTTTCTTTCTTGTAAGCATTGTTGTAACAAGTTATAAGTTTTGGTTTTCTACGTATTTTGTATGTTATTTGTAACTGTGAAGCATTCGGCCATAAAGGAACCTATAGTGAAGTTACTAGACAATATTTATCCAGGATATGTTGGCCATAGAATGGATGAGGAAGCAATACCAACATATCTGAATATAACGAACCACCGTCTAACATAAGCACCAAGATAGATCAAAAACATTATTTTTAGTGACTATGTTATCTAGACATATCCCAATCTATATGATTTTAAAAGATACAATTATTGAATACAAATATATTGAATACTGTGCGTCTATATATGTATCTATCTGTCTCGAGAGTGTGTGTATATATTGTAGTGGGTGTGTGTATATGGTTATACACATGTGCCTTGGATGTGTGTGCCTATATATATATATATATATATATATATATATATATATATATATATATATATATATATATATATATATATATATATTTGGAACCAGGTAAATTGTTTCTGGAATCGCTCCCACTGAGATTTGAACTCCTGACCACTCGGGCCGCATGCATCTCTTTTAACCACTAGGCTAGAGGTCATTTGCGTGCCTATATATATATATATATATATATATATATATATATATATATATATATATATATATATATATATATAAAAATATATATATATATATATATATATACATGTGCGTGCGTGCGTGTGTGTGTGTGTGAGAGAGCCTATACACTCAATACAAGAAAACTGACGCTCCTTGACGGTTTATTCCTCGACGGTCGTGGAAAACCGTCAAAGAAATGGGTTATCTTGATGGTTTTAAGCCTTACGTCAAACAATACCTTGCTTTATGTCAATTTAGCAATTTTATATCATAATAGTTGACAATTTTAGAGGATCCCTCAAGAAAAACTCTTTATTTAGTGACGGTTCGGTAATAACCGTCAACAAATATATGTGCAAAAAAATTAGCACAGTTTTTTGATTTTTTTATTGTAGATCTATGTTGACGGTTGTCATTCAATCCCATTTTATTTATTTTTCGATCCTTTCCTCCCCTCTCTATTTCTTCCTCTATGTCATCCACCAGTAGATGGAGAAGGAGAGCCCAAACCAACAAATCCTTCTTCCTCTTGTTCCCCCTTCTCTCTCATATAGATTACTTCTCAATCCCAAAACCCTAATTACCAAATCTATCCAATGTTGCCGCTACCGAGGAGGGACAACGCTGTCGGGAGGACAATATGGTGGAGATCCGGAAAAGAAAGCGGGAATAGAACCTCCAGAAGAAGAGGAGGGAAGGAATGCAGGCGCAGCCGTTCCCCCAGCCCAAACACGCCTCCGCCGTCGAAAAGAAGGTGTGATTCCTCGGATCTGTTATTTATTAGGAATTTTTTCTCCTCTGATATAGTGTGGATTTTCTACTGTTAGGGTTTGGAACTGATTTATTTTTTGGGTCCTTTTTGGGGGTTTTTAGTTGGAGAGCCTTCCGGCGATGGTGGCTGGAGTTTATACCGACGACAGTAGCATGCAGTTGGAGGCGACGACTCAATTCCATAAATTGCTTTCGATTTGTAATAGAACAACTATTTTTTTTAAAATACCGACGACAGTCATTCTTCTGCATTTTAACCGACGACAGTCATTCTCATGCATTTTAACAAGGAGAATGCCATTCTTCGTGTAAATTAACACGGAGAATGCCATTCTCCATGTTGAATGCCATTCTCCGTGTTACTAACACTGAGAATGGCACAGAGAATGGCATTCACCGTGTTTCTAACACGGAGAATGGCCATTCTCCTGTGTTTTAACATTTGAATGACCATTCTCCGTGCTAAATTACACGGAGAATGGCCATTCTTCGTGTCATTTAGCATGGAGAATGACCATTCTTCGTGTAATTTAGAACGGAGAATGGTCATTCTCCTAAGTTTTAATACTGGGAATGACCATTCTCCGTGTAAATTAACACGAAGAATGCCATTCTCTATTTTATTTAACACGGAGAATGGCATTCTCCGTATTTCTAACACGGAGAATGGACATTCTCCTGCGTTTTAACACTGGAATGACCATTCTCCGTGCTAAATTACACGAAGAATGGCCATTCTCCGTTTTATTTAATACGGAGAATATCATTCTTCGTTTTATTTAACACGGAGAATGGCATTCTCCTGCGTTTTAACACTGGAATGACCATTCTCCGTGCTAAATTACACGGAGAATGGCCATTCTTCGTATAAATTAAGACGGAGAATGACCATTCTCTGTGTAATTTAGTACGGAGAATGGCCATTCTTCGTGTAAATTAAGACAGAGAATGCCATTCTCCGTGTTACTAACACAGAGAATTGTCATTCTTCGTGTAAATTAAGACGGAGAATGCCATTCTCTATGTTAAAATTAACATTTTTCATGTTCTAACACGGAGAATAGCCATTCTCCTGCATTTTATGGTCAGTTGAAACTTTGGAGGGTCATAACTTTTGACTGGGAGGTCGAAACGAGGCCCGGTTTATCGCAAAATGAGCGTATCTTCGAAGAGCCTGAGATTAACAGCTTCTTCGTTAGACGGCCTTCCAAAATTTTAGAATCGCAAAAAAATGATGTTTGGGCCTCCGTTTTAGCACTTTTGCCGTTTGTCTCGGCCTTTTCGAAATTTTTCGACGAGTTTTTGAAGATTTTTGAGGAGAAAACCTAGATTCGAAAGTGAGCAGCGTATAGAAGAAGATGAAGTATCGAAATATTTTTTTAAGAGTAGTTTCGTGGGTTTTCAATAAATTAGAAAGGGCAAAACGGTCATTCGGAACCCTCTTTATATATTTTTTGCTAATTCTGGGCATGCGATGAAATGTTATTGAGCGGTGGATTTTTCATAAAACTTTTTCATTTTTTGGACATTCCATACATTTTATGAAGAAATAAAATATTAGTGAGTATTGCTTGAGATCTCATGCTTATAAGCTCATCAACTCCCCTCGGGCCACGATTTGTGAAGTAAATAATAGGACATACAAAGACTAATAGAAGGAAATTGAAAGCTCAGGGGGGTTTATGGTGGGTCTGTCCTTAAATACAAATGCCCATCCTACCCCCTGCTCTTCTATAGCACCATTCACACAAGGTGCACACACATGATTGACAGGACAAAATGCTAGCATTCAATAAGGTCAGGACTAGAATACATGTGGCACATACAAATTGTTAATGCAAATAATTAAATCATGTTCAATGCATCTTCAATTTGTCACTAATACAAATCATAGAGGGTTTTGAACACCTTTGGATATTTACTTCATAAAAGAAATAGTTACGTTATAACTAACACTCTACTACAATTTGTTGAACTACCAGGTCGTAAAATTTAAAATTTGATACTCTTTCTTTCTCATGATTTACAGTTGTGGATTTCTATAAGAACTTAGGATTTGAAGCTGACCCTGAAGGTATCAAAGTCATGTTCTTGTTCCCAAGATATTAAATTTCAACTGTGTTATCAATTATCCGGGTTTTTTATTTTCCTGCAAAATTGTTATTTCTATATTCCATAAGGCATTTGCCTATATTTCTCTATAAGACAAATATCATAGTTTATGGAACATGTCATATATATATATATATATATATATATATATATATATATATATATATAAAATATATATATATATATATATATTGTATAAAGTAATTGATGTTGCATTTTTTCGATTGTGTTGGGCAGCTTTCTGAATTACAGTAACACTAATGGTAAAATCGGCATCCTCCCTTTACTTAAGAGAATAGTTAATCATCGAATACCAGTTTGGGTTTTTAGGTAAGGACTTTGAATCACTGAATTAGTTTATATCTATTTCTATGTTATTCAAATCCTATGGATATTCAAAAAAATTTGAACTAACTGTGGTCACCAAGACTCGGTGGTGCCTCTCTTGGGGTCTCAAATACTGGTGCGAGAACTGGCCCATGAGATGAAATTTGGAACTACTGTTCCTTACAGTGCTTGGTTCCACCAAGGCCAAGTAAGCCCCTTCCTCTTCCCATAATATCACTTTTCGTCTATACTCCGATATTTTACTCCTTTGCTGCATGTGCTCATTAAATCTGATCATAGAGAGAAAACATGGAAGAAACACCAAATGTAGTATACAACCCAAATATGTCAATAACGAATAAAGAGGGAATTGTATCCTTAATTGATAATCTGAAAGTACTATGCGAATATTTACAGTTCACGAGTAATTGGTCAAGTTTATAAATTGAATAACAATTTGGTCAATAACAAAGTTCAGATAATTCTAGAACTATTCAGTTCTTCTGAGAACGTTGTGATTAAGTTGTACTAGCAAATAGCTACGCATGCCCTTTGTGCTAAGCTAGTACTATTTTCATTGCATGCATGCATCTGCCTTTCAGTTTGTACTTTTAGTGTTCTACTTCTTACTTAAGATGGTATTTTTGCTCATATGGTCTTCTTTGTCTTCTTTGATGAAGGTTGGTGGGTAGGCAACTGAGTACGAAAACCTACTAACATTTGCGACCGTAAGGGGTGCAGCTCACATGGTGCTCTACACACAGCTAGTAAGAGAACTACATGGAAAATAAAGGTACTATGAATATGGAAGGGATGTGCTCCGACCGGGTTTGCTACCTATTTTGATTTTATTTGTATAATTATCAGTTTTGGATGTTTAAGATGTATTGAAACTACATACTTTGGTTGGATATGTTTATGGTCGGGCAAGTGTTGGATGTTTGTTGTTGGACGTGTGTTGGATGTGTTGGAAGTTTGTGGTGTATGAACAGTATACAGTTTATTAATATAAAATTTAGGTTGTACAGTTATTGATGTATGTATATCTTACGGATTATTTATATTATGTGTATGTTCGATTCATAATATATAATTATAAATAAATTTTTACTATACAAAATTTAGCTTCTTTTGATGGTTATAAAATGCCAACAATTAACTCAATCCTGCTGCAGAAGAGCCTTTAATTGAAGGTTTTTAACTGTCATCTTAAAGTTTTCAACTACATTGACAATTTTTCAAAACTAATTTCTTAATGGCTAAAAATAGTTAAGAAAAATAATTTATATGACGGTTAATAACCGTCAAGAAAGTCATATCTGAGACCGTAAAAAAAAAGCGAAGACTTTTCTTGACTCTGGCCTACTTGACGAATCCACAACCGTCAAGATAACCCTTTCTTGACAGGAATTAACCGTCAAGAAAGTCTTTTTTTCTTGTAGTGACTTGTGTGTGTATATGTTAGTGTTGTGTGTAGAAGCATGAAAATTTCAGCATTATGAGCCCAAGTCTGGAAGTAGCTATGCGCCCAAGTCATAAACAGCTATGCGCCCAAGTCATAAACAGTTATGCGCCCAAGTCAAGAAGCAGGATATGTGCCCACACAAGAGAGTGGTATGGACCCAAATGTGTAGACCCAACACCGCCACCACGACCGTCGGAGGTCGTCGGAATCGCCGCACGCGCGCATGGAAATCGACAGCGCGAAACGACGCACAACCGCAAGGTACCCATCTTTCCTATCTCGTTTCTATACGCACACTCAATCAAATTGAGATCCGTAAAATTCTACGTGTAGACAACCTATACATCTTTAATCCTCTTTAAATAGTTCATGCCGATTCGCATAATGTGCGACGAAAAACGATTTCCAAATTCGAGAAAAAACTCGATTTTCTGGGTTTAGAAACTGTCCCGAAACTCTATGTTTGTGGTCGATTTACGACCAGAATATCGTAAACCATAGAAAACCTTCTGAAGAGACTTGTAGCCAACATATAGGAGATCACAACCCTTCTGGTAGATTTTATTTTCATGTATTATACAGAGAGTTATTTGTTTGTGAAGTTTGAGAAAAAACTGGTTTTCAAAACTGAATTTTTTTAAAAATTGTCCCGATACGACGTCTGTCCCGTCAATCCGGATGACGTGGTCGCGAACCGAAAGCATCAAAAGGTGCGTATCGACTTCGTGGACGTGTGGACTTTGACGAAATTTAAATTGGTCGCGTGTGTGTGACGAATTTGATACGTATCCGCCAAAATTTACAGTATCGGCCTTTTTGCAAATTTGTCAATTACTTTGTGCACGTTCGTCATATCGAGACGAAACTTGTGCCAACAGGACCGTATCATTTTTTTTGGTCCTATATGTCAAGTTTGGTCCGATTCTGAGACGGTCGATCGGAACGCTATTTTGGCAGGCCCGCGATCCGATCCAACGGACGAATTTGTGTACGGCCCATCGGAATACAACTTTGGACATACGGTTGGGTTCGTCTCATCAAATCGGACTTGTAGACATATAGTTTGATGACTTTAGAGACCGTAGGTTCTGGCACGCTTTTCGGTGCAAAGCAGGTCCAACGACGGACACCGTTTTGACCCAAAATTACCGTTTTGCCCCTATGTCTATAATTAGACTTATAGGTAGGCTATTCTAGCTAGTTTGACCATTCTAAGAACGTTGATAATATTTGTTTCAGTATTAGGAGACTGTTGTGCGAGTTGACCATTCGTGGCTCGTTTGAGTGATTGGTAGTGTCGTTTTTCTCAGTTCAGGATAGCAGGCAAGTACATTCTCTGATAGTTTTCATTGCTTTGATATCTACTGTATCCGATTCAGTTGTAGTGTTATACTTTATTCTTGACACGATGATACACGGACTAGTATATATTGAATCTCGTCATGAGATGTCATTCACGGTTTACCTGGTATATGAGTACATTGTTTGATATTATTTCCTGTACTTGTATAGACACCAATTTGGGAGTAGGCTGGCCCCCTACTCTTCGAATCCTGTGTCATGACATGTCAGTCTGGATCCATTATACTACTCGGGAATGGAGAGTTATTAGAGGTTATGTGATCATTACCCCTACTTGTTTACTACTTGTGCATAGCTTTCCATTTTGGTCGGCCTGATCCCTACACTATTATACTACCTGTGCATAGCCGGTCAAATAGAACAACCTGATCTTGACCCAAGCCGATCACATAATGCTCTAATATCTCATGGCACTTACTTTATAGGTTTACATCGTACATCAGATTATATTTTCTGCTTATTCCAGCTTTACCTTATATCTCACCCATGATATGCTATTCAGTTCTGTTATACAGTTTTACTTCCAGTTTTGACATTCATCATTTATTTCATTATAATTGTCTCTTATAGTATTTATCAATTCACATAGAACTGCTGTTGGTGTTTGTACTTGCTCATATCCTGACAGGATAACCCCCGTTGTTTTTCAGAGGACTTAGATGCAGATTGCCCGACCTACTACGGATTTGGCATAGATGGAGCCTACGACCAGGACCAGCCTGTGGACCCGATGCTCATAGAGGACGCACAGCCTGTAGTGACATAGTTTAGCTAGATTTTGTCTGGATAATATTCCAGCAAGATACTTCGAGACTTGTAGTATTTATTTGGGATCTTGTGTTGTGTCTTTAAATTCTGAACTTGTGATTGTGACTCAGCACTATTTCAGACTATTTATTCATCTTGTTTCTTTATCATATTCGTGTTTATCTTCCTTAGATTTATGTGATTGAGTTATGTTTATATTCCTCCGTACGGAGATGACAGGTTATATTATTGTATCTTAGATTCTATATATTCTAGTTGACCTTTACAGTGTTCTACCGCTGATACTGCGGTGTAGGCTAGACGTACCCACGTGCTCATGCCCCTAAATAGGTACGGGTCATGACACATATGCGCCCTATGTGCAGTAATTTCCATGCACCCATATGGCCCCTCTAGAAGGGGGCGCATAGCCCTGTTCCTACGCTATGCGCCCAAGTCAGGACAGCCCCACGACTCGATCAACATCTATGATCAGTCGTGCACCGAAGCATGTGGCCGTATCAGTCTCCACGAGCAGTCGTGCACCGAAGCATGCGGCTACGTCAACCCCATGATCTACCTACGATCATCCAGTCCTTATGCGCCTACACCTTATGCGCCCAAAGGAAGACTATGCGCCCACATGAAAATCAGTGTATTTTCCTCCTGTGTGTACATAATATTCATTTCAGTGCAAAATGACTATAAATATCACATGCCTCTTCAAAAACACAGAACGGAGAGCATTTCAGAGCCAAATTGCTTTCCTTCTTGCTAGTGAGCCAAGAGTTAGCAATTTTCTTAGGTTTTCTTCCACTTTTGTAAATCGGAGTGTTAACGGAGTAAAGGAGCAACAGCCGCTCAATATCTATCGTCCCATTTCCCAGAATTCTTTTTGTACTCGGGGATTCTTAGTACAGGATCTCTCAGGCGTATTCGATTTGTGGTACCTTGTGCCAATAAGAAAAGACAGTGCTTCTTTTTCTTTTTTGTGTGTGTCCACATTGTGTAGTAAAATAGTTTGATAGATAGATTGATAGTTAGATAGATAGATAGATTGATGGATAGATAGTTAGATAGGTAATGGAAGAGAAGGGCAGGGACAATAGTGTAGTGCCCTGTCCCTACATCGTGCCCCATTTCTGACCACGGGGTGTGTAACACCCATTTTTCTAAAATGAGGGTAATTTTGAACTTTTGTAAAAGTTTATTATTTAATAATAGGATTTATGATTTATCGAAATTTTTAATTAATTTAATACTATTTAAAATTGGTGAATTATAATTTTGATGTGTTAGCTAGTGAACTCTAGAACTGTTAAGCCTAGAGACTAACCATGACCATGGGGACCTAACCATGTGATTAGAATGATTATTTACAACTTTTTAGGCTAAGGGTATTTTGGTCATTTTGTGACTTTTGAATTATTTTGGATTTTGATTAATTGGTGAATTTTAGATTATTTTAATAATATTTAAATTGATGTATTATGATTTTGGTCATTTTTTATATTTTAATATTTTGGGAAAATTTTATTTGTTTTTATTGGATTTGTTTAGTCGGGTTTGAGTTTCGTCTCGTTCCGACTTGTATTGTGACCCGGGTAGCTTAAACTCTAGATGGGACCTAATATTAAGTTAAGCATGGCTCACAAGACCCAACATTTAAGTTAGTTAATTAAACTAATTTTTTATCATGTTAGAATGGTTAAGCTAGAGACTCAAAACTAGATCATTTTGACCCCAAACTTGAACCTAGTCTAGACTTAACCATATAAGACTAGAGAGGTGCAATTAGGACATTTTCCATTAGCCCTAATGGACACTTTATGGCAGCCACCTTTAGGGGAGAATGATTCATTTTATTCATTACAATCTTGCCTCTTTTATTTTTCTTTTGTTCTTCCCTAATTTTAGAGAGCCTTCCCATTGATTTGATCTCCAAATCAAATCATTCCTTCACCAAACCTTTCCTCAATCATTCCCATTCTCCAAGGGAAGGATGCTACCAAGGATTGGAAGACGAGTGCAAGGAGGAGTGTCCACTTTAAAGGATCTTCGTATCGGAGCCGTGTCCTAAAGGATTTCATTGGGATTCCACTCCCAATAGGTAAAACCCATCCTCTAAATCGATTTTCTTTCCATATAAATTAGTTTTGAATCCGTAGGATCCATCCTCATGCATGTATCCCATTTAGATTCAAATTTGAGGCCATTTGGAGCTCTCTTGAGGATTTTAGATTTGTGTCTTGTGTCATACTTGATAGATCCCAAATTAGGACACCCCATGTGTATGTATGTATGATAATAGTTTAAATAGATATTTAAATTCGGTTTTAGAATGGTTAGAGAGTGGATTGATCTTATTTAGGATGGTTAGAATGAGTTTTATTTGGATACCTATGTTGGTATCCAAGTATCTTGGTCAACCCAAATTCGTCATAATATTCATCCACGTTTTTATTAACCAAAACAACTTAGAAATGTCATAACTTTTAGCTTAGAACTCCGATTTATCTCCCATTTTTTTAAAAGAACCATATCGAAGTTAGCTTTCCAAATATATATTTTAATAAGCCAAATTCGATCTAAAACTTTATGTAAAATTATTTGAGTGTCAGCTGTACGAAAGACGAACGTATTTCGGTATTTTCGCAATTTTGGAAGCTTCCGGACACGAAAATACGATCCGTTTGAAGTTTCGGAAAGCTAACACGAAGGGCTACAACATACTTTAATCTAGAATTTAGTAGAGGCCCAATTCGTACAGTATTGATTTTAAGTAGAAGAGTGACTATACGATATATGCATTTTGTGTAACCTATGAGCCTATGTAGTATGGATATTAAATGAATATAGAGTATGTAATACATGATATATTAGATGAATGAAATGATATATATATGATATATATCCTTTTTACATTAATATATATATATGGTTGAATGCAAGCATGTAGGAATACAATTAATATAATGTATGTAAGCAATGCATTAATGCATGAATGAAAGAATGATATACAATATATGCATGAAAGTATATAATAAATGCTAGATATGAATGCAAGATATATATGTATTGATAGATATCAATGCATAATGTATAAATATTGTAATGCAATATATAATGATAACATGTATGGTAATATAGAGTATATGATGCAAGCATGAATGAATGGAGAAAATATATGTATATAGGTAATATAGAATGTAATATATGAATGCAAGCATGCAAGATAATGTATTGTATCCATATATGATGTATTCAACTTAAATATAATGTAATATATGAAAGGAATGAATGATAATATATAACATGATATGTAAGGTAATACAAGATATGAAATATATGATGTGTGCATGTTTGTATGTCTCTATGTTAATGTATGAAATGATATGAATATACAATGTATGCATATGTATAAAATATGTAGGTAATGCATAGATGCATGAATGAAACGAATGTTTGCAATATGTTAATATAAATACAAGTATCTAATATACATGAATGTAAGTATAATATAATACAAGTATACATGTATGTATCATGAAAATATAATATACATAATATGTATGTATGCATGTATACAAGGTAAGTATGTATGTATGTATTTCTATAAACTGAGTTAACCTATAACCTTTTACACACATGCATTCATACACCCTTGACATCATGTATCCCATGTCACATACACCTACCTATCACTAAATTTTAGAACATTAACACATATCCTTTCACACACATGCCAAACACACACATACTCACTTACTCTTTTACCTCTCTTTCTCTCTCTTTATATACATGTATGTGCCTATATATATAGCTTTCCTATATATATCTATGTATATGAATATGTGAATGTGAATAATATATATACATTATATGACTAAGTTTGTGTGCCTTGTTAGCTTATAGTTTAGTTTTGTGCTTGGTTTAGCAAGTGACTTAGGCTATGAGTTAGTAGCTATCTTAGATACTTGATTTACATATACTTAGTTTGTTTAGACCTAGAATAACTTGTTTGACCTAATTTAGACTTGTTAGACCTAGTTTGACCATAGTTGACCTAGGTTTGACTTTCAGGGTTGACCAAGTTGACCAAGAGTTGACTTTGGTCTAGATTGACCTAGAATCATGTAGAATGCATAGTAGAACTTCATATTGCCATTTTGGACTTGTTGTGACTTGTGATGTTCTGATTAGGAGCCAGACACCTCTCCTCGGACAGTATATTTACTTTGGACATTCAGACATCAGGCGAGTACATTCTCTGATCATTTCATATCATGTTTAAAATTATTTTCCTGCTTTAAATTTCTTTACTTG
The DNA here is from genome assembly GCA_029216955.1 of Iris pallida. Classification (NCBI taxonomy): domain Eukaryota; kingdom Viridiplantae; phylum Streptophyta; class Magnoliopsida; order Asparagales; family Iridaceae; genus Iris; species Iris pallida. The sequence continues at coordinate 24,897,750 of JANAVB010040619.1, forward strand.
ATACTGTCACGTTGGTCACACGGATTAGTACTCTATGGATCATTTTTTGAGATGTTATCCCCTCAGGAGCATCGGATGTGCATTTCACTTACATGGTGTATCACTATGCTTCACGGTTCATTGATCACTTGTGACATGTACTCTCATAATCACAGAGTCTTCTTTGAATCACCCATTTATGGGCATTCCCAGATCACCCATATATGAGCCTACCATGTATCACCCCTTGTGGGCCATTACATGGAATTATAACATAACCTGGCTGGATCCTTGTGTATTGATTGGGGGTACGGGGGAGTATAAATAGTCATGTGAACAATTCCAAAGTAGAATAGCCATGTACGCCTCTTTAGTATAGCCATGTGCAAATTAAGCCGTTCATATGTCGACTTTGTACTCTAAATCACTAGTCACTGGTAGCTCTCTACTTATAGTAGATATTTTTATTACAGTTCTCTCTCTGTTTACATTCTGTACTTTCTTTCAGTTCATGTATCTTACTTTACTGCATGATTATATTTTCTAACCTGCTATGATCTGTTGAGATGTATTGTGCTTACTCCTGTCCTGACTGGACCTATTGAAAATATTACAGAGGACGAGGAGGAGGCCTGTGTGGATACCTACTACGGGACAGCTCTAGATGACACCATTGATCCGGATTTCCAGTCGGATCCATTAGCTATAGAGACTGAGGCTCTCTAGTCTAGGTTTACTATTATTGTCTTTTGGGATTCTGGATTGTATATATTCTTTCATATTCAGTAGTTGGGACTTGTATTCTGGATGTTTGCTGAGATGATATCTTAGACACTTAGACTCTTCCGATCTTCTGTATTTCATTCGAGTTTTATATCACATCGTACTTCTTCTTCCTTAGTTGTGATTGAGTTTACATTCTACTATGTCACCCCCATTCGGGGAGTATAAACTGTTTAGTCTTATACTATTAGATGCATTGAGACCTAGGACAGCGTTCTACCGCCGACACTGTGGCGTAGGCTGGGCGTTGTTACGTTCTCCTACCCTCACAGTAGGTGCGGGTCGTGACACATTTTTATTGGTGGCCCATGCAGGTCGAGTTTATGTAGTGGTATTCGAACTAGAGTATCACTACAACCTGCAGTAAGATTAGGATATTTTGAAGGTACTCAATCACATTAGAAAAAACCCTTAATCAGATTCCTTTATCTAAATTATTGCTTATTGACTTACCTTGAATATAAACTGTCCTCCTTTGAATTTTCGCTTCATTCTCAGAAATTGATTCTTGTTTTGATCTGTCTTCATGATGGTTATGAAGACACGATCTCATCGCTTCGGTCCGAGGAATACTATCGAGAGGCTGGCCACCTCTCGTCCTGTTCATCAGGGCCTCGAGACCGCAGCTCCTGTTGTGCCGACTCAGGTTGGCATTTCTGCTACATTGGAGGTGCACCTTCGTCTGTACAGAGACCTTTTCTCGTCATTCCCGATTTCTCTCGGCAGCAGCGGTTCATGCAGCATCAGCAGCAGAACATGGGAAACCAGCAGGGCGAGCTATCGTCAGGACAGTCGAGGATGCACAGACCATTGGAGATCTTGCTGCAAGTTCCGTTCTTCTCGATTCTATTCCCGTAATTGTCTTTTATAACTACCTTGAAATCCGATTTCATCTGTTCCTTGCTGATTGATTAATTTTGTCATGTTGCTCTTTTGTTATGTTTGTTTTTTTTCTTCTAAGAAAATCATATGGGCTAGGTCACCTCAGTTATGGGATCTAGAATCTTCGATAGTCATGTTAGCTGGCATAGTGAGAACATATAGTCAGATTTTGGACCTATTTCTCGGGTGTGAGAATTTAAGGTTTTCGCCGTCGCATGCGGCATTGCAGAAATTTTAAATACCATGAACCTAGAGGTATGTACCTTAGTCAAGGACTCTGTGATTATCGTAGCCTTGCTTACTAGTATGACGAGGATTTGTAGCACCATGATTTTGGATAGACGCATATGATTATCAGATTATACCTTAAATGCTCTTGAACAAGTTTTCTCTACTTTTGTTCAGTCTTTCAAAAAAAATTTGTTTTGTTTGTTTTGTTTCTCATTATTTAACTTAGGAGTAGGAGTAGCTTTAGCTGTATTATAAACCTTTGTGTAACTTCTTACTATGAATCTCTTCTTAAAATAATAAATCGATGATTTTGCTAGACCTTATCTTGGATTTGATATTATAGCTCTGGTTTCAAAATGGTTCCTTCTTTTAAATAGATAAGCAGAACAGATTTTATCGTAATTTTCTTCTTGCTATTATTCTTGTATTAAATAATAATAATAATAAAACTGTCTTGATTACATCAATCACCTGCTTTACAATCTTGGTAGGAATCTAAATATTGGTCTTGATATAGAATTTGATTTTTATATTGGAACATGAGAATATATATAGTGGACACAGACACTTTGTCTGACACGTATGCATGCTACACTTTGATTATCAACCCATCTAAATGCATATTAATATGTTGTTGATGTTTAAATTCTCAAAACCCCAATATTCTGATACAGTACAGTATCGGAGACTGGTTCTCTACTTTTCCAGTTTAAATTCGTAATTTAAATATAAATTTCATGTTATTAGTTTTGTTTACATCACTGCACATGTATCTTATACATAAGGTTTCAATTCTTACAGAAATTGGTTGAGTTTTGTGTTTGAACTTGTCAAATCTGAGACTGTGTACATATTAACCCTTAATACTGGATTCCAAATGTTTAGTTCAATTTACCTTTTTTTTAATGTAATATTTAGAGCTGTATACATTGTTGTATGTAGGGATATAATGTTAGGCTTCATACTCTCACATATTCGGTTGTGGTTGTGATGAACATTGGGTTGGTTTGATATTCGAATTTCTCCAAAATCCTAAAACTGAATATATGTTAACATTTTTACATTAATTTCAAATGTTTAGTTCAAATTCAGATTTGATATGTAATATTGAACTGTATGCATAGCAAAATATATGGATAGTATGTTAGGGTTTTATCTCTATCATGTTAGGATGTGTTGGGAGCATTGAGTTGGTTGTGATGTTTCAAACCCCTAAAATCTGAAACTACATTATGTAAATATTACACTGGTTTAAATATTAGCTTATTTTCAGATTTTGTATGTAAATGCTAAACTAAAACTAGGTTTAACCTTTCAATACTAAAGCTATAACCCTGTACAAGGACACACACACCCTAACTTAGTATACACTGCCATGTAAATCTAACCCTTCCTCTCTATGTTATGTTCATATATCTATATAGATATATATAGAGTTTATGCATACATATTATAATGTATATCGATATGTAACTAAATCTCTACCTCTTTATATATATATATATATATATATATATATATATATATATATATATATATATATATATATGGTTAGCCATGCATGCTATGAGTAAATAGGTTGTGCATTGTAGATTGTTAACCAATATGCCTTGAGTAGTGTAACTGGATAGCTATTGTCTTGAAACCCAAATCCTCATATACACTTTCATGTATATTCACATACACACATGCCTACTATTTAACCATATGAACATGTCCGCATACACCCATACACACACGAACCACATAACCTTTACATAATGCTAGCTTTTCCCTCTCTAACGCTATATATATATATATATATATATATATATATATATATATATATATATATATATATATATATATATATATATTGTGATTGGATTTCAATACAATTGACTTTTATTCTTTAACTTTTGATTTTGATTTTTCTTTGAATAGTACCCCTTTATAGATAATTGGTAGTTATCTTATTTTATTTTTTGATAAGTACCAGTTTTCATATAGGATGGTAGACTGCCTTACAGTTTAGATGATTTGTTATTTCTGTATCTTTTCTAATTTAACACCCCTGATTGTTTGTATGTTTTGATACCCTATGACCGTTTTGGTTTAACATGACTAGTATACCTAGATAAGACTTTCACTACCACCGTATGCCATGACCCTGTATGTCGTTCTTTTAAATCGTATGATTTGTTTAAGTTCTGAGACTTTGATTGTGGGGGTTTGACCTAGAAGGAGTATGAACATTTTAATTTCGAGGACGAAATTTTCTAAGGAGGGTAGACTTGTAACATCCACTTTTCTAAAATGAGGATAATTTTGAACTTTTGTAAAAGTTTATTATTTAATAATAGGATTTATGATTTATGGGAATTTTTAATTAATTTAATACTATTTAAAATTGTTGAATTATAATTTTGATGTGTTAGCTAGTGAACTCTAGAACTGTTAAGCCTAGAGACTAACCATGACCATGGGGACCTAACCATGTGATTAGAATGATTATTTACAACTTTTTAGGCTAAGGGTATTTTGGTCATTTTGTGACTTTTGAATTATTTTGGATTTTGATTAATTGGTGAATTTTAGATTATTTTAATAATATTTAAATTGATGTATTATGATTTTGGTCATTTTTCATATTTTAATATTTTGGGAAAATTTTATATTTTTAATATTGTTTTTATTGGATTTGTTTAGTCGGGTTTGAGTTTCGTCTCGTTCCGATTTGTATTGTGACCCGGGTAGCTTAAACTCTAGATGTGACCCAATATTAAGATAAGCATGGCTCACAAGACCCAATATTTAAGTTAGTTAATTAAACTAATTTTTTATCATGTTAGAATGGTTAAGTCAGAGACTCAAAACTAGATCATTTTGACCCCAAACTTGAACCTAGTCTAGACTTAACCATATGAGACTAGAGAGGGGCAATTAGGACATTTCCCATTAGCCCTAATGGACACTTTGTGGCAGCCACCTTTAGGGGAGAATGATTCATTTCATTCATTACAATCTTGCCTCTTTTATTTTTCTTTTGTTCTTCCCTAATTTTAGAGAGACTTCCCATTGATTTGATCTCCAAATCAAAGCATTCCTTCACCAAACCTTCCCTCAATCATTCCCATTCTCCAAGGGAAGGATGCTACCAAGGATTGGAAGAGGAGTACAAGAAGGAGTGTCCACTTTGAGGGATCTTCGTATCGGAGCCGTGTCCTAAAATATTTCATTGGAATTCCACTCCCAATAGGTAAAACCCATCCTCTAAATCGATTTTCTTTGCATATAAATTAGTTTTGAATCTGTAGGATCCATCCTCATGTATGTGTCCTATTTAGATTCAAATTTGAGGCCATTTGGAGCTCTCTTAAGGATTTTAGATATGTGTCTTGTGTCATACTTGATAGATCCCAAATTAGGACACCCCATGTGTATGTATGTATGATAATAGTTTAAATAGATATTTAAATTCGGTTTTAGAATGGTTAGAGAGTGGATTGATCTTATTTAGGATGGTTAGAATGAGTTTTATTTGGATACCTATGTTGGTATCCAAGTATCTTGGTCAACCCAAATTCGTCATAATATTCATCCACGTTTTTATTAACCAAAGCAACTTAGAAATGTCATAACTTTTAGCTTAGAACTCCGATTTATCTCCCGTTTTTTTAAAAGAACCATATCGAAGTTAGCTTTCCAAATATATATTTTAATAAGCCAAATTCGATCTAAAACTTTATGTAAAATTATTTGAGTGTCAGCTGTACGAAAGACGAACGTATTTCGGTATTTTCGCAATTTTGGAAGCTTCCGGACACGAAAATACGATCCGTTTGAAGTTTCGGAAAGCTAACACGAAGGGCTACAACATACTTTAATCTAGAATTTAGTAGAGGCCCAATTCGTACAGTATTGATTTTAAGTAGAAGAGTGACTATACGATATATGCATTTTGTGTAACCTATGAGCCTATGTAGTATGGATATTAAATGAATATAGAGTATGTAATACATAATATGTTAGATGAATGAAATGATATATATATGATACATATCCTCTTTACATTAATGTATATATATGGTTGAATGCAAGCATGTAGGAATGCAATTAATATAATGTATGTAAGCAATGCATAAATGCATGAATGAAAGAATGATATACAATGTATGCATGAAAGTATATAATGAATGCTAGATATGAATGCAAGATATATATGTAATGATAGATATGAATGCATAATGTATAAATATTGTAATGCAATATATAATGATAACATGTATGGTAATGTAGAGTATATGATGCAAGCATGAATGAATGGAGGAAATACATGTATATAGGTAATATAGTATGTAATATATGAATATAAGCATGCAAGATAATGTATTGTATCCATATATGATGTATTCAACTTAAAGATAATATAATATATGAAAGGAATGAATGATAATATATAACATGATATGTAAGGTAATATAAGGTATGAAATATATGATGTGTGCATATTTGTATGTCTCTATGTTAATGTATGAAATGATATGAATATACAATGTATGCATATGTATAAAACATGTAGGTAATGCATAGATGCATGAATGAAATGAATGTTTACAATATGTTAATATAAATACAAGTATCTAATATGCATGAATGTAAGTATAATATAATACAAGTATACATGTATGTATCATGTAAATGTAATATACATGATATGTATGTATGCATGTATACAAGGTAAGTATGTATGTATGTATGTATTTCTATAAACTGAGTTAACCTATAACCTTTTACACACATGTATTCGTACACCCTTTGACATCATGTATCCCATGTCACATACATTTAGAACATTAACACATATCCTTTCACACACATGCCAAACACACACATACTCACTTACTCTTTTACCTCTCTTTCTCTCTCTCTCTCTATATATATGTATGTGCCTATATATATAGCTTTCCTATATATATCTATATATATGAATATGGAAATGTGAATAATATATATACATTATATGACTAAGTTTGTGTGCCTTGTTAGTTTATGGTTTAGTTTTGTGCTTGGTTTAGCAAGTGACTTAGGCTATGAGTTAGTAGCTATCTTGGATACTTGCTTTGCATATACTTAGTTTGTTTAGACCTAGAATAACTTGTTTGACCTAATTTAGACTTGTTAGACCTAGTTTGACCGTAGTTGACCTAGGTTTGACTTTCAGGGTTGACCAAGTTGACCAAGAGTTGACTTTGGTGTAGATTGACCTAGAATCATGTCGAATGCATAGTAGAACTTCATATTGCTATTTTGGACTTGTTGTGACTTGTGTTGTTCTGATTAGGAGCCAGACACCTCTCCTTGGACAGTATATTTACTTTGGACATTCAGACATCAGGCGAGTACATTCTCTGATTATTTCATATCCTGTTTAGAATTATTTTCCTGCTTTAAATTACTTTACTTGATACTGTCACGTTGGTAACATGGATTAGTACTATATGGATCCTTTCTTGAGATGTTATCCCCTCAGGAGCATCGGATACTACATGTTCTGTGCGTTTCACTTACATGGTGTATCACTATGCTTCACGGTTCGTTGATCACTTGTGATATGTACTCTCATGATCACAGAGTCTTCTTTGAATCACCTATTTATGGGCATTCCCAGATCACCCATTTATGGGCCTACTATGTATCACCCCTTGTGGGCCATTACATGGAATCATAACATAACCTGGCTGGATCCTTATGTATTGATTGGGGGTACGGGGGAGTATAAATAGTCATGTGAACAATTCCAAAGTAGAATAGCCATGTACGCCTCTTTAGTATAGCCATGTACAAATAAAGCCATTCATATGTTGACTTTGTACTCTAAATCACTAGTCACTGGTAGCTCTCTACTTATAGTAGATATTTCTATTACAGTTCTCTCTCTGTTTACATTCTGTACTTTCTTTCAGTTCATGTATCTTACTTTACTGCATGATTATATTTTCTAACCTGCTATGATCTGTTGAGATGTATTGTGCTTGCTCCTGTCCTGACTGGACCTGTTGAAAATATTACAGAGGACGAGGAGGAGGCCTGTGTGGATACCTACTACGGGATAGCTCTAGATGACACCATTGATCCGGATTTCCAGCCGGATCTATTAGTTATAGAGACTGAGGCTCCCTAGTCTAGGTTTACTATTATTGTCTTTTGGGATTCTGGATTGTATATATTCTTTCATATTCAGTAGTTGGGACTTGTATTCTGGATGTTTGCTGAGATGATATCTTAGACACTTAGACTCTTTCGATCTTCTGTATTTCATTCGAGTTTTATATCACATCGTACTTCTTCTTTCTTAGTTGTGATTGAGTTTACATTCTGCTATGTCACCCCCATTCGGGGAGTATAAACTGTTTAGTCTTATACTGTTAGATGCATTGAGACCTAGGACAGCGTTCTACCGCTGACACTGCGGCGTAGGCTGGGCATTGTTACGTTCTCGTACCCTCACAGTGGGTGCGGGTCGTGACAGGGTGCACGAAAAAGGAACACTGTCGCTACCGATTCAGTCGGAACCGATAGATCGGGATCGATTGAAACGGCCGAACAAAAACTATTGAATTAAGATCCTTTTCTCGTTATGAAAGGTTTCTTCGGAATCAAGTCCCATATTCAGCGGGTTGTACCTCGAGGATAGACTCTGCGGCTGAGTCGGGAGAGACCTTCCGTTGCTATGCTTTTCACGTTACACTTGCTTCTTTGGCTTTGGTTTTCTGAATGCATTTTCGTGAATATTTTTGATGGTTTTTATGGCTTGCATTTTTGAACTCGCATTTACATATCGAACTTCTTGATAATACAGTGTTCTAATCAGTTGTTTGTGAGATTTCACGTAATCGCGTGGGCAACGACTAGCGCGACCAACAAGTCTCTCGTCTAGAATAAAAATTAAAGTGAGTGCCTGATCCTTCTCTTCTCGACCCCCTTCTTGATTCAATCGATAATATTATTGCGAATGAAATAATAGATGCAAAGGCACGGACACGTCAACTATCTACCTCCCCTTCCTGAATATGAGGGCCTTTTCAACTCAGAGACAGACGGTATAGCACCAGTTGTACTGTCTCATCTATTCATTCTTGCATGCTATCAGCGTACATGACGGATGGAGAGAGACCTGAAGAAACCAGTGATCAGACCAACAAGCGGCTAGAGAGTCTTGAAATAGCATTTGCCAAGATCACTGATATGCTTACCAGCATCATGGCGGTCCAAACTGCTGGGACTGTTCCTCCATCTCAACCGAACGTCTCAGCACACGCTAGTCCGGCTCATAGCAATAATCTTCCTTCACTACAAAAGGAGTATCATTCCTTTGTGCCTCCTCCAAATCCTATAAATGCTGGGGGTGGTCCTTCGCCAACGACACTTGACAACCGTACAACAGCCATTTCTCAACATCTGCTAATCAGCAGGATGCAATTGATTCTCTTGTTCCCCGTCTCGATACTATCTCACACAAGAACGAGCTTCAGAAGATGGGAATATCTCAACCTTATCCTCCTGAATAGGAGAATGCTACCTGCCCTCCTAACTACAAGCTATTGGCGCTAAATTCGTTTGACGGGATGACTTCTCCTTGCCAACACATGATATACTTCAACACGCAGACTCTACACTTACCAAGAGATGATGCGTTCTTGTCAAAGCTATTTATCAGCTCCTTGCTGGGGTAGCTTTTGAATGGTTCTGTAGTCTGACTGACGGTTGTATTAACTCCTTTAAAGACTTGGAGAGGTTATTCCTCAACAGGTTTTATGAGAGTGGCATGCATGTTAGTATGTCCACCCTTATCGAGATCAAGCAAAGGAGGAGTGAGTCTGTTATTGCTTTCATCGAACGCTTCAGACGACTAGCATTGAAGATGCCCTTCGGTATACCAGACTCAGAGCTTATGGATACTTGTCGGCATAACTTCCTTTCTACAGTGAAGTTCTGTCTGGGTATACATAAGCATGATACATGGTCCGCTTTCATCGGGGCTGCTGATGCTACTGAGAATGATGTTTCTAATCTAGAATTACTAGGATTTAAGACACCCAAATCTGAAGACAAAAGCAAGCACCCCCAAACTATCCTTATCCGTGGAGGTAAAGGGAAAGAAGACTTGAAGGTCGACACTTCTAAGGGAGCTTCCAATTCTTAGAGCGCTCCTGACAAATCCAAGGAGACTTTCTCCTTTGACGAAGATGATGTTATTACCATTTTTTATACATTGATGAAGGGTAATAAACTGACATTGCCTCCACCACGGCGTCCTACGGAGGCAAACCAACTCAACGATCCCAAGTACTGTCTTTATCACCAGTACGTGCACCATTCTACCAAGAATTGCATCATCCTGAAGGAGAAGATACAACAGCTTATCGACAGCCAAGTTATCAACCTCGAAATAGAAGACAAGGTCGTATCTTCTAACATGATTGCTCTTCAATTTGGTGACTTTTTTCCCACAGAAGTTCTAGACGGCGTAGTCCCAATCCCCAAGGCAGTAATGGAAGTCGTCAACCTGCCGCCAGCTCGCGACTCAACATCAAAATTGGTGCCACTCACGACAGAACGTGGTGAGATCATGTGGGCCCATACAGACCTTGTGCAAGAAATGACGCAGGGGGTGGTGTCTTCCAAAGCAAAGAGGGGCAAGAAATACAAGTCATGCCATATGGTATCTTCTCCTATTTACGAAGTTCTATATGGTAAGACGCGATCCGGGAAGACTTACCTACGGACTTATGACCCCGTGCAAGAAGACGTAGGGCCTTCTCAAGCTCCTGCTGCCCCTACAAGTTCAAAAGTTGGTCCATCTAAGTCCTCAACTACCGATAAAGCTAAGCAGAAGGAGACGTGATTTGACAAGTCTCTGAAGGCACCAACTCCCGAAGACATGGATCGGCCTTACAAATTTGACATACTGGCACAACTAGCCAATACACCTGCCAAATTGTCTTTATTCGATCTACTGCGGCTCTCCAAAGAGACGCGTAAAGCTTTAAGTGAGGTATTACTACATGCCGACTCTTATCTCGCTGAAGTCAAGGCCCCCGCTGAAGATCCAGTCTCCTGTCCTTAGTGCCATAGTACTATAGAAGTGGTGCCCAACATCACCTTTTCACAAGAGGACATGCTACTCAAAAACAATCGTCATGATAGACCTCTGTACTATACAGGATATATCAGAGTGATTATGGTAGATCGGATGCATATCGATCCAGGTTTCTCCTTCAGCATAATCCCTAAAAGTTTACTCCAGATTCTAGGGATCCCTCTGCACAAGCTGTCTGCAACCAATACAACTATCATGGCTTTCAATGCTGGGAGAAGTCATCCACTGGGCAAGATCCGTCTGAAGTGCCAGATTGGTGATCTCCGAACAGAGGTTGCTTGCTATGTAATCGATGCCAGTGTGTCCTACAACATCTTGTTGGGACGTCCGTAGATACACGAGAACATGATCATTCCTTCTACCCTTCACCAGTACTTTAAGTACATCAACAGTGATGGCATCGTGAAGATGGAGTTTGTCGATGTCGATCCTTTTAAGGATATTGAAGCCAACTATGGAGATTCGGTACTTTATCAATCTCAGCCTCCCAATGATGACGGCAACGAAGGTGACGATAAAGCTGAAGTTAATTCATCCGCCAGTGATGGTCCCCTGGTTATCCGAGTTAAAGGACGTACTACTCCAAAAAGTACTCTAAAGCCTGTCATAATCCGGGTCAAAAAAATCCTGATATTGTCAAACCATTGACCATCACTCTCCGCAAAGCAACTCGGGTAGAACCTGCTGAAGTCCATCCTTCCAATCCTGATGAGTTACCCTATGTGGTGAACTTAACCTAGTCTGTAACTCCTGTTCCGGATAATGATGCCCTCAATGAGTATATCAATACTCAAAATAATGTACCTTCAGTGGATGATGTTATCCCGAAAGAAGAACTTGCATATTTTTTGAGTGAAGATTTATCTTTGAATTACTCTGATGTCTACTAATCTGTAAACTAGTACATAGAAACATTGTACGCCCTAGATCATGGCATAGGACCACATCTTTGCATGCCGGTCACGATGCCTCATTTGTAGGAAAAAGTCTGGCCAGAAGATATCCACTACTTCATTGTTCCAGCTAGAAAGAAGTGTGAAGAATTGATCATCTTCGGTCGAATAATTGGTGAAAGAAAGTTCGTTCTGGATTTTACCACTCCCAATTACAACACTGTAGCTGACTATGATTCAGGAAAAAATACAACTTTATCGATATAGTTGGCAAGCCAAGAATATCATCCAGAATATGGGATATGATATAAAAAGCGACCAGGGACTAAACTACGGTCAAGGGCGACGATTGCCAATACGTCACTTTGCTCCTTCCGGCAAACCCGAGAACTATTATCAACGAAACGATGTTTGTTTGGGTTATGTTACTCCTCCAACAACTCCTGAAGGATCAGAAGTCGAAGTAGATCGTTGTTCTCATTCTTCTGATTCCTACCTCTGGGATTCAGACTCCAGCATTGGAGACATGTTCAAAGAAACTTTGTCCGTCAACATGGTGTCAGTTGACCAAATTGTAGACGATGTCCAATCAATCGAGCTTGAACAATAGGCTCAAAAGATGGACACCAGGTGGGAGTTACATTTCGAACAACGTGAACCACCTACTGAAGACAAAGTCGTCCAAGTTAATTTAGGAGATGAATCATCTCTTAAACCAATCTTTATCAGCAAAAGTCTGTCTGGTGAAGAATGACAATCTCTTATACAGCTTATAAGAGAATATATTGACGTCTTTGCATGGAGCTATGAAGACATGCCAGTCTTAGACCCTAAAGTTGCTATGTACCGCCTAAATATCTCGTCTAAAGCTAAGCCAGTAAAGCAGCAACAACGACGGTTCCGACCAGATATTATGGAGGCCATCGAAACTGAAGTCAAAAAGCTTATCTCAAGTGGGTTCATTCACGAAGAACAATACCCTGACTGGGTCGCTAACATTATTCTGGTCATGAAAAAGAATGGTAAAGTTCAAGTCTGTATCGATTATCGTAATTTGAACTCCGCATGCCCAAAAGATGAGTTCCCTCTACCAATCACCGACGTAATGATCGATAATACTTGTGGCTTCGAGCGGATGTCCTTCATGGATGGGTTCTCAGGCTACAACCATATCAAGATGTTCCCCGATGATGAGAAACACACATCTTTTCGAACACCGTTGGGGGTATACTGCTATACGGTGATGCCCTTCAGATTGAAAAATATGGGTACGACATACCAGCGAGCTATGAATATAATTTTTTATGATTATTTGTGCAAAACAATAGAATGCTACATAGATGATATCACAGTTAAAAGTTGTCTCAAGGGCAACACCTCCAAGATTTGAGAACGGTGTTCGAACTAATACGTACACACAAACTCAAGATGAATCCAGCCAAGTCTTTTTTGGGAGTCTCCAGCGGCAAGTTCCTTGGTTTTGTTATCACTTCAAAGGGTATAGATCTTGACCCAAAGAAAGTAAAAGCTATCCTCGATATGCGTCTTCCAAGAAATCTCAAAGAGCTACGCAGACTTCAAGAAAGGTTAGCCTACATCATACGATTCATTTCAAATCTTTCTAGAAGGTGTTAACCGTTTACTTAGCTCATGAATAAAGGAGTTTCTTTCGTCTGGAATGAACAATGTCATCGCACATTTGATGACATCAAGAAGCATCTCACAAGCCCCCAGTGTTGGTGGCTCTGATAGTTGGAAAGCCTTTCTTATTATATGTTCGCATTATGGATCATTCTCTTGAGCCCTATTAGCTCAGAAGAATGAAGGCGGCCATGAACATGCAATCTATTACCTCAGCCGTACGATGGTCGGTGCCGAACATAGATATACACCTGTAGAAAAGGAATATCTCGTACTGGTATTTGCTACCCAGAAGAAACGTCACTATGTGTCTGGGCAGACTATCCACATCATATCTTGAGTCAATCCTCTCAGAATACTCATGAGTAAACCGGGTTCTCTTAATTCCTGTTTAGCTACATGGGCAATGTTGTTGACTCCATATGATATGCTGTTCATCCCTCTGAAGGTAGTAAAAGGCCAAGAATTAGCTGATTTCTTAGCAGCTCATCCAGTGCCTGAATTTTTCAAACTCTACGATGAAATTCTAGATGAAGTTGTTGAGTCTAACACTGCAACTGAGGAAATCCCCATTTGGCGATTGTTCTTTGACGGTGCGTCAAGAACAGGACCTAAAAAAATATTATGGCCGGAGTAGGCATCGTGCATGTGTTACCCGACCATCTGGTTATACACCATGCGTATTCTCTCGTGGAACCTTGCACCAAAAACGTGGCCGAATATAACGCCCTACTGATCGGCCTTCAATTGGCAAAACAACTGGAAGTTGACTATCTATAAGCTTACGACGATCCTAAGCTAATAGTTAGTCAGGTCCGAGGGGATTATGAAGTTCGTCATGAAGATCTCATCCCATATCACAAAGCGATGATCGAGTTAGCTTCTACCGTCGCTAGATTTTTCATCGAGCACGTGTCCCGATTACAAAAAATAGAAGCAGATGCTTCAGCTGGTCTGGCTGCTTCCTTGACCATCCCCATCAATACTCAGCATTCAATCACAGTGTCTGGTCGAGATTTATTCTGTACGAAAGATGGCTTGCATATTCATCACAGTGATGCAACAGAAATGAACGTCGACGTCAAAAACTGGATATTTCCTTTCATAGACTATGCCGTCTACGAAATCCTCCTTGAGAACCCAAAGAAAGCAGTATCTATCCAAAAGCGATCCCTCAGATTTTACTATGATACAGCTACCAAAATACTGTACCGACGTACTTATGACGGGCTACTGTTACGATGTTTATTAGATACAAAAACCAAACATGCACTACGTGAGACTCACGACAGAATTTACGGTGCACACCTGCCAGGCCCCAAATTACAAGATCGCCTCCAACGAATGGGTTATTATTGGCCCACGATGATAGCAGATGCTGTTTTATATGTAAAAAAGTATAGGGATTGTCAGTTCCATGCCGATTTCATTCATTAACCTTCGGAGTTTCTACACCCGACGGTGGCATCTTGGCCTTTTAAAGCCTGGGGTATAGACGTCATCGACCCAATCAGCCCACCATCCTCCAAAGGACATCGATTTATCCTAGCTATAACCGATTACTTCTCCAAATGGGTGGAAGCTATACCGCTCATCGAAGTAAAGACGTCGAATGTGATCAGTTTCGTCAAATATCACGTCATCTACCGCTTCAGCCTACCTTACAGGATCATCCATAATAATGGTCCACAATACGTGAGCCATGCATTCTATCGGTTCTGCGATAAGAATCGAATTCATAATGTAGCCTCTACCGCTTACAATCCAGCAGCTAATAGATTAGCAGAAGCCTTCAATAAGACTATCATTAAACTTTTCAAGAAGTTCGTGTCTTCAAACAAGCGCAATTGGAATGAGAAGCTCGACGAATCTCTCTGGGCCTATCGTACAACGGTCCAGACTCCAACAGCTAGTACGCCATTCTCTCTGGTTTATGTGAGTGAAGCAGTTCTTCCCCTAGAAATCTAGATTCCCTCTTTTCGAGTAGCCTTAGCCAGTGAGTTGACTGTCAAAGAAAGTTACCGTCTGCGACTATAAGAGCTGGAAGCACTAGACGAAAAATACTTATTAGATTAACAACGTATTGAGCTATACCAAGCACACCTTTCTAGAGCCTTTAATTAAAAGGTAAAGGAAAGAATTTTTCAAGTTGGTGATCTGGTCTTAGCAGTGAGAAAACCAATGGTCATGACGCACAAGACAAAAGGAAAATTCCAGCCTAAATGGGAAGGTCCTTTCGTTATAGAATCAGTGTATTCTAACGGTACGTATCGACTAACCAATCCTGATGGTGACTTGCTCATGATGCCGATCAACGGCAAGTTCCTGAAGAAATATTATGTGTAACCTTCATGTACAACGTTCACATATACCCTATTTTAATCATGTAAATATACAGTACAATGTTTACGTGATTCGAAAAATCATCTAACTATTATCCGTATTTCAAGAGTCTTGGATACACCATGGATAATAGGTCCTCTAAAAAAGATTCCCCTGTGGAATTATCTTCGTTTTGGACTCTGCCCAAATTTGGTCTTATGAAAACGGTCACGTCCATATTATCTCTGAACTGTTTTTCCATAATTATTTTCCAGTGGAATAATTAAGAAATGTCTTGCCACGTCCATACAACCTCTGAGGAAAACATTCGTCAAAGATAATCACGTCCATATTACCTATGAATTATCCACTCCTACCTAATGTCATATATCCGTCCACGTCCATATTACCTCTGGTCAGATATAGAACATCCTTTGCTATTACGTCCTCATTACCTCTGTTAACAGTTTCTGTCAACTTATTATCTATGTTCGAGAATCTTGAACATAAAACAGATAACAAGTCCACATCAAATTCTCCAGCGGAATACCCACCAGAAATATCCCTACTATGTCCACATTACCTCTAGTTCTGATATTTTACAAACTTCATTCATGAGTTTCGAAAGGCAAAGATTCTTTATTAAAAAATGTGTCTAAAAAAAGCAGAAAAAAGAAAAAGATACAAGAGTCTTTACGGTTAATTGAGCCTATTACAAAAGAAGATCTAAGGGAAACACAATCGATTGATGCTATCCCTTAGAGCTACAATCTTAGTCTGGGACTTGGCAGTAGCACAACGGCACGCTTCTTCCTGTCGAGCAGCTTCATCCTTGAAGGGGATCAATTTCACGTGCTCTCCCTCTAACTTCACCAGCTGTTCTTTTAATTGGTCTAAAGTTGTGGCAGTCATGGCAGCATGAACCGAATAGTCCTCCTGTTTATACACAATTGTCCTCAAGCTAACCTCCAGTTGGGCAATCTCCTTATGGATCTGTGCAATGTGATTGTACTTTTCGTGATCTGGGCAGCCAGCTTATTCTTCGAAGCAATACGAGCCTCGCTTGCAGCGTTAAAATGTTTATACTGATCAGCCAATTTACTGACCCCTTTAGCAAGGGCACCCTTTCTTGCTTGGAAAGTAGCTTTCTCCTCCGCAAGTGCCGCAAGCAAAGCCTCGTCTTTTTTAAGAAACAGCGGGGTTGGACTCTGTTGCTTGGCTTCCCGGAGTCTGGCCACCTGGTCTTCCAGATCATTCAGAACTTTTCTCAGACCATTAGCCCGCTCCTTGTAGCCGGCAATGCTATCAAGGGCCGTCACTTAGCATTCAACAATAGCCTTTACAGGTCCAAAGACGGCGTTCCGGTTTAGAACTCCAGAAAGCTTTACTTTTAAAATAGAATATAAAGCTTTGACGAATTCCTGGGCCATATCGTCATCTTCGAAAGAGGTCGTTGGAGAGGGAGCATGATGGGGATCTTCCGCCCCAGGAAGAGATACTTGGGAAGAAGCCGAACCTGACAAGCAAGCAATATACATATCAACAACGGAAAGAAAAAATTAAAAAGTATGAAAGAGTTGTAATTTCATACCTCCTGCCTGCTCAATGTCAACTTGAGCTAAGGAAACAAGAGCAGACCTAGGTCGCTCAATGTCAACCTCAGCTGAAACAGATGCAGGTTGCTTGTCTTCTACGGCCCCAGCTGGACCTGGAGCAGAGTCGGTAACAGCTGCCTCGGTACGCTGATCAACTTCTTCAGCTACCGATGTCGACTCACCAAAAAATATTTTAAAAACAAGGGCCCCAGCTGGACCAGGAGCAGGTTCAATAGCGGCCGTCCCAATGCACTGTTTAACTACTTCTTCAGCAACCGATGCTGGTTTACTGGCAAAACCTTCCGCACCAACCACCCCGGGAGACCCGGGGGCAACTTCTTGTGTTGCCCTAGTGTCTGGGGCAACCTCTGCATATTATTCCCTCTCCTTATTTACAAGAGAATATACGATGGCAGTCAGCATCACGAGGAGTACACAAAATCGAAGGCAAAAAATCTCATCCGAGGTAAAGCGCAAAGATAACATACCCGCGGGAGGGTGAGCTGATTGGACTTGATTCTCGTCCAACTTATTCATTAAAGTCCCAAGTTCAGACATATCTTCTAAAGAGATATCATAAGAAGGACTGGCTTCATTCGTCGATTGAGGACGAATGGGGGACACCGTCGCCACGTCCACCTCTTCAGACAAAGAGGTACCTGCTTCGGTCGCGACTTCAATATCCTATGTAAAGGACAAACGTAAGGGTAAGAGAGCGTTATTTAAGACTGCACGAGTATTAGTTTTACCAAAATGGCTATGGAATCCAGAAAGGGATCTACCACCGGGATAGTAATGGCACGTGGTGCCGTTTTACTCCTTTGAGTTTGCCGGGAAGATCTTCTTGGAGGAGGCGAGCCGGCACCTACATCCTTGACCCTCTTTACACCTCTGACAGCAAGTTTCTTCTTCATTTTAAAATTCGATTGTTGAGCCAGTTCAGTCGAAGCTTTTCGTTTTTGAGGAAGATCAGGGAGAGAAGTGTCCTCTTCAATATCTTTCCTTTGCGGTGTTGTAGCAGCCGACACTTCAAGAGCTTCCCTCCGTGGTAGTGCTGCAGCTGGCTCTACTGCAGGTGTGGCACCTTCCCTTCTATGGCCCCTCATTGTTCGAGCTTGTCCTATATCGGCAAGAGTAGGGGCAAGCCTAGTCCCCGATACTAAACTCTGCTCACAGTCGTACCGAGGATTAAGGGTATTGACCTGAGTATAAAATATTGCAGCAACAAAGACCAAGTGAGTTTCAGGTTTATCTTCTAGCAAAGTAAAAATTACCCCTGTGCATCCGTCATTTTAATAGCCCCATGCATGCGCCCCGTCAATCAGGCTTCCTATCGACTAAAGATGAGGGCTAGGGTTTCCCAGAAGAAGCTGGCTATACCCAAACTGTCATACAAAATGACTTAGCAGATAAGGTTCTAGGAAAGTGTGGTTCCTATCCCTGAGTACCAGATGAGAAGGCCTGATAGACTGGAGCCAACGGAATGCTTCAGGAGTCAAGCTCGTAGTGAGTGCTCCCTCATCTACTAAAGAATTGCATGTGCAGCCAATGCCAGATGGAGGGGACACTCTGAAGAACTCATAATTATGTAGAAAGCTGAAAGCCCTCATACAAGCAGGTACCCCGGTGACGGTCCAATCTGCGTCATTGAACCTTCGAAGAAAGGCATCTCCTGCCAAAGAATCTGCCATCAGCCCGTCATTTATTAATCTGGGACAATGCAGCACTAGCCATCCCATTAAGTAATAAAAGGGAAGTTCAGTCCTGGAAAAGTCCTTTCTACTATCAGGCGTCACCGCGCTTGCGGTAAAGTCCCACAAACCTCGTTGGATGGTGTAGACCATTACAAGAAGCAGGGTGAGCTGGCATCCGAATACCAGTCTTATAGCCGAAAGAATCATACCTCGGCTTATCCTGTCGATAGACCCTGAACTACCAGGGACTACACAGTCGTGGAGCCATGTCATCAGAAAGGAGGCCAGCACAGCCTTCTCCGACAACTTGAACTCAGCTTGTCGGAAGAAATGATAAATCGTGATTTGTCCCTCGGGATCATCGATGTTGTCGGTGTCCGCTGCCCCATGATCTGTCATCAGTTGCTCTATCTCAGATTTTGTTGAGGGATTGTGAGTTGAGAAGAAGACCGAGCCGTCTTCTTTCTCTTTCTTAATGAATACATAGTTAGTCCAAGACCTCGTATGGGAAATGGCCCCCTCGGTCTTGCCCTTCTTTGTCCTGTGATAGATGAAGAAGTGATAGAGTAACTCTTTGTACACTCCCACCATCTCGGGGTTTTCCTTCTCCAAGTCTAAAAGCTCTTCATCACAAGGAATGTATTCCTCGTACGGCTCCGTTCTCCAGGGCAGCTTTGATATGGCCTGCATCTCATGTAGAGCCAAACCCATCTCCCCACCCGGAGTAAAGAAAGTACAGGTGTAATGATTGTACAACTCCACCAACGCGATAAACGTAGGCTAATTCACTTTTATGCCATATTGGGTGGCTCTAACGACATAAAACAGGCCGGCAACTTTTAGGGTAGCTTCATAGGTCGAAAGCACCCATTCAGTAAGGTCACTCCAGAATGGGACAGAGTACCTCTAATCTTCCATCCGCAGCTTCCCTTTCGGATACGACTCCTTATTTGACATCATCAGATTGGAGAGGGTCTCGGCAGCATAAGGATGAAGATCAGTTGGAACATCGTTTATTATGGCCCCAGGATGCAGCCCCCTCGTGGAATAGGATGTGGATTTGACACACTTGAAGGTATTTTTCTTTCGGTAACCAGAGTTAAATTGGATCTAGCCAAAGACGACTCCATGAAGTTTAGGGGTCAGATCCCATTTCATTTGTCTCCGGACAGCTAAATCGGTAAACGCCCACAGAGTGTATTGGCGTTCCATAGTCGGAAACCATATCCTCAGGTCATTTAATCTGACCACCAGAGGGTCCCTTAGATGTTTTGGCTCGTCACCCTCAAACTCCAGGCTTTTACCAAAAAAAAAAGTACGGTCTCTTGAAGCTCCGTGCCCCTTCGAGTACGAACTTCTCATTGTTCATCATTTGCTTTAGGAACGTCTTGTCCTGTTCAAGGATAGCGATCATCCGCACCGAAGGCTGGTTTTGGCTGATCTTAGCTTGAACGTTCCTGATCATGGCAGTGACGAGGCTTGAATCTAGAGCATGGCGGACAGAGCTGAGAGAAAGCCTACTAAGAGCTGGGACAACCATGTCAACTGCAAAAAATAGAACAAAAACTCAGAAAAAAGACTAAGTCCTAGAAAAACATTCTATGCGCCAGAATTCTATGCGCCCACATGGCCTTTGGGCGCATAGGAGTCCTTCATGAACATAGAGCGTTCTGCGTGGGCGCATAACACACAACAAAGTATGTGGGCGCATACTTCTGTGGGCGCATAAGAATGTTCACAGAAGTGTGTTGCTTTGGGCGCATATCAATGGTTATGCGCCCAAGCAGAGAAAAGTCTGAGCGTCGCAAATTAACGCTCTGGACTTTATTTTAAGGATATCGCCTCACCCAGAATGGGGTCTTGGACCAGTGAAGACGTTGCCGAAGGAGAAGAACCGCTTGCTGCAGCCTCTTTATCCTTCGCGGACCTCTTGGGAGTCAAAGCAGCCTTAAGAGACATGATCTCACGAAAAGAGGAAACGAGAAAACTCTTAGAAATTTCTAAAAAAAGGAGAGAATGAATTTTCTCTCTCCTCGGGCCTATTTATAGGCAAAACAGGGAACTATGAGCCCACATGACCTATGTGCCCATATGGTCTATACGCCCACGCAGAGACTTGGTCTTTTGCACATTATACGCTTGTTATTAGCTATGGATAATGTATAGACATCGCACGATGGATGGACCTCTTCAAATTCTGTTCCGATGAATCTGTCAGTTCTAATTTTCGAGAAAGATCTCAAAAGCCATCTTTCGACAGCCTGACAGCATCTATACGCCCAAAGAGAGAGTTTTGCTATGCGCCCACAGAGCCATAGGAAGACAGTCTCCCATGCTTCTTTCAAAGTATTTCGAACTCGTTCGAGTATCAAAAACTTTGAAGGGGGTCTTGTAGAAGCATGAAAATTTTAGCATTATGTGCCCAAGTCATAAACAGCTATGCGCCCAAGTCAGAAATAGTTATGCACCCAAGTCAAGAAGCAGGATATGCGCCCACACAAGAGAGTGGTATGTACCCAAATGTGCAGACTCCATGCGCCCATATGCGTCCCATGTCCAGTAATTTCCATGCACCCACATAACTCCTCCGGAAGGGGGCACATAACCTTGTTCCCACGCTATGCGCCCAAGTCAGGACAGCTCTACGACTCGGTCAACATCCACGATCAGTCGTGCACCGAAGCATGCGGCCACGTTAGTCTCCACGACCAGTCGTGTACCGAAGCATGCGGCCACATCAACCCTACGATCTATCTACGATCATCCAGTCCTTATTCGCCTACACCTTATGCACCCAAAGGAAGACTATGCGCCCATAGGGAAATCAGTGTATTTTCCCCTGTGTGGGAATAATAGTCGTTTCAGTACAAAACAACTATAAATATAGGTCACATGCCTCTTCAAAAAACATAGAACGGAGAGCATTTAGAGCCAAATTGCTGCCCTTCTTGCCAGTGGGCCAAAAGTTAGCAATTTTTTTAGGTTTTCTCCCACTTTTGTAAATCAGAGTGTCAACGGAGTAAAGGAGCAAATGTCGCTCGATCTCCATCGTCCCATTTTCCAGAAATCTTTTTGTACTCGGGGATTCTCAGTACAGGATCTCTCAGGCATACTCGATTTGTGGTACCTTGCGCTAATAAAAAAAGATAGTACTTCTTTTTTTTTTGTCCACATTGTGTAGTCTAATAGTTTGGTAGATAGATTGATAGTAAGATAGATAGATTGATGGATAGATAGTTAGATAGGTAATGAAAGAGAAGGGCAGGGACAGCAGTGTAGTACCCCATCCCTACATCGTGCCTAATTTCTGACCACGGGGTGGGTGAAAAAGGAATACTGTCGCTACCAATTCAGTCAGAACCGATAGATCAAGATCGATTGAAACGGTAGAATAGGAACGATTGAATTAAGATCCTTTTCCCGATATGAAAGGTTTCTTCTGAATCAAGTCCCATATTCAATGGATTGTGTCTCGAGGATAGACTTTGCGGCTGAGTCGGGAGAGACCTTCCGTTGCTATGCTTTTCATTTTGCATTTGCTTCTTTGGCTTTCGTTTTCTGAATGCATTTTCGTGAATGTTTTCAATGGTTTTCATGGCTTGCATTTTCGAACTCGCATTTACATATCGAACTTCTTAAATAATACAGTGTTCTAATCAGTTGCTAGTGAGATTTCAGGTAATCGCGTGTGCAACGACTAACGACCAACAAGTCTCTCGTCTACAACAAAAATCAAAGTGAGTGGCTGACCCTTCTCTTCTCGACCCCCTTCTTGATTCAATCGATAATATTATTGTGAATGAAATGATAAATGCAAGGGCATGGATACGTCAACTTATTTATAAAACTGTGTTGAACAAAAGATTGACTCATTAATCAAATTGATGCCACGAGAAGGCAGGACACGATGAAATGATTAAGTTCTCAAAATTGTAGACCAAGCTTTAGTAACTAAATTGTTCTAATACGGTCATGGACAACTTGTCGACAAGGTAAAAGTTTCCTCGAGTGGCACCCCAGGGCTACGGGACCGTTTTGGCCTTGAGGAAACACGGTATAGTTGTGCTGGTTAATAGCACGGGTTAGGCGGAGACTTTTAGCGGGGCTTACTACTTGCATTGAAAGAGCTCCGACTAACAAAAGCTATGAGTCCAGGATGGCTTGTTGTGTTAGTGACCAAATACAAATAATTTGCTTACGCCACACAGGCGATAACAATTGACAAGGAAGAATATGGTAAGTCTCACATTACACGACACGCTCTGCCATGGGTAAGTTCTAGCGTAATTTATATTATGCCTGTCATATGCTTGTCTAAAATTCATTAGGATGGTTAGAAAGATTTACAAAACTAAGTCATATAAACTCTTCAACCAAATGAGAGCATGGAACTTAATTTGCCTCGCACCAGTACAAAATCTAATGTACCGATCCTCGCTCTCTACAGGTATCCTGAACCAAGAAGGGCGTACCACTTAAGCTCAAGGTGACACAAGTACATTTTGAAGCCTCGTCCACGTGTTTAAGGCTTGTTTTGATCCTTTTGAAGACTCCATATTCAGTCCAGAAGAAATTATGTCTCGACTCCCTATGATTCCAAGTCTTTGGAAATATTTTGTTGTAAATAGGGATGTAATGTATGGAACGACTATCTTATCATGCGTTCATTTTGTAATCGAGTCATATTGTAGCCGCGAGGCAAATGAATGTAACAGAGTCTTGTAAACGATGTTTATTATAAATAAAAGAAAAGTTCCTTCTGTTTTCAAATGTGTTTGTTTAATTTCTCTGCGTACTCTTCTTGATATTGTGTTTCGGATAACCTTATGACTATGCCTTGTGCGATCACAACTTAGATTCGCATGACATCACATCTTGGGGACGACTATCGATTCTATGAAATCGGGGCGTGACATAATGGTATCATAGCACGGCTTTACATCCTTTGGCCTTCCATCTAGAGTCTCAAACCTTGACCTTGCATCAATAAGATAAGTTGTTCCATACAATGAGTCCGTAATATCTTGAGACTAATGTGTTTGTCTACGTATTGTAGAAGTGACGGAACTCGTGGCGAAAATCGTGACCGAGCAAAAACAAAGTATTTAAAGCGGTTCGAGCAGCTCGTGGGCCGGACCTTCTAACAATGCAATCGAAAGAATGTTGCGCATGATGGAGGCGCAGCAGAAACAGTCCGAGAATCGTTATCAGCAGACGGAGGCACGACAGGCCCAATTTGAAGCTCGCTTCGATGTCCAAACCAATATACAGCAAAAGCAACTTGATACTCTACAGAAGATCATCCAGATGATTGTGGCCAATGGAAACTCTGCAACTGTACCTACTGTCACCGAGCCGACATGTCAACCCAACGAAGTCGATCAAGAGGAGCCCGAGCATCAACCTGCGGCACCGAGAAGTTACAACTTTGAAGTGTCAAAATTCAAGAAAGCGTGTCGTACCTCCTTCAGCGGCAGCAAAGGCTCTTCTATGGCAATCGACTGGTTGGAAGAGCTAGAAGATCACTTCGAGCTCCTCGGAATTGAATGTCACGCCCTGGTTCGTAGAGCCGTTTATTCACATATTTTATCTCTTGGAATTGATTGTCCTCGCTTGGGCGTGATGCCGTACAAGTCTGGTATTGTATTTATACAAGGCAAAGATGGTACATAATTGATTATCTTCAAATAGGAATACATCACAGAGGCAGAAGTAGACAAATTAAAGTTAACGAGGACATTCTTTTTTATTGAATGGGAACACATCATTTGATTTGTAACAGCAGAAATAAGAAGATAACTTGCAGTCACAGATATATATATATATATATATATATATATAGAACTATATTTTCTTTATTGATAATTAAAGAAGAGTACAATACTTGTATTGAAGCACACTGCTTACAACATATCTCACTTACATTGAAAGCCAACTGAACAGTACTATAAAGCTTACATTGATACTTGGATACATTGGATTACAACTCGATATACCGACTTGGCTTACAACTCATTGGTACAACTGATTACACTGTTCCATACATTATGCCCTTTATAAACAGAAGACGTTATCTTGTACAATGAGAGCTTCTGTATGCACAATAAATCTTCGATGCCGTGGGACCGATCAAGCCAAATCTATGTGTACAGAATATCCCAAGCACGAGCACCTGCCCACAAAATGTGGGTCAGTACATCATCTATGTACTGGCGAGCAGAATCTAACCCACTCGTCTAAATCAACACTAACTAGTCAATTTTAGCAAGCATTCATTAGAGTGATCTTTCTAGTTGGAGCCTAGCATCAGTTTACAGTTCATGGGCAATATTTATAGTTAAGCATGTAAACATATTCTTAATAGCGTTCATGTGAAGGCATGATTAAAGCATACTTGGTGTTATCATGAAAAGTCATCATTGAGGCATCAATGTTTCTAACATCTTGAACATGTTATGACAATTATCATAGAAAGTGTCACTTAGCATGTAAGTTAGGTGTAAGCAGTTTCATAGCAAGGCAACATATTGGCATACTGAATTTAACGGTTAAGCAGGCAAGTTGAACCAACAGATATATATTGAATAATATCAAATTTAAGTGATTTCTTACCGATAGCCGATTCCTCGTACCTGCATCAAATACAGGTTAGCAGATATACTTACCCTGCCTGTACAAAACATTCATTAGCATGCATCCTTCGAGTAGTTTAGTATTGCTGTAAGCCCTTCCCTTGACGGGAGGTTGCTTTTCTGGTTGAAGATCCGGTTGCTTTAAAGACTGATTACATGGTCACTTGGCATTGTTTAACCATACGGACATTGCTATATAGGTCTTCATCGGTAATGCGATGACTCCAGAGAAGGTAGCTAGTCCCAAAGGATGCCTCGTAAAACCCGTGCCCCTACTGGCACACCAATGTTTCCTCCTAGGTCGGATTGGTCGCCCTATCATTCAGGGGTACTGTCCGAGAAAACATATCACCATCCCTTATGCATAAGTTGTCCTATGACCATACGAATACGTGTCCAACTCGATTGTGAACATAAAATGCATGGTGAAATATTGAAATAAGTAAAGGCAATAGTTCATCATTCAACTCACCCATGTTATTTTCAACGACACATCATTTCCAATATTTTCCATCATTTCACTTAGTGATCTCGACGATCCCAAGCCTCATCATTTTTCATTCATTGCTTCATTGCAACAGTTCTCATAATATTCCTTTCAAGGAGGAATAACCAGCATTCGTTCATTTCAAAGGGACCTATAGCATTTCATTCATTACACGAAAACATTTATTCTTATACCATTGCTTATAAGAAAACATGCAACATTTTATATCTTTGTAACATTTATACAGAGTGTACATGATTCTAGTATTTCATTTGGATTATTGGGTCGATAGCATAACCAGTCCTCTTATTATTCTATCATTCACAAGGCATCTCATTAGTCAAGTGTTCTACTTGTTTCGACAACGTTAAGCATAAGGGATATTATCAATTCATTCTCAGGCATCGTCACATTAGCAGATCAAGTGTGATTCGTTCAGCAATTCCATATTCATGTGTCATTTATTTCAATATTATTCAACATAAGCATCTCTATCAATTTAGCAGCTAAAGCATCACAATTATTCAGCATTCAAGGTATAGGACATTAGGGACATATTCTCAGCACTTCAGTATTTATTTTTATTAAGCATGAAGGAGTAAGGAGGAGGAAGGACAGTTCCACTCACACGCATAAAAGGGTCTTCTTATTCTGATCGCATATATTTCCACCAGACATAGCTCCACCAGTGAGCCATGTTCCAACACCTATTCCATCCGGCTGGCTAAGAGACTGCATCAGTCTCAATTCTCTTGATATTCAATATAAGTCTCGGTTCAACAGTCTGATAGCATCCAACCAGCCAACCAAATGCCTCACACGGAGCGGGGCATTACATAATATACCACTCAGAAAAAGTTTCATCCTTGAAACTTAAGAAAATAACTCATCTACTAGATTCACTTAGTCACAACGAGTTCTTCATTCAGCTTCAATTCAATATTCAGTTCATCACACTTGGTCATCTCAAAAATACTATCTTATTGTACCACTTAACTAATCAATGATTCAATTCGTCGTTCTCTTTTCGACATTATCTGTACTTCTCATTGATTCACCAATATTGTTCAAACATTGTTATCTTCGTCGCAGCCTACCACTTCGTTTAGGTCCATACACATATTTTAGGTGTCCCCAAAACATATGCATTTCAGCCAAAGTACGTGCTATGCGATAAACTCTTTCCATAATGTTATCTCAGTCGTAACATATCACTTCGGCTGGATCCATACACATATTTTAGGCGTCCCCAAAATATATATACTTTAGCCAACTTCCATGTTAGTACGATTCGATAAGCCACGGTATAACTCTCTTTTTCCAATCCAACTTAGGATCCTTTCAATTGACTTATCACTTTATTCACTTTGCTACAATTACTATCTTCCAGGCCACAACACTTAACATCAGGGACAACTCGGGTAAGCTCTCAATCCAAGCATAATATTTCTAACATTCGGTCAAGGGTCTAACTTAGAGCCAATCATATCAAGAGTTCACAACATGCAATCATATTCCTTCCTAATTCCAACAATATTTCTCACCGAGGCAATTCATCTTCTCTAAAAGATACAATCTGACGTCACTCACTATCGATTACCGAGTCAGGGTATAATTTTATGCAACAGTCAAGGTTAACCCAGCTATCCGATTATAGATACCGATTAAACATTATCGTTATGAGCAATTAATTCCATCTCATGGAACAATTCACTGCTCGATATGTACCACTCAAGTCTTACCCTACGATTGTAATTCCCACTTAAGGTCGACATATAACTTAAAATGGGTCAAACATCTCCAAGGCACAAGTTGAAGCATACATTTTCTTAGGTCAATACTCATCACCACCATCTCTCGTTCAATGGCACCAGGTTATCCTATGGGTCGCCAACGGTCATCTATTACTCGGTTAAGTCTCTAAGGTTAGTTATACGGACAGCTAAACCTAATTATTCATGTGACTTCCCTAGAGTGGACGGCTACTAGGGATCATACTAGTTTCTTATTCTCAGGCCAACATGCAACTAACTATTCAAGGCAACTCTACCCAAACCTATGGGATTCAGTTCAGTCTGAACAACTAATCACAATTATCGACTATGCCAAAATTTGGTTAAGCAGTCCACGGTCGCTAGGGTCAAGTCTATCTATCCAGGGTCTTCCTCAAGGAAATAATTTCCACAGAGGATCATTCTAGACTTACCCAACGATCTACTAAGATTGATCTATCAACATTATGGTCAATCCCAACCCGACATACGATTCTCGTCATTCTAATAATCCATCAAGTAAATTCTCAACGATTCAATTTCTAATCCAATTCCTTTGTACCCATACGAACCCATAAGCCAAGGCTAACTATTCAAGGGTCATCGATTCCGATAGTCTTAAAATAACTATGGAATCATACTATTCGGTCTGTATGACAAAGTCACACCACTGATTCATAAGCCAACAATCTATATCCCAACAGACAGTCATCTAGACCGTCACACCATCTACTGACACTATCCAACACCTTTCATGGTTCTTAATCTCATACCGTAAGGGTCGAGTAGTTTATTCCATTCAATTCGACAATTTACGTATCACTTAACCATCCTCTAGACAACACAAACTATCAGGGTTACTGCTTGTTACTTTTGTGATACACTTCAAATCCTCTGGTGATCAAGATGGATTAACATCTATTACACCTTAGGGTCAAGGCACAAATTTCTAATATTCCTTTGGGTCACCGACACATTTTCAAAACTTTCAGTTTAGTAACCAACTTTGTATTAGCTACATATGATTTACATCCAACCAATCGAAGTCAACATTCAGATGTTCTAAGCCACAATATTCTCTAGCCAAATCCATTTACCCATAGTATACTAACTGTCTTACTAGCCTGAGTCATCACTCGACTAAACAATTTCTAACCAAGCCACCCGTTATAATTTCTAGAAATCTCGCTACCCAGCATAACATCACCGTCAAGGGACACTCGAATCATCTAGCAATAATACATGACTTCCAGCTAAGTCTCGGTACTATCCATTACCCACAGATATACTTATTGCTATCCAATGGAAAGGGTCACGATACATCTCATTCTGAAGTGGTAGAGGCAATATACCACTCAGAAATGAAGCCATTCCCAAACAATACTAACACAACTCTATTCCGGACATTCATGATCTATAATGATCACAACACTTAGCTAACATTTCGGTGTCTCAATATCACAAGCCAACATTTTTAGGGTCTTAAAAGCACTAGCCAGCACACATGAGTTAACTCACCAGTTCTGATGAACTCATCCATCAATTACCCCATTCATAATTCTTTTCCAATATCATATGCAATTCTCAACTTGTTACAGCATAAATAGCCACTTTTCTTTGTTCCCACATATTCTAACAGCTTTCACAATATAGCATACTATGGCATCGAGTCATTATTGGGTTATTTGTGTCCAAACCAACAACAATCATTCATTCAGGGGCATCACAATTCATATAGACTTATTATATGGAACATCCAGTGAGTATCCAAGAGGGTCAATGAACTTTCAGATACGAACAACATAGGATGATTACAGAACAACAACAGCATAATCGCGGAAGCAATCCTTGATTTAATTACGGAAGCAACGTTGAGTGATCGCGGAAGCAACTTTGGTTAATCGTCGATGCAACTTTGATTTGAAACGAATCAAAGAATAGAACAAGGACGTAAAACCTGGCTCTGATACCAATTTGTCACGCCCCAATTCGTAGAGCCATTTATTCACATATTTTATCTCTTGGAATCGATCGTCCTCGCTTGGGCGTGATGGCGTACAAGTCTGGTATTGTACATATACAAGGCAAAGATGGTACATAATTGACTATCTTCAAATAGAAATACATCGCAGCGGCAGAAGCCGACAAATTAAAGTTAACGAGAATATTCTTTCTTATTGAATGGAAACACATCATTTGATTTGTAACAACGGAAATGAAAAGATAACTTACAATCACAGAGAGATATATATAGAACTATATTCTCTTTATTGATAATTAAAGAAGAGTACAAGACTTGTATTGAAGTACACTGCTTACAACACATCTCACTTACATTGAAAGCCAACTGAAAAGTGCTATAAAGCTTACATTGATACTTGGATACATTGGATTACAACTCGATATACCGATTTGTCTTACAACTCATTGGTACAACTGATTATACTGTTCCATACATTATGTCCTTTATAAACAGAAGATATCATCTTGTACAAGGAAAGCTTCTGTATGCACAATAAATCTTCGATGTTGCGGGACTGATCAAGCCAAATCTATGTTTAAAGAATATCCCAAGCGCGAGCACCTGTCCACAAAACGTGGGTCAGTACATCATCTATGTACTAGCGAGCAGAATCCAACCCACTCGCCTAAACCAACACTAACTAGTCAATTTTAGCAAGCATTCATTAGAGTGATCTTTCTAGTTGGAGCCTAGCATCAGTTTATAGTTTATAGGCAATATTTATAGTGAAGCATGTAAACATATTCTTAATAGCGTTCATGCGAATGCATGATTAAAGCATACTTGGTGTTATCATGAAAAGGCATCATTGAGGCATCAATGGTTCTAACATCTTGAACATGTTATGATAATTATCATAGAAAGTGTCACTTAGAATGTAAGTTTGGTGTAAGCAGTTTCATAGCAAGGCAACATGTTGGCATACTGAATTTAACGGTTAAACAGACAAGTTGAACCAACATATATTTATTGAATAATATCACATTTAAGTGATTTCTTACCAATAGTCGACTCCTTGTACCTACATCAAATACAGGTTAGCAGATATACTTACCCTGTATGCACAAAACATTTATTAGCGTGCATCCTTTGAGTAGTTTAGTATTAATGTAAGCCCTTCCCTTGACGGAAGGTTGCTTTTTTCGGTTGCTTTAAAGACTAACTACATGGTCACTTGGCATTGTTTAACCATACGTACGTTGTCATATAGGTCTTCATCGGTAACGCGATGACTCCAGAGAAGGTAGCTAGCCCCAAAGGATGCCTCGCAAAACCAGTGCCCCTACTGGCACGCCAATGTTTCCTCTTAGGCCGGATCAGTCGCCCTATCATTCAGGGGTACCGTTCGAGAAAATATATCCCCATCCCTTATGCATAAGTTGTCCTATGACCATGCGAATGCGTGTCCGACTCGATTATGAACATAAAATGCATGGTGAAATATTGAAATAAGTAAAGGCAACAGTGCATCATTCAACTCACCCATGTCATTTTTAACGACTCATTATTTCCAATATTTCCCATCATTTCACTTGGTGATCTCGACGATCCCAAGCCTTATCTTTTTTCATTCATTGCTTCATTGCAACAGTTCTCATAATATTCCTTTCAAGGAGGAATAACCAGCATTTATTTATTTCAAAGGGACCTATAGTATTTCATTCATTACATAGAAACATTTATTCTTCTTTCATTACTTATAGGAAAATAGGCAACATTTTATATCTTTGCAACAGTTATATAGAGTGTACATGATTCTAGTATTTCATTTGGATCATTGGGTCGATAGTGTTGGCCCATTGGTCATATGGTCAACCTAATTTTAATAATTGATCAAACTCTGTCTGGATATACGAAGCTAGTCGGGACATCTCGGACTCTTGGATATGATCAAGAATGGCTATCCACTGAATTCAAGACCGAAGATCTGTTTGCATGTTCGAGTCTGTAATTCCTTATGCAATATATTTTTCATTTTATTTGAGTCTAGGAATATGTTGTACACCGAATCGTACTGGCAAATAGGCTACCCTTAAATGAGTTCAAAATGTTTTTAAAATGACCTCTCAAAAAGGTTTACAAAAAGGTTTTCAAAAAGGTTTTCAAAAATCACCAAAAAGCTTTTTAAAACCCGAACTAAACCCTGACAGAACTCGGGCCGAGTTCGGTCAGAGTTCGGCCAGAGTTCGGTTGGTGGCCATTGTGATTTTGAATCCTTGTTACTTGGTCCTCCTACAGTTGTAAATTTGACCGAGATTTGCTCATAGAGTTCTGCCCGAATTCTGCCCGAATTCTGTCAGAAGTCTGTCTTTGGAATTCCTATAAATAGAGAAGGATTTCGATCATTTCAACTTACTCATTCACTTTCAATCTTCTCTCTATCTAAAGCTTTCAGTCTTCCAAAGAGTTTTCTAGAGCTTTCAATTTCAGATCCCAAGCCAGTTACAATCCTGTAGTCGATTTGCCAGTACGGTACGGTCTAGAAGTTTCTGAGAGATTGTAATCAGAAGGCTTGATTGAAGAATACCTCTTCACATTTGAAGTTGGACGAGTTCTTCGTATCAAAGCTCGCGTTGTAAAAGTTGCAAGGACTTCGTAAGAAAACTTACGGTTTTTCCAATAGTGGATTCAACTGGTAGCAAGAGTTCTACCGACTGGATTAGTCCTCAACAGAGGGATACCAGTATACATCGCTGTCTTTACGTTTGCTCTCTTAACTTTGCCTTTACATTATTTTAGTTGTGATTAATATTCTGTGATTGTGCTGCTAACATTTTTTTTAATTAGCATTATTCTGCTGTCAACTCTATTCACCCTCCCTCTAGAGTATTACGCTTTACTATTTCATTTCTATAATTGGTATCAGAGCAGGTTCTCCATCTAGAGATATTATATTCTGATCCCAATTGTTCCTACAATTGGTATCAGAACGGGTGTTATAGGTAAAGCAAGGTTACAGTGCAATTATTTATTTATTTTTAATTAACTGTTATATAGATCACAGCACAACACATGACAACTGTGAAATTCACAAGTAACGGCCAGGCCACAAACAGACCTCCACTGTTTGATGGTACAAACTATACCAATTGGAAAACACGGATGAGTTTCTTCTTAAAATCACTTGACTTTGATTTATGGTCCATTGTTCTTGATGGCTATCAAAAGCCACCTCGTATAAATGTTGATAAAATTTTAGTTGAAAAACCCCATAGCAGATATACAGAGAAAG
Organism: Iris pallida; assembly: GCA_029216955.1. Lineage (NCBI taxonomy): Eukaryota > Viridiplantae > Streptophyta > Magnoliopsida > Asparagales > Iridaceae > Iris > Iris pallida. Next base: position 24,931,058 of record JANAVB010040619.1, read on the forward strand.
AAAAAAAAAGGGCCAGTCTTGACGCACGTGCCATTAATGCTCTTTTTTGTGCTTTAGATAGAACTGAATTTAACAGGGTGTCTATCTGCACAACGGCTAATGAAGTGTGGAAGCTACTTGAAGTCACACATGAAGGCACGACTCAAGTCAAAGAATCAAAGGTCAGCAGACTTACTCAAGAGTATAAGGTGTTCAAGATGAAGCCCAACGAAACAGTTACTCAGATGTTCGAGAGGTTCTTGGATATTGTAAATCCTTTGTCCTCCCTAGGCAAAGATTACAGTAACCATGAAAAGATTCGCAAACTCCTGCGAGCTCTCACCAAGAACTGGATTCCAAAGGCTACTGCAATTATTGAAGGGAACGATCTCACAACTATGTCCCTCGAAGTACTCATGGGTAAGCTACTCACTCATGAACCGGAGCTACAAGATTTTGAAGAGCCTGCACCAAAGGAGAAGACGATCGCTTTCAAGGCTCAGCACAGAAAAGCTGCTGAAGGTGACTCAGACAGCAGTGAATCTGATGCTGAAGATCAAGCACTCCTAGCAAGAAAATTCAAAAGATTCATGAGATATGAGAAGAGAGCCAAAGAAAATAAAAGCAGCAACAACTGGTATCAAGATGATGCTGTCTGCTACGGCTGTAAGAAGAATGGACACTTGAAGAAAGATTGTCCTACAAACTCATCATCAAGCAAGAAGAGCAACAGGTATGAAAAAGGGAATCTGAAAAGATCAACATCACGGAAGTATGCCAATACCAGCATATGGCATGAAAGTGAAGCCAGCGACTCAGAAGACGAACAATCAGAAGACGCTGCAAACGTATGCTTTATGGCATCCGATCAGGTACCTACTGAACCTGTAGTTGATACTTATGATGACTTCACCTTTGAGCAATTAGGAGATGCCTTCAGTGACCTGATGACTGATTACAGGAAACTGCGTAGCAAGTATCAGACCTCTAAGAAGGTACTCAAAGAGTACAAAGGTAAAATAGGTAGACTTACCGACCTACTAGCTGAGGTTAGAAATAATGTTAGTGAGTCTGGTGAGCTTTCTTCTATAAAGCTCTTATTACACGAGACTACCAAGTCATCTGAAGAGAAAGACAAAATTATTGACCAACTCAAGGAAGAACTTTCTATAGAGAAGAAAAGTCTTCGATGTGCACAAATCAGAATGGAATCACTCACTTCTGATTATACTAAGTTGTATGACACTTCCAAAAGATTGGAAATTAGGTTAGGAAAACAGTCTGAGCCTGCTGCTTCCTACCCTAACACGTATAACTTACCGAAAAATCGAAACATTTCCAAGCCAAACACTGTCAGACCTAACCCTATCAAACCTTTACCCCAAAAGGTTAAGCCCAAACAGGATTATAGGCATGCTTTCTTCTATACTAGAAAACCTAAACCTACCAATCATGCACACCACTCAGCTTTCAACACTCGACATGCACAATGTCATTATTGTGGCCTCATTGGTCATATTTTATCTGCATGTAGAATAAGAAAGCTTGTTGATTTAAATATTTATGCATGGATACCAAAAGCTAACAATTCAGGACCTTACAAGAAATGGGTACCAAAAGTTTTATCTGCAAACTGTTTTGTAGGTGGAACACCCTTCACATGCTAAAAGCAAATGGATCATCGACAGCGGTTATTTACGGCAAATGACCAGTGATGCTACATTATTTGTAACACTGTCGAAGAAAAAGAAGGAAGGCTATGTTTCCTTCGGTAATAACTTGAAAGGGTATATTATTGGTATCGGTGATGTTGATAAGTCTTCCTATCCTGTTATTAAAGATGTCTGTCTGGTTACCGAGTTGAAACATAATCTACTCAGCATAAGTCATTTGGCTGATCATGGTTATTGCATCAACTTTGGCAAAGACAAATGTATTATAGTTGATAGCTCAACTGGTAATACTATCTTTGAAGGTATCAGGGAAGACAACATATATGTTTTCTATTTGTTGGAAGAAACTAACATTTCAGGTAGATGCTTAATGGCTAAAAGCGATGAGAGTCATCTGTGGCATATGAGACTCGGTCACGCAAATATGGACACAATATCAAGATTATCCACAAAGAAGCTAGAACGCGGTTTACCGGACATAACATTCAAGAAAGATTCGGTATGCAGCCAATATGAAAAGAACAAAGCTACCCGATTCACATTCAAGTCAGTAAACGCAGTATATACTACTAGACCTCTACAATTGCCACATATGGACTTATTTGGTCCTAGCAGAGTTGCTAGCCTCGGAGGTAAACTTTACGCTTTTGTAATTGTAGATGATTTCTCTAGATACACGTGGGTATACTTCTTGACACGCAAGAATGATGCATTATCCGAATTTGTCGCCTTTTGCAAGAAAGTACAGAATAAAAAAGGTTACATGATCACTCGTATTAGAAGCGATCATGGTGACGAATTCGAGAATACAGAGTTTGAGCATTTTTGTGACACACATGATTTTGTACACGAGTTCTCCTGCCCTAGGACTCCACAACAAAATGGAGTTGTGGAACGTAAGAACATAACTCTATCCGAAATGGCCAGAGTAATGTTAAACCAGTTTAGTCTACCCAAATATTTTTGGGCTGAAGCTGTCAATACAGCTTGCTTTGTTCTCAATTGAGTTCTAATTCGACCCAAATCGAAGAAGACTCCATTTGAGTTATGGTTTGATAGAATTCCTTCAGTTTCTTACTTTAGAATATTTGGTTGTAAATGTTTTATTCTTAATACAAAAGACAATTTGGGAAAGTTTGACGAAAAGGCCGATGAAGGTATATTTTTAGGTTATGCGGCCAAGAGCAAAGGATATAGAGTCTTCAACAAACGAACCATGATCATCGAAGAGTCAATCAACGTCACCTTTGATGAACTGAATCAAATGACTATCGATGACAATGACGAAGATCCAACTGTACCAAGCTCAACAACAGCTGATTTTCAACCAAGCTCTGCACTAGCTGAACCTCCTAGAGAAGATCCAGGAACCAGCTACCTTCAGAGTCTACCGAAAAGGTTGAAATTTACAGCTGATCATCCAAAGAATTTGGTAATTGATGACATTACCAAAGGTGTAAGTACTCATACATCCAGTAGAGATATTGTTTCTAGTGTTGCTTTTATTTCACAGCTAGAACCCAAATCCATTGATGAAGCATGTAGTGATAGTTTTTGGATAGATGCTATGCAAGAGGAATTAAACCAATTTGAACTGAATCAAGTTTGGGAACTTATTCCCAAGCCTATTGATCGTCCGGTCATTAGCACCCGTTGGGTATTCCGAAATAAACTAAATGAGAATGGTTTAGTGACTCATAATAAGGCTCGACTCGTAGCTCAAGGATACAATCAAGAAGAAGGTATCGACTACGATGAGACTTATGCCCCAGTTGCGAGATTAGAATCCATTCGCATGTTATGTGCATTTGCATGTTTTCATGATTTCAAACTATTTCAAATAGATGTCAAGAGCGCTTTTTTAAATGGTTTTATAAAAAAAGAAGTTTTTGTAGCACAACCTCCAGGTTTCACGGATTTCAAAAACCCTGATCATGTTTTCAAGTTGAAGAAAGTCTTATACGGTTTAAAATAAGCCCCTCGTGCTTGGTATGATCGTCTAAGCTCTTTTTTACTTGACAATGGCTTTTCAAAAGGGGAAATGTTTGGTTTACAACCAAATTTTTACAACTTTTTTACAACTTACACCCATTTGCTGACATGTGGGCCAGGCCACCACCTGGCCCACATGTCAGAAAATGGGTAAGTGGTTGTAAGAAGGTTGTAAAAGTTTGGTTGTAACTGTAGCATTGCTCTTTCAAAAGGCAAGGTTGACACTACACTGTTTATTAAGTCTTTTAATGGCAAACTACTTTTAATACAAATCTATGTTGATGATATTATATTTGGATCCACTGATGAATCTCTCTGTCAAGAATTTTCTAAGTGTATGCAGAATGAGTTTGAGATGAGCATGATGGGAGAGCTGAAATTCTTTCTCGGATTGCAAATCAAACAAACTAACAATGGGACATTCATAAATCAAGCCAAGTACACAAAAGATTTGCTAAAGAAGTTCGATCTGGACAATGTCAAACCTATTGGCACTCCAATGGCAACTTCAACAAAGCTTGATTCAGATGAACAAGGCAAGCCAGTCGACACACGTAAGTATCGAGGTATGATTGGTAGTTTACTTTATTTAACTGTTCGTCGTCCAGATATAATGTTTAGTGTTTGCCTGTGTGCACGTTTTCAAGCTAACCCAAAAGAATCACATTTGTGCGCAGTTAAGCGTATCTTTCGATACCTTAAGGGCACTTCTTCTGCTGGCTTGTGGTATCCCAAAACTAAGTCCTTTGACCTTATTGGTTATTCGGATGCAGATTTTGCTGGATGCAAAGTTGATAGAAAAAGTACCAACGGCACTTGTCATTTCTTAGGCAAGGCTTTAGTCTCATGGTTTAGTAAAAAGCAAAATTATGTAGCCCTATCAACAACAGAGGCTGAGTATATCGCCGCAGGTGTCACTCCCAGTTTTCAGAAATATGAGTATTTTTATCATTTTACATTTTTTAATATTTTTAAAATTTATTTTATTATTTATGATATTATTTTGGGGTTAAAATTTATTTTATTATTTATGATATTGTTTTGGGGTTATTTGAGTCGGGTACGAATTTCAACTCAATCTGACTTGAAACGGGGACCCGGGGGAGTTTGACTCTAGTGGGACCCACACACTAGTTAGGCATGGCCCACATGATATTAATTTTAGTCCACATGATAGAAATATTTTAGTTAGAGGTTAGACTAATTATTATGGATAAGGTTAGTGTGATTAGAGACTTTAGAATGACTAATTTAGCCCCAACCAATTAGCCCTTTCCTAATACTCATAGAATAGGTTAGTGGGGGCATTTTGGACCTTACCATAATAGGACAAATAGCCCCATATGGCCAGCCACTTTGGGAGAGGATAGGCTCAAGTTTATTTCATTATTCTCATCCACACTCTCTCTCTCTTGTTCTTCCCCAAATTCCTAGAGAGCAATCCCTAGCAATTTCTCCACAAAATCCTTCCATTTCGCCAGCAAATCTTCTTCTTTCCTTCTCCATTCTAGCCAAGAAGGAAGCTACCCAAGTTTGGGAGGATTCGAAGCTCGTTCGTGTCCTTTTGGAATCTCTACGTGTCGGTGTCGCTCCGGGAAGGCTTTTCTTCGATTCGATCTACCGGGAGGTATAAATCCCTTCTCCTTTTCATTTCCTCATGCATATAGGTCTATTTTGAACCCATAGGAATGACCCCCATGGTTGTATCTCCATTTGTGTCCATTTTGTGTCCATTTGGAGGTCATAGGAGTGTCCTTTGTGTTGTGGTTGTGTCCATGTGGAAAAACCCCAAATTTGGACACACTATGTGTTGTTGTTATGTATGAATGAATTATTACATGTTTAATCTCATATTTTTGTATTGGAGATGTGTTCTATAGTGTCTCATATATATATTAGTGTAGAGAGTGAGTTCTTGGTATGTTATGTTATATACTTGTGTTCTTTTGTCTCAAACTACCCAAATTCGTCATGATTTTTATCCACGTTTTTAATTTCAGCCCTAACTTAGAAATGTCATAACTTCTAGCTCAAAGCTCGGTTTAATCTCCCTTTTTTTTAAAAGAAGTATATTGAAGTTAGATTTCCAAAAACATATATTAATAGGCCTAATTCCTTCTGTAACTTTCTGGAGAATTATTTGAGTATCAGCTGTACGAAAGACAAACGCGTTCTCGGTGTTTTCGCGATTCCGGGAGTTTCCGGAAACGAAAATGCGATCTGTTTGAAGTTTCGGAAAGCTAACACAGAGATTTATAACATACTTTAATCCTAGATTTTAATTCATGCTGAGATGGTACAGTATTGATTATTAGTAGGAGTTACTATTCGGCATATGCATTTTGTGCACCCTTGTGTGTAATATAATGTTCTATTTGATTTTAATCCATGTTAATGTATATACATTATGTAATTAAAAAGAGAATGTAAGCATGAATAAATGTTTAAATAAATGATGTATGAGGTGTAAGTATCCTATCTAATGTAAGCATGTATAAGTATGGCTTGTAATGAATATGTAGGTTCCATAGTATGTAATATATGGTGCATATAGTAGTGCAAGAGAATAAATGAATGATGAATGAATGCAAGCATAAATGTAATATAATAATAGATGTAATGTATACAATATACAAGTTAATGAGATATAATGTTCTATGTTAACACAAATCCTATATTACCTCATGTACCCCTTACGCTATGTAGACACTATCACACTTGACACTTTGTTCACTTACACTTTGACACTCTTTGATATGTATACACTATGTATGCCCATTTAACCCTCACTTGCCCCTTTGCCATGTTCACATACACGCACATAGCCTCTTAAATAAGTAATTATGAATACAGTTAACTTAGCTATGTATGTATATTATATATATGTTAGCATATTATGTTGTAATATATAAGTTTATATAACCATTTGTAATGCCATGATTATAGACCTAATGTTGAATACCAATATATGCATGTGTATATATGTGTAGACATATATAGTTTAAAGTAATAGATTACCTAGTGTATATCCAATGTGAATTCTTGCCTATTTGAGTATTGAATAATTGCATGCTATATAGAGTTGGGTGTATGTTGGCTTGTATAGCCTTGTATTGATGTATGCTTGCTAGGATAGTCTTGGTTAGGCCTAGTAAGACTTTCTGGGTTAGGACATGACCTAGTTTGACTAGTGCAGTTGACCAAAGTTGACCAAGGGTTGACTTTGGCCTAGTTTGACCTAGATTCATGTAGAATATATTGTAGTGCTTTATATTACCCTTCTGGACATGTTGTGACTTGTGCTGTTCTAATTAGGAGCCAGACACCTCTCCTCGGACAGTATCTTTACCTTGGATATTCAGATATCAGGCGAGTACATTCTCTGATCATTTCATATCCTGCTTAGAATTATATTCCTGCTTTAGATTACTATACTTGATGCTGTCACGACATTATCACGGATTAGTACTATACGGATCTCTTCATGCGATGTTATCCCCCTCGGGAGCATCGGGTACATTATGTCATGTGCGTTTCACTTTCATCATGTACTCCTGTACTTTTACCATACATGTACACTCTTGTGAATCATGTACTCTCATGTTCACAGAGCCTTCATGTATACTATCATGTGCACCCTTTTAAGGGCCCCATGTGATATCATGTACAATAATATAACCTGCTTAGATCCTTGTGTACTGATTGGAGAAAACGGAGGAGTGCTAGTAGTCATGTGAACAATTCTTTAGTAGTGTAGATCATGTACAACTCTTTAGTGTAGATCATGTACAAATCTGTTCCGTTCACATGTGCTATCCTGTACTCTACATCACTAGCCACTGTTAGTTCTCTATTTATAGTAGATATTTCTATTACTATTCTCTCTCTGTTTACATACTATATTTCTTCAGATCTTGTATCTTACTTTACTGTATGATTATATTTTCTAACCTGCTATGAACTGTTGAGATGTAATGTGCTTGCTCCTGTCCTGACTGGACCTGTTGATAAATTTTACAGATAGCCTGGGATTGCCTGCTAGCCTAGAGGAGACACAGTAGAGGTTGTTTAGATAGTTATTTCATTTTGTCTGGAGTTGTATTTACTTGTGGATTACTGTATTTGAGTTTTGAGATGTATTTCTGGGATTATGTATCTTAGACACTTAGACTTCTATCTCTTGTATCTCTTTTGGATTTCATGTTTATCTATCTTTATCATTCTACCTTAGATTGTGATTGAGTTGTACCTCTGTGTTGGCCTCCTTATGGAGAGTATTCATATTATGCTAGTTATAGTTCATGACCTAGAACAGCGTTCTACCGTCGACACTGCGGCGTAGGCTGGGCGTTGTTACGTACTCGTACCCTCACGGTGGGTGTGGGTCGTGACACATTTTTAGTGGTGGCCCATGCAGGTCGAGTTTATGTAGTGGTATTCGAACTAGAGTACCACTACAGCCTGCAGTAGGAATAGGATATATTTTGAAGGTACTCAATCACGGTTAGGACTCCTTGAGAGATTCCTGGGACGACCCTTGAGAATCTTATTTTAACTTCGATTTGAAATCTGTTTTTCCCTGATTTGATTTACCTTTACTTCCTGTTATTGAACCTGATTTTGATGGATTATTGTTGAATTTTGAATCTCGATGATAGTGGTTGAATTTGAGTCTGTATTTTTATGATTTTTGATGGATTATTGTTGAATTTTGAATCTTGATGTTAGTTGTTGAATTTGAGTTTGTATTTATATGTATATGTACATTTTTTTGGAATTAAGGTATAACCTGATAACATACTTGATAAGGACAGTGAGAAAGGTAAAAGTCTACTTTATTATGGAATTTAGAATTTATTGCAGTCATATTTGCTAGCATGACAAGGACGTAGAGCCTGATATAGCTATACTTATCTTAGTTATGAAATCTAGATTTTCTTGCAGCCATATCGGGTGGCGTGGTAAGAATTCTAGATAACATGATTATAGGGTGTATGCCTTATTATGGACTCTATTATTTATTACAGCTATGCTTATTGGCGTGCCAGAATTCTGACAACATAATTTCAAGAAGACGCATATGATTATCAGATTGTACCTTAAATATTTTTGAACATGTTTTCTCTACTTTTGTTTCAGTCCTTCAAAAAAAAAAAAAAAAAAAGAAAATTGTTATTTGTTGTTTTGTTTTGTTTCTCATTTATTTAACTTAGGAGTAGCTTTAGCTGTTTTTATAAACTTTGTGTAACTTCTTACTATGAAATTCTTCTTAATACAATGAATCGATAATTTTGCTAGACTTTATCTTGGATTTGAAAATTTAGCTCTGGGTTTCAAAATGGGTTTTTCTTTTAAACAGATAAGCAAAAACAGATTTTATCGTTATTTCTTTCTTGCTATTATTATTGTATTAAATAATAATAATAATACTGTCTTGATTATGTCAATCACCTGCTTGCAACCTTGGTAGGAATCTAATTGTTGGTCTTAACGTAGAATTAAAATTTTATATTGGGACATGAGAATATATATGAATATATATAGTGGACACTTTCCTGACACTTATGCATGCTACACTTGATTTCCACCTATCTGAATACATATTAATATGTCGTTAATGTTTAAATTTTCAAAACTCCAATATTTCCGATTCTCTGCTTTTCCTAGCTTAACTCGTAATTTAAATATAAAATTTCATGATAATAGTTTTATTTATATCACTGCATATGTATGTTATACGTAGGGTTTCAATTCAAAATTTTTTTTTGGTTGAGTTTTGTGTTTAAATTTGTCAAATCTGAGACTGTGTGCATATTAACCCTTAATACGGGATTTTAAATGTTAGTTCAAATTGATTGTTTTAAATGTAATATTTAGAGCTGTGTACATTGTTGTTGTAGGGATATAAATTTAGGTTCCATATTCTTACATGTTAGGTTGTGATAAACATTGAGTTAGTTTTGATGTGCAAATTCTCCAAAATCCTGAAAACTGAATACATGTTAACATTTTTACATTGATTTTCATGTTTAGTTCAATTTCAGATGTAACATGTAATATTGAACTGTATGCGTAGATAAATGTATTGATAGTATATTAGGGTTTCATTTCTATCATGTTAGGATGTATTGAGAGCATTGAGATTAGTTGTGATGTTTCAAACTTCTAAATTTTGAAATTGCATTATGTTAATATTGCACTGGTTTAAATGTTAGCTTATTTTCAGATTTTGTATGTAAATGCTGAACTAAAACTGGGTTTAACCTTTCAATACTAAGCTATAATCCTGTACAAGGACACACACACACCCTAACTTAGTATACCCTGTCATGTAACCTAACTCTTCCTCTCTATGTCATGATTATATATCTATATAGATATATATAGAGCTTAGGCATACATGTTATAATGTATATACATACATAACTAAATCTCTACCTCTTTATATATACATATATACATGGTTAGCCATGCATGTTATGAGCAAATGAGTTGTGTATTGTAGATTGTTTAACCAATATGCCATGATTAGTGTAACTTGATAGTTATTGTTTGAAACCCCAAATCCTCATATGCACTTTCATGTATATTTCACATACACATACACCTATTATCTAACCATATGAACATTCCACATACACCCATACACACATGAACTACATAACTTGTACATAATGCTAGCTTTTCCGTCTCTAATGCTATATATATAAATATATTGTGATTGGATTTCGATGCAATTGGCTTTCATTCTTTAACTTTTGATTTTGATTTTCTTGAATAGTACCCCTTATTAGATAAATGGTAGTTAACTTTATTTTATTTTGATAAGTACCAGTTTTCATATAGGATGGTAGACTGCCTTACAGTCTTGATGATTGTTATTTTTGTATCTTTTCTAGTTTAGCACCCTAGATTGCTTGTGTATTTTGATACCATATGACCGTTTTGGTCTAGCATGACTAGTATACCTAGATGAGACTTTCACTACCACCGTATGCCATGACCCTGTATGTCATCCTTTTAAATCGTATGATTGTTTAAGTTCTGAGACTTTGATTGTGGGGGGTTTGACCTAGAAGAAGTATGAACATTTTAATTTTGAGGATAAAATTTTTCTAAGGTGGGTAGACTTGTAACACCCTGTTCTCTAAAATGAGGGTAATTTTAAAATTTTGTAATTTTAATCATTTATTGATTTGACATTTAAATCATGATATGATTTTTGCTAATTTTTAAATCATTTTAAAACTATTTAAAATCATGACTTGTGATTTTGATGTTTTGCTAGTGAAACCCTAGAGACTGTTTGACCTAGAGCCTAACCATGTGATTAGGATATTTTAATGTCATTTTTGGCCTAAGGATATTTTGTATTTGACCTCTTTGAATTATTTTGATATTTATTGCGTTGGTGATTGTTGATTTTGACTTTTGATAGGTGTGATTTTGTGATGGTTTTGTGTCCGTATCGGACACGTATCAGTTTTTATTTACAAATGTTTGATGTGCCTAAAAGAGATTTTTTTTATTGCTGATTTTTTTTTTTGAAAAGTATTTGAATGAGATTGTTTTCTGCATGTGTTTCCTGTGATTGCTTTGTTTTAATTTTGAGGACGAAATTTTTTTTAAGGTGGATAGATTTGTCACCCCCAGTTTTCAGAAACAGGGGTATTTTTGTCATTTTACATTTTTGATTATTTTTAAAATTTATTTTATTATTTATGATATTATTTTGGGGTTGAAATTTATTTTATTATTTATGATATTGTTTTGGGGTTATTTGAATCGGGTTCGAATTTCAACTCAATCCGACTTGAAACGGGGACCCGGGGGTAGTTTGACTCTAGTGGGACCCACACACTAGTTAGGCATGGCCCACATGATATTAATTTTAGTCCATATGATAGAAATATTTTAGTTAGAGGTTAGACTAATTATTATGGATAAGGTTAGTGTGATTAGAGACTTTAGAATGACTAATTTAGCCCCAACCAATTAGCCCTTTCCTAATACTCATAGAATAGGTTAGTGGGGGCATTTTGGACCTTACCATAATAGGACAAATAGTCCCATATGGCCAGCCACTTTGGGAGAGGATAGGCTCAAGTTTATTTTATTATTCTCATCCACACTCTCTCTCTTGTTCTTCCCCAAATTCCTAGAGAGCAATCCCTAGCAATTTCTCCACCAAATCCTTCCATTTCGCCACCAAATCTTCTTCTTTCCTTCTCTATTCTAGCCAAGGAGGAAGCTACCAAAGTTTGGGAGGATTCGGAGCTCGTTCGTGTCCTTTTGGAATCTCTACGTGTCGGTATCGCTCCGGGAAGGCTTTTCTTCGATTCGATCTTCCGAGAGGTATAAATCCCTTCTCCTTTTCATTTCCTCATGCATATAGGTCTATTTTGAACCCATAGGAATGACCCCCATGGTTGTATCTCCATTTGTGTCTATTTCGTGTCCATTTGGAGGTCATAGGAGTGTCCTTTGTGTTGTGGTTGTGTCCATGTGGGAAAACCCCAAATTTGGACACACTATGTGTTGTTGTTATGTATGAATGAATTATTACATGTTTAATCTCATATTTTTGTATTAAAGATGTGTTCTATAGTGTCTCATATATATATATTAGTGTAGAGAGTGAGTTCTTGGTATATTATGTTATATACTTGTGTTCTTTTGTCTCAAACTATCCAAATCCGTCATGATTTTTATCCACGTTTTTAATTTCAGCCCTAACTTAGAAATGTCATAATTTCTAGCTCAAAGCTCGGTTTAATCTTCCGTTTTTTTTTAAAAAAAGCGTATTGAAGTTAGCTTTCCAAAAACATATATTAGTAGGCCTAATTCCGTCTGTAACTTTCTGGAGAATTATTTGAGTGTCAGCTGTACGAAAGACAAACGCGTTCTCGGTGTTTTCGCGATTCCGGGAGTTTCCGGAAACGAAAACGCGATCCGTTTGATGTTTCGAAAAGCTAACACATAGATCTATAACATACTTTAATCCTAGATTTTAATTCATGCTGAGATGGTACAGTATTGATTATTAGTAGGAGTTACTATTTAGCATATGCATTTTGTGCACCCTTGTGTGTAATATAATGTTCTATTTGATTTTAACCCATGTTAAAGTATATACATTATATAATTAAATAAAAAATGCAAGCATGAGTAAATGTTTAAATAAATGATGTATGAGGTGTAAGTATCCTATCTAATATAAGCATGTATAAGTATGGCTTGTAATGAATATGTAGGTTCCATAGTATGTAATGTATGGTGCATATAGTAGTGCAAGAGAATAAATGAATGATGAATGAATGCAAGCATGAATGTAATGTAATAATAGATGTAATGTATACAATATACAAGTTAATGAGATGTAATATTCTATGTTAACATAAATCCTATATTACCTCATGTACCCCTTACACTATGTAGACACTATCACACTTGACACTTTGTTCACTTACACTTTGACACTCTTTGATATGTATACACTATGTATGCCCATTTAACCCTCATTTGCCCTTTTACCATATTCACATACACACACATAGCCTCTTAAATAAGTATTTATGAATACAGTTAACTTAGCTACGTATGTATATTATATATATGTTAGCATATTGTGTTGTAATATATAAGTTTATATAACCATTTGAAATGCCATAATTATAGACCTAATATTGAATACCAATATATGCATGTGTATATATGTGTAGACATATATAGTTTAAAGTAATAGATTACCTAGTGTATATCCAATGTGAATTCTTGCCTATTTAAGTATTGAATAATTGCATGCTATATAGAGTTGGATGTATGTTGGCTTGTATAGCCTTGTATTGATGTGTGCTTGCTAGGATAGTCTTGGTTAGGCCTAGTAAGACTTGCTGGGTTAGGACATGACCTAGTTTGACTAGTGCAGTTGACCAGAGTTGACCAAGGGTTGACTTTGGCCTAGTTTGACCTAGATTCATGTAGAATATATTGTAGTGTTTTATATTACCCTTCTGGACATGTTGTGACTTGTGCTGTTCTAATTAGGAGCCAGACACCTCTCCTCGGACAGTATCTTTACCTTGGACATTCAGATATCAGGCGAGTACATTCTCTGATCATTTCATATCCTGCTTAGAATTATATTCCTGCTTTAGATTACTATACTTGATGCTGTCACGATATTATCACGGATTAGTACTATACGGATCTCTTCATGCGATGTTATCTCCCTCGGGAGCATCGGGTACATTATGTCATGTGCGTTTCACTTTCATCATGTACTCCTGTGCTTTCACCATACATGTACACTCTTGTGAATCATGTACTCTCATGTTCACAGAACCTTCATGTATACTATCATGTGCACCCTTTTAAGGGCCCCATGTGATATCATGTACAATAACATAACCTGCTTAGATCCTTGTGTACTGATTGGGGAAAACAGGAGAGTGCTAGTAGTCATGTGAACAATTCTTTAGTAGTATAGATCATGTACAACTCTTTAGTGTAGATCATGTACAAATCTGTTTCGTTCATATGTGCTATCCTGTACTCTACATCACTAGCCACTGTTAGTTCTCTATTTATAGTAGATATTTCTATTACTGTTCTCTCTCTGTTTACATACTGTATTTCTTCAGATCTTGTATCTTACTTTACTGCATGATTATATTTTCTAACCTGCTATGAACTGTTGAGATGTAATGTGCTCGCTCCTGTCCTGACTGGACCTGTTGATAAATTTTACAGATAGCCTGGGTTTGCCTGCTAGCCTAGAGGAGACACAGTAGAGGTTGTTTAGATAGTTATTTCATTTTGTCTGGAGTTGTATTTACTTGTGGATTACTGTATTTGAGTTTTGAGATGTATTTCTGGGATTATGTATCTTAGACACTTAGACTTCTATCTCCTGTATCTCTTTTGGATTTCATGTTTATCTATCTTTATTATTCTACCTTAGATTGTGATTGAGTTGTACCTCTGTGTTGGCCTCCTTATGGAGAGTATTCATATTATGCTAGTTATAGTTCATGACCTAGAACAGCGTTCTACCGTCGATACTGCGGCGTAGGCTGGGCGTTGTTACGTACTCGTACCCTCAAGGTGGGTGCGGGTCGTGACAGCAGGACGTTGTTGTGCTCAGATTTTATGGATGAAACAAACCTTGGAAGACTATGATTTATTTTACACACATATTCTCATTTTCTGTGATAACACGAGCACTATTAATTTGACTAAGAATTCAGTATGTCACTCTCATACTAAATATATCGAGATTCGACAACATTTTTTTAGAGATCATCATCAAAATGGAGATATAGACCTTGTGTACATAGATACTGAAAATCAACTAGCTGAGATCTTTACTAAACCTCTAGCGAAAGATCGTTTCAATTATTTACGTCGAGAATTAGGAATTTGGACGTCAATAATATTAATTAATTTTGTTTTATGATTATATCTCAATACGTAAAAACTGTATTAGAGACATGCCAATAAAGAGTCTGTCTGTCACCACAACTACGGTTGAAGCGAAGCGATACTTAAGAGTTCCCTGGTGAACCTCCGCCAACTGGGACAGTACTCCTACAGCTAATTTGAGACAGTCGCTGTGTAACGACATTTAATTCATAAAATAATATTAATTATATTAATTGAAGGCTAAAATAACTAATCTTTGAATTAAATACTTGAAATGAGCTGCTGGTCATCATACTGATGATGATGAGGAGGAGGAGATGTGACTATATGATTTTGAGTGATATTTTATTGTACACTTGGAAATGCTCCGACATTCCAAGTTATTATCAGTACTTTTTGATTATTATTAGCACTTTTTAGTTTGCTTCAGTACTCTGTTATTTTTTCAAGGACATGATTATGCGTAGTTTATGGCATTCCAGTTTATTTTTAGTACTATGTTTCAGTTTCAGTTTATGATAGCACTATCTCTTTATATTGCTTCTTTCATTAAAACTGCCTGTGAAATAACTTGCCTATGATACTATGCTTTTCTGTTCTGCGACAATACATGCCTGTGATATTTCTCTAGTTTTATGCCTTATTTCTTTTATGTGTTTCTCACTATTTGTTACTTATGCATTGATTGCGGGGGAGCCTTCTCTTTTGCAATTATTTTGCTAAGTGACAAAGGGGGAGAAAATTAAAGATCTAACATTTTTTTAAGATAATACAGGATATGAACAATTCTACTTTTTGTTATTTTGAACAAGCTTAATGTTATATCATTCATAGTTTGTCAATTATCAAAATGGGGGAGATTGTTGGCCCATTGGTCATATGGTCAACCTGATTTTAATAATTGATCAAACTCTGTCTGGATATACGAAGCTAGTCGGGACATCTCGGACTCTTGGACATGATCAAGAATGGCTATCCACTGAATTCAAGACCGAAGATCTGTTTGCCTGTTCGAGTTTGTAATTCCTTATACAATGTATTTTTCATTTTATTTGTGTCTAGGAATATGTTGTACACCGAGTCGTACTGGCAAATAGGCTACCCTTAAATAAGTTCAAAATATTTTTAAAATGACCTCTCAAAAAGGTTTACAAAAAGATTTTCAAAAAGGTTTTCAAAAATCACCAAAAAGCTTTTTAAAACCCTAACTAAACCCTGACAGAACTGGGGCCGAGTTCGGCCAGAGTTCGGTTGGTGGCCGTTGTGATTTTGAATCCTTGTTACTTGGTCCTCCTGCAGTTGCAGATTTGACCGAGATTTGCTCATAGAGTTCTGCCCAAATTCTGTCAGAAGTCTTTGGAATTCCTATAAATAGAGAAGGATTTCGATTATTTCAACTCACTCATTTACTTTCAATCTTCTCTCTATCTAAAGCTTTCAGTCTTCCAAAGAGTTTTCTAGAGCTTTCAATTTCAGATCCCAAGCCAGTTACAATCCTCTAGTCGATTTGCCAGTGCGGTACGGTCTAGAAGTTTCTGAGAGATTGTAATCAGAAGGCTTGATTGAAGAATACCTCTTCACATTTGAAGTTGGACGAGTTCTTCGTATCAAAGCTCGCGTTGTAGAAGTTGCAAGGACTTCGTAAGAAAACTTGCGGTTTTTCCAATAGTGGATTCAACTGGTAGCAAGAGTTCTACAGACTGGATTAGTCCTCAATAGAGGGATACCAGTATACATCCACTACAAAAAAAGTGTCTTTTTGGGACGACACTATTAGAAACACTAGTCTAAAACGTCCTAAAAATTTAGTTTTGGAGACAACTATAATTTTTGTAACAAAAAAGTAGTATTTTTTGGGACAGATTGTGAAAATGGATCACTATTTGGGACTAATAAAATTTTCTGTCTCAAATAATTAACATTTCTGTCCTAAATAACTCGGCGGGAATGCCAAGTATTTTGCGTCCAATTGCCAAAATTTTAGGGGGGAATGTTTCTTTCCACGTGTCCCCATCCCAACCGTTCGACCAAATGACCTAAATCTGAACCGTTTATCACAAAACCATTCTGACTTTCATTATAAAACCATTCTGATCTTTCCCCATCTCTCTCTCTCTCTCTCTCCAATAAAAAAGAATGGCTACAACCTTAGGTGCTGCTGCTGCTGCTCTCTCTCTCTCTCATCGATCTTTGTAACTAGGTGATTCTTTCAACCCTAGGTGCTCTAGTGCTACTTCTTGGTATATTTTCCCTAATTTTTAGATTTTTTTACCAAGAAATTTTCATTTTTACCCTAATTTTTAGATGCATGCTAGTTTTCTTGAAATTGAGTGTTTTACACTGTTTACACATGCTGCATATTATTTTGTCCTAAATTATTTACCAATTTTTGTTCAAAATTTGCTCGAAATTATTTGCTTGTCCAAAATAAGAATTATTTACCAATTTTTTGCCTAAAATTTGCTGGAAATTAATTACATGCCATTCACTTGTTTATACATTATTATTTACCAATTTTTAGAATTATTTACCAAGAAATGTGAGTGTTTATACTGTTTACATGGGGTGCATATTTTTGTCTTAGTTTTTATAACATATTTGGTTGTAATTTTAGCATCCCTCATCCATCCGGACAAGCTTCCATGCTTTCAATCGAATAATCTTTTATTAATATTGACTTCTTTTCCTTCTCGTTTTAGAAAGTATATACATATAATAATTGAAATGACTTAATTAATTTAAATCCCTTATAATGAGGACCAGCTAACGATTATTCATCTACTTGTACTAGTGTTTTACACTCGCTTTTAACTGAATAAAATTTGGTTGTGATTGATCTCGTTCTTTCATCTATAAAAAAGTATTGGGAATTATTTTCTAGTCTAACGTGTGGTACTGCAGTAGTGATTATGTATCATTCTCTGTTATTTGAGAGCTGTGTTGATATATAGTGGTACGGCGTTAGTAGCGCAAGGTGTGTTATTTATTTTACATGTTAGATAGTAGCCCTCAGAAAGAAAGAAAAAAAAAACTTTCAACGGTATAAATATTAAGATGCATGAATACTACAATGTATAGAAATACAATTTTGATAATGGTGTCAATGTATAGATAAATGTTATGATATGTTAAATATTAAACTTTATCAACATATTAACCAAACCAATGTGTCGACAACATTATTTTTCGCCTACTGTTTATATTGATTGGAAAATACTATCTCGTGGGTCAATGTTGGGAGCATCAATATTAGATTGAACATTCCAAACCAATATGGTACGACCTATATGTATGTACCCAAAATGATACAATGTGACCTATATGTATCTATATCGCCTAATCCAGCACACCTTGGTTTGTAGGGTGTGCTTGCTTCTCATGTAAAACCTGAAATGTTTTTTTTACCAATGTCAGTTCTGAGCTCCCGTGGCGAACTTTTAAAATAGGAACCCCATTCATAATAAAAACATATATTAAAAAACTAAAAAAATAACTGAAAAAAGACTACCATCAATAGTGTATAAGTCTAAAGTACTAACCACAATGGCTTGGTGAGGCACATACTAGTTCTATTTTAGATATAAAATTATTAATATATTTATGTTTAAATTAATTATTTTTGGCCCATATGATCTGTGAGCCCTGGTTTTTACAAGCCTTCTTTGTATGCTTTCATGTTGTTTTCATGTTGTATGAATGCGACACGAGTACTCTAACTGGACACAATGCCGCTGACACGACAAATGGTTTGTCAAGAATACAACATCACCATAACTTCCTTTTCTAGAGTGATCTACTAGCTCAAAAAAGAGTCGAGAGATTATAGTTATATAATATATTGTTCCACCAAGATAGCTATATTGATATAGAAAAGAAATTTACAATATTCTGCATGGAAGTGAATAGATTAGTATCAAATTTTGGTACTTTTGTATATAAGAAGTTGAAAAACAAGATAGAAAATGAATGCAATTGGTCTAGCTTGTTTCAGTTGTAACTTTAGATGCACAAACTCTTTGTTTTCAACTAAGGAAAGTTAAGTTGCTTTTGAAAAGTGATGTTTGACCATTCTTGGGTCCATCATTTTGTTCAGATTGATGTAGTTGAGTTTGAGCTTGATTAAGTGTCCCATGAAAATTAAGGAAAGTATGTTGTCATTCAGTTTGTTTCATAGCATATTAGATAATCCATGAATTCTTATTACTTTTGAAAGACTTTGTTTCCTAGGTTGTCACAGGAATGTAATGCTAGTTTGTGATTGACCTCATACTTTGTTGTAATCAATTTTAATTCATATGCATAAACTGTAACTTAACTGTTGATGTATGTCATTGTACGCAAAGGTATCTTGGGCATCTCCTTGTTGGTAAAATCACATCCCTCAAAAAGTCCTTTTTAAGGTAATAATACCACACCATGTATACGTTAGAAAAATTTAACTAGGTTGAGTGTAAAAGCTTCTCTAAATATGGGATGCTGCCAGTATTGACAGTAAAGGTTATGACATAATACACTTGTGCTGTTAGTTACTGTTTGTTTTTATTTTCTATGGATAGCAAACTTACTTCTCACTATTCATATTTTAAGTTGTTCAGCTTGAGTTATTTAGATTATATTTCATCAACCTTTCTTTGATTTATCAATAATATGAATAAGTTTTATTCGTAGGTTGCAAGAAAGCATGCATATCATTGTCAGACAAGCATGATTAGCTTTTCTTGCATGAAAGCACGCATATCATTGTCAGACAAGCATGATTAGCATGATCAGGTTGCAAGAAAGCACTCATACTTCTTATTCTCAATGCAACATGAGATTGAGGAGCAAGAGGCCATAGCCAGATATATAAAAAATGGTAATTTTCTGGAATAAATTACTAGATTTACTATTTATTTTCATTAGGTTTTTAATATTTTCTCTGATCTTGATTAATACAGTAGTTACTGGTTCAGAGTATTAGCCTCTACTCCCACAAGAAGAGAAGTCGAGTCTTATTGAGTCCAAGCATTCATATATCAATGAAGACTAATTTTTTTAAAATAGTATGCAATAATTCATTGTCCTTGTAACTTTTATTTTTTCTGTTTGTTTGTTTTTCGCATGGAATAAAAGGATATAGTGCTTTTAAACTTGAGATGAAAAGGAATATTGGTGTTCTTGTAAGGAACAATTACTGGTCTTGCACTTATATCTCCTCTTTCCATTTCCTAAGGTGTCTGATATGGATGTCCTATAATTTCATATTTAGCTAATATATAATTCAATTTGTGAAAAATCAATCGGATATGAAGCAATATCCGATACTTACATTAACCTTGCGTGGGGTATTCATTTATTTCATAGTGGGTCCAGCAATACTTGGTTTTATTGTGAGGAAAACAAATCTTTTATCTTCACCGTTAGGTTAATCTGCTTGTATAAGGATGTGATTCTGTTTGACTCTTTTGGGTTATGTTTTGCATTGAAGATGTGTGTGGTTCCCTATGGTAATGTTGGTCTAGATACTTTCCTAGTCAGACAGAAAATGGCCTATTGCTCCTTGGTTGTATGAGCCTGGTTTGCATAACCAGCATGGTAAGTCCATCAACCCGCCTACAGGAGTTCAAGGTTCATGGCATGACTCTCAGTGCTATTGTTTTATTGGACAGGAATTTGACACCAGCAAAGTAAAGATTACTGTTTGCCAAGGTTCAGTCAGCAACATTTCATTCTGAACATATGGAACATATTTGGCCATCGTTGGTAGAGATGGTATCTGCCTTATGTAACATGCAAATATGATTTATTCTCATTTCCTGATATACCCCTAACTGATATAATGTTTTCAAATTTGCTGTTGTAATGCCCTTCAGGTTATTTGAGAGTTTTTGACTACTCCAAAGAGCAATTAATCTGTGGTGGAAAAAGCTATTATGCTGCTTTATTATGTTGCTCTTGGAGGTAATGTACAAATAGTCTCCCCCTGTATGAAGTTTCCCTTTGTTCATTTGTAATCATCCTGTTAATGTGGGTGCTTTTATACATTTTGTATGTCTTAACTTGCTACTTCAACAAGCATATAACTTTATCACATGTTTGGGATCTCTTATAAAAATTTGACATAACTAAAGTGTTGTCTTCGAAATGATCAGTAATGCTCTCTATGGAGCTAGCGAATGCTGATGATTTGTGCAGTATATATTCTAGTGGGGCATTCATTTTTTGAACGAATTTTAGTTGAGAGATCAAAATATTGTACCTTCACCAAATGAATCTCACCTTAGCAACTTCATTTTAACAAGCCTCTTTTATGTTCTTTTCCTGATATATTCATCTTGATGCATAATCACATATAAAGAAGTCATTTAACTTATAACTAAGGAAATTTGAAGAGAGTCCTTTTAACTTCATCACTTGATAATATGCAACCATGGGATCCCTTCACGATATTGTTCATGGTAAGAATTGTAAAAGTTTGTTTGTAATTGTGATTTACCTTGATCGAGTTGCTCAGGTAAAAGTTTATTTGTAATTTTCAGTCTTCATTAGTGTTTTAAGTACTACAATTTTTGTGACAATTTTTGTGACATATTGATCGTGCACGTTTCTAATGGGCAAAAAGAGAGTGTTTAGCCTGTACCAAATGATAATCATATTATGAAAGTTCATAGCTAACTACATTTGCCTTAAGGTGAAATAAGATTCGTTTCTTGTATTTTCGTCATTTTTTTGTCATGATACCTACATTGCCACCACTTATTTAATTTTAATCCCAGGACTGGTCGAGGTTTGATGATTCCAGTATCATTTAATTGAACTGAACTCAGCATATTCTGCTATAAGCCGATAGTAGCAGGTCCAGAATAATTTAAAGGTTTCCATTAAAGACAATCCTTGTGCTAATATGCATGTATTAGCTGCTCGTTCATGGTAAATGTTTTGTTCCTTAAGTGTTCTATATCGGTTTCACACAAGGAGATCCGCCGCCACCTTGTTTATTTAGCTTATGGGTGGACAGCCTCAATCACATGATAAGAAGTAGATAGTGTTGAAGAAGTATCAGAATCAAGTATCTTAAAAAGAGTAGGGTAGTAGTTTAGAAGAAGTTTTGGGTGTCTGTATAAGTGAAGATAGCATAGGATAGTTAAAATTAAGTCGATATATTCTAATGAGGTCAAGTACATTGGTAGGAGCTGAATTCTTCAAGATGACCTAATATTTCATTGTATTGATCCTCTAATGGAAAGAAAAGTTTATGGCAAATAGGTTTGAGGGAGCATACAAATGTGTACGTAATTAATAGATTGACTCTGCTTTCATTTACCTAAAGTGCCCTTTAAAATCGATTGTGTTTCTCATACATATAGGAAGACCAAAACATGTTTCCAAAGTGATAAATTTTGCAAGGGCTTGTTTTTATCATTAATCACATTTCAAATTCTACATATATTTGGAGCTCTGTAGTGTAGAAGTCTTTGATTATTGTATCTCATTGACGGAAGTGATAATTTGCTGCAGATCTTGTTAAATTTGTTCTTTATGGATCTTTAGATGGTAACATATCATTGCATCACAAGTTAGAAGCTGGTAATCATTTTCCATATCATTTTCGATATTATTCCAACTAGAACGAAATATTTCTTACTAACATCAAAGCTCTTCTGATTTTGTATGTCAACCTACAGTCTGGATTCCGAGTTGTACGTAGATTTTGGACTAAGAAATGTTAAAAAATACTCAGTTCTATGAAAATTTGATCTTTTCCATTAGTCTAATTTGATTTTAATGTTCATGTTTCACTTCACCACCTATCTGAAGCAAAAGATGCACTCATTTCTTCTTTTTTAACCTCTCTCTTCCTTCCCAAATTGTTATGAGATGTACTTGATAATACTCAACCGTCAAACTTCTACTTTTGATTAGGCATTTGATAATACATAACATGTTTGCTTTTTATTTGTTTGTCGGATGTAGAATCTCTCGAAGGTTCAGTGTATGGTTTTGGCTCGGGGAGACAGAGACAGATTGGCATGTCAATCTCTGGGTCCGAGAAACCAGAATCCACTAATGTTCCCAGAATTATTCCTGGATTCCAGAAGCACAGCATAGTTCATATATGTGCCAATGGAGACCAAAGTGCTGCTTTGTCTGGTTAGTTTTGCACCCTGCAATTATCTATGATAGTTGGACTTTCTTGTTCAATCACGATTCACGTCGATGATGCTACAACTACTGGTTTTGCACTTCAGCTGATGGGAAGTTATATACATGGGGCAGAGGATTTGGTGGTAGGAGCCTGGCTGACGACTATTGCGATGGAAACTATTTTGGGTTAATTTTGTGAATGTTTAACAGATGATTCAATAACATGGTGTAGTGCTTAATGTTTTGGTTCATAATTTTGTATGTAATGGTGGATTGATGGGTTCATTTTGTAAGTGATAATGTGGGTGATGTATTATGTTTTGGATTTATTTTGTAAATGATGGTAAATGATGCTGAATGTTAAGCTTTTCTGTTGTTTACCAATTAAACATTATAGTTATATATGGATTTTGTTGTCTTCTACTTAATGCAACATGTTTTTCTATTTTGTAAATGATAGTAAAGAATGCTTGATGTTGTTAAGCTTTTTTCGTATGGGAGCTCCGACTCCTGGAGATACGCCTGAGGACAAGCTCGACAACGGTCATGATCATATAAATTATGTTATATGTGTATTTAAATTGTATGTTTATAGCTGGAAAAATGCAAACAATAATTCCATAAGTATTACTTTTGGGACGGTTATGTAATTATCCTAGATGTAAATGACATTCTTTTGTGATGCTGGCAAATTTTTCTAGGACGGATGTTATTCGTCACAAACTCTTTTATTTTGGGACAGTTTAGTAAACCGTCATAAACATAAGATAATTCAAACTCTTTTGGTACGGTTACATTTTTCGACCCTAAAACCAAATTAGGACGGTATTTTTCGTCCTAAAACTTTTTGCCACGCCACCCTAATAGCACTGTCACTTACCGTCCTAAAATTCGTCCCAAATCACAATTTAGGACTGATTTGGGTCTTTTTAAGACGGATTTTTGGGGTCCCAGAAAGACACTTTTTTTGTAGTGATCGCTGTCTTTGCGTTTTCTCTCTTAACTTTGCCTTTACATTATTTTAGTTGTGATTAATATTTTGTGATTGTGCTGCTAACATTTTTTTTAATTAGCATTATTCTGCTGCCAACTCTATTCACCCCCCCTCTAGAGTATTACGCTTTACTATTTCGTTCCTACAGATAGCATAACTAGTCCTCTTCTTATTCTATCATTCACAAGGCATCTCATTAGTCAAGTGTTCTACTTGTTCCGATAACGTTAAACATAAGGGACATTATCAATTCATTCTTAGGCATCGTTACATTAGCAGATCAAGTGTGATTCGTTCAGCAATTCCATATATATGTGTCATTTATTTTAATATTATGCAACATAAGCATCTCTATCGATTTAGGAGCTAAAGCATCACAATTATCCAGCATTCAAGGTATAGGACATTAGGGACATATTCTCAGCACTTCAGTATTCATTTTTATTAAGCATGAAGGGGTAAAGAGGAGGAAGGACAGTTCCACTCACATGCATAAAAGGGTCTTCTTATTCCGATTGCTTATATTTCTACCAGACATAGTTCCACTAGTGAGCCATGTTCCAATACCCATTCCATCCGGCTAGCTAAGAAACTGTATCAGTCTTAATTCTCTTTATCTCCAACATAAGTCTCGGTTCAACATTCTGATAGCATCCAACCAGCCAACCAAATACCTCGCACAGAGCGAAGCATTACATTGAAGACCCCAAGCAAGTCGCCTGCACACAACTTCAACTACGTTTGAACGTGCACGACTGGTGGGCCATGCACAAACGAGCGATCCGATGCAATAACAACTCAACGCTGATCTCTTGTGCTACGTTCCGCAAGCCTTTGAAGTCGAGTACCTTCCCTCAGCCGTTCATCAAGAGAAGGAAAATAAATTTATGTAGTTGAAGCAAGGGAACAAGACAGTGCAACAGTATACGACGGAGTTCAACAGATTGTCCTAATTTGTTGGTACATTTTTTCATACAGAGGAGTGTCGTGTGCGACTATTCGAAGTGGGATTGCAGCCCCCTATGGCTGCTCATGTGGCAGTTTTGGAGTACAAGACCACGGGCGATACTTTAAATCATGCTCTCCGTCTTGAAAGCCAGTACCCTCTCATTGATGTTGACGTTGTGAACCATTCCAACCATAAACGTTCTAGCTATACGGGAGGAAACAATCACGCATCAAAGCGTCCAAACACTGGCGGCTATAAGGGACAAAACTCGTTACCTTGTTGTACCAAAAACAAGCACTTTGGACACAATGCCAATAACTGCTTTGTCTTCGATGGGGCATGCTTCTTTTGCGAACAAAGGGGTTACCAAGCTCGAGACTGCATGGCCCGAGGACAAAATCGTAATACCCTGCCACGTCAAAACCGTCAAGAAAATCGACGGCAGGCTCCCCGCCCTCCTCGAGCCATGTAATCCAATGGCCAAGACCGTCGTCCTAATGCTCAAGGGCGGGTCTACACCATGACTCGAGACGAGGCGTTCACCTCAGATATAGTCATGACAGGTATACTGCTTTTTAATAATAAACTTGCTTGTGTAATATTTGATTCAGGTACCACATATAGTTTTATATCGGCAGACTTTACCATCGAACACAAAATTCCGGTGATACCGTTAGGCCTTGATCTTAGCATCCACATACCGTCGGGTACATTACTACTCACAAACTTAGCCTGTAAAGACGGAATCATTTGTATAGAAGAGAAAAAGGTCCATCTCGATGCGATAGTTCTAGACATTAAGGACTACGACATCGTTCTGGGAATGGATGGGCTCGGCCCTTGCAACGCTACCATTGACTGCGTAGGAAAGAAGGTCACTTTTCGCATACCGATAGTGCCTGAATTTTGCTACTCGTGTGGTGAAGCATCGTTGACCTGTATGGTGATCTCGATAATTTCTGCTCGGAGGATGCTACATTCAGGATGCGAATGCGACTTGGCGTTCGTTCGAGACACGCAACAGGATGGTGCAAACGCGGGCAGACCGACGTTGTGGCAGAATTTCTTGACGTATTCCCGGACGAGCTAACCGGAATGCCATCCGACCGATAAATCGAGTTCAATATTGACACATTCTCTGATACCCGACCAATATCCAAAGTCCCGTACGGAATGACACTTGTAGAACTAAAAGAGCTCAAGGTCCAATTACAAGAATTGCTCGACACGGGATTCATTTGTCCTAGTGTCTCACCGTAGGGAGCGCCCGTATTGTTTGTGAAGAAAAAGGATGGGTCAATGCTTCTGTGCGTCAACTATCGCGAGCTGAACAAAGCCACCGTCCGGAATAAGTATTCATTATCCTGCGTAGACGATTTATTTGATCAGTTGTAAGGTGCCTCGGTATTTTCGAAGATCGACCTCCGCTCAGGCTATCATCAACTGAAGATCAAGTCAGATGACGTGCCAAAGTCAGCCTTCCGTACTCGTTATGGCCACTACGAGTTCTTGGTAATACCATTTGGCCTGAAAAATGCTCTTGCCGCCTTCATGGATCTAATAAATCTGGTATTTTGTCTGTTCCTTGACAAGTTTGAGGTAGTCTTCATAGACGATATCCTCGTCTACTCGAAGGATCGAGCGCAACATGCAGAACATCTACAGACTGTACTCCAGATCCTCCGAGATAATCAGTTATTTGCGAAGAGGAGCAAGTGCAAATTTTGGCTGAGCGGCATTTTCTTACTTGGACACATCATTTCATTCGAAGGTATTACAGTCGACCCAAAAAAAGTTGAAGCCATTGCTGATTAGAGACGGTCTGCGTCGGCTAGTGAGATTCAAAGTTTTCTCGGTTTGGCGGGTTACTACAGACGCTTCGTGAAAGATTTTGCAAAGATTTCATCGCCATTGACTCGCCTCACTCAAAAGGAAGTCGTATATGAGTGGTCGGACGACTGTGAAGCTTCATTTTAGGAGCTGAAGCAGAAACTCATTTGGGCCCCTATACGCGCACTTTCGGATGTGGTAGAGAGTTTTCAAATATTCAACGATAATTCAGGCCAGGTCTTGGGATATATGCTCATGCAGCGAGACAAGGTGATCTTTTTTGCCTCCAGATAATTGAAGCCGTACGAGAAGAACTATCCTACGCACGATTTAGAGTTAGCGGCAATTGTGTTCGCGTTAAAATTGTTGCGCCACTATCATTATGGCATGGCGTGTACGATCTATACCGATCACAAGAGCCTCAGGTATCCCTTCACTCAGAAGGAGCTGAACTTATGACAACGACGTTGGCTAGAACTGATCAAAGACTATGACTTGACGATCAACTATACGCCGGACAAGGGAAATGTTATGGCAAATGCTCTGAGTCGTAAATATCTTGCCTCATTGTACATCAACAGCAGATTACTATGGGACCTTGAAGAGATGGGCATCGACCTTCGAGTTTGATTCAGAGATGTGCAGTTGGCACAATTACAGTTAGAGCCGAGCTTGCGAGAAAAGATCATGACCGCGTGGAAGGACGATCCGTACCTGAAGAAGAGGCGATAGCTAATTTAAACAGGGAAGGCGATCGACTTTACGGAGATATGCGTTCCGAACGACTATCTCGGCCGACTATGCGTTCCGGACGACCTAGAACTTAGAAAGGAGATATTGACGGAGGCACATTACGCGAAATATACCTTACGTCTCGGCAGCACTAAGATGTACATGGACCTCCACACGACCTTTTGGTGGCACGGAATGAAGAGAGATGTGGCGCTCTTTGTGTCGCAATGTATGGCCTGTCAGCAAGTGAAAGCTGAGCATCAGAGACCGGGCGGGAAGATACAAAAACTTTCCATTCCAGAATAAAAATGGAATCACATCACTATAAACTTTATTGTTGGCCTGCTGAAGATGCCACGGGAAAACGATGTCATCTGGGTTATCGTCGATCGGTTAACCATGTTAGCACACTTCATTGCCATTAAAGTCACTTAGAGAGTCGATCACCTTGCTCAGATCTATCTTGATGAAATAGTTTGGCTGCACGGGATACTGGTATCCATCGTCTCAGATAGGGATGGACGGTTTGTGTCACGCTTATGGTGTAGTCTTCAGTCAGCAATGGGGACTAGGTTAAAGTTTATCTCAGCTTACCATCCTCAGACCGATGGCCAAACAGAACGGGTGAACCAGATTCTCGAATACATGTTACGCCTCTATAAAATCGACTTGAAGTCAAGCTGGGACGTTCATCTACCATTGGCCGAATTTGCATATAACAATAACTATTAGTCCAGCATCCAAATGGTGCCGTATGAAGCCTTGTATGGACGGAAGTGTAGATCGCCCATTTGCTGGGGTAAAGTCGGAGAGCGACAGATACTCGGCCGGGAGTTGATGGAACAGACCATGAAGAAGGTCAAATTCATTCGAAAAAGAATAAAGATTGCATAGAGTCGGCAGAAAAGCTATGCCGACACCTACCGATGACCTCTTGAATTCCTGGAGGGCAATCACGTGTTTCTGAAAGTCATACCTATGCATGGAGTCATGAGATTTAGAGCTAAGGAAAATTTGAGTCCAAGATTTGTCGGTCCTTTCGAGATATTGAAGCGAGTCGCCCCAGTAGCTTACCAGATCGCGTTATCGCCAGCACTGTCGAAGAGCCCATGCAAATCTTGAAGCGCAAAGAAAATTTGCTGTGAAATCATGCTATCCCTCTCATCCGCGTTCTCTAGAGAAACCATTCGGTCGAAGAATCGACCTGGGTGCGTGAATCGGAGTTGAAAGAGAAATTTCCTTCATTTTTCTCTTAGTGGTAGGTTCTATTCTTAAGTTTTGAGGACAAAACTTTTTCTTAATTGCTTATGGTGTAGTGCCCCGACCCTACATCGTGCCCCGTTTTTGTCCATAGGGTGCGTAAAAATGGAACACTATCGCTACCGATTCAGTCAGAACCGATAGATCGGGATCGATTGAAACGGTCGAACAAAAATAATTGAATTAAGATCCTTTTCTCGTTATGGAAAGGCTTCTTCGAAATCAAGTCCAATATTCAGCGGGTTGCGCCTCAAGTATATACTATGCGGCTGAGTTGAAGAGACCTTTCGTTGCTCTGCTTTTTATGTCGCACTTGTTTCTTTGGCTTTGGTTTTCTGAATGCGTTTTCATGGATATTTTCGATGTTTTTATGGCTTGAATTTTTGAACTCGTATTTACATATCGAACTCCATAAATAATACAGTGTTATAATCAGTTGCTTGTGCAATTTCAGGTAATCGTGTAGGCGACGACTAGTGCGACAACATTCTCTCGCCTAGAACAAAAATCAAGGTGAGTGGTTGACCCTTCTCTTCTCGACCCCCTTCTTGGTTCAATCGATAATGTTATTGCAAATGAAATGATAGATACAAGGGCACGGACACGTCTACTTATCTTATAAAACTATGTTGAACAAAAGATTGACTCATTAATCATATTGATGCCACGAGAAGGTGGGACACGATGAAATGATTAAGTTCTCAAAAATGTAGACCATGCTTTAGTAACTAAATTGTTCTAACACAGTATGGACAACTTGTCGACAAGGTAAAGTTTTCTCGAGTGGCACCCCGGGGCCACGGGACCGTTTCGATCTAGGGGAAATATGGTATAGCTGTGCTGGTTAATAGCTTGGGTTAGGCGGGAACTTTCAGCGGGGCTCGCTACTTGCGTTGAAAGGGCTCCGACTAACAAAAGCTATAAGTCCAGGATGGCTTGTTCTGTCAGGACCAAACACACATAATTTGCTTACGCTATACTAGCGATAACAATTGACAAGAAAGAATTTGGTAAGTCTCACATTTGCGGCATGCTCTGCCGTGGATAAGTTCTAGCATAATTTATATTATGCCTGTCATATGCTTGTCTAAATTAGGATGGTTAGAAAGATTTACAAAACTAAGTCATATAAACTCTTCAACCAAAGGAGACCATGAAACTTAATTTGTCATATACCAGTACAAAGTGTAATATATTGATCCTGGCTCTCCACAGGTACCCTAAACCAAGAAGGACGTACCACTTAAGCTCAAGGCGATGCAAGTAAATTTTGAAGCCTCGTCCGTGTGTTGAAGGCTTGTTTTGATCCTTTTGAAGACTCCACACTTAGTCTAGAAGAAATGATATCTCAACTCCCCACGATTCCAGGTCTTTGGAAATATTTTGTTGTAAATGGGGATGTAATGTATGGAACTACTATCTCGTCTTGCGTTCGTTTTGTAATCGAGTCATGTTGTAGCCGCGAGACAAATGAATGTAACAGAGTCTTGTAAGTGATGTTTATTATAAATAAAAGAAAAGTTTCTTCTGTTTTCAAATGTGTTTGTTCAATTTCTCTACAACCTCTTCTTGATGTTGTGTTTCGAATAACCTTATGACTATGTCTTGTGTGATCGCAACTTAGGTTCGTACGGCATCATGCCCGGGAGACGACTATAGATTCTACGAAATTAGGGCGTGATAAGCAGTACCAGTGGCAGCATGTTAGAGAACAACAACAAGGGATGGTCAACAGCAACATTTGTGATAGAAAAGAAGAGCAACAGCAGTAGTTTTACTTAACTGCTTGGAAATAAGTAACAGTAGCTACTACAGTAAAGGGGCAGCAGTAGAAAAGTAAGGGAAATTAGTAGCAGTATCAGGGGCTACTGGGCCCTGGTAGCAGCAGATGAATGTTCTAGTAGCAGCAGTGTATGTTGTTGCCTTGACACTATTAGAGGGAAGGTTTTGGTTATAAGCAGCAGTAGTAGGGAATTGGGGAAGCAAAATGGCAGCAGGGGTGTGTGTGCAGCATTTGGACATATGTGCTTGACACAGCAGAAATTATGAAGGAAGGGGGGATTAACAACAGCGTGGAGATTTGGACTTGGACAGTAGTTTGGCTGCTTATAGGCAACAGTATTTAGAGTGCAGTCTTATGTGGGTCCAAGAGTGTGTCTAGATAAGGGATAGGGATAAAGCAATATCTTAGGTAAGTAATAGGCATTGGCATATATAGGTAATGATTAGGCACATGTGTAGGTATCCAAGTAATAGGTATATTAGTATTGGCACTAATGGGTATTAGGATATGTATATATATAGGTAATAGGTTAAATCCTAGGATAATGAACATGGGTAAGGTTGGCATATAGGTAATGGAATTGGCTATATATGGTAGGTTAGGTAATAGAAAAGGGTGAGGGTAATAGTTAGGGAATTGTGTATTACCCATATGTTAGAGGCATAGGTAATATGTAAGGATAATGGGGTAAAGGCCAAGATATTACCTATTAGAGCCTATGTGCATATAATATAGGTAGTAACATAGGGTATGGCCTAGTATTGACTGGAATACCTTGGTATGGGGACCTAAAAACCTATATATGACCTAGTTTGACCTAGTTTAGCAAGGTATTGACTTAGAGACCTAGTATCAAGCTATTTTAACATGTTTGTGATTCCAAAACACTTATTGACATTAGTATTCCATATTTAGGTCTTCGAGGTACTGTTTCAGATACTATTGATACTTTACACCGGATTTCAGGCGATTACATTCTCTGATAATTTTTTATTTATGATATCTTCTATGTTTCTTATATTTAGTGTAGATATCCTTGATTTCTTGACACATTGCTCACATGGATTAGTATTTATGGATTCCGTCATGAGATATTATTTTTTGTATATCTTGGTGTACCTTATACAAGCCTTGTTGTTTTTATTGTACCGTATATGGACATCGATTCTTGAGTAGGCTCGCGACCTTCTCAAAGAATTTCTTGTCGAAACGTACCATGGTTGGATCTACTATACTAGTCGGGGGCGAAGAATATTAACATAGATATATGATCATACCCTCCTTGTATCAAGTCTTGAACCTTGAATAGTATTATTCATATACCGCATGAATGATTAACCAGGCCATAATCCTTGTATCATGTTCCTAAGCCGATCACATATTAAAACTAGTGCTCACTCATATAGATAGTTATTTCCTAATTTCTTGCATTGTACATGATATTATTGCTCTTAAGTTTACTTACATTATTTTCATACTTTGTTATATTCATGTACCTGTCGTACTATGTTATATATTTTCTCTATTTACTGTTACATAGTCTTTATCATTTACTGGAACTATTATTAGAGGTGTACTTCACTCCAATCCTGATTAGATATATTTTTTAGATAATTTAGATGATTGGTGTACTACCTACTTCAGACCCCAGGATATAGTAAGAGTATACCAGGAGGCGTTGGCTCGTGAGATTTTAGCTTCAGCTGAGGAAACACTAGAAGCGACTCAGTTAGATTAGCTACTTGTACTGGATTTGTCTCCAGCTTTATGACTTTTGGCATGTTATTATTTGAGACATGTTATTTTGATATAGTAGACTCTTAGACTCTGATTATAGACTTGTGTTATATTTATGTTATACTTCTCCTGGATATTTATATCATATCTTTATATCTTTTCGTGCCATTTATCTTCTTTACAGTTACTGTGATTGAGTATGAATATTATCATTATTTATCCTCCTTTTAGAGTTGAGATATCATTGACAGGTTATGATACTTATTCATGTATTGTATTAGATTGTATAGTAGACCTAGACAACGTTCTACCATCGATGCTGCGACCTAGGATAGGTATTGTCTCACACTTGTGCCCTCACATCGGGTGCAGGTCGTGACAGGCGTGGCTCAAATGAGTATAAAGTCGTAGTGTGCGTCAAACACTAAGATAGAACATAAACATTAAGGCGGCGTGCATCAGGTGCACGGATCGCTATAGGACACTGACGATAAAACATTGAAAGACAATATCAAGGCGTGCATCAAATGCACAACCCAGAAAATATTGAATACTAGGCCTAGAACACTGAATGAAGATGTCAAGCTTGCATCTGTACACGGAGACTATGCATATGGAATGCATAAGCAAAGTGGACAAATATATGGCTTAACTCCACGAACTATCGAAATATTTAAGGATATGCTTCGTCCGTGAAGCATGCAGTTGTGGCACAATTATCACTGAACTGCTATTATGCGAATGACTTGGGAACAATTTGATTTAGTAGATGTTGCGTATTGCTGAAGATGTGTTCGGGACCTACGAGTCACCTTCGGGGAATTGTGTATCAATACGATTGTGTTGGGACATAGTGCCGATGGAATTTGAGATAGAATGATGTTGACACGAGTTTTGATATGGTTTATGAGTTGGACTTGACAAGGTGTTTGTGACTATATTGATTTCTTAACTTTTGTGCGTATTGCATGGTCAATGGACTTATATAACTTGTGCACGAGTTTTGGTATCCCTGTTTGCCATGAACAAAAAGTTAAAGAACTTTTGTAATACAAACGAAGAGTACAAGGGAGATCCTAAACAGGAAATCTAAGTACACGTTGAATTTGGGAAAGTGTGATGATAGAAATCGAACACTGTAGTGGTTCCATGACTCCATTGACGATCTGATGACGATAAGAACTTGCTTTGACTCTCTGAATGCCTATGAGTGGATGATCAGGGGTTTGCCAATCAAGAAGAAGTCAAAAATCATGAATGAAGGAAGACTTCTTCTATTTATAGGCGGACACATATACGATGTACGCAGGGGTTTTTGGCGTGCAGGAGTGTTGTACGCATGAAAATATCGTCGAATCTGTTGTAGTTGCACTGTTGGGGCTGCTGATAAGCTGACACATGGCAGTTGTTGAGATTCACTTGTTGCTAAGATCTTGGGTGCTTGGCACCCGTTCATAAACATGACTGATTCAATGACACATGTCGTGTTCACACGGCTCAAAGATCTCGCTCTGTTTGAACAAACTAGATTTGATTGTATCTTAGAAGATACTGCTTCCACGTGGCATATTCTAATAATATCATGAGTGAGCTGCGCGTCGCAGAGGCTGCGCTTTCTGTAGTGCCAAATACTCCAGTTTATGGAGTGTCGAAGTGGCTACACTTTATGGAGTGCCGAAGTGGCTACGCTTTATGGGGTGCATCAAAGGTCGTCCTCTCTGTTGATATACGTATATCAACTGACATCTGACTTCTACCATCTGATAGTTGTTATTTGATAGTTGTCTCTGACTTTTGTGTCAGTGTGCCATAAATGTTGCAGTGATGGCCCCGGGTCTCGTGCCTGTGAGGCTGCGCCTTTGGGTGCCACACTTTTGAAAATATTTCAAGGTACTGCTCTTTTTTGGAAGCTGCGTCTTTTAGGATGCTTGGGTTCTCGTAGGCTGCACTTCTCCTTCAATTTTTTCTGATGTGTACAGCAATTTGTGGCCCACTTCTTTTGTAGACTCTGTGCTTTGTTTTAACTCACTGTATGCTTTTCTGAATTTTTTATGCTTCTACAAGATCACCTTCAAAGTTTTCAAACTTAGATAAGTTTGGAAACTATGAAAGAGAAGCATGAAAGTGCCATGTGGATGAACTATGTGGTAGTGAGAATCCTATCGTAGGTAGTTTTAACGTGATAGAGAGGCAGTAGCTCCGCTGGGGATATTTTATGGTCCTTAGCGTCTATATCATGCCTAGAACTTAGGCATTGATGGTAAGGTGAGATGATAGACACCATCAGAGGTATTATGGACGTGCTGGTGAAAAGTCAATTGGTAGGATGTTTACTCAGAGGTAATGTGGACATAGTAAACATAGAATCCCATTGAAGGTATTTTACTCAGAGGTTATGCGAACGTGGTAAGATAGAACTCTATAGGGATGCAGGAAACAATTCAGAGATGATATGGACATGATTGGTTACTGTTTGGGGTTTAGCGACACGGAGGTTACTTAGGTGAGAATGTTTACTCAGAGGTAATGTGGATGTGGTAAATGCCAAAATATTTTTAGAAATATCATACTCAGAGGTTATGCGAACGTGGTAAGATAGAACTCTGTTGGAACATCGAGAACAATTCAGAGGTGATAAGGACATGATTATTTTCTACTGGATAAGGGAACGTCCTAGAGCAGTTGGGCTCCGAGGACATATATATTTAGCTAAGTTTTGCTGGGGTAGTGACAATCGGGAAGTTCAGAGGTTATATATGACGTGAACTATGACCTTTGTCATGGAATAGTTTTTGAAATGTTTCTGATCCAACTTGGAATAGCAAACATGGAGATCTTTTGGGACGACTGGGCCCTGTTGCATGTTAATGCTTGTTAGAGATGGAATACAGTGGAAAGCCCAGTATTTCTTTATTTGACTACGCTGGGGATGGCAAAGTACATACTGAGGAAATTGTCATTGATCGACATCTTTAGCGAGTCTTGTCCTCATAGTCAAGGGTGAGGGCCTTTGCGTTAATTATATACTGGATGAAGTTTTTCAACACGTAGCAGTCTCGTGTTGCATGGTGGGTGCACCGATAGTAATGATAATACTTTGGATTTTCCACCATGCCAACCTCGTCAGGGTGTTTAGGGTTAGACAATTTGATTTTATCACCCTTCATGAGCACGCCAAAGAGCTCCATGATGTCATGATCATTAAAGGAGTAAACCTCTTTTGGCATGGGTGTCATTGTCGATTTTTGGTTCAGGGATGCTGGACCTTTAGAGATGTTGACGGGTAAGGCTTGTTTCCCTTTATCATCCAAAGGAAGTTCTCCCCCAGCAAACGTGCATCCCATATATTTCTTTCAACATTGTCGGTACTGATAATAAATGTCGTCCACTCTGTACATTGAGGAGCGTTGTGCAGAGTTTGTTTGAAAGGAGCATATTCTTGCGACACGAGTCCATCAACACGGGTTTAGGAATACCATGTGGTAGTCTCAAGGCCGCTTAGCGGAAGAGCTCAATGTAGGCCCGAACGAACTCATTTTCTTTCTGACCAATGTCCATGAGAGCGGACATCTTCATATCCATCCCCCTTCGTAGAATCGGGAGAGGAAGATTCATTTCAAATCGTCAAAAGACGAAATGCAGTTGTCGGGGAGGCTGTAAAACCATTTGTATGCCCCCATCAAATAGGCTTGTGAGTAGGGCGTCATCTTTTGGTAAATGTCCCGTCATAGAGGCAAAGTATGTCAAATACTGACATGAAGTCTCTTTCCGTCAAACGGAGTCAGAGTTTGTGGTTTATATTTGGGATGATAAACCACATTGTTCCACTTAGGGGAACATGGTTGTCGGATCCCCAATTTTTGGAGTGACTTGCATTTGTCCCTGGCGTCAAAGTGAGCGTATACATCTCTGAAAGCCAGTTGTTGAAGAATAGATGGCAACTCTAGAGGGGGGTGAATAGAGTTTGTAGAGAAAATATCCAATTAAAAAATCAACTCTATCACAAACAAAACTAATCAGAGTAAATGCGGAATTTAAAGTGAGAAGCAGGAGAGCATACGCAAACACAGTCGATTTTAACCTGGTTTTCCTCGTGGAAGACTAGTCCAGGCCTGAGAACTCTAGCTCAGGATTAAATCCACTATTTGTGAAATAGTAGTTACAACCCGTGCCTTTACTTCAGAAGAGCACGTCAACTTCTTATAGAGGATCGCAGTGGCGATGCTTGGACTTTTCCAAGCGACTTCTTGAACTCTTGCACAAGACTCC
Organism: Iris pallida; assembly: GCA_029216955.1. Classification (NCBI taxonomy): domain Eukaryota; kingdom Viridiplantae; phylum Streptophyta; class Magnoliopsida; order Asparagales; family Iridaceae; genus Iris; species Iris pallida. The sequence goes on from JANAVB010040619.1 coordinate 24,967,804, forward strand.
TAACTGAGAGATGCTGAGCACTCGAGACATAGGAAACTTGTGGCTAGCAGATGAGAAGGGTATGGCTTATGTTGAGCTTAAGAGAGAAGAGAAGAGAAGATTGGATGGTTTGAAATGAGAGAATTCTAGGCCTATTTATAGGTTTTTATCAGGCAGAATTCGGCCAGAATTCTGGTAGGAATTTCAAAAATTTGGCCGTTGGATAACTAGCAACCAACCAACCCTAAAAATTAGGGTGCTAATTTTTAGGAGACAGAGTTCGGCCCGAACTCTGTGTGGAGACAGAGTTCGGCCCGAACTCTGTCTCCAGAGCACAGAACTGGTCCAAGGGTGAAATGGGCTAAGTTTGGATGTGGAGCTTTATGGGCTTTGGATAGGTTGTGGGTTGAGTCTCAAGAGCCCAGCATAACTCAGCTTACAAAATATCTAGACTCAATAAAATGTAAAAGTACAGACGCAAAAATGACTTGTATATGTGTATGAACTGTCGTCTGAGCTGTCGTCTGGCTTGAGCAGAATATAGTCGTCGTGTGTCTTATTGAATTATCACAAGTATTATTTAGTCAATGTTATCAATATTTGGTTGACTGTGACTTTGTGTCAACAATCTCCCCCATATTGATAATTGACAAAATAATAATTGTATATTCAATATCCGTACCTGCACACAGGTAACGACATAGCTCCCCCGTAATAAGTGTCGAGCTTAAGAGTAGCTCCCCCATAAACAATGCTGTGAATCTCTGTTGGCCTGTTAATAATATTCTTCCAAAAGCACATATAAACCAAACAAACAGAAACAGAATATACACATAACTCCCCCTTTTGGCATTTAGCAATATGAGATGTATAATAACTGGCAAACACACCAAAAGAGAAGAAACTGCATATAAACTAAGATAATACCCAAGAGTCATAGTAACATAGAAACTGATAAAAGAACTACCAAGTCTCAAAAGCATAAACCATAATGAGTCTACTACAATGCAAGTACATAAAAAGTAACTATAGCAGAATGTAGAAAGCATAATCTAAGATCTCCAGTAGCAGCCTCAAGTAGTAGTCCAAAACCATCAACGAGCACGAGAGGGCCCGGCGTCGTCCGAAGGATCAGTAAAGGAGCGACGTGGGTCCACAAATGCCGAGTCCGGATCCATGTAGCGACGAACCCAAGGGTCATCAATACGAAAACCCTCACGATCGGGATCTCGCTCCATAGGAATGGACATGGAAGGAGCGCGAGACATGGAATACCGAATGTCATGCAGCGATTTGCTGATAGCACTCATCTGCAATGTGGTCCGATAGTCCAGCTGAGTCCATCGATCGTCCTCCAAAGTGAAACGATCTCGAAGCATGGCCTGAAGTGACTCAAGAGTGGCCGGAGGAGGAGGAGGATCCTGTCCGAGAGGAGGGGCATCCGGCTCATCCTCAGAATGCTCAGACACGACCGGGGAGCCAACGGCCTCATGAAGCCTCCTTGTCTTGGAGAGAAAGACAGGGGCAGGTGAGAATGGACACTCATCAAGAGGTACATGGAACGTACGAAAGATCATAGGAAGATATAAGGCATAAACCAAAGATCTTGGCTTCTTCCTACAGTTGATCATCCAATCCATCATTGTGCGCGGAAGGTTAAAGGGAACATGGAAGTGGAGATGGTACAAAGCTGAAATCTCAAAATAGGTAACTTCATCGGTAGAATCCGTTTTGGGTAGAATGGTGTTGAAAATGATCCGATGAAGCTCATAGAAATAAGGATTGAGGTACTTTTCCAAGAGCTTACGAGGACGTGTGTTAGGGCTACACAGGTCGTCCTTGAAACTCTCTAGAGAAATCCCTTCGGGAAAGATAAAGGATCTAGCTTCAACAAGCTTTTCCCAAGAATTAGGCTCAATAAGGTCAAGATATTCGGCTAATTCAAAATCATCAAATGAGATATCAATACCCGCAACACGTGAATAGATACGAGTATCATCATGAGTCAAATTGCAATAAAATATTTGTATGGCACTACGATAAATGACCGAATTAGAAGTAACGAGTTCATCAAGACAAAGGTCATTAAAGAGTGCATCATATTGTGAGAAAATTATGAAGTTGATGGGGTGTCCCGCAAACACCGGACGTGTCCGAAAATTGCTAAACCATTCATTGGATGCGTCTAGTGATATAAAGATTCGGTCGTCGAAAGTGTTTGGATCACGTGGACGAGAAGGATTGAACAACGGATGGGTTGGTTGTTCAATTGCCGGTACAACGGGTGGTGCAACGGGCGACGCAACGGGAGGAGGAGCATTCGACGAGGACGCGCCCTCGGTCCGAAGTCTCTTCCCACGGTTAAGCAATCGTGGAGCCATAACACAATAGATAGATAATAAAGAAATTTGAGATATAGAAAAGAAAGGAGTTATACCTCAAGATATTGAAGGATTATGAAAGAGAATTGAAAACCAAGCCTTCTCCTTGAGTTTGGGGAAGAATGGAGCCCAATAGAGGAGAAACTAGGGTTAGGGTTTTGAGAGTTTTGAGTAGAAGAAGTAGAAAAGGTGGTAAGAAGGAAGGAGAGGGAAGAGAAACCGAAATAAAGAGGAGGGTTTCTCTTGGTCGGGTCAATTTATGACCATTGGATCAGCAAAAAGATCAACGGCTGTGCCTGTTCCCGGTTCTGGAACAGGCAGGCCGAATTCGGCCCGAACTCTGGTAGGGGCAGAGTTCGGCCCGAATTCCGGTTCCTGGGGACAGAACAGGAGTCAGGCTGAGTTGAGTCAAAAATTGGTTAAGTGAAGATGAAAACCAATATACTACAAAAGTTTAAGTACAAAAAGGATCCAATAAGTAAATAGATGAGTAGCAGATAGTGATATCGAAGCAGTAATATAAAGTTTGAAAAATTAGTATTTCAGCAAGTGATAAATAAAAAATGAACCGTGTAATAAACAAGGAATTATATTATAATTATTTTGAATCTGCCATGGGTTAGCTGCAGGGGCCGGATCCCAGCTAGCGGTAGTCCTGAGGACTAGTGCACCGTGTCGCTTAGGCTTTTACGCCTTGTTGTCAGAATGACCCTTTCGGCTTGTACCCATAGCAAGTTCATCATAAGAGAATCACAATATATTTGATATTTATGCAGGTTTATTTTTAATTTATAACAGCTTCATCTAAAATTCCAAGTTCACGACAAAGAAAATTGAAGCGCTCTTCGGATAATGGTTTGGTGAAGAAGTCTGCTAACTGATGATCAGTGTCAATAAATTCTAAGTTAATCGTGCCATTTTGCTGATGATCACGCAAAAAGTGGTGTCGTATCTCAATGTGCTTCGTGCGTGAGTGACAAATGGGGTTCTTAGTCAAGTTTATAGCACTAGTGTTGTCACAAAAGATTGGAATATGCATGAAAGATAAATTATAGTCTTCAAGGGTTTGCTTCATCCACAGAATTGTGCACAACAACGCCCAGCTGCTATGTATTCAGCTTCTGTTGTGGATAGTGCGACAGAATTCTGCTTTTTGCTAAACCAAGAGACTAAAGCCTTTCCTAATAAATGACACGTGACGCTCGTACTTTTACGGTCGACCTTGCATCCAGTAAAATCAGCATCAGAGTAACCAATGAGGTCAAATGATGTTGTCTTGGGATACCATAGGCCCACTGTAACCGTACCCTTAAGGTATCGAAAGATACGCTTAACTGCGGTCATGTGTGATTCCTTAGGATTTGCTTGATATCTAGCACACAGGCAAATGCTAAATATTATATCAGGGCGACTAGCAGTAAGATAGAGTAGACTGCCTATCATACCTCGATACTTACGTTGATCTACGAGTTTGCCGCTATCATCTGGTTCAAGTTTGGTTGAAGTAGCCATAGGAGTGCTGATTGGTTTGACGTTATCAAGGTCGAATTTCTTCAGCATGTCCTTTGTATACTTCGATTGACAGATGAAGGTTCCATTTGACATTTGTTTGACTTGCAGCCCAAGAAAGTAGTTGAGCTCCCCCATCATGCTGATCTCAAACTCGGTCTGGATACACCTGGCAAAATCTTGACAAAGGGTTTCATCAGTAGAACCAAAAATAATATCATCTACATATATTTGTACTAAAAGAATAGTGTCTTTGAAAGATTTTATGAAAAGTGTAGTGTCAATTTTCCCTTTTGAAAAACCTTTCTCAAGCAAGAAGTTGCTTAGCCGTTCATACCAAGCTCTATGAGCTTGTTTGAGGCCATATAGCGCTTTCTTTAGCTTGAACACGTGGTTGGAAAATTTGTGATTTTCAAAGCCAGGGGTTGTTTTACATAAACTTTCTCCTTAATAAAACCATTCAAGAAAGCACTTTTAACATCCATTTGAAATAATTTGAAATTTTAAAAATTTGCAAATGCACAAAGCATCCGAATGGATTCTAATCTAGCAATAGGAGTATACATCTCATCGTAGTCGATACCTTCCTCTTGGTTGTATCCTTGGGCTACTAGACGAGCTTTGTTGCGTGTGACTGAACCATCTTCATTCACTTTGTTTCTAAAAACCCATTTAGTACCAATAATCGAGTGATTAGCCGGTCTAGGAACGAGTTCCCATACTTGGCTCCTCTCGAATTGGTTGAGTTCCTCTTGTATAGCAGAAATCCAAAATTCATCATTGAAAGCTTCTGAAATGTTTTTAGGCTCAATTTGTGAAATAAAGGCAGTGCTAGCAATAGAGTCTCTTAATGATGATCTAGTAGTTACTCCTCGTGAAACCTCACCGATTACCAAATTTTCTGGATGTGATGGCTTGAAAGAGAATTTCTTAGGCAAGCTTTCCAGAGAATTTGTTTCGGTTGTGGTGTTCATTGGAGTAGACGTTGATGGCTCAACATCATCATCAAGAGTAGCTGCTGCACTGTTATTTTCATCAAAAGTCACATTTGTAGACTCTTCCACAATTAAAGAGCGTTTGTTAAAAACTCTATATCCCTTGCTCTTGGCCGCATAGCCAAGGAAAATACCATCGTCAGCTTTGGCATCAAATTTGCCTAAGTTGTCTTTGGTTTTAAGGATAAAACATCTACATCCAAAAACTCTAAAATAAGAAACATTTGGGGTTCTCCCAAACCAAAGCTCATAGGGTGTTTTCTTCGTAATAGGACGAATAAGCACCCTATTTAAAATGTGGCATGCTGTACTGACAGCTTCAGCCCAAAAGTATTTCGGAAGTGAAAACTTGTTCAACATGACTCTAGCTATATCGCCAAGAGTCATATTCTTCCGCTCCACAACACCATTTTGTTGGGGAGTTCTTGGACAAGAAAACTCATGATCAAATCCATTGGAATCACAAAACTTTTCAAAATCAGAATTTTCGAACTCGTCTCCATGATTACTTCGGATTCGAGTAATCATGTAGCCTTTTTCGTTTTGAACTTTCTTTACAAAAATCTTAAAAACTGAAATAGCATCACTTTTATAAGTAAGAAAGAAAACCCAAGTAAATCTTGAAAAGTCATCAACAATAACAAAGGCATAGAGTTTTCCACCAAGACTGGCTACTCTACTAGGGCCAAATAAATCCATATGGAGTAGTTGCAAGGGTCTAGTAGTGCTTACAGAGTTTATGGAATGAAAAGATGACTTAGTTGCTTTATTCAACTCACATTCGGCACATACGGTGTCCTTTTTGAATGTGATGTCGGGCAAGCCTCTAACTAGCTTCTTGGTCGATAGCCTGGATATAGTATCCATGTTGGCATGACCAAGACGCTGGTGCCATAGTAACCGTTCATCTTTATGAGCAAATAGGCATCTACCTGCATTGTTAGTATTTGCAGACAAATAGAAAATATAAATATTATCCTCTCTTACCCCTTCAAAAGCAATGTCTCCCGTTGACCTATCATAAATAAGGCATTTGTTTTATCCAAAGTTAATGTCATAACCATGGTCAGCAAGATGACTAATGCTGAGCAGGTTATGCTTTAACTCGGTCACTAGGCAGACATCCTTTATTACGGGAGAGGGAGGATGACCAATATTACCATTACCTATAATATAACCTTTAAGGTTGTTGCCGAAGGATACGTATCCTTCTCTCTTCATCGATAGTGATGCGAAAAGATTTGCGTCTCCCGTCATATGCCGCGAGCATCCACTATCGAGAATCCACTTACTCTTAGTTGAGGAGGGAAGGTCCACCTACATCAAGAGTAGATGTGACCTTTGGTACCCAAGTTCTTGAGGGTCCTGAAAAGTTAGTTTTTGGAAACCAAGCATATATCTTTCTATCTACTAATCTTCTAATTCTACATTGTGGTGATATGTGTCCATGTAAACCACAATAAGTACATATAGCATTCCTATTTACATTAGGAGCATGCTGATGATGTCTATAATGAGGAGAAGTATGATGATTAGCATGGTGATGATGACTATGCATAGAGTGATGTGGAGTGGCATGGTGATATTGTCTATATGGAACATCAGAGTAATATGGAGTAGCATGGTGATAATGTCTATATGGAACAGCATGGTGATGATGTCTATATGTAGACTGATGTTGATTGTGTCTTTGTGCAACATTGTGATGATTGTATCTATGTGTAGCATGATGATTGTGTAACATATGAGAGTTATTTCTACGTGTATGTGGTTTGTGTGTTTTATGGAAGTGTGTGTACATGAAAGCATGGTTACGTGTTGTAGGTGGATGACGTGGAAGATTAGTATGAGAAATGTTATGCTTTGTGTGTGTCTCATGTGATTGGTTTTGAGGTTGAACAACCTGTTTTCCCAATTTAGTCTCTAATCTCTTAGAGACAGCCTGCAGTTCAGTAACCTTAGCATTTAAACCATATATCATAGTCATAGAAATCTTGTGTCTACTCTTTTCTTCAGCAAGTATCGTGTTGAGTGTAGTGATTTCTTGTGTTTGTTGCTCAATACGTGCTTCGGCATCATGAAGGCTTAGTTTAAGCTTAGATACCTCATCTGTGACTTCCGTGGGTGAAGTGTCTCTAATGTTATCAAGCAATAAAGAAAGTCTTTGAATTTTGACTTCATGACTTTTGATTTTGTCCTTGGCATGTTTGTATTTACCAATGATCTTTTTGTGATCATCGAGTAAATCGGTGAAAGCATCGCCAAGTTCATCAAAAGAGAAGTCATCAAGAGTTTCGTTTGATACCTTGTCGGACGTCGCCATTAGGCACACATTAGCCGTATCTTGAGGAGAGTCCTTTTCTTCCTCGGAGTCACTAGCTTCACTTTTATGCCAAATGCTTGTGTTGGCATATTTCTTTGAGGAGGTCTTCTTGTATGGCTTCTCATAGCGGTTGCCTTTCTTCAAGAATGGACAGTCTTTTCGGACGTGTCCAGTCTTCTTGCAACCGTAGCAGGTTGGCTCTTCTTCGCCATCTTCTTGTGGTTCCTTCTTTCTTCGATTGAAACGGAGGAATTTCTTGAAGTTGCGGACCATAAGGGCTTGATCATCGTCTTCTGAGTTGTCGTCATCCGTCTTTTCGGGTTCAGCCCTCCGTCGGTGAGCTTTGAGTGCGATCTCCTTAGCCTTAGGAGCAGGCTCTTCGAAGTCCTTGAGGTCAAGCTCATGAGTCATTAGCTTTCCCATCAAGGTCTCCATGGACATGGTTGTGAGATCATTTCCTTCTATGATGGCTGTCACCTTAGGGTTCCAAATTTTTGGTAGCCCCCTAAGTAGCTTGCGAATCTTCTCGTGATTTGAATATTGCTTGCCGAGTGAAGACAGGGGGTTGATGATGTCGAGGAATCTTGTGAACATTTGCGTGATCGTCTCGTTTGGCTTCATCTTGAAAGCCTCGTATTCTTAAGTGAGACGGCTTATCTTAGATTCCTTGACTTGGGTGGTTCCTTCATGCGTCACTTCTAGGAGTTTCCACACTTCGTGAGATGTGGTGCATGTAGATACCCTTTTGAACTCATTCCTGTCTATAGCACAGAATAAAGCATTAATAGCTCTCGCGTCTAGACTTGCCTGTTTCTTCTTCTCGTCAGAATACTTGTCATGTGATTTCTCGACGAGATCACCGTTGACAACTATTCTGGCGGACTTTTTGTAACCGTCAGTGACGATAGTCCACGGGTCAAAGTCTAGCGACTTGAGATAAAAGCTCATCCTTGTTTTCCAATACGTGTAGTTAGTTCCATCAAATAGGGGAGGCCTATGAGTGGATTGTCCTTCACCGTGATTGGAAATCAAGGATTGTGTGGTTGCCATGGATCAGCTCTAGGATGTAAATCCTTGTAAAGAGAACAGAGCTCTGATACCAATTTAAGAACAGATGGCAACTCTAGAGGGGGGTGAATAGAGTTTATAGAGAAAATATCCAATTAAAAAATCAACTCTATCACAAACAAAACTAATCAGAGTAAATGCGGAATTTAAAGTGAGAAGCAAGAGAGCATACGCAAACACAGCCGATTTTAACCTGGTTTCCCTCGTGGAGGACTAGTTCAGGCCTGAGAACTCTAGCTCAGGATTAAATCCACTATTTGTGAAATAGTAGTTACAACCCGTGCCTTTACTTCAGAAGAGCACGTCAACTTCTTATAGAGGATCGCAGTGGCGATGCTTGGACTTTTCCAAGCGACTTCTTGAACTCTTGCACAAGACTTCTAACTGAGAGATGCTGAGCACTCGAGACTTAGGAAACTTGTGGCTAGCAGATGAGAAGGGTATGGCTTATGTTGAGCTTAAGAGAGAAGAGAAGAGAAGATTGGATGGTTTGAAATGAGAGAATTCTAGGCCTATTTATAGGTTTTTATCAAGCAGAATTCGGCCAAAATTCTGGTAGAAATTTCAAAAATTCGGTCGTTGGACAACTAGCAACCAGCCACCCCTAAAAATTAGGGTGCTGATTTTTAGGGGACAGAGTTCGGTCCGAACTCTGTGTGGAGGTAGAGTTCGGCCCGAACTCTGTCTCCAGAGCACAGAACTGGTCCAAGGGTGAAATGGGCTAAGTTTGGATGTGGAGCTTTATGGGCTTTGGATAGGTTGTGGGTTGAGTCTCAAGAGCCCAGCATAACTCAGCTTACAAAATATCTAGACTCAATAAAATGTAAAAGTACAGACGCAAAAACGACTTGTATATGCGCATGAACTGTCGTCTGAGCTGTCGTCTGGCTTGAGTAGAATATAGTCGTCGTGTGTCTTACTGAATTATCACAAGTATTATTTAGTCAATGTTATCAATATTTGGTTGACTGTGACTTTGTGTCAACAGTTGTATGTCCTTTGACATTGGCGGGCCAGATGATCGTGGCAGTTTATGGTTTTCAGTTGAGAGTGGCCCTTGAGAAGATGCGTTCTCCATTTGTTCCCGGGTCTTGATTTGTTGGAGCAGGGGAACGGGGTGGTAATTTGTCCTTAAGCTC
>JANAVB010040619.1:24982197-25071766 GCA_029216955.1 Iris pallida
TTCTAAATCTAGAATCTAGAAAATGGTATGGGCCTTACTAATGATGCTCTAAACCAGATGATCCTGACCTTCAGTCCTTCTTCTTTGATGATTTGTCATCTACCAAGCCTGACAATCTTGAAGGCCAGGGCTGACCTTGGTAACAATCAACACATAATAAACCAAATAATCACAACAAAATCGTAATTCTCAAAAACCTAGGGTTCAGATTTTAGAGAACACTTACGGTGACAGACAAGAGCTCTTCGAAGTGTCCAAGCTTCTTGAGGAAGATCCTAGAGTTGTCGTAGAGCCGCTATGTAGGAATTATGGAGGCGGTGTTTAAAAGGAGGCGGGGTCTTCGGGGGGAGGGGGTCACCGGGGCGAAGCGGGCATCTCCAGCAGTGGCGGTGGAGGGAACGAAGGAGGTAAGGAGGGAGAGAGAGGTCCAAACGAGACAGGGGCATGATTCCAGGCGTCGACAAGGACTGTTGCGGCTCCTTCTTCAAATTATTCTTTCCTGCTACTCCTTCCCTTCATATGAAACCCTCCTTCTTCACCAAAACAAACTTCCCTCCTCCTTCTCTCACCAACTACACCACGAGATGTCCCTAATATCGAACCCGGTTGCAAAAAATAGGGCAAAACCTCGTCGCCGCGGTGGAAGCTTTGTCACGGACGGGGGGAAGATTTGGCTCCGACGATGGACAATTTTCATTGCGGTCAGTTAATGAAAGATAATCATCGATGCTGTCCGCTCCGGTCATCGATGAAAAGATGATCGAAACAGTGGAGGTCTGTAGTCAGCTCACCAACAGGAAGGAGATGAGAAGAATGAGGAGTTGAAGGAGAGTGAGGGGACCTAAAAAATTAGAGAAGGGGACAGTGAGGCATCGGAAAATAGAGGTGCACAGAAGGGGTGGATTTTTTCTGGAAAAATTAGAAAAGTGAGCGGGCACACGGGTTGACAAATAGGTTTTTGTAAAAAAATTATAACCCAAATGAATAGAGACGTTATAAATGTATGAACAATATATAATATTTATATTAAAAAATGTTATAATAGGCCAAAAAATTTTTAATATTGTCATATTACGTGGTGTTGCTAAAATTATGTAACGCTTATATACGAATCGTTGTAATAGCTTTATTTCAAGCGTTATAATAAGGTATTTTCTTATAGTGTGACCTTGGCTAGGATACCTGCAGATAGTCAAAAAAGCACACACCTAGAGAAATCACCAGGTCCTCGGAGGGACGTAACAAGATACATAATAATGTACCTATCTAATAGTATCACATGCATAAAGAAAAACAGAATCTAAACAGAAAAGGACTAAGCAACTACAAAACATGAATATGAGAACAACTACGCATAAATGAACTGCTGGAAAGGAAACATGTATCAAATGCCAAGTTTCTAGGTGAACACATGACAAGAAATCAAACGGATAATCAAACCCTCGTCCCTAGTGTGGACTCGCAGGTTTGAATAAATAACTAACCCTCGTCCCTAGTGTAGACTCGTAGGTTGAGGAAAATTGAAAACCGAAGTAGCAGTTCAGTTATAACGCACTCATTCTATGACATGGTATGACTTAGTCAAGGTACAGTGAGAACAGATCCAGTATGAACTAAAATACTAATCGTTAACAAAGACGATATGTGAACAAGACCAGTAAAGTAGCATGCATAATATGAAAGAAAACTCACATCAATAATCAACCAAAGAAAATGACACATATCAAAAGGAAAGAAACATCAGCATGTAAATAAACTGTAATGAAAGGCAAGATATACTTGCCTGAGGTTATGCAAAACGGCAGTATCTAGTAGCTCGAATCGTCAAATCAGGTAAGCAATAAAATGTCAAATCCCGCAAACGTCCTCGGATGCTGAAATAAACATCATGAACATTTTTGGTATAAAAAATGTCTAAAAATGCCTATCCAAAAATCTAATTCTGGACACAGGGGCAAAACCATAATTTCGGGTCAAAACAATGTCCGTCGTTGGGTCCGATTTGCACCAAAAATTATGCCAGTATCTATGGTCTCTAAGGTCATCAAACTATATGTCTACGGGTTCGGTTTGATGATATGAACCCAATCGTATATCTAAAGTTGGATTTTGGTGGATCGTGCGCAAATTCGCCCATTGGATCGGGTCACGGGCCCACCAAATTAGCGTTCTGGTCGACCTTCTCAGAATCGGACCAAACTTGGCATATTGGACCAAGAAAATGACACGATCCTGTTGGCATAAGTTTTGTCTTAAGATGACGAATGTGCACGAAGTTATGAGCTAGTTTGTAAAGAGGCCGATATGGGATATCTCGACCGATACGTCTCGATTTCGTCATGCACGCACAACAAAATCGAGTTCTGTCAAATTCCACATGTTGACAACATCCATACGTGTCTTTTGATGCGTATGAGTTGTGACCACGTAGTCCGATTTTTCGGGGCGCACGCTCTATCAAATTTTTTTCTAAAATTTCAGTTTTTGAAAAACAAAATTTTCTTGATTTTTCGACAATGAATAACTTTCTATTTAACAGATGAAAAATAAATCTACCAAAAGGGATTTGATCTTGTATATGTTGTTTTTAACTATTTTAAAGTTGTTCTCAAACATTCTTCGTATTTGGTTCGGGATTTCCTTTCCAAAATAGGGTATCGGTCTGTTTTAAGGCTCTGTGTTCTCGTAATTTTTCCTAATTTTTTAAGAACTTTCATGTACAGTACAACCCTAATATGGAGAATCTAGTTAAGGGGGATTGAAGGGGTGGTATCGACTATCTATACGAATTTATGGATTAAAATTTAATGAAGTATGTGAGAAGGACAAGTGCCATGAACATAGGTACCTGGACAGTTTCGAACAGAGCACTCTCTATTGTAGGGGGTGCTCCGGGGACGATTCCTGACGACTGAGGCAATGACGTGGTGTTTCAGAATGCTGGAAGGGGGCACCTATGGTCAGGTATCTCTCTAGGATCGAGAGGCTCGAACATGATAGGGTTTTTATTGTGGGAATATGGTTCTCTATTTCGGTTGTTCGTATCTATATAACGAAGAATAATCCGATTTTTTATCGGGTTTTAAATCTTTATGCCAGTGAGATTTGGATCTCGGTTGATGCGATCTGGGGAAGATTTGATAGAGGGTATATAGGAAGAATATTGGATCGAGTAGGATTTGGATTCAATCGGGTTTTGAATTGACAAAACTTATCAACATGTTTTGCGTAATATAGAGGGAGGCATCGGGAGAATTTCACATTTTCCACTCGCGAGATATTTAATATCTCGCGAGTTGGATGATTTGTTTTTTTTTCCTTCTATATATATAAGTTTATATATGTATAACCTTAAGCAAATCCATATGTACCCATATGAATAATAATAAAAACCCATAAAATTTTATAAATTTTCTCCACCCTCAAAAATAGAATTTTAATACTTTTGGTAAAAGAAAAATTATATCTTGTGCAAAAAGAAATAATAATTAATATCAATTTATCTATTAACAACCACTAGTTATTATTAATATATAAATATAAAATCTTCTCAGTATTTCCTAAGCAGTTTATAAATATGCAGATCACATAAAATATTAAAGTAAAAATATGATAAAAAATTTATAAAAAAATATAGGGGGCAGGCAATTCTGTCCTCAGAGTCCAACTGGTCCGTACCCGGGGGTAGGCAATTCTGTCAAAGACAAAGGATCTTTTCTGCACATCTGGCTACGTGCGCGGATGGGATGTTGCGTCTTTCCCTTTACGTTGCACCTTTTGTTAGAATTATTCAATAATTAAGGGGTCACACATGTAAAATTAATTGTGTCTAGGCTATCTAAATAATTAAGCCAAATTAAAGTGGTCTATTTGGAAATTGGCTTAAGGGTATAATTGTCATGGAATTAATGTGTAGATACCGGAGATAATTCTAATTTGATGATGGGCCAAATTAGAAATGTCAAAATATATAAATATATGTATTCATTAGGGTTATGTTCCCCAACTTATACGGCCACCAAAAGAGAGGTTTTCTCTTTTTTTTTCTTCTGCATCCCCATCAACAAAAGAGAGGGACAAAGGATTCGGATTCCTCTTTGTCATTAAGGGTCGTAACAAGTTGGAAGATTGAACCCCACAAAAGGACGATTGCTTCAAGATCCATCAAGCGTAGCAATGGATTCAGGTACGCTTCCACAATTAAATTTGTGTTCTTCATCTCATGAATCGACAGGGTACAATAATTTCTAATAAGTGGTATCAGAGCCTCCCTGGTTGATTTATGAGATTAAAGTTTCATTATTCAATTTTTGTTGTTATTGGTATTCAGAAACCCTAGATTGTTAGATCTAATTTAATATTAGGGTTCCAGATGTTCGATCATTTTTTTTTTATAATCCACCGAATTAAATATGTTTTTGTTGTCAAATTTGTCCCTCTTAATAATGATAATGGTTTGTTTGAGATTGGAAGAAGAACTTCTCTGATTAGAAATATGGTGCAAGCCGACTTTAAATTTATTGACTTCAGTTTATTCCATATGACCAACAAAACTGTGTTTGTTGGAAATCAGGCATTCTTTTCGTTGATTTGTGTTTTCTAGTAGTTAAAAAAAATCATTAGAACATGATGAATCCTTCCTGTTTGTAAGTTTACATGGGCCACCTATAACTTTCTCTTTGGAAGACCTAATCATTTAGAAATATCTCAGTTTGTGAGTGTTGGTTGTGTTCTTCCAACTTTCTTGTTTCGAAAATGCTATCTGTATTTGGGTGTGATGCACCAAAAAGTATTGGTTCCTAAAAACTATGCTCTAATTTCATAGAAAATTATGTGGTATGACATGCTGATAGCTCAGTTGGGATTAATTATGCTTAATTTGATACTTTGTCATATGGATATCTTTTTAATTATTTTTAATGTTCTTTTGTATGATAAAATTTGGTCACCTTAAGATCCATTTATGGATGTGCTTGGAACTTTTGGAACTATGGCGAAAAGAACATGACATATGTTCATTGTGCGGGTATCTGTCTTATAAAACGCATATACAAACATTTGTTTCATTCACTTGTAAGTAGTGATGATAAAAATATATTGGCAAACTTGTAGGTCATTAAGGCTTATGTTTCCCTATAGTTTAGACAATGCTAATCAAGAGAGGACAACACATGTATTAGCTATTACTATCGTAGCTTTTGTTGCCAAAATAGCTTAATAAGAAAAATATAAAACTCTATGATATTTATTTTATGTTGAAGTATTTGTATCATGTCATATATGTTGTTGTTGTTCTCTGGATTCATATCCTCACTAGATTATTACATGAATTTTGTTATGTTGATAATATCCAATTTTGTCAAATTAAAATTCATGCTTATGCTTTTGATTACTTTATTTGAGTAATAATCTTTTAAATATGCATGCACATAAAGTTTTGGACATGATTCGATTTTATAAAATTTAGTCAACATTCAAATTTTTTTGGTGCCTTTTGTGACTAGCAATAGTCGTCTAATATTCTAAATAGACCCATTGAAACAAGATGTCGCCAAAGTGACCTCTCTTGCGTAGATAGTCTATGAGGGATGTTGGATGTTTGTGTGTGTAAATTCATGCGAGTATTAGCCAGCCCAAAGGAATGTTAATACTTGGCCAAATTGCACACATACTTGTGGTGATAAATGTGTGACAATTATAAGGTTTACATGTGAATAATAACCCGATCCAAAGATAGGCTTATTATTTGATATGACTTATTGTCAACATTTGATCATTACACCAAGAATACCACTTGCAGTTAATATCACTGTCTAAAGACTTGATATTAATGATGTACTAGGTATCTTGAGATGGGGTTCACCATTATTTGAATTTGTTTGACTATATTTTACGCTTTGGTTATTTGTTAGAGCATGTTTGTTTGTGTTGCTTTGTTCTCTTTACAGTTAATGTTAAAATATCTGTCAATAAGATTTTAATTTTCATGTTTAATGGGATAAACTTTAAGGGCAAAAAAAAAAATGAATACAGTAGCTGCTAAGGGTCAAGGTCAAAAGAAACAACAATATAAAACTAAGGGTTGTTCTTTTGTGATAAGACAAGACACATAAGGAAGAAATGTACAAAGTACCACGCATGGCGTATAAAGAAAAGTATATTTCTAAATTTGGTCTGTTCTGAGGTTAATTTAGTTTAGTACCTAAAAAAATACGTGGTGGTTAGATTCTGGTGCTACTACCCACATTAGTATTTATAGATAAGGTTGTCTTAGCTACCGAAACCAATTGATGGTGAAAGATACATCTATGTGGGTGACGGCAAATCGGTAGAATTGAAAGCAATAGGATATTTTAGGTTATTTTTAGGAACCGATTATTATTTGAATTTGATTGACACTTTTATTGTACCGTCTTTTATACGAAATTCAGTTTCAATTTCCTTAATGGACAAATTTGGTTACCATTGTTCATTTGGAAACAATAAGTTTAGTCTATCTTTAAATCTAAATATTATTGGTAATAGTTCCCTTAAGGTTTATGATAACCTATATTCACTTGAAACTATTGCATCTTACAATAAAACCTTGCAAGTGAAGTCATGTGGTACTAAACAGAAAATTAACAAATAATGCTTTTAGCCTCATTATGACATAAGCGATTAGGTCATATCTCTAGAAATAGAGTTGAACGACTTGTGTCTGATGAGATTTGAATTTTATTGACTCCATAGACTTTAATGTCTATATTAATGTGTAAAGAAAATACAGACCAAAGTTCAATTGTAAGCAGCTACTTTATTGGCTATGCTGACAGGGGTTAATAATTATACGATCCCACACAAAATAAAATTTTGAGACGAGAAGTGTAACAGTTTTTGAGGATGTTGAGTTTGGAGGAGAAATAAAGTCAGGATCATTGTCTTTGAGAAGGAATCAATTACGATTCCTACTATCACTTTTGATGATGTGCAGGATTCTAGACCTGTCATGATCAAGAAGTGAATTCGGAGCCTCAATAAGATAATGTCGAATTACCTCTATAAGTCGTTGTTGAGATACCTTAACAATGACAACGTAGCGGCACCCCATTCAAGATAAGGTAATTATTCCTAAGGAACAAACTCAACAACCTCAAGAACCGATAATATTAAGATGGTCCACTAGAGAAAGGAGAAATATAATTTCGGATAATATTGTCATATTTCTCTAGGAACGTGAGGAAGACTGTGGATACTGGAAGATGATCTAATCAACTTCCGTCAGGCCATGAAAAGTTTCAGTTCTCAAAGTGGATTGATACAATAAATAAGGAGTATAAGTCCATGCAAGACAATAAAGTTTAAAAACTTATCCCATTACCAAAAGTTATGAAGTCTATTGGTTACAAATGGACATTTAGAACCAAAAAGAATTCGAAGGGTCATGTGGAGAGGTATAAAGTACGTCTTGTAGCTAGTGACTTTACTCAAAATTTTGGGATTGATTTTAAAGAGTTTTTCTCTTCGATATCTTTGAAAAAAATTCTTTAAAACAATCATAGCACATGTTGCACATTTTGATCTTGAATTACATTAAACGGATATCAAAACGACATTATTCAATGGTAACATTGATGAAACAGTTTATATGGTGCAACCAGAAAACTTTGTGTCGAAAGACCCAAAGAATATGGTTTGCAAATTGACAAAATCTATTTATGAACTCAAACAAACTTCTCGTCAAAGGTACTTTAGGTGATTATCTCGTTTGTTTTTGAGATGAACACTGTCGAAGATTGTGCGTATCACAAGTTCAGTGGGAGTAGGAATAATTTTCTGGTTTTTATATTGATTAAAGTATTCAATACAAACCAGGTGACACCTCTCCTTAAAGGAGACAAATTCGGTCTCAATCAAGTGCCCTATGGTTAGGCTTAAAATTAAGAAAATACAATAGATTTTTCCTTCATGATCAGTTGTAGGGAGTCTAATGTATGCTCAAGTATGTGCGCGTCAGGATATTACGTACATATTAGGATGTTAGGCAGATATTTAAGCAAATATGGATGGATCATTGGGTAGCAGCCAAACTACCTAAGTAATTAATAGAGAACAAGAAATTATATGCTATTTATAGGAGATCGGATAATTCTGGAGATCATAAGGTATTCCGACTCCGATTTTTGCTGGATGCCAACACAGCAGGAGATCCACATCAGGTTATGTTGATTGGTGGAGATATATTTTAGATTAGTGTCAAACATGCACTCATAATCTTTTTTTACCATGGCAACAAGGTTTATAACATGTTGTTAGGCATCTATTCAGGGAATATGGTTACAAAATTTTGTCACGAGGCTGCAACTACAGTACGATGTTGAAAGACCAAATAAATTAATTATGGTGTGACAACAAATCAGCAATACTGTATTCTAATAACAACAGAAACTTGTATAAGTCATGGATATTGACATAAAGTTTCTAGTTGTGAAGGAAAGAATTCAGAATGGTTAAAATGTCTATATAGCACATTAGGACAAACTCCATGTTAGCGGATCCGCTCACAAAAGTATTATCACCCAAGGTCTTTTATGAGCATACTGCTCATATGGGTGTTAATTAAGAATATGACAATACAGTGGGAGTTTATATTTTATATATTTGGGTGCTATTTGGTTTTAGACACATTCATGTATTAAAGTATTTTGGATATTTATCTGATCAGATATATGGAAATTCAGTTCATTCTGTTTTCATTATGTTAAAGTATTGGTCTCATTAAAGTTAAGTAGGACCAGTTGGAAATAGACATGTATTGATCATATTGCGTATAATTTCTATGCTACACATCCATGATTGATCTATGTCGTTTAGCTATATTGGTATATGTGACCATTGATGGTTTAGTTACGCTATATGTGACGAATGCCGCTTTGATCCTATATTGATATGGTTAATGGACGAGATTGTCTGGATATACCCTAAGGACTAAGATAGCAATTTATGAGCTCACTAAGGTTAACACAATTATAAGGTTACATATGTGGTCCAGTGGAAGATTACTGGAATTATTCAATAATTAAGGGACCACACATGTAAAATTAATTGTGTTTAGGCTATCTAAATAATTAAGCCAAATTAAAGTGGTCTATTTGGAAATTGTCTTAAGGGTATAATTGTTATGGAATTAATGTGTAGATATCGAAGATAATTCTAATTTGATGAGGGGCCAAATTAGAAATATCAAAATATATAAATATATGTATTCATTAGGGTTATGGTCCCCAACTTATACAGCCACCAAAAGAGAGGTTTTCTCTTTTTTTTCTTCTGCATCCCCATCAACAAAAGAGAGGGACAGAGGATTTGGATTCCTCTGTCAATAAGGGTCGTAGCAAGTTGGAAGATCGAACTCCACAAAAGGATAACCGCTTCAAGATCCATCAAGCCTAGCAATGGATTCAGGTACGCTTCCGCAATTAAATTTATGTTCTTCATCTTATGAATCGACAGGGTACAATAATTTCTAACACCTTTGTCTAGCATGCAACCTGGGATTGGCAGCCACCGTTGTACTTCACAGAAACTGGAGTCGATTAAAGAGCCACAGCAGTAGTGAGTGCAGGCACATGGAGTGCTCCTGAGTTCTGGGAGGCTTGGGGCGCATCCCCTTCAATCTTGCTGCTAGGCACAACAATCTTGGGCACCCAGGTGCGACGAGTCTTCTTCGGCTTTGCTAGCTGCTTTGGAGGACTCGTGTTTCCTTCAGAAAGTAGGTCCTCAAAAGCCTGATGATCGAAGCGTACGACCAGCATCTTTTAAGAGGACCCCAACAAGTTGTTGTCAGATTGTGTCACAACCTTCTCATCAGAGGAGAAGAAAGTCCCAAGCAGAGTCGCCATTTTGTTTGTCATGAACAAAAAAGTTAAAGAACTTTTGTATTACAAACATAGAGTAAAAGAGAGATCCTAAATAGGAAATCTAAGTACAAGTTGATTCTGGAAAAGTATGACGATAGAAAACGAACAGTGCAGTAGTTTTTTTTTTACTTTGTTGATGATCTGATGACGAGAAGAACTTGCTCTGACTCTCTGAATGCATGTGAGTGGATGATGAGGGGTTTGCCAATCAAGAAGCAATCGAAAATCTTGAATAAAGGAAGACTTCTTCTATTTATAGACATGCACATATACGATGTGCACAAGGATTTTTGGCGTGTAGGAGCGTTACGCGCATGAAAATATCATCGAATCTGTTATAATTGCACTATTGGGGCCGCTAATAAGCTGACACGTGACAGTTGTTGAGATTCACTTGTTTCTAAAATCTTGGGTGATTGGCACCCATTCATAAACATGACTGAGTCAATGACACATGTTGTGTGCACACTGTTCAAAGATCTCGGTTTATTTGAACAAACTGGATTTGATTGTATCATAGGAAATTATTAACCCCAGTTTTCAGAAATAAGGGTAATTTTGAACTTTTGTAAAATATTCTCTTTTAATATTAATAATAATAATTTATGGTGATTTTTAAACAATTTAAAACTATTTAAATCCATGACTTATGATTTTGATGTTTTGCTAGTGAAATCCTAGAGACTACTTGACCTAGAGCCTAACCATGTGATTAGGATGTCTTATTTATCATTTTTAGCCTAAGGGTATTTTGGTCATTTTGACAATTTTGTGAAATTATAAATTTTATTAATTTAAAATATGCTAGTTAATTATTTGAGACTTGACCTAGAAGTTTAGCCTAATCTAGATTAGTCATGAGGATTATATGATGATTAGAACTTTCCTACTAAGTGCCAAGATTAGAAATATCTAGATATTATGTTAGTAGGATATTTTGGTTAGATATTAATAAAGGTAAACCCTAGTTTTGTTTCTAGCCTTTGTTTGAGCATGATTTGAATGGAAAGAGCCTTAGCCACTCATCTAACCTTGCAAAACCCTAACCCTAACTATTCCTACAGCCATCAAGCCCATCCCCTCCCTATTTAATCACCACTACACAAATTCTTTGCCTCTTTTCATTCCTACAAAGAAACCTAATAGTGTTCTTTCCCAAACCTTCACCAATTCTCCATTTCTCCTCCAAATTGGACCAAACAAATTACATTGGACTCCACTACAATAGAGGATACTATTGGTGTCCAGCTAGCAAGGATTCGGAGGCTTGGAATCATTGCAAGTTGGGAAGAAGCTCTCATTTCAAGGCCTTTACATTGAGGTTTCACCCTCAATAGGTAAAACCTATCAAACCATAATAAATTTCTGATTTCTTTCCATAGATGCATTCATTTAGGGTTCCCCTAGGTGTAGTCTAAGTTTGGTAGGAATTCGTGTCCATTAGGTATGTGTGTCGGACACATATTGGTATTTTTAAATAAGTGTTTGATGAAATGCTTGATAGGAATTAATATTGTTATTTTCGATTTCTATTTAAAGGGATTTGTAGCCCTACAAGTGGGGATTACAATTTTGTGTCTCTGAGCACGAGCACACTTGTGTCCGTGTCCAAATCTGGACTAGACATGCTGTACGATGCTGTGGTGCACTGTCCTGCTATCCAAACACGATTTCTCAGTGGACACGCCACGTGAACACGTCAAACTTGACACAAAGGTGGGGCCTATGTCTGACATGGCTCTCCCAAAGTTTGAGGTGGTGTCGTGTCGTGTCAAGTATAAAATCGAGTCTGCATCGATTTCGTACTGGCTGTACACGCGCAAAAAATCCACTCTGATACGCCCTTGTATCTCGGAGATGACACCACTTGGCCATGACTCAGGTACCTGGACACGTTCGCCTAGACCTACCCTAGCTACTGACACGTGCACGTGACACATGGATGTCTGTGTCGTGTCATATTTGGGTCGACACCTGTGCACGAGGCTGTGTACTGCACAGTCTAGACACAATTGTTTTGACACCTCTGGACACGGTTTTTGGACATGGTTACGACACGAATCATTCCCCTGGTGTAGACACGCGTGTAGGCATAATATTCCCCAATTATTTATGTATATTTGTATGTATATTTATATGTATCTGAGTGTGTATATATGTATATTCATAGTGTAATGTATATGTATGTCTGTGTCAGTGTTTTAGGTTTGTCTGTGTCCTAGGTTTATGTATATATGTCTGTATATATGTATATATATATATATAAGTCTGTATGTATATATATGTTAATTTCTGTTTTGATTTCAGTTTGGGTTTTGGGTTGGGTTCGAAAATGAAAAAGGGATTGAATGTTTACACTATTTTTGAATAAAACTGAGAAACTGTTAGTTGAAAACTGAGTTTGAACTTTAACTTAGAATTGAACTTAACCCTGAGAACATATGCTTAAATCTGAGAACTTAATGTTGTTACCTAAGTTGCTTTGATAACTGAGAACACCTTATAAAATTAAAATTGATGTAATGTGTTACCTGAAAATGCAAATGTAAAACCTGAAAATGATACCTATAATATGTTGACCTGTTTTCGAATTTAAACTGAGTATACATGTTCACTGTTGTTTTTAATTTGAAACTGAATATATTGTATAACCTGAGTTTAAAAACTGAAATCCATATCTCTCTTACCCCTCTTTCTTCCATTATATATATGCATATATATGTAAGTTCACATATATAGTTTCCCTATATATTTTTATGTATTTATATATGATTAGTGAATGTGATATTTATATGTACTTAAATATATAGGTGATACAATGTATATAACTTAATGTATGTGTGCCTAGTTTTAGACTAGTGTTAGCTATGGTTTATCTTTGTGTGCTTGGTATACCTAGTTTGACTCAGCTATCTGTTGTAGTTGGTTTAGACTTGGACTTGCTTGTTAGACCAAGAATAGACTAACCTAGACTAGTTTGACCATGTTTGACCTAACCTTAGCTAGTTTGACTTAGTTGACTAAGATCGACCTAGTTGACTAGATTGTTGACTAGAGTTGACCAAAAGTTAACATTAAGTCAATATGTGATCAATCAACCTAATTGACTAGATTGTTGACTAGAGTTGACCAAAAGTCAACATTGAGTCAATATGTGACCAATTGACCTAGCTTGACTATAGTTTGACTATGTTGACCAAGAGTTGACTTTGACCTAGTTTGACTTAGAATCATGTAGTTTGTAATGCAGATTTTCATTATTACAATTTGAGTACTTTATAACCTGTTTTATTCTAAATAGGACTCTGTGGCACCAGTTCGGACATCTATTTATATCAGTCATTCAAGGTGACAGGCGAGTACATTCTCTGATTGTTTCATACTTGCTAGGATTTATATTCTTGCTCTAGATTACTTTACATGATACTGTCACGTTATTATCACGGATTGGTACTATATGGATCTTTTCATGCGATGTTATCCCCCCTCGGGGTGCATTAATTACAGTTGTCATGTGCTTTTCACGAATATCTTGTATTTCATGTACACCTCTATTCATGTATACTCTTGTACAATCTTGAACTCTCATGATCACGTGAGCAAACATGATAGAAATCTCTTGTGTAAGGTAACGTAACTTGACTGGATCCTTGTGTATTGATTGGGGAGGGTAAGTAGGAAATGGTTATGTGATCAAAATTCCATCTTGTGAAATCTTGTAAAACTCTTGTATATGTCCATTGTGCCCTCACGTATAATGGAGTCCCATCTTTTAAACCTAAACTGTTTATATAACCATCTCATGATCTAAATCACATGTTACTTACAGTTCTTACTTATCATGTATATAAATATTTCCAGTTATCAAATCTCTCTTGTTTTTATATATACTTCCTTACAGTCCATATATCTTACTCTTTTGCATGCTTTATATTTCCTAAACATTATATAAACTGTGTGAGATGTATTGTGCTCGTTCCTGTCCTGACTGGACCTGTTAAAAATATTACAGATGATGATGATGACTGCCTGTAATGCCCCAGAACTAGAATACTGGAGAGCGGGGGCGTACATAGCCAGCTACGTATATTGAAGTGCAACCCACCTCGCTATATGGTCACGACTGTCTAGATACATGAGGGTTTAACTACAAGCCAACAGTCTCCTTTGGTCATGAACAAGCCTATTGTCTCAATCTCAAGCAATGTAATAACAGTTACAAGATGTCAGAACACCAAATATACAATAGTAAGACGTCCCATACATTACATATTCGGATGGTCATGAAGCTAGTCGTATAAAATGTAAGGACTAGCAAGAGTTTCAGTCATACATGATCAACCCTAGGATTTGTCAATCATGTTACAGCCCGTAGGCAGATAGTAAATAAAGGTACAATACGAGCTAATACGTGCTCGCCGGCTAAACGCCTCAAAAGAATAATTTTACAAATAAGTGGGAGGACAAAAAAAAACCCACTCGTTGCCAGGGTTACGCCTGGTGGTCACCATCTGGCTGGAAGATAGGTAGATCCTCTGGTGTTGCTCCGATATCTGGCCATACAAAACCAGCTGGATCAGACCCCAGAAAGAGCAAGTGCCACAAAGGAGGCTTCACTTAGGAACTAAAACCAGCATATCATAAATAAATAGCAAAGGTAATTAAAAGATACTGATAATAATTGAGATAACAATAATATATTGAGCACGAAGAAACCATTCAAGTAGCCAGACTACAACCCTTAAACCAAACAAGGACCGGGATTGTAATCCTTCGCCTGAATAGAAATCCACCTCAATTACTATTGATAAGGTAACAAGACAATAAACGAAGAGAGGACACAGAACTGTTCCGGGAGCCAGGTTACAACCCTTAAACCAAATAAGGACCGGGGTTGTAACCCTTCGCCTGAACAGAACTGGACCCCTGATCTTTATTGTTAAGGCCAGTATAGAAAATCATGGCGCTGAAATAAGTAAAACATGACGAGCATGGCCTGGGGTTACAATAAGATAATAAACGAAGAGAGGACACAGAACTGCTCCGGGAGCCAGGTTACAACCCTTAAACCAAACAAGGACCGGGGTTGTAACCCTTCGCCTGAACAGAACTGGACCCCCGATCGTTATTGTTAAGGCAAGCATCAATAATCATGTCATGTCACAATCTTGTACAGGATCAGGACAAGACTAAGCTGAGCTGGATTCCATCCAATCAATCACGGCCAAGCAAAGAGTACGGCTTGATACTTTAACTAACTAGGGTTATCACATGCCTAGTTACTAGCAAGATGCGATGAGATTATCCCAACAGCCACAAGCCCTGCAGACCATCCGGTTATCCAGGTCGAATGTCCGTTTATTGAAGAATGCAACACGTGACTGTGTGCTGGAAATTTGCCCTACTCGTCGGTAGGCTACAAGTCCACTGAATGCGCCCAGATAACGGGATTGCCTATAGCTGGGAAATCTCTTCATGACTACTGAATTATTCTAGTTTATTAGCCTTAGTCGATTTCAGTGGGTACCCCTGACCGTGGTACTCAGGGATTCCCATCATAGACATGATGCAAGACAGTACCAATTTATTTGTACAAACACAATCGCCCACGGTGTCCAGGTCTTTCATACTTGTCATGTCAGACTAGCTGTCGTAACAGCATGTCGAGATATATCATATCAGTTTACTTGTCAAGAGTGCGCCACAACGGGCCACTATCGTGTTCTATTCTTACGTTATCATGAATGAGAGAAACTTGCATAAAATAACTAGTGATATATTTTTGAAGCCAAGAAAAAGATCTACAACTTTTATGTTGGGAGTTGGAAGGAATTCTGGCCATAAATCAGCAAAATAGGACAAAAAAATAACTAAATTAGATACTATGCGGCCAAGGGTGGATGGGGGCTCATGCGGCAGTAGATGGGTACCCATCTATGCGGCTGGGTAGATGAATCTCATGCGGCTGGGTAAGTGGGTATCCATCTATGTGGCTGAGTGAATGAATCTCATGCGGCTGGATAAGTGGGTACCCATCTATGCGGGTGGGTAAGTGGGTACCCATCTATGCGGCTGGGTAAGTGGGTACCCATCTATGCGGCTGGGTAAGTGGGTACCCATCTATGCGACTGAGTGGATGAATCTTATGCGGCTGGGTAAGTGGGTACCCATCTATGCGGCTGGGTAAGTGGTTACCCATCTTTGCGGCTGAGTGGATGAATCTCATGCGGCTGGGTAAGTGGGTACCCATCTATGCGGCTGGGTAAGTGGGTACCCATATATGCGGCTGAGTCGATGAGTACCCATCTTCTCCGAAAATCTGAGAAGGATGGCCATAGAACCCATAGCTTCCAAACTCCATAAAACCTTCATTATAAGTCCAAATTCGAACTTCCATAGGTCAAAATGGGGCAGAATGAAATTCTCTACAACATGGAACCATCAAAACATAGAAATAACAATGTTAAGTAGATCAAAACCCAAGAAATCCAAAATACTCTAAACTTAGATCTACACAAATTGAGCCATGAAAATTAAAAATGCCAAGTACTAAAGTGTTTTAGAATGCTGTGAAGAAGAGAATGGAATAATAAAATTTGTGTTTCTCCATGAAGCAAGATGCACTTCTCTAAGCTCTCTCTCTCTCTCTCTCTCACTCTCCTGGTGGTTGAAGAAGTAATGGTGGAGAGTAAATGAAGAAGGAAATAATGATAAGAGAGAAAAAGAAGGGGTTATAAATAAGGAGGGTGGTAGTAGGTAGGAGGGTTCACCCTTGGTTCATGATGAACCAAAGCAAACCAAGCCAAGCCGAACCAACCCAAAAAAAAACCAATCAATGAAATGCTAGAATAAATCAAGCAGGGAGACATGCAATACGGGTCAAATTACGTATACGTATACCAAGATACGCAATACGAACCACAGGCATTACAACTCTATCCACCTTAAAAGAATTCCGTCCTCGAAATTTAATTAAGAGACTAGAGGGACAAAAACAAGCTATACGATTCACAGGCAAGCTATACTAATCAAGCAATCAATTAATTATTCATGCAAGCAAGGAATCGAAGGCATGAGGCATAAGAAAGATATTATACCTCACGAGTCAAACAGGTCGGGATATCGTGATCGGATATCATCCTCACGCTCCCATGTTGACTCACCCAAAGAGTGATGACCCCAAGCAACTCGGACTAACTTGATAGTCTTGTTCTTGAGTATATTCTCTCTTCGGTCCAATATAGACACGGGCCTCTCCTCATACGAAAGGTTGGTACCAACAACCAATTCCGAATGATCTAGGATGTGGCTCGGGTCCGGGATATACCGTCGTAGTTGGGATACATGGAACACATTATGCTCCTCACATAGCGACGGCGGAAGAGCGAGACGATAGGATACATCTCCTACTCGCTCCAGAATATCGAACGACCCTATATACCTAGGACTAAGCTTTCCTCGCACGCCGAAACGAATGACGCCCCGGTTAGGCAAAATCCTCAGGAATATATGGTCACCGACAGAAAATTCAAGGGGACGCCGATGAGAATCGGCCCAATGGCGCTGGCAATCTTGGGCAACTCGAAGATGATCTCTGACTCTCCTGACCACTTCAACGGTCTGAGCAATCATTTCCAGACCAAGTATTTGTCTCTCTCTGACATCGTCCCATGGTAGCGGGGATCTGCACTTCCTGCCATACAGTGCCTCGAACGGTGTCATCTGGATGCTAGCTTAAAAACTGTTATTTTACGAGAACTCCACCAGGTGCAGGTGATCTTTCCACGAACCATCGAAGTCGAGTGTACATGACCGCAACATATCTTCAAGAGTCTGGATCGTGTGTTCCGACTGGCCATCTGTCTGTGGGTGATACGCTGAGCTGAACTAGAGGCGAGTCCCGAAACTCTCTTGCAAGCTGTGCCAAAAGTGCGACGTAAATCTTGAATCTCGGTCCGAGGTGATACTGACTGGTACTCCATGCAATCTGACAATCTGCCGGAGATACATCTCCGCTAGCTGAGCCGTCGACTGACCAACTCTAAACGGGAGAAAGTGGGCCACCTTCGTGAGCCTGTCTATGACAACCCAAATAGCGTCTCTGCCAGCCGGGGATCTAGGCAATCCAGTTACAAAATATATGGTTATATGCTCCCATTTTTACTCTGGAATTGGCAATGGTTGAAGTAGTCTAGCTGGTCTCTGATGTTCAGCCTTAACTTGTTGGTAGACTAAACAACGAGAGACAAATCGGGCTATCTCCCTCTTCATGCCATTCCACCAAAAGTGCTGACGAATATCTCGGTACATCTTCGTACCGCCGGGATAAATGGAATACTGCGAACTGTGAGCCTCTGCCATGATCTCCTGTCTGATATCTCCACTGGGTACACAAAGACGCTTCCCATGTCGAAGTGTACCGTCTTCATGGATATATAACTGTGGTCTTTGTCTTGTCTCACACTCTGCTCTGATTCGCTGAAGTTTTAAATCTGCTGACTGTGCCATCCGGATCCTTTCTACTATAGTAGACTGAACTTGTATGCTGGCCATCAATGCCACACTGGAAGTGAGGACAACTTCTATACCCATCTTCTGAAGATCGGCTAACAGCTCTGGTTGCGCTGTTAGGAAATAAACTCTGGCTCTCCTGCTCAATGCATCTGCAACAACGTTGGCCTTCCCAAGATGATACTACAGGTTGACATCATAATCCACAAGAAGCTCCAGCCATCTCCTCTGACGCATGTTAAGATCCTTCTGGGTGAAAACATACTTCAGGCTCTTGTGGTCGGTGAAGATCTCCACCCTATCTCCGTACAAGTAGTGCCTCCACAACTTAAGTGCAAACACTACTGCTGCTAGCTCCAAGTCATGGGTTGGATAATTTCTCTCATGATCACGAAGTTTCCGTGACGCATAAGCTATTACCTTCCCATGCTGCATCAGAACACATCCTAAGCCTCTGCCTGAAGCATCACAATACACTGAGATTCCTCCGGTTCCATCTGGAAGTGTGAGAATGGGTGCCGTCATCAAGCCTCGCTTCAACTTCTCAAAAGAATCCTGACATTCTGCTGTCCAAGCAAACTGCACATCCTTGTGGGTCAACTGGGTCAATGGCGCTGAAATTCGAGCAAAGTCTGAAACAAATCGCCGGTAGTAACTGGCCAATCCAAGAAAACTACGGACTTCTACAACTGTGCCGGGCACTGGCCACGACTCAATAGCCACGATCTTCTGGGGATCCACTTCAACTCCTAATCGGGTGATGATATGACCCAAGTACGAAATACGATCGAGCCAGAACTCGTATTTACTGAACTTGGAATACAATTGGTGCTCTCTGAGAATCTGGAGGACAACTCGAAGATGCTGCTCATGCTCCGCTTCACTCTTGCTGTAGACCAGGATGTCGTCTAGGAACACAATCATGAACTGATCCAAATAAGGCATGAAGATGCGATTCATGAGGTCCATGAATACAGCTGGCGCATTGGTTGCTCCAAATGGCATCACAAGGAACTCCCAATGCCCATACCTAGACCTGAAAGCTATCTTCGGGATGTCCTGCTTTCTGACTATGATCTGATGGTATCCTGAGCGCAAGTCGATCTTCGAGAATACTGCTGCCCCCTTGAGTTGATCAAACAAGTCATCTATCCTCGGAAGAGGATATCTGTTCTTGATTCTCACTGAGTTTAAGGTACGATAATCTATACATAATCTGGACGTACCATCCTTCTTTTCACAAGAAGCATCGGGGCTCCCCAAGGCGATCCACTTGCACGAATGAATCCCTTGGTTCTAAGTTCTTCAATTATCTTGTATAATATCTCCAATTCTGACGGCGCCATCCTGTAGACTCTCTCTGATACTGGGGCTGTCCCGGGAATCAAGTCGATGGTGAACTCGATCTCCCGCTCTGGCGGCATCCCTGGAAGCTCTTCTGGGAAAACATCTGGAAACTCTTCAACTATCCGGGGTAACAGCATTGCTGCTACTGCCATCCGCAACACTGGAGGAGAAGGTTCAACTTCGCCTCGGGAGAAGGAAAACTCTGGCTCGCCTGGAATGCTAAAAACAACCCTGCCAATGTGGCAGTCTATCCTAGCATACTGATCCCTCAACCAATCTATCCATATGACCACATCATAATCGACCATCGGGAATTCTATCAATCTAGCGGGAAATTCTCTACCGCTAACTACGATCTGACACGAGGAAAACACCCTATCTACTCCCACAAGTCCATTACCAGTAAGTATATTGAGCCTTACTGATAATGACTCGGGCTCCATTCCTATCCGTGTCGCGAATCGTGCAGACATAATGAATGCGAGGCACCATAATCAAATAATACTGAAGCTGGAAAGGTGTTGACGAGAATAGTACCTGCCACTACCTCACCTAGTGCTATTCCTTCTTCTCCCATGGTCAAAGCCAGCTCTTGACCGTGTCCTCTGGGTGCGGGTCCCCTCTGCTGAAAATTCCTCTGCCTGCTCTGGATCAGGGCTTAGGCTTGGGCATACTGCTGCGGTCTCTGCTGCTGGAATGCCTGGGCCTGCGTCGGCAATGGCCTCGGGAACGGGTACTGCTGCTGCTGCTGCTGGACTGGTACTGGTCCTCTAACTGAAGGACTAGAGAAGGCCGATGAACTCCTCCTGTTCAGGAAATTCCCAACCCTGCGGTCCGGGGTACCACAAGCCAAGCACAAACCCTGTGCTCTGCGACACTCTGATACCACATGCCCTGGCTTCCCACAGTGTGAACATCCCACTGCAGAAGAATGCTTCTGCTTCTGCTGCTGAGGGTACGTCGGGGTTGAATGCTGAACCGACGTCACTAAGGCCGCTCGCCTCGGAGCTCCAATGGTCAAAGCCCTAGCTGCCGGGGCTGGTACTGATGACTGATTCATCTGGCTATGGGATCGCTTCCGACCTTCGGTCCTATCCACGATCCTATGGGAGGTATACTCATGCCTCCGGGCTGCTCTCAACACTGTATCAAATGTCTGGTGCTCAAACTGCTCAACTGCCAACAAAATCTCCAGGTGAAGCTCCTGCTGGAATTACTGGGCTCTATCGAACTCGGTTGCTACCAGGGTGGGAGCAAACCGACTAAGCCGGGAGAACTCGGCCGCATATCCATCGACCGTCCTGTCCTTCTGCTTCAGATTGGTGAACCTCGTCTGTAGATCATACCGAGCTACAGCATCAAAATACTTGGTCTGAAATCTCTTCCTGAATACTGCCCATGAAATAGGGGCCACTAATCCATCGGCCTGCGCTGCCCACCAGCTGCGGGCAAGATCTAGTAACTGCAGGCGCACTACGGCCACCTTCTCGTTCTCTGGAGTCCTGGCTGCTTCTATAATCACCTCTGTGTCCTGAAGCCATGCATCTGCAGCGATCGCATCTTCACTGCCGTCGAAGAAGGGAGGGTTCAAGCGCTTGAAGCTGTTGGCCGCGCTATTACCCTGATGACCTCCTCTGGTCAAAGCGTCTGCCACCGTCTGGTACAAGGCATCTCCTCGACGATCCTGGGAAGCTAGTAATGACCTGATGAGACCCACCAAAGTGCCATCATCAGGTTCTACAGGCTGGACGGGCTGAACTGGTGGCTCTCTTCCGGTAGGCACGACTCTGAAGGCTACTCCTGAATGCTGGGCTTGATCTCCGGGTTGCTGCTGGTCCACGGGAGGTGCTCTGCCTTGCTGATCGGCAGGTCCAGGAACAATGCCGCTGAAGAAGACGACATAGGGAACAATAAGAAAGGACCAGGACAGATCAACGATACAAGCATGTGATCAGGTCAAGATTCTCAGGGATTTGAAGATAGGAGCAGAGATCAAGGTCGAATACTGATTGAGACATCTATTCGGTAAACCCTCACATATCTTGATTTACAAGACCTGCATGGGCCACCACTTAAACCATATAACGCCCCAGAACCAGAATACTGGAAAACGGGGGCGTACATAGCCAGCTACGTATATTGAAGTGCAACCCACCTCGCTATACGGTCACGGCTGTCTAGATACATGAGGGTTTAACTACAAGCCAACAGTCTCCTATGGTCATGAACAAGCCTATTGTCTCAATCTCAAACAATGTAATAACAGTTACAAGATGTCAGAACACCAAATATACAATAGTAAGGCGTCCCATACATTATATATTCGGATGATCATGAAGCTAGTCGTACAAAATGTCAGGACTAGCAAGAGTTTCAGTCATACATGATCAACCCTAGGATTTGTCAATCATGTTACAGCCCGTAGGCAGATAGTAAATAAAGGTGCAATACGAGCTAACACGTGCTCGCCGGCTAAACGCCTCAAAAGAATAATTTTACAAATAAGTGGGTGGACAAAATAAAACCCACTCGTTGCCAAGGTTACGCCTGGTGGTCATCATCTGGTTGAAAGACAGGTAGATCCTCTGGTGCTGCTCCGATATCTGGCCATACAAAACTAGCTGGGTCAGACCCCAGAAAGAGCAAGTGCCACAAAGGAGGCTTCACTTAGGAACTAAAACCAGCATATCATAAATAAATAGCAAAGGTAATTAAAAGATACTGATAATAATTGAGATAACAATAATATATTAAGCACGAAGAAACCATTCAAGTAGCCAGACTGCAACCCTTAAACCAAACAAAGACCGGGGTTGCAATCATTCGCCTGAATAGAAACCCGCCTCAATTACTATTGATAAGGTAACAAGAAAATAAACGAAGAGAGGACACAGAACTGTTCCGGGAGCCAGGTTACAACCCTTAAACCAAACAAGGACCGGGGTTATAACCCTTCGCCTGAACAGAACTGGACCCCTGATCTTTATTGTTAAGGCCAGTATAGAAAATCATGGCGCTGAAATAAGTAAAACATGACGAGCATGGCCTGGGGTTACAATAAGAAAATAAACGAAGAGAGGATACAGAACTGCTCCGGGAGCCAGGTTACAACCCTTAAACTAAACAAGGACCGGGGTTATAACCCTTCGCCTGAACAGAACTGGACCCCCGATCGTTATTGTTAAGACAAGCATCAATAATCATGTCATGTCACAATCTTGTACAGGATCAGGACAAGACTAAGCTGAGCTAGATTCCATCCAATCAATTACGGCCAAGCAAAGAGTACGGCTTGATACTTTAACTAACTAGGGTTATCACAGGCCTAGTTACTAGCAAGATGCGATGAGATTATCCCAACAGCCACAAGCCCTGCAGACCATCCGGTTATCCAGGTCGAATGTTCGTTTATTGAAGAATGCAACATGTGACTGTGTGCTGGAAATGTGCCCTACTCGTCGGTAGGCTACAAGTCCACTGAATGCGCCCAGATAACGGGATTGCCTGTAGCTGGGAAATCTCTTCATGACTACTGAATTATTCTAGTTTATTAGCCTTAGTCGATTTCAGTGGGTACCCCTGACCGTGGTACTCAGGGATCCCCATCCTAGACATGATGCAAGATAGTACCAGTTTATTTGTAAAAACACAATCGCCCACGGTGTCCAGGTCTTTCATACTTGTCATGTCAGGCTAGCTATCGTAACAGCATGTCGAGATATATCATGTCAGTTTACTTGTCAAGAGTGCGCCACAACGGGCCACTATCGTATTCTATTCTTACGTTATCATGAATGAGAGAAACTTGTATAAAATAACTAGTGACATATTCTTGAAGCCAAGGAAAAGATGTACAACTTTCATGTTGGGAGTTGGGAGGAATTCTGGCCACAAATCAGCAAAATAGGACAAAAAAATAACTAAATTAGACACTATACGGCCAAGGGTGGATGGGGGCTCATGCGGCAGTAGATGGGTACCCATCTATGCGGCTGGGTAGAAGAATCTTATGCGGCTGGATAAGTGGGTACCCATCTATGCGGCTGAGTGAATGAATCTCATGCGGCTGGGTAAGTGGGTACCTATCTATGCGGCCGGGTAAGTGGGTACCTGTAACACCCAGTTTTCCACAAGAGGGTAATTTTGAAATTTTATAATTATAATTATTATTTAATGATATTTATTCATGTTATGATTTTTAGTAATTTTTAATTATTTTTAAACTATTTAAATTCATGACTTATGATTTCCAGACTGAGGGGTATTTTAGTCATTTTTGTAATTTTAAGAATTATTTGGGATTATTAATTATTATTTAGATTTAATAGAATTTATGGGAATTTTTAGGAATTATTTTGGATTTATTTAGACTAGTTTGATTTTTTAGACTAGTTTTGACTCATGTAGACCAACCTAGGAACTAACCCTAGTTAGTTGGGCTTAGTTAGGTCAAGTGACCCTAGTCTAACCTAGTATGACTCAAGTTAGTGGTTAGTGATTTATTAGAACTTGAATTAGGAATTTAGAAATCAAGTTATTTGATAAATGGCTTGTGGTTACACAAGTCATTTTGTGACTTAGCTAGATAGGACTAACAAACCTAGCTCAACCCTAACCCAAAGCCAAGTGGTCAGCCACCCTAGCTGAACCTAGGGATTCCCCCATTATAAATATCCTCCTAATTTCTAGGGCTAGCCTCTTTTAGGGTTCTAGCAAATTTCTAAGGAAGGAGGTGAGTTCCATCTTTCAAAAATCATAAGAAATCCAATTTAATTCCTTTTTCCTTCAAACCAATTCCATTAGAACCTAAATTCCTTCCTCTTGCTGCTGGAATTTATTGTATTACAGGAAGAACCAATTTGGGATACTTTGTGGCTTGAGGAGCTCATTGCTTTTGGAGGCTTTTCCACCCTTTGTGAATTAATAGGTAAATCCTTCATTAGTCCATTAAATTTCTGTCCAAATCCATTTTAGGAAAGCCCTAGCCCTACCCCTACTGTAGGATAGCTTAAACCTAGGATTTGGATTCGTTTCGTGTCCATATCGGACACGTATCAGCCTTGTATTCTAGGTGTTCGACCAAATGCCTCTGAGAATTCAATTTTATTGTTTTTAATTTCTGTTTGAATAGGTTTGTAGATCTAGGTGTGCTCTTTAATCTTCATGAAGGGACCATGGTGTTTTTGTGTCCGTGTCGGGTGCAAAATGGTCTGGACACGGTCGAGTGCACTGGGCTCGGGGCTGTCACCTTCCCCTGCTACCCGAGCTCAATATCTCACTGGCTATGACACGAGGACACGCGATTTTCTCTGGACACTTTGGGGCAGTGTCTGTCATGACACTCCCCAAGTGGCATGACACATGGTGTCGTGTCGGACACGCATGGTTGAGTGCACGGGGCTTTGCCTGGGTTTGATTCTGTATATTTTTACGTCTGATACGAGTGTGCCATTCATGACACGGGACACGTTGACCCAAACCAGGGGGACACAGACCTAGAGGGACTCTAGGCGAACCACCCCGCAAGGGGACTCGACCCAGTTCGTGTCGTGTCATGTACACGACACGCGTGCACACGTGCACGACGATTAGTTCCCTGTGTGCACAGTTTTACTGAAATGTGTATTTTAACTTGTTAGACACGTTTGTGTCCACTTTTGTGGACACAAACCATTTGTGTAGCATGTGCACATTGAGTTTAATCATTACCTACCTCTGTAACAGTATGTAATTCGAATTCTATTGGTTAAATTGCCATTTCCCATATTTTTCTGAACTGAGTATCAGTTCATGTGCTATTTTTCTTTCCAGTTTTTGCAAATGAGTTTTGTCAGTCAAAATAACCTTTATACACTGTGATTTGTATGTAATCAAGACTCTAACATGTACTCCTATAGGTGTTCTAACTGTGTGTCAATTTTGGGGTGTTTTGGTGGTGTGTGGAAGTCAAGTGAGGGGTTGTAGGAGACTGGAAACCTGGTTTCAGTTTTCCTGTTATTGGAGTTGGGTTTATTCCCAGTTTTGAATTATTTTTGATCCTTTTCCCTTGCTGATTTGCAGTGCAGTATTTCCCTTGTTTTCCATCACCCTAACACAAACTTTCATTCACATACACAACCCTCTCTTGTATTGTTCACCCATCACACACATGTCTTATCACATTTCACACACACTTTAAATTCCTGTGCACACTGTTTTATTTTCCCCTTCACTGTCATTCCTGCACACAAGTATTCATACACACACATGTTACTCTTATTTCCTGTCACATTTCCTGCTGTACAGTACACATACACACACACTTTGCACTGTCATTCCTGCACACTTTATGTTATGGTTCAGTTCATGTTTTATGTTAAAACTGAGATGAAGTAGAAGGGTTAAATCTGAGATTGGGTTGGGTATGAAAACTGGAAATACTTGAAGGCTATCTAAGTAAGTTTTAAATTGAAATTGTGATGTGGCTTGTACTCAATTCTGAAAACTGGTTTAGGGTAGACTAAGGTGTTTTGGGTTGCTTTATATTTGATGAACATGAATTGCATTGCCATGGTAATCCTTGTTTTGTCTACATTACTGTCACATTTATTTTCCTACTCACACACACACAAGCACCTCTCTCCCTTTCCCTATATTTCTAAGTTTTACATATAGGCCTTGGTTGTTGTAGGCTATGTTGTTTTAGGCATATATAATGTCTATGTGTATAAATTGTGTGAGTGTATATATATCTATATATATATATTCCTTGTTAGCTAGTGATGTAGGTTTTACTTTTAGCCTAGAATGCATAGTATTAATAAATATTTTGTATCTATATATAGTGTGTTTATACTTAGGTATAATGAGTTCTTGAAATGTTGTGTGTAGTCTAGTATAGACTTGTTAGAGCCTAGCATGACTTATTAGACTAGCTAGTTGAGTTTAGCCTAGTTCAGGCAAGGTTGACCTAGTTTGACTTCTAGGGATGACCAAAGTTGACCAAGAGTTGACTTTGGCCTAGACTGACTTAGAATCATGTAGAATGCATAGTAGGACTCCATATTACTATTCTGGACTTGTTGTGACTTGTGCTATTCTGATTAGGAGCCAGACACCACTCCTTGGACAGTACGTTTCATACCGGACACTCAGTTACAGGCGAGTACATTCTCTGATCGTTTCATACTTGTCACGATTTATATTCTCGCTCTAGATTACTTTTACTTGATGCTGTCACGTTATCATCACGGATTGGTACTATATGGATCTCTTCTTGGGATGTTATCCCCCTTAGCGGGCGCATCAGATACTTTATGACATGTGTTTCATGTACATCATGTATTCCTTGCTTCTGCGTTATTCATGTACACTCATGTTCTCTCATGTTCTTACATGTACGTTCATGTACTCTCATGTTCTTTCATGTACGCTCGTGTTTGCCCATGTGTCTCTTGTATAACCAAAACATCATGTCCGTAACGTAACTTGAACAGATCCTTGTGTATTGATTGTGGGTAGGGGTGAGTATAAATGGCCATATGATTTATCCATCATGTACACTCTGTTACTTTTCATGTTCATCATGTACAACCTAAGCCAATTATATGCCATCTCATACTCTAAATCACTAGTCACTTACAGTTCTTACTTATCATGTATATATATATTTCCAGTTATCAAATATCTCTCCTGTTTACATGTACATCTTCTTACAGTATTTCATGTATTTTATTCTATTGCCTGCTTTATATTTCCTGACATGATATGAACTGCATGAGATGTATTGTGCTCGCTCCTGTCCTGACTGGACCTGTTGAAAATATTACAGAGGACGAGGAGGAGGCTGGTCTGGATACGTACTACGGGGCAGCCTTAGATGACACCTGCGAGCTGGACCCTCAGGAGGACCCAGCTCTAGCTGAGGATATTCCCCGACTGCCTAGGCTAGATTAGTTAGGCTGTTTATCATTTGTAGTCTGGAGACATGTTCTAGTTAGACTTATTCTGGAGTTCAGTTTGTATATATTCTTTTATTTGAGACCTTGTACTGTTGGATATTGCTGGGATTATCTTAGACTGCTTTCATCTATTTCATTTCCTTGAGTTCTGTTCATATCGTGCTATCTCTTCCTTAGTTGTGATTGAGTTTACTACTGCTATGTCACCCCATTTCGGGGAGTATAAACTGTTTAGAATGATATTGTTAGATGTATGTTGACCTAGGACAGCGTTCTACCGCCGACACTGCGGCGTAGGCTGGGCGTTGTTACGTTCTCGTACCCTTACAATGGGTGCAGGTCGTGACAGTACCCATCTATGCGGCTGGGTAAGTGGGTACCCATCTATGCGGCTGAGTGGATGAATCTCATGCGGCTGGGTAAGTGGGTACCCATCTATGCGGCTGGGTAAGTGGGTACCCATCTATGCGGCTGGATAAGTGGATACCCATCTATGCGGCTGAGTGGATGAATCTCATGCGACTGGATAAGTGGGTACCCATCTATGCGGCTGGATAAGTGGGTACCCATCTATGCGGCTGAGTGGATGAATCTCATGCGGCTGGGTAAGTGGGTACCCATCTATGCGGCTGGATAAGTGGGTACCCATCTATGCGGCTGAGTAGATGAGTACCCATCTTCTTCGAAAATCTGAGAAGGATGGCCATGGAACCCATAGCTTCCAAGCTCCATAAACCTTCATTATAAGTCCAAATTCGAACTTCCATATGTCAAAATAGGGCAGAATGAAATTCTCTACAACATGGAATAGATCAAAACCCAAGAAATCCGAAAATACTCTAAACTTAGATCTACACAAATTGAGCCATGAAAATTAAAAATGCCAAGTACTAAAGTGTTTTAGAATGCTGTGAAGAAGAGAATGGAACAATAAAATTTGTGTTTCTCCATGAAGCAAGATGCACTTGCCTAAGCTCTCTCTCTCTCTCTCACTCTCCTGGTAGTTGAAGAAGTAATGGTGGAGAGTAAATAAAGAAGAAAATAATGATAAAAGAGAAAAGGAAGGGGTTATAAATAAGGAGGGTGGTGGTAGATAGGAGGGTTCACCCTTGGTTCATGATGAACCAAAGCAAACCAAGCCAAGCCGAACCAACCCAAGAATAAGCCAATCAATGAAATGCTAGAATAAATCAAGCAGGAAGACATGCAATACAGGTCAAATTATGTATACGTATACCAAGATACGCAATACTAACCACATGCATTACACTGCCCTACCTTCTATGGGGCATATGAGGGTGACATTCAGGAGCCTGAGGAGCATCTAGCTTAGGAGAGGGTGCCTAGTTTAGTCTAGTACTTATAGCTTTCAGTTTGTATCGAATTGTTCCGATTGTCAGTTGAGACTTAGTTATATTCAGGACTTGTATTTATTTGTGTTGGATATCTATATGTGTGTTGTGATAACTTTACTTATATATTCAGTTCTTCTTTTTTATTTTATTTCATATCATGCTCTATCTTCCCTAGACTTGTGATTGAGATATAGAGTTGAGATGTTATATTATACCTCTGTGCGGACATGACAGATTTATATATCTTGTTGTTAGATGTTAGATTTTATAGATGACCTATATAGTGTTCTACCGCCGACACTGCGGCGTAGGCTGGACGTACCCACGTTCTCGTGCCCCTAAACAGGGTGCAGGTCGTAACATGTTTTTAGTGGTGGCCCATGCAGGTCGAGTTTATGTAGTGGTATTCGAACTAGAGTATCACTATAGCCTGTAGTAGGATTAAGATATATTTTCAGGTACTCAATCACATCTAGGAAAAACTCTTAACTGAATTCCTGTCATCTAAATTCTTGTTGAAAATTGTTTCCTTTGAAATAAACCATCCTCTTTTGTTTATATCGCTTCTTTTTCAGTATTGATTTTCTTGTTTGATCTGTCTCCAGGATGACAGTGACTCGAGCTCAGGCAGCTGGATCTAGTACTGCCCCGGAAAGGTCCGGTCCATCGAGGCCTACTGCTCTGGAGGAGGGGGAGGTCCAGATGGCTGTCTCTGCTGCCCCTACTGCTCCTGCCATCCAGGTGGAAGTAGCAGCAGCTGTATCAGGAGGTCTTCCACCTCCAGTTGAGAGGCCTTCTATCGTTATTCCAGAGACTCTTCCGCCGCCACTTCCGATACCGACAGATGCGTTGCAGATGTTTGCGCTCCTCTAGCAGATGATGGAGACTCAGCGAGCACATGTGGAGGCATCTTAGTAGAAGTCTGAGACTATGAGGCAGAGCATAGAGAATGCCCATCAACTTCTACTAGCAGTGGTCGAGAAGGTTGCTGCAGCTCCGGTTCAGGGAGCTCAGGGCCAGGAGCCCCATCAGCAGAAGCCGAGGCCTGGATCAGTGCTGGATTTCAAGAAGATGGTGCCCCGGGAGTTCAAGGGGACTGAGGGCATTCTTTATGCCGACGACTGGCTAGAGGACATTGAGCGGAGTTTGGATCTAGCAGAGCTTCCGAAGAGGCTTTGGGTGTCAGCCGCAGCTAGTCAGTTCTTTGATATCGTTTTGATATGGTACCGTACGGATCTTCGTGCGTCATTTAGAGGATTGACATGGAAGAACTTTCGGAGGCTATTCAAGGAGAAGTTATATCCGGATGTAGCTCTTAGCGCGCTGGAGAACCAGTTTGTAGGACTAGTACAGGGGACACTACCAAAATAAGTCATATCAGCGACGAAATTAACGATGTCGACTTAAAACGTCGCTAATATTTTTGGATTTATCGACTCCAAAATTATGCATCACAATACGTCGCTGATAGCGACAAACATCGACATATTGCGACTACCTTTAGTGTAATAAAAACTAACGTCGTTGATTTGTCGGAAAACGTCGCCAGTTTTATTAGTTCAGCGACGTTTAGCGTCGCAAAGATTATTACGTCGCCGAATATTAAAAGAATACCGATTCTTTGCGACGTATTTACGGACGTCGCTAATTTCTGCTAAATAGGATTTTTTCGGTTTCTCTTTTCATTTCTCCCTCTCTCCAAATTTTTTGTTCCCGCCCGTCTTCCCCCGACCTCGACGACAGCCCGACCCCCTTCCCTCCGGCGCCGCTCATCCTCCTCCACCTCCACCGCGAGCCTCTTCTCCTCCCTCCGGCGAGCCCCTTCTCCTCCTCCTCCTCCACTGCGAGCCCCTTATCCTCCTCCACCGCGAGATCCTCCTCCTCCACCACCGCGAGGAGACTGAAGGTAAACCCTAACCCTAATTGAGGTGTTTTTTGTGTCCAAAATGGACACGGAGACACATTACGACCATGTGTTCACTGATACAGTGTGTTCGTGAGATTTTGGACACTTTGTGTCCATTTGTTGGACACGTGGACACCCGCAAGCATGCATATATATGTATTTCACCTCTGTACACTTAATCCCCTCCTCCTCCACCACCGAACTTGTCCTCCTCCTCCTCCTCCTCCACCACCGCAAGGAGACTGAAGGTAAACCCTAACCCTAATTGAGATTTTTTTCGTGTCCAAAATGGACACGGAGACACATTACGACCATGTGTTCACTGATACAGTGTGTTCATGAGGTTTTGGACACTTTGTGTCCATTTGTTGGACACGTGGACACCCCCAAGCATGCATATATATGTATTTCACCTCTGTACACTTAATCCTCTACATACACTTGTGTATTTTCGTATTAATTTGGATTTGCATATTGGGTTTGGATTTCGATATAGTGTTTGATACATTGTTTCACCTTGCAACATTCCTACACTTATTTTAGACAACAAGTATATGAACCAATTAGTCAACATCTATTTGTTGAAGTTTGGTACTCCATTCTTCGTAAGTTCTAGCTATATATGTATCAAGATCCAATACTCGAAAATCCCAAGAAGAAGAAGAAGAAAAGAATAAAATGACATCGCTCAACACCCTATGACAACTCTTTGTAGAATTGTGTTAAAGTGTGAGTTCTACAGTATGAGTTCTACAGTATGGTTCT
The DNA here is from genome assembly GCA_029216955.1 of Iris pallida. NCBI lineage: Eukaryota > Viridiplantae > Streptophyta > Magnoliopsida > Asparagales > Iridaceae > Iris > Iris pallida. The sequence goes on from JANAVB010040619.1 coordinate 25,013,921, forward strand.
CTTTGTAGAATAAAATGACATTGCTCAACCCTATCGATCCTCCATACAAGTCTTCCTTCATCTATTGTCTTAAAGTGTGAGTTCTACAGTATGGTTCTTTTTGTAGAATTGTGTCTTATTTTAGACAACAAGGGTTTCCTATTTTTATAGGTAACATGGCAACATATGTAAGGAAACATATAGGTGTGTGTTTGTGTTTGAAAGGGAGTGTCACAAGAGTAAGGTGTGAGCATGTGTTAGTATTTTGAGCTGTGAGAGTGTTTGTTCTATTGAGGTTAGTACCAACTGGAAAGTTAGGTTAAAAGAACCTGGGAACTATGGTGTGGTTGTATACATCATGTATATGTATGTGTGTGTCTAGTGGGAGAAAGGGGGAGGGTTAACTAGTACCAGGTATTTGGAGAGGAGGGAGAGTTTATACTAGTATATATAGACTAATATCCTAAAACTTGACTTATACAACTTAGAAATGGCTAGTTTGACCAAGTTGGACTAGTTTAGCTTAGAGTTGACTCGGTTGGACTATACATAATATATAGACTAATATCCTAAAACTTGACTTCTACAACTCAGCCTATATGAAATATTGTAGACACGGGTGATATACCGCCGCGATAATCTCTGACCACCGTACGCACAAACACACGAAAGAAAAGTTAGCAATGCGAAAAGAAGATGACAGATAATCTCTGACCATTTAACGTAAAATGTCATATGTACATATACTGCGGAAAGTGTAGACCGCATAAACTGACAATTGCATATCATTCACTACCTTGATGTATCTATCTTACAGAATTATGGAGCTGAATTACTATCTGCGAAATCGTACTTGGATGTACAACCGTCATCCTGATGACATGTGCGGTGTGCGGGATGAATTCATGGATGGTGTACACCAGTTCCTGCAGTTTGCCAAGGCATTCCCTCAGTACATGGACGATACCAAAATTAAGTGTCCGTGTGTGAGATGTCGCAACTTGAAATATCATCCAGAAGTGGATGTCACGTATCATTTATACTCGAAGGGTTTCACGCTGAATTACTATCAGTGGAGCAAGCACGGAGAACTTGTGTCTTTAGCATCGGAGTACGAGCCTTATGTGGATGTCGACAACAACGCTCCTTACGACGATGGGTTGGTGAACATGATTTTCGACGCGGCCGGGCCTAGTTTCGATCCGGATAATCATAATGCACCTGAGGAGGCACCGAACCCCGATGCTGCACAGTTCATGGAGTTGCTGGAGAATGCAAGGACTCCATTATATTCTGGTTGTGAGGATCATTCACCTTTGGAGGTGGTTACAAGATTGTTGAGCATCAAGTCCGATTTTAACATGTCGTAAGATTGCTACAATCGTCTTATGGAGTTGCTTATAGAAATATTGCCTGAGGGTGCGAAGTTGCCTAAAGACTTCTACCGGTCCAAGAGGATGGTTAGATCGCTCTGGATGGGATACGAAAAAATCGATGCCTGTCGCAACGGGTGCATGTTGTACTACAAAGACGACAAGGATGAAGACGCCTGTAGATTTTGTGGTGTCGATCGCTACAAGGCATGTGGTAGAGGAAAGTTTGTCGGTGCCAGAAAGCCTACCTCTTCGATGCACTACTTGCCATTAATGTCGCGGTTGCAGCGGTTGTTTATGGTGAAGGAAACTGCAGAAAATATGAGTTGGCATAAGCGGAAACATACCGAAGGAGTGTTGGATCACCCATCTGATGGAGAAGCATGGAAGCACTTTGATCGAGAGTATCCAGATTTTGCTTCTGATCCGTGTAATGTCAGATTGGGTCTCTGCTTCGATGGTTTTACCCCATTCGGACTTTCGGAATCCCAGTATTCGTGTTGGCCTGTGATCGTCACCCCGTACAATCTACCGCCTTGGATGTGCATGAAGACTCCGTATATGTTTCTCACCGTTATTATCCCAGGTCCGAACAATCCGAAAAGGAACATCGATGTGTATTTACAGCCGTTGATTGATGAGTTGAATCAGCTGTGGGAAGTAGGTTCCAACACGTACGATGTATCTAGAAAACAAAATTTTCGGATGCGGACAGCACTTATGTGGACCATCAATGACTTTCCGGCCTATGGAATGTTATCTGGATGGAGCACACATGGTCGTCTTTCATGTCCGTATTGCATGGACAGCACTAAGGCTTTCCGTTTGAAACACGGAGGCAAACCGTGCTTCTTCGATTGTCATTGACAATTCCTGTCGAAGGATCATCCGTACCGGAGGAACATGAATGCTTTTCGTGCTGGCGTTGTGGAGAAGGCTAATCCCCCGCCAAGGTGGACCGGATATACGATACGAAAAGAGGTAAAAGATTTACCAAGAGCTATTGAACAGCCTGCTACGGGCTACAAGTGTGACGGATTTGGTCGCACTCATAACTGGACGAAGAGGAGTATATTCTGGGATCTTCCATATTGGAGCACCAATCTGATTAGATATAACCTTGATGTCATATATATCGAGAAGAATGTGTTTGACAACATAATTAATACTGTAATGGACGTAAAGGGGAAGACAAAAGACAATCCAAAGGCTAGATTGGACTTGAAAGAAATATGTAGACATCCTGCATTGCATTTGATAGAGGACGGGAATGGGAAGTTGAAGCAGCCTAAGGCAATTTTCTTACTGGAGAAGGAGAATAAAGTGAGGCTTTGTAGGTAGATTCAAGTTCTAAAATTTCCAGATGGGTATATTTCGAACTTGAGAAGATGCGTCGACCTCAAGGAGAAAAAACTGACAGGTATGAAGAGCTATGATTGTCACGTATTCATGGAGCGGTTAATTCCGATTGCATTTCGAGAATTCTTACCGCAGGCAGTTTGGGATCCATTGACGGAGCTTAGCATATTCTTCAGGGACCTTTGTTCTAAGAAATTGCTCGTTGAACGTCTAGAAAAGCAAGAGAAGGACATTGCGGTAATACTGTGCAAGCTAGAGAGGGTGTTTTCTTCCGGATTCTTTGACTCTATGGAGCATTTGCCGATTCATCTTTCCTACGAGACACGTGTTGGTGGACCCGTCGAATATCGATGGATGTACCCGTTCGAGCGACATTTGAATCACCTAAAAAGAAAGGTAAAAAATAAGGCTCGGGTCGAGGGTTCTATTTGTGAAGCCTATATTCTCGAGAAGATTACAAATTTCTGCTCCTCCTATTTCAAACCTCATGTTGCTACGAATAGAACGAGGGCTCCGAGAAATGACGACGGATATGAAGAATTTAATGATGGAATACTGAAAGTATTCAATGCGTCCGGAAAGCCTTCGGGGAAAATGAAGAAGAGATATTTGAATGACAAAGAGCTAAGGGCTGCTCAGTTGTATGTATTACTCAATTGCGACGAGAATGAAGTGGAGAAGCTAGAGGGGTAAGTAACTCAGGATGATGAGTTTACGTCATCTCAATGTAATAGTATAAGCTAATATTATTGTACTAATCGGCGGTTGCTTCGTTGTTTTCCAGCACATATAATGATGAGTTAAGGCTGGTTAGACCCTACCTAACAGACGAAGCATTATAACAAGAAATGAGACGTCATTTTCTTTCTTGGTTGAGCGAATATGTAAGTAGCTCGGTAATTACTTGCCTCTTCTAATGCAACTGTGCAATAAATAACTTATTATCGCTTCTTTGATATTCAGGTCGATCGTCTAATTTCACCCGAAATTGAATTAAATAGAACTCTTGCCAAGGGACCAATTACTTTTGTTAAAATATGGCCAAGTTACTGTGTCAATGGCTTTCGGTTCAAGTCGACAAATGCTCCGATCAGAGACAGCTTCCTGGATCTTGATTCCACGAAAAATAGTTGTTTGTGTATCAAGTCTTCGAACTACAATGACATCGATCCAGGAAATGATTTCTTTGGCATCTTGCGAGAGATTGTGGAGTTATCATATAATAATGGCAGAGAACCTACAAAGATCGTGTTGTTCAAGTGTGAATGGTTCGATCCGATTGAAAATCAAGGTTGGAAAATTGACAAGCATGGTCTTCTGGATATAAACTACAAGCGTAGATATCAAGGCTATGAACCGTTTGTCCTAGCAACTCAGGCTCAGCTCGTGTACTTCACAGCTTATCCAAGACGGGGAGAACAAAGTCTGACTGGTGGGCAGTATGCAAGACTAAAGCCAGAGATACTTTTGATGTTGACGAAAAAGCTTACCAGGAGGACGAGCTACCTCTTGTAACCAATATTGTCGATGTGGACTCCACGGAAGTTACGCATTACACGACACATAATATAGAAGATATATAATTATCCGAAGAGAAAGATGAAGCCGACGAAGGCGAAGATGAAAGTGAAGATGAGGAGGAAGAGGAAGATGAGGTCGAGGAAGACGAACAAGATGATTATTCTGAAGATGATTGAGAGAGATATACTTATCTGAACTTAGATATTTCTTCTAGAATATATTATCTGGACTTAGATGTTTATTGTAGAATGTATCATCATATGTTGTCTTGGTTATTATCTTGTCTTTGTTGTACTTTCATATTTCTAGTCTCTATTATTTGTTGTACTTTCATATTTCTAGTCTCTATTATTTATTTTTCTTTCATATTTTTAGTCTCTATTATTTGTTGTATTATCATATGCTGTTATCAGGTATGGCAGGTCGTCGCGGAACGTTCCTAAGGGGACAATGAGGTCACTCTCCTCCGGTACTTCCTACAGGTACTGCTAGAGGACAGAGTTTTCCTTCGGTACCTCATTCTGGTACCGGCTCTGGATCCTCGTCGTCGATTACTCCTCTATATCGGACAGTAGGTGGGCCTGGTGGGACGACGTCACGTGGCATATCTCCTGGGACGAGTAGTTCCAGGCCTGTTGAGAGTGCTCGCCCGTCTAGCATTCCTGCTGCTGATACGACGATGGAGACGGATGAGCAGATGGCGGAGGCTGCGACGACGGCCGAGGCGGCGGCGCCGACGGCCGACCAGCATCATACAGATGATGCGTGCGCACCTCCGGAGGAGAGGAGGATGGAGATCTGGGCCGACGGTACAAAGTAGGTGTTTTGGTTTATAACTTTTTTTCTTTCTGTTTTTATCATAATTTAACTTTTTTCATGAATATAATATGTTTGTATAGATATCGTCCCCCAGAGGTACAGAGACGTCTAGGCCACATGCTGAGGCATAATTATGGTGGTGCTTGGATTAACTACTCTGAGGCTCCGGACGAGAGGAAGGCCTTCTGGTTTGTGCGCTTCAAGGTAAAAATATATTTGCTTTTAACATGAATCATATAATTTTTGTATATTATATATAACTGATAAATATTTGGTTTGCGCTCTTCTAGGATATGTTTTTCTATCTACCGTACCGGGCCGAGCTTATCGAGGGAATGTTTCCTGCCGTCGCTGCCAAGCTGATCCGCGACTCTATCAATGCTCAGAAGGATTGTGATCGTGCCAGAAAGCCGATCCAAGGTTGGATCATCCCTGATCAATGGAATGTGATGAAGGCTCGATTCGAGGAGCCAAGGTACAAGGAGAAGTCGGAGAAGGCCAAGGCGGCTAGGCAACATGCCTCGAAGTGGTGCGGTGGGTCGATTCTGATGACGGAACATTTCCGTCGTCTGGTATGTCTTCCTCTTTTAGAAATATTATTTTAATACAAAACTGATAAATTATTACTAAGATAATATATTTAATTACAGGTAAGGAAGGTCGGTAACGCCGACATGGTGATCGTCTTCCTGGCCACCCATCGTCGCGGCGGTGACCTTATTGACGAGAGGGCCGAGCAGACTTATGTAAGTATTATAATACGTTATCTTAATTTAATACTTCGTGTCAATTTTAATATAACTTAGTAAATATGATGCAAATAAATATTCATGTAGTTACTAATAATAAGTATATTAATTAGAAATTAGAAATAATAAGTACATTAATTAGAAATTAGTAATAATAAGTACATTAATTAGAAATTAGAAGTTAGTAATAATAAGTACTTTCTAGGCCGAGTATCAGAGGCTGCGGGAACGGGCGGCTGCTAGTACACCTGATGCAGGAGAGGCCGGTACTTCCTCGCAGCCCACTCAAGCTCTGTCGAAAGACGAGCTGTGGATTGCCGCCGCTGGTGGACTCCGTAGGGGTACGTACTACGGTACGAGATCCTATGGTGCCCTAGCTGCGACCCAGTCCTCTAGGACATCTTCTGCTAGTGTGCATGGTCCACAGCCGTCCCAGGAGTCTGCCCGGGTCCACCAGATGATGGAGTCTCTCCATGACGACCTGCTACGACGGATCGAGGAGCAGTCTCAGCACCCTACGGAGGATCCTACGCTGCTAGCACGATTGGATGCGCTCAACCGCGGCATTATGGACCTCAGAAAGATGACTGAGAGGACAGAGTACACCGTTGGAGGGTTAGAGCACACGGTGACGGAGCTGCAGACAGGACAGGTGACCATAGCCGAGAGGATGAGATTGGCGCAGGAGTCGATGGTCCAGAGCAGTGATAGAATGTTATCTATCATGGATGCATACCACCAGCGACTTACAGCGTTGGAGCGTGCTGGTCTTCCGGGTGCGCCTTCATCGTCGTTGACTCCGCCGCCTCCACCGCCTTCTTCTTCGACACCGACTCCACCGACGTCACTGCCTCCATCGGTATCGATTTCACTTGAGGAGTATGAGTTATTCTTATCCCTTCGTCGCGGCGGTGCCCCTTCTGCACCAGATTCCTAGTAGTCCTAGTTAGGACTGTTTCTTTATGTTTGTTTCATTCTTTGTTTGTGACTTGGATATTTGTTGGTTGTGTAGATTTGGATTTTTGGATCCTATTCTATTTGTTGGTTGTGTGTAGACTTTGGTTATTTGGTTGTAGACTTTGTTATTTGGTGTAGAATTGGTTATTTGGATACTTGGTTATTTGGATATTTGGTTATTTGGATATTTGGTTATTTGGTTATTTGGTTAGTTGTTGTGTGATTGTTGTAAACTTGGTTATAGAGACTGAAATCTGTGTACAGTGAGAAATAGACATTCTGAGAACTGGACATTGTGTGATTGTTGTAGACGTGGTTATAGGGACTGAAACCTGTGTACAGCGAGAAATGGACATTCTGTGATTGTTTGGATCCTATTCTAAAGTGAGAAATGGTTATCTTTTTTAAACTGCAGGAAGAAATGGACATTCTGTATTTTATTTTATTTATTTTTTTGCAGACTTAGCGACGTTTACCGACGGCCACCGACGTACATTTACGTCGGTAAATATGCGATATTATCCAGGGTACCGACGTTTTAGCGACGTCATTATATGTCGGAGAATGTCGGTAAACGTCGGTGCACGTCGGTAATCATCCTAGGAATTCCCAGGATTTACCGACGTTTACCGACTTTGAACATGTCACTAAACCACCGACGATTCATCGGTAATCCATCGGTAATTTACCGACGCGTAGCGACACGTAGTAATACGTCGCTAATACACCGACGTCACGACGGTAGACGTCGACAATATACCGACGTATAAGTACGTCGGCAAACGTCGGTAATTGCGACGTATGGCGACGTTTAGAAGATTAGCGACTTACATTTCAGCGACTATCATAAAACGTCGATAATTTTGTCGCTAAATATTTTTAGCGACGAAAATTGTTATTTTAGCGACGTCTTTAGGCGTCGCTAAAATGACTTATTCTGGTAGTGGGAACTCGTCTGTGGACGAGTATACGGCAGAGTTCTTTCGTCTGAGTCGATTCGCTCCAGGGATGATTCAGGATGAGGGAGAGAAGGCCCGCAAGTTTAGGAGGGGCCTGATTCATGCAGTGCGCTTTCGTACTTCTGGGCATCACGATGCGACATTTGAGCAGATTCTGATAGATGCTCAGGTTGCAGAGGAGGACTACGGTCTGAGGCCGAAGAGGGGCAATGATGCCTTGGGGGCTAGTTCTAGTGCAGGGCCGGCTAAGCACCCTCACATTCAGCAGAGGCCATTTCAGCAGCCGTTTCAGGTTCAGGGACATGTACTTTACCAGCAGGCAACCGAAAAGCAGCAGGATGCAATGTGTAACTTCTGCAAGAAGGCAGGCCATTGGTGGAATGATTGCAAGAAGAGGCCGGGCCTGTGTTTACTTTGTGGTTCAGCAGAACATCAGTTGAGGGAGTGCCCCAAGAACTTGGCACGATTGACTCAGACAGCAGCAGGAGCTAGGGCTCCGACAGGGCAGCATAAGGGACCACCGTTGCAGACTCAGCAACAGAGGTTTATCCAGCATCAGCAGCAGGCCTGGGGAGGCCAGCAGGGGCGAGCTTTTGCCATGGCAGTCGAGGATGCACAGACAGTAGCACGAAGAGTATCATGATTTTGGACAGGCGCATATGATTATCAAACTGTGTGATTTTGAGACTATGATTGTTGGAGGTTTGACCTAGAAGGAGTACGACCATTTTAATTTCGAGGACAAAATTTTTCTACGGAAGGTAAAGTTGTCAACCCCAGTTTTTAGAAATGAAGGTAATTTTGAACTTTTGTAAAATATTATCTTTTAATATTAATAATAATGATTTATGGTGATTTTTAAACAATTTAAAACTATTTAAATCCATGACTTGTGCTTTTGATGTTTTGCTAGTGAAATCCTAGAGACTACTTGACCTAGAGCCTAACCATGTGATTAGGATGTTTTACTTATCATTTTTAGTCTAAGGGTATTTTGGTCATTTTGAAAATTTTGTAAAATTATAAATTATATTAATTAAATATGTGCTAGTTAATTATTTGAGACTTGACCTAGAAGTTTAGCCTAATCTAGATTAGTCATGAGGATTAAATGATGATTAGGACTTTCCTACTAAGTGCCAAGATTAGAAATATCTAGATATTATGTTAGTAGGATATTTTGGTTAGATACTAACAAAGGTAAACCCTAGTTTTGTTTCTAGCCTTTGATTGAGCTTGATTTGCATGGAAAGAGCCTTAGCCACTCATCTAACCTTGCAAAACCCTAACCCTAACTATTCCTACAGCCATCAAGCCCATTCCCTCCCTATTTAATCACCACTACACAAATTCCTTGCCTCTTTTCATTCCTACAAAGAACCCTAATAGTGTTCTTCCCTAAACCTTCACTAATTCTCCATTTCTCCTCCAAATTGAACCAAACAAATTGCATTGGACTCTCCTACAGTAGAGGATACTATTGGTGGCTAGCTAGCAAGGATACAGAGGCTTGGGATCATTGCAAGTTGGGGAGAAGCTCTCATTTCAAGGCCTTTACATTGAGGTTTCACCCTTAATAGGTAAAACCTATCAAACCCTAATGAATTCCTGATTTCTTTCCATAAATGCATTCATTTAGGGTTTCCCTAGGTGTAGCCTAAGTTTGGTAGGAATTCGTGTCCTTTAGGTATGTATGTCGGACACATATCGGCATTTTTAAATAAGTGTTTGATGAAATGCTTGATAGGAATTAATATTGTTATTTTCGATTTCTATTTGAAGAGATTTATAGCCCTACATGTAGGGATTACGATTTTGTGTCTCTGAGCACGAGCACATTTGTGTCCGTATCCAAATCTGGACTGGACATGCTGTACGATGCTGCGGTGCACTGTTCTGCTACCCGAACACGATTTCTCAGTGGACACGCCACGTGAACACGTCAAACTTGACACAAAGGTGGGGCCCATGTCTGACAAGGGTCTCCCAAAGTTTGAGGTGGTGTTGTGTTGTGTCGAGGGTGAAATCGAGTCTGCATCGATTTCGCACTGGCTGTGCACGCGCAAAAAATCCGCTCTGATACGCCCTTGTATCTCGGACACGACACCAGTTGGCCATGACTCAGGTACCTAGACACGTTTGTCTAGACCTACCCTAGCTACTGACACGTGCACGTGACATATGGATGTCTGTGTCGTGTCATATTTGGGTCGATACCTGTACACGAGGCTGTGCACTGCACAGTCGTGACACAATTGTTTTGACACCTCTGGACACGATTTTTGGACACGATTACAACACGAATCATTCCCCTGGTGTAGACACGTGTGTAGGCATAATATTCCCCAATTATTTATGTATATATGCATGTATATTTATATATGCATGTATATTTATATATATCTGAGTGTATATATATGTATATTTATATTGTAATGTATATGTGTGTCTGTGTCAGTGTTTTAGGTTTGTCTGTGTCCTAGGTTTATGTTTATATGTTTGTATATATGTATATATATATATATATATGTCTGTATGTATATATATGTTAATTTCTATTTTGATTTCAGTTTGGGTTTTGGGTTGGGTTTGAAAATAAAAAGGGGATTAATTGAATGTTTATACTGTTTTCGAATAAAACTGAGAAACTGTTAGTTCAAAACTGAGTTTGAACTTTAACTTAAGAATTCAACTTAACCCTGAGAACATATGCTTAAATCTGAGAACTTAATATTGTTACCTAAGTTGCTTTGGTAACTGAGAATACCTTATAAAACTAAAAGTGATGTAATGTGTTACCTGAAAATGCAAATGTAAAACCTGAAAATGATACCTATAATATTTTGACCTGTTTTCGAATTTAAACTGAGTATACATGTTCACTGTTGTTTTTAATTTGAAACTGAATAAATTGTATAACCTGAGTTTAAAAACTGAAATCCATCTCTCTTACCCCTCTTTTTGCCATTCTATATATGCATATATATGTAAGTTCACATATATAATTTCCCTATATATTTTTATGTATATATATGATTAGTGAATGTGATATTTATATGTACTTAAATATATAGGTGATACAATGTATATAACTTAATGTATATGTGCCTAGTTTTAGACTAGTGTTAGCCGTGGTTTAGCTTTGTGTGCTTGGTATACCTAGTTTGACTAGGCTATGTGTTGTAGTTGGTTTAAACTTGGACTTGCTTGTTAGACCTAGAATAGACTAACCTAGACTAGTTTGACCATGTTTGACCTAACCTTAGCTAGTTTGACTTAGTTGACTAGATTGTTGACTAGAGTTTACCAAAAGTCAACATTGAGTCAATATGTGACCAATCGACCTAGTTGACTAGATTGTTGACTAGAGTTGACCAAAAGTCAACATTGAATCAATATGTGACCAATTGACCTAGTTTAACTAGAGTTTACTAAGTTGACCAAGAGTTGACTTTAACCTAGTTTGACTTAGAATCATGTAGTTTACATTGCAAATTTCTATTATTATAATTTGAGTACTTTATAATCTGTTTTACTCTAAATAGGACTCTGTGACACCAGTTCGGACATCTATTCATATCAGTCATTCAGGATGACAGGCGAGTACATTCTCTGACCGTTTTATACTTGCTAGGATTTATATTCTTGCTCTAGATTACTTTACATGATGCTGTCATATTATTATCACGGATTGGTACTATATGGATCTTGTCATGCGATGTTATCCACCCTCGGGGTGCATAAAATACAGTTGTCATGTGCTTTTCATAAACATTTTGTATTTTATGTACACCTCTATTCATGTATACTCTAGTACAATCTTGTACTCTCATGATCACGTGAGCAAACATGATAAAAACCTCTTATGCAAGGTAACGTAACTTGACTGGATCCTTGTGTATTGATTGGGGAGGGTGAGTAGAAAATGGTTATGTGATCAAAATCCCATCTTGTGAAACTCTTATATATGTCTATTGTGCCTTCACGTATAATAGAGTCCCATCTTTTAAACCTAAACTGTTTATATAACCATTTCATGCTCTAAATCACAAGTTACTTATAGTTCTTACTTATCATATATATAGATATTTTCAGTTATCAAATCTTTCTCGTTTTTATATATATTTTCTTACAGTCCATGTATCTTACTCTTTTGCATGCTTTATATTTCCTAAACATGATATGAACCGCGTGAGATGTATTGTGCTCGTTCCTGTCCTGACTGGACCTGTTGAAAATATTACAGATGATGATGACTGCCCTACCTTCTATGGGGCGTATGAGGGTGACATTCAGGAGCCTGAGGAGCATCTAGCTTAGTAGAGGGTGCCTAGTTTAGTCTAGTACTTATAGCTTTCAGTTTGTATCGGATTGTTCCGATTGTTAGTTGAGACTTAGTTATATTCATGACTTGTATTTATTTGTGTTGGATATCTATATGTGTGTTGTGATGACTTTACTTATATATTCAGTTCTTCTTTTTTATCTTATTCTATATCGTGCTCTATCTTCCCAAGACTTGTGATTGAGATATAGAGTTGAGATGTTATATTATACCTTCATGCGGAGATGACAGATTTATATATCTTGTTGTTAGATGTTAGATGTTATAGATGACCTATACAGCGTTCTACCGTCGACACTGCGGCGTAGACTGGACGTATCCACGTTCTCGTGCCCCTAAATAGGGTACGGGTCGTGACACGTTTGTAGTGGTGGTCCATGCAGGTCGAGTTTATGTAGTGGTATTCGAACTAGAGTATCACTACAGCATGTAGTAGGATTAGGATATATGTTTAGGTACTCAATCACATCTAGGAAAAACTCTTAATTGAATTCCTGTCATCTAAATTCTTGTTAAAAATTGTTTCCTTTGAAATAAATTGTCCTCCTTTGATTATATCGCTTCTTTCTCAGTATTGGGGGCATCGAAGGCCGTGCTCTCTATTGATTTCTGTCATCTGATATCAGCCATCTGCCATCTGACTTCTACCATCTGATAGCTTTCATTTGATAGTTGTCTCTAATTTTTTTGTCATCATGCCATAAATGTTGCAGTGATGGCCCGGGTCTCGTACCTGTGAGGCTGAGCCTTTGGATGCTGCGCTTTTGAGAAGTTTTTAAGTGATGTACTTTTTTGGAAGCTGCGTCTTTTAGGATGCTTGGGCGTCCGTAGGCTGCACTTTCCCTTCAATTTTTTCTGATGTGCGTAGCAGTTTGTGGCCCACATCTTTTGTATATTCTGTGCTTTTTTAACTCACTGTACGCTTTTCTGAATTTGTTATGCTTCTACAATCCCTCAAATGAGTTTACACCGGGGCACCGGGATCGTTCGGCCTAGGATGGAATTAAGATTGGTATATGTCGTGCACTTCATTAGAACGGATTACGACTGGCCACTGATGTGATAAGCCACAATACTAGTAAGTTCGGGATCCTTTGAATATAGGGCTAGCAACCCGTATGGGGAGCGATCGCCAACTTACGTTGAGATATAGTCCATTATAGCGTGAAATGCCAATGGCCTTCATATGGATAGGGCTAGTGGACTGAGATTAGAATTGGGTACAGAAGAAGATCCTGCTACCCCTATGATTATGTTAAAGTAGATGTTTGGTTACGTGAATTGTTATCGATTTGCAGGCTTAATAATTTGAGACAGAGATGTACATAATCACTATGTTTATAAATATTATGTGGCTAACAGCATCTTCTGCAAGGACACGATACTTGACACCATTGTGTTTTAAATGTTATTAAGAATAAAATACATGCGTTACTGCTTGAGTTATGCCATGAAAATGATCATAAGGCAATAATAGAAAGACCACATAATAAGATACTTGTTTTACTAAATTACTTAGTGTTGGTTTAGGCGAGTGGGTCTTATCAATACGCGAGAGGATTGGTACTAATCCCCCACTAAATTGCTGGCAGGTTCAGGGAATGGTTTGCACGTGGCAGAGTTTCGCTTGGACGTGCCGAGGTATGAAGTTCCTTAGCATTTCGAGACGTGCAACCGCACTAGAGCTCGGCATGCAACATGAAGATGTTTCGGCCGAGGGTCATTGGATGTGCTATAAAAGACACAATGTATTGAACGAAGAAATATTTTGTGAGCAAGAGAGATCATGAATTGTAAGCCTAATTGGCATGTTCACTTCGGCTACTCAGAACCTTTGTATTCAACTGTTTGATTAATAAAATTGATTCTTTTGCGTATTATGATGTGTCTCTACCTTTCTTCTGTTATTTCTGTATAGAATTGAGACAACCATTTTAAGAATCTATCATATTGTCTTGTACGAGTGCAACTCCAGACTCGTGCGACATCATGTCCCAGCGAGGACGATCGATTCGGGTGAACTAGATGCAAGGGCGAGCGATTTCTTGGGTCGGAACATGACACACAACGGTGGAAGGAGAAGGGTCAAAGATGAGGGGGTCAAGAGGAGTGATAGTAAAAAATTAGGCATTTGGAATATGAGAAAAGAAGCACTGTGTGCGCTGGTTTAACATTTCAGAACGACAGAACATTTTCATCACTAAGGTATCGCCAAACGAATTTTGATGCCTTAGTGTTAGAATAATGATGAAAATGTGGTCCTGTGTTTGATATCCAAATTTTCGTCATTGGTGAGTTGCTTGTTCGTCGCTATTCAGTGATTGTTTTTGTTCCATTACTAGTGTTAGTCGCTAATTCGATATATTTGTGTAGTGGGAGTCGATACATAGAGTTTCTTCCAATCTTAGTCATTGGCCTGGTGATGGGATCAGGGTGATCCTCAAGAGAATGAGCATGCCAATGAGGTTGTTTCGGAAGGCTGGTAATGAGGTTGTCCGTACATAGCCATCACTGGAGGCTCCATTGAGGAGGAGCACGAGAGAGCGTCAACCATCCACAAGTTACTTGCCAAATGAGTATATGCCATTAACTAACGAGAGAGAACCCAATAGCTTCAAAAAGGCAGTAGAAGACAAATATATGTAGGAGTGGTTGCAGGTTATATAGGAGGAGATGAGTTCTTTATAATAAAACTCTACTTAATTAGCTGGTACAGTTGTCAAAGGAAAATAAGGTTTTGAAGAATCAATGGATATTCAGAGTGAAATAAACAGAAGATACTCGCACCCTCAATACAAAATGAGACTCGTAATTGGCTAATGTCAGTGGAAGGGTATGGAATTTGATGAAATCTTTTTGCCGGTTGTCAAGTTGTTATCTATTCGGGTGGTGCTAGGATTAGTAGTTAGTTTCAATTTGGAAATTAAGTAGATGCATGTCCAGACGACATTCCTTCATGGTGAGTTAGAGGAGAGATTATATATGGAGCAGCTAAAAGGATTCTGTGAGAAGGGCAAGTCATATTTACTATGCCGGTTGAAAAAGAGTTTGTATGGTCTGAAGTAGGCTCTGCGATAGTAGTACAAAAAGTTTGAGCTGTTTGTGGGGGACATAGTTATGCCCATACGACGTCGGGCTATTGTACATTTGTGAAGCATTTTGCCAAGGATGATTTTATCGTTTTATTGGTCTGTGTCGATGATATGTTATTGGTGGGTCGAAATGCCATTAGAATATTGGAGTTGAATTTCCAACTGGGCATGACCTTCTCTATGAAAAATTTGGACGTAACGAAGACTATCCTTGGGATTGAGATCAAATGAGAGGGGGGGGTCATAGTTGCTTTGGTTGTCCCAAAAGAAGTACATTCACTAGGTACTTCAACATTTCGGGATGGTCGGGTTGAAAAAAGTGAGCACCGTTCTTATAGCTCATTGCGAAGTAGTATCCATCAATCGATGATGAAAAAGAAGACATGGAGATAGTTTTGTTTGTTTTTTCATTGAAGAGTCTCATGTATGCGATGGTGTGTACAAGACTACATATTGCTCACGAAGTAGGTATGGTTACCAGGTATATTTTAAATCCATAGAGGATAAATTGAAGGGTGGTCAAGTGAATCCTTCATTATCTTCAGGGTATTGTTGACTGTAAGCCTTCATTCAGGAGTGATGAGCCAAATCCGGTTGGGTATACCAACTCTGTTGTGGCTAGGGATATGGATATCAAAAGATTGACTTCGGTCTACATATGATTTTTGATAAGGAGGTCGGAGTAGGAGGAGGGGATCGGAGGGGGATGAAGTGGGAGGAGGATGTCGGAGGAGTTGGAGGGGATAGGAGGGGGTGGGGATCGTAGGGGAGGAGGGGAACCGAGGGAGAGGTCACCGAGGAGGAAGAGGGGAATGAAGGCGGAGGTCGCCGACGAGGAGGAGGGGGTCGGAGGAGAAGGCTTGGACGAAAATTTGGGGGGAAAGAAATTTTGAGTTAAAATTTGAGAATGTAAAAGAAAGGTTGTTGTTTAACTTTTACAGCAGGTCAGCGACGAAAATTTCCTTTCCTAAGTAGTTGCTAATAAATTAGCGACTAACTACCGACCGAAATAGCGGCGTTCAGTTATACTGTATTTTACATAATAAATCAGTAGATATTTAGTCGGTAATCCGTCGCTAAATCGAGACTCCTTTACTTCCATCGGTCAGATCAGTCGGTAAAATATAGTATTTTTGTAGTATCGTTGCAGTTGCAGCTGCAAAAGTGTGTTGCCTTGTCGACAACAGAGGCGGAGTTTATTGAAGGACGAAGGCTTACAATGATTTATTATGATGAAGAATCTCCCGTAGAACATAAGGCTTAATTAATAGCAGTATATTTTATTTTATGATAACTAAAGTGCAATTCACCTTAGGAAGGACCCGACATTTTATAGTCGGTCTAATGACATTGCAACTTGTATAATTGGATACAAGATGTGCTTTGAGGGGAAAGATGCGACGCTTTAGAAGGTTCATACAGAGAATAATAAAGTTGATATGCTCACGAAAATTTTATCGAAGGGAAAATTTGAGTACATCAAGAGGATCGTCGAAATGACGAGCACCTCTAGCTAGTTAGGAAGGTAAAGATTTATTAGTATTGTATGGGATTCCCAACCTATATAAAGAACACCATAGTTTACGACGAGTGCCATCCGTCTGTCCGATAAGCTAGAAAAGTCGAAGGCAACAAAGGAGGCTCGATTTGAGCACGTATCAGAAGCTATTGGAAAAAAATAGTATAAGAGTCAGCGGTATACCTCTTCCGGTATGCATCGGTATATCGGTCTGATAGGCTTTGTTCCAAAATGGTTCTCATATGAAATATTATTTTCTCGGATACCACTTGTATACCGCTACCGGTACACAAGTGTTGGAGCTAAAAGTAGAATTTGGATTGTTTTAGACACCATTGGATCATGATCAACGATCTAGATATGTTCATGATTGAGGTTCTTTAAATAGTTGTTTCCTAACCTTAATTCTTTATCTTCATAATCAGAGTTGATTAAAAGGTAAGGGATTTCTCAAGGTTGCAAGTTTCTAGAGAAAGGAAGAGAGATTCAGAGTTTGATCAGGGTTCATTCGAGGAGTTCTAAATTGGTTCTTCCTTGTCATCTTGTCTTTCAGTAATATTTGTTCTACTCATTGTAAACTATTTATATCTGAGTGAAATGTTGCTATAATCCACATGTGGATCGGAGGAGAACTTTGTTTGGAGTCAATGTATATTTTTATTCTATTAGTGAAGGCTTTATCAGGTTGGACTTCGGTCGTTTTTTCATCTGGATTTTTTAAAAGTATTGGCGTTTGAGTTATGCTTTCTTTGTAATTTTAGCATATTTGGTTTGTGCGATTTCCTTCTCCTCGCTAGTTCCTATTGGTTTGGCAAACGATTTTTGTTTTCATTCCCAACAGTGATCTCAATAATAGCAATTTATTGGCTATAGGTGATTCCAATCCCAACTAGTATCATCAAGAAGATTGAATGTATGTGCGGACTTCATATGGAGAGGAGTTAGCACTACTAAAATACATCGAATTAGCGACGGCCATATCCGTCGCTAATCCGTCGGCAAATCGACTTAGCGACGGCTAACCGACAGAATTTTGCTGAAAAATCCATCGGAAAATAGTCCGTCGCTAAATAAAGTCCGTCGCTAAGCTGTCGCCATTCGAATGCTTAGCGACGGATTGTCGTCATCAAAGATCGTACATTTAGCGACGGCTAGCCGACGGATTTTCGTCAAATCAATTATCGAAAAGTTTTTGATACTACTTTTTAGTGACGGACAAGTCCGTCGGTAATATGTCGGTAACTGCGTATCAGAGAGTTTCTGATACGGAAAATCTGACGCGAATTCGTCGCTAGCCGTCGCTAATACTTGACAGAAGAACGACGGATTAGCGACGGATTATCCGTCGCTTAAGTTCTGGAAATCTTTATATTTTCAGAACCTTGTCGACGGATAATCCGTCGCTAATCCGACAACATCCGTCGCTCAGCTGAAAGTAATTTGTTCATGCTCGCGAGGAAGGGAAAGTCGGTCTTTGTTCCCTTCGTGTCTTGCAGGACACTACCAACTGTAAGCTCCTTTGGAGGTTTATGACTGACAACTCCTTGTGGGCAAAATGGACGAAAGGATGATACCTCTCTAATAACAAAACAATTATTTGGTGATATTCAAATGATTTTTGTCGCTGACTTCCGTCGCTATTAAGTTCTCCGAAACAAATAAGAATGGAGAGATCATATGATGCATCAAATAAGAATGGAGATAATATATGATCTTTGTAATTAAGTATTTGTAGTTAACTTATATATCAAGTGGTAGGTATGGGCACAATTAAGTTATATAATACTAGTCAACGCGCGTATAAAAAATCTATGATATTATTGAAAAATTAAATAATTTTTTAAAATTATATTTAAATTATTTAAATATAATTTGAATATATTTTAATTAGAATTTGTTATATATATGTTTTTAGAATTTTGGATATGTGTTTAGTTAGATAACTTCATATACTTAGTTTAAATATATATGTTGAATATTGAAAATATTATAATATTTGTTATATGTTAAGGTAGTTAAAAGGATTTAGATTTTTTGTTCTTAACTACATAAGGAGATATAGTAGTTAGATTTTTTTATTTATTTAATAGAAGATATATACATAAGATTTAGACCGTTCATAAACCGATACACATGAACAACCATAAGCAATTCTCCGAAACGAATTCCCTCCTTCTAGAAACTTTAAAGCTCGTACTGCAGTTCTGCTGCAATCTCAGCCTCGGCTAGCTTCCTGAACTTATAGGCCACATAAATCCCAACCCCCACCAACACTATAACAGCCATAGCAACAGTAACCAACAACTGCTTCCTCTTCCTCTTCATCCCAACAGCTGGAAGACCACTCACTCCATTCGCTGCCTTCTCTTCCCTCTTTCTCTCCTCTAATTTCTCCTCCTTAACTTCTTCTTTCGCAGCTTCTGCAGGAGGACGGGGCTCGTGCTCACTCGACTCGGGAACTGTCTGAGCCTCCGGAGCTTGAGCAGTTGGCGGCATTGGAGCGGTCAGTTCGGCTTTAGTTGGCGGCACTGTTGGTGTTGGTTCAGCTCTTATAGCTGGTGTTGCGGTGGCGGCTGGTTCAGGCTGAGTAGGCGGTACTGAAGGGGTGGTCGTCAATTTGGGGAGGGTGACGGTGAGGATGCCGTTCTCGAACTTTGCACGGATTTCGTTCGCGTTGCAGTTGTCAGGGACGCGGAACTCCTTGCGGAAGCGCTGCCACCTGTTTCCGTTGAGAGGGCGCTCGCCGGTGGTTCGCAGGTTGCCAAAGTTGTCGAGCTGGATCTTTAGTTGGTCCTTTCTGAACCCTGCATCAGAAATGAAAGAAACCACAGTTTAGTCATTGGAATATTGGACCCTAATGTCAAATACCATGCTATATGGATGGCATGATTGGCCTATACTTTTCGACCGTCCGCCACGTGTCAGTATCCCATTGACAGGTCAGCACACGTTCAAGCAAATAGGAAGATCAATGGAATGTTGATACGTGGTCCGCTGTCACGATTTGCAGACCGCGGACCAAATAGCATTTTCCAATGTCACGTCAAAATTTTTTTTTATTTATAATATTAAACAAATATAGAACAATATACATAATTTTTTATTTATTTGCATGCATATATCTTGTCAAAATTTTCAATGTCACGAGACTCACACCGATGTAAATTGTAAGCAGGGATGGATCCAGGAACTATAGCTAGGGTGAGCTACCATATATTTGGGTGGCCTAAAAATAGGCTAATCCATATTAAAAAAAAACCAAAAAATAAAAATTATAAAAAAAAATGTAAAAGGTTTTTTTTTAGGATGGGCTCCAACCCACTCCAACCCATGCTTGCATCCACCCCGATTGTAAGATCTCGATAGAACATCGAGATGCACTTATATCTTCTATATATAAAAGGGCTATATCCGCAAGCCCATATTATATATTTCATTCTAAAGCTTAACCATGTAAAATTTATCAGAATTTTGAGGCAATCGCAGGAACTTTGACACGATACTAAAGTCATGATTCAAATTCAAATTTTGTTTGTAGCACTTTTGAGCTTTGTTTTGCTACTTAATCCAGTTCTTCACCATATAGTAAAAGGACATTCAAGATGGAATGAGCTTACGCACAATACAGTAATAGACTTTTCAACAAGAAGGACGAAATTACGGAAATCCAGAGAGAACAAACTACAAAAGATTTCTTTGTGCCACAAACAAGTAACAAAGAATTTGGAGCCAAGGCCGGAACGAGAAAGTTAAGTTGGAGTGGACTAGATGTGTACTAATTCATATAAAATTTTTATTTTACAAAAAATCATAAGAGGAAAAAAAAGGTATAAATTATTTTTGGGGTGGGCTGGAGCCCACCCCAACCGCTGCTTGGTTCCGACTGGGTCAAACAACTTCTAACTTTTTAAGATGAAAATTTACCATGAATTAATGTATTGAACTCCTTAACAGTACTTAGAATAGCTGGTGTATAATAATAACTTTCTTGTCTAATTGGTTATATTTTCTTTTCATTCTAGTTTTTATTACAGTCTATTTCATTTTTCTTACTATCACTGGCTGTCATTTAATAATAGAAAATCGATTTATGGAAAAGAAAATCTATTTTAAGAGGTACAGTACAAATTTCTCTCTAATAAACATATATATAGCCCGGTAGAAACGGCGCGGCACCCCCGCGTGGAGGGCGCGGGTTCCAGCCTCCTTGGAAGCATGCTCCCAAGCCCCGTTAAGAAGTGGACACTCCAAAATATATATATATATATATATATATATATATATATATATATATATATATATAACCTAAAAAAAATATATATATATATATATATATATAACCTACGGACCTAATGTTAGACTTTTAACACTGCATGCTTGAATTAGGGTTTTACATATAAACTTGGAAACATACGTAACTCATGATCTAACTTAAAAAGGAAGTTGGTGTAAAAAACACATGCCAGGTAGCTCCATGACGAGCTTGTCGAGTCCTTGCTCTCGAATCCAATCGGAAGTGGGGACGAAGTCCTGGTACGAGCGGGGCGCGGACGATGATCCAAGCTTCTGATCCATGACAGGCTTCTTAGTTCTTTCCGTTGGATATATATAATATACTCGCAAACTGAGAGTTTTTTTTGGGAGATGTATGTGTTGTTGATCTTGTGAGAAACGAATGAAGTTTGTTGGAGTTTATATAGGTACTTCTGGTGGGAGTCTTCAGAAAAGGGATTTGATTATTATTCCTTTTGTTTGGGTCTAAGGCTCGTCTAAACCTCTTAGAGTGGATAAAGTATAGAGGTTCTTTGTTTTGTTTACACTCTTATTTCCATTGGAAGTGTGCTTTACTTCTGTCTGTGTTTTCTTCAATCCTGAGCCTCCCTTCCAGCATCACAGTTTGGTTCTCATTCTCAATAGCGGTTTTGGGTTGAGTCCATTTTTGTTCACCCACCAAAACTAGGATGTTTGTTCACCCTCCAATAGAAGATTGACACATATCAAATATTTTAGTCAAAACCACTTTGAATGTTTACAAAACTACTTCCGAAGTGCAGGGCCGGTCCTTAATAAATAAAGGCCTTGTGCGAATTTTAAAATATGGCCCTAAATTTATTTATTCATATTTTTAAATATATTATTATATGTCTTTATCAAAATTTCTGGAGATGCTCTTGATTGTATATTATAACTGAATCTATAGGTAGTTACTAACAAAATAATTAAAGCTCAAATTATCTATATTCAAACACATTACATAGTATAATAAAGATATTTTAGATAGAAGACATACTGACTGTTAAATTGTCTAAATCTGGCATCAAATTTTTCTGTTGATGAAAACATATAATAAAATGAATAACGATCAATGCCCAAATGAGAAGTAATATGTAATCACACAATTTAGAGCCTCCAAGACCTAAGCAGGGCCAGTCCAGGGCACGGACGAGGTGGGCCACCGTCATGGGCCTCCAATTTTGAAGGTATATCAAAAAAGAAAAAAAAATAAAGACCCAATCTGGAAGCAATAAAAAAGCCAGTGCTCCAATCGAAAAAAAATATATGATAGTTTGATTGATGATTTTGATAGTTTATAGATGATTTTGCTTGTAAAAATGCTATAAAAAAATTATTTATGTGAGAAAAATGGTCCAAATTTTAAATTTTGTCATAAGTCCCGTAAATCATATGACTGACTATGGACCTGAGTAACCTGATACAAGACCAAGAGCTCCGGTCTTCGACATTATTATTTCTTAAATAAATATGCCTGCACATTCAAATTCTTAAATTATATATATAAAAAAAATCTGATCATTATTGTAGAAAATAAATTCTTCTAACAATTGAGGGATCTTTAGAAATAAAATAGCAATTAACACACCGGTCAGAGCAATATCTTTAAGAAATCCTAATTTTTTTGTATGATTATAAATATGAATCTTAGAGTCAGTAGGGAATAGGGATCCAAGAATTGAAGGTCTTGTAGAGTAGGAATTGAGAAAGAAAAGAATAACCTGAAATGCAAAATTACAAAACTAATCCTAATATTTTTTTTTGAGGCCCCCAAAAATTGGAGGCCCTGTGCGGCCGCACTATTGGCACGGCCCCAGGGCCGGCCCTGCCGAAGTGATTATGTTGAGTGGATTTGACACGTGTCAATTTTCTATTGGAGGGTGAACAAACATTTTAGTTTTGATGGATGAACAAAAATTGACTCGTTTTGGGTTACCTGTAAATGTTTCATTGGGAACTTTTTGTAGGCTCTCTACAATTACCATAAAAAAATAAGGGCTAATTACCTTTTAAACTCTGAATTTTGTATGAGATTAGTGTTTAAGTCGTGCATGGCCGGCCCCGGAAATGTGATTTCTTAGCCGGAGCTAATTTTGGTTGCTTTCTTGACCTTTATTATTTTTTCTTTTGGATAAAATCACCTATAAAATTTGCCTCTAGACTCTTATTCATACCTAACTCCTCGCTGGATTTGCAGCGATTCAATGTAGCTTGGCATACTATCATATACTACGATGCAACACTTAGTAACCAAAAACAATTACATATCCAATTTGCAAAAACTATCAAGTATATTAAAAGTGTCCAAGCAACACTCAAGGTATAAGGATATGTGAAATGCTTCTTTTGCTACCATAAATTTCTGACGTTCAATTGCATCAAAAAAATTGAAGGACTAAATGTAACAAAAATGGTATACAAGGAAAAAGAATTTTGATGCATGTTTCTACAACATACAATGAGAAAGCAAGTAAATTATAAGAAAATGATCGAAAAAATGAGATAAAATACAAAAGCATAAAAAGTTTTGTTAAAATTAAAATTATATTGTACTTTTAGCTTGAACTATACCATAGATCTAATTTTGATAAAGTAAAATCTTGATAAGTAAGACTATAACACCGTTAACACTCGGCCCTTATTAAATCCTATATATATGTTGGACTGGGTGGGTTTTTCAACCTATGTGAAAAAATACCCCAGAGTCAGATTGGGTACTCCTACATATAATAGAAATATTCCAATAGATTTAGATTCGGTATTTCTATACTTAGTAGGAATATCCCAATGGAGTTGGATTGGCTATTCCTATATATAATAGGAATATATATATCAGTGGTTTAGATTGAGTATTCCTACATATAGTAGAATACCTCAATTAGTTATGGGTTTGAGGCTATATACACTATGTGTTTCCTCACCATAAAATATATCTCAAAAAAGAGAGGAGCAATAGTGCTTTACAACTTTTGACAGAGAGAGATGATTGAAGACTATTGCGAAGGAGAGATCGCTTTGAATAATTTTTCGACGTCTCTTGTTTTTCGGAGTCTAAAATCAAAAAAATTTCTTTTAAGAGAGTTGTGGTGATCCATTTGGATAGGGAGGAGCTTGTAGATGGTGTATTCTATTTATTCCATTTGTGGAGGTTCTTCAAGGTTGGACTTCGATCGTTCCGTAGTTTTTTCTATTTGGATTTTCCACGTCAAAAATATACGTGTCTGCGATTTGTGTTTGACATTTTTGGTTTGTGTGCTTTTGCTCAGTTCTCTCGCAGGACTCTCTAGTTTGGAAGAACGTTTTTCGCGCTTCGTTCCTAACAGACTGGTATCAGAGCTTTGGGTTCAGAGAAGTGTCAGGACTTGACAGTCAAACCAGGAAGCTGAGATGGACGCGAAGCCGGTGCGCATGGTAAACCTGAACGATACCAACTATCACTACTGGAGGAGCAAGAAGAAGGATTTTCTATTTGTCAAGAAGTTGTATTTGCCGGTATTTGCTTCCGAGAGGCCCAGTGGTAAATCCGAAGAGGACTAGAATTTTGAGCAAATACAAATGTGTGGGTACATAAGACAGTTCGTTGACGAGAATGTGTATAATCACGTTGCCAGTATTTAGCACGCGAGGCCACTGTAGGATAAGCTAGAATCTTTGTATGCAAAGAAGACGTCTTGATCTGGATGATGATGGGTCTGTGGTACAAAGATTGTACGTCCATTACTGGTCACTTGAGTGAGTTCCAGGGCGTGGTTGACCAGCTATCCTCGATGGGAGTCAAGTTCGACGACGAAGTTTAGGAACTTTGGTTGCTATGTACATAGCTAGACTCGTGAGAGGCCGTACGAGTATCTATGATCACTACTGCTCTGGAAGGCATAGTCAATCTGGAGTTTGCCAAGAGCGGGGTATTGAATGAAGAGATACGGAGACGTTCTCAGGGCACTTCATCTACATCCCACTTAAAGACGCTAGTTTCAGAGCCGCGGAAAGGGCAAAAGCAGGGATCCAGGTAGTAGCAGAGACAATAGCAGAGGCAAGTCCAAGGGTCGGTACGAGAACTCGGAGTGTTACCATTGTGGCAAAAAGGGCCACATCAAGCAAAACTATTTCGCTTAGAAGAGAGAAAAAGAGCGATAAGGGGAAGCAAAGTGAGAATACTACAACAACGACCTCGGCACATGGAGACGATGTGATCGTCGTAGGTGATGAGGTTGTCATAAACCTCGTCTGCGATGATAATTCTTGGATGGTGGACTCGAGTGCTTCAGCGCATGTATCTCACAATATGGCACTATTTTCCATTTACACGACCGCAGGCGACTGTGGAGTGTTGAAGATAGGCAACAGAGATGTGTCGAAGGCGGTTGCCATTGGAGATGTGCATGTGAGAACGAAGATGGATACAGTTCTTGTTCTCAAAGATGTTCGTCATGTTCCTGATATCCGTTTCAACCTGGTGTCGGTTGGAAGGTTGGATGACGATGGTTTCTTCAATCTCTTCGGGAACGGTCAGTGGAAGCTTTCCAGAGGTTCGATGGTGATTGCCAGAGGAAACAAGAACTCTGGACTCTACTATATGGAGGGGAGAGCACAAGGAATACAGAAAATAAACATACTCAGTGATGCATCTACCGTGTTGTGACATAGGCGGCTTAGCCATATCAACGAGAAGGGGATGAGCTACTTGGTGACACTACCAAAATATGTCAGATTAGCGACGAATTTAGCGATGCTAGTTAAAAACGTCGCTATGTTTTGTGTATTTAGCGACGTATGTAAATGACGTCGCTGAACGTCACTATCAGCGATGTTTAGCGACTAGTAGCGACTGTAATTATATTTTGGAAAGAACAAGTCGCTATGTAGTCGCAAAACGTCGCTGATGTATTTTATTCAGCGACGTTTAGCAACATTTAATCATGTCCGTCGCTATCCTATTACTGAACAGCGACGTCTAGCGACGTCTCACTTAGACATCGCTAAAAACTTTTATTTAGGCTTCTGGGAACCCGATCGATTTTATTTTATTTCCTAAATTTTCATTCTCCCGCTGAGCGCTCTCGTTTCTCTTTCCCTCCCCCTCTCGTCTCCGACGACCGCTCCCCCCGACGAGCTCCTCCCCTCCGGTGAGCCTCCCCCCGACGACCCCTCCCTCCGGCGTTGCCTCCCCCCAACGATCGCTCCCTCTCGTTTCTCTCCCCCTCCCTCCGGCGTTGCCTCCCTCCCTCTCGTCTTCGGCGACCGCTCCCCCCAGGTGACCTCTTCGTCGCTCCTCCACCGTCGACCCCCTCGTCCCCTGCTCCGCTCCGGCGACCCTTACCCGACCCAGTCCAGGTATACCTAACCCTAACCCTATCTCCCACTGACACGGCACAGACACAAACTTACATCATTGACTGTTAAATCTGAATGTGGATACACACACACACACTTTTGCACCACTATTAAATTTGAATGCAATATGCATATATGTATGCAAATGGGAATACATGGATATATACAAGTTATAAATGCAATATTTGGATAACATATGAAATGTAATGTATAGGTAAGCATTAATGTAGGTAATGACATGTAATCATGTAATGCATATGTATAAAGAATAGAATGGGTGAATGTATTATGCATGTTTAGATAAAATATGTGACAGACATATATGTATGCATAAATGCCATGAACTAATAATCAAGTGTAATGCATATATGTTAAGAAATGAATGCATGAATGAATGTAGAAATGCAAGCATCTATGTAATATGCCTATGATTGAATGAATGCAAGTTCAAATATATGAATGTAATGTAAACAAGTATATATATGTAATATGTGTTCTCTATGACTTCTGATGGTGTGTGTTTGATTGCCTAGGCTTGGTTAGGCCTAGTGAGACTTCGACTGGACTAGGATTGACCTAGTTGACTAGTGTAAGCATATATATATATATATATATATATATATATATATTTTTCACTAAAGACGTTGGTAAACGTCGCTATTAATATATATATATTTAGTAAAAAAAATATTCTCAAAAAAAAAAAAAAAAAAAAAAAAAAAATATATATATATATATATATATATATATATATATATATATATATATATATATATATATATATATATATATATATATTAATAGCGACGTTTACCAACGTCTTTAGTGACGTCGCTTATGTATAGTTTAGATTCTTATAGTTTATGTTTAGATTCTTCTATGAAATGCACACTCACATTTGTGTCATACTAAGTGATTTTGATATCTAATATACTAAGGAGTATCCTAGTACCTACAGTGTATAGAGTATCCTAGAAGTGTAAGTATGATTGGTATATCGTATTACATAGAGTGTATAGAGTATCCTTTCGGTCTATATGAGTTACTTTACTCATTTTGTAAAGACAAGTAAACTTTTTAAATGTTGACGGTATATATACCGTCAACATTTGGTTTTGCTTTGTAGCTACAGGCAGTTGCCTGTATTTTGCCTTATAACTTGGCCTTTGGCCTGTGCTTGAGCAGTGTGGACTTCCAGGTTAGGGTGTTAGTTCATGATTAGCATTGTTTAGATATTAGTTTCAGTTAAAGGGTTAGTTTAGATTAGGATATTAGTTTATGTTAGAAGGAATATGAGAGTTAGTAGATGTTAAAGTATGATATTAATTTGTTAGTTAGGATAGATAGTTTGAGTTAGGATACTGCTCAAGCACAGGCCAAAGGGTCGATATTGGATATTAATTTAAAAAGTTTTACCTGTCTTGACAAATTAGGTGAAGCAACTCTTGTAGACCCAAAGGGTCGATATTGGATAGTTGGGATGAGTATCAGAATCGGTATCGGATTAGTATCGACCGTATCGAATTAGTATCGGCCGTATGTACTTAGTGTCGTGTACTCCTACAAGTACAATTATACCTCGACCGTATGTACTTAGTATCGACCGTATCGGATTAGTATCGGTCTATCGGATACGACACTTTGATACAAGACAGTTGTTTTAGTCCCAACACAGTTGTTTTTGTTTCTTCATTCAAATTCTTTGTTTGTAATATGTGGAATGAATGAATAGTTTATGTTGCGCACCCATATCTAAACTGTCTTAACATTCATTCACTGACTGCAATGTGCATGTATCTATCTTACAAAATTATCCTCAATTGGATATGGATATGAATTACTACTTACGGAATCGTTAGTGGATGTACAACCGTCATCCTGATGACATATGCGGTGTACGGGATGAATTCATAGAGGGTGTACAGTAGTTCCTGCCGTTTGCCAAGGCGTTCCCTCAGTACATGGACGGTACCAAAATTAAGTGTCCATGTGTGGGATGTCGCAACTTGAAATATCATCCAGAAGTGGAAGTCATGTATCATTTATGCTCGAAGGGTTTCACGCCGAATTACTATCAGTGGAGCGCGCACGGAGAACTTGTGTCTTTAGCATCGGAGTATGAGTCTTATGTGGATGTCCACAACAATGCTGCTTACGACGATGGATTGGTGAACATGATTTTTGATGCGACGGGGCCTAGTTTCGATCCGGACGATCATGATGCACCTGAGGAGGCACCAAACGCCGATGCTGCAAAGTTCATGGAGTTGCTGGAGAATGCAAGGACTCAATTATATCCTGGTTGTGTGGATCATTCACCGTTGGAGGTGGTTACAAGATTGTTGAGCATCAAGTCCGATTTTAACATGTCGCAAGATTGCTACAACCGTCTTATGGAGTTGCTTATAGAAATATTGCCTGAGGGTGCTAAGTTGCCTAAAGACTTCTACCGGTCTAAGTGTCACGCTCCGCTCCCGTAGGAGCGATCGTCCTCGCTAAGGCGTGATGCCGTATGAGCCTAGATTGCGCTCGTGCAAGGCAGGTTCCATAACGGCCGATTACAGCGGCGGCGGCGGGGTCGTCGCACAGAAGTCCCAAGCAGATACATTGAATATGCAGCGGAAATTTGTAACAAGAACACATGAACACAAGTCATTCAAAAGAAACTCTTTTATTGATATTGGATACAAGATTATATTTGTGGGCGCAAGGCCAAATTACAAGTCTCTCATGCTCACTTTTCTTTCATTTACGAGTCACTCTGCTCTCTCATCTCTCGATATAATGCTTGAAACAGCGGAAGCTTCGAAAGGCGATGTCCATACATTATGCCCTGTATAAGTCTTCAATCCACGCGGCCGCACGCTTCGAGTCGCCAAGGAACTCCGTGCCTCGACGCATCCAAGCGAGCTCTGCGCCACGAGCTTCTACCTGTGCCTGCACATTAACACTGTGTGGGTGTCAGTACTCAAATGTACTGGTGGAGTGAGCTTCTCGCCCACCCATACATAACCGACACGTTCATTTACTTTGTGCAGCTTAAACCCTTTCGATTGTCTTTCTAGTCTTACCTTAGGATCACTTTTAAGACTTGACGTCTAACCAACTCGACGTGCAACGACAGGGTCGTGCTACAATACCGTGTATTTCGATCGAGGCAGTGCCTCATCGCCTAGGTACTTGACCGAACTTCAACTCGGGACGGCAGGGTCGTGCCACATTCTATTCGCAACTTAGACATATTCAAGACAATGCTATGCCGAAGAGCAACTTACGCGAACTCGGCCGTGCCAAGACCTTTGTTTAAACTCAAGCGCCTCTAGACCAATCCTCGTGCCAACGATTCAAGTGCCAAGGACGGCAATGGGACGACTCGTGCAGGCCATGCCGCTAGACTTGATTCGTGCCTTAAGATCGGCTTAGACTTGTACATGCTTCAAGATGAGGTCGCGCCTCGTAAGTTATCAAGACTCATCGTGCTACCGCCTTGCGGCCTTCCTGTTAGACCCATTTGCTAACTTAGACAAGACTTGTGGACCATAGTATCACTTTCATGAACATCCCGACGCCATCTATCGTGCCAAGCACGGTGCCTATGCTGCAGCCCAGTTTTAGGCCCAGACCTTGTGTTACCGACTAGACCTGCATTCAAGCTCTAGACTCAATCCAAAGGCATACACGCGGTGTGCCGCTATTTGCCGACACATCTACATGAGTGGTCACTAGCAATTTCAAGCTATCTTGGACAAGGCTCGGCGGAGGTATCGGTCCGCCCTTTTAAGGGTAGCTAGCCCCGGAAGCGCCGATACTCCCATACGGTTATCCGGCATCCTAGTTGAGCCGCACTCGCTTCCCCCGGGCGAATGATCCCAGTGCCCCGGTGGAGATCATTCGAGAAGACTACACCTTGTCGACAAGTTGTCCAATGACCATACAAGACCCAATTCGATCTATCAAATCCTTCCTTAACATGACCATGCATTCCTTCTTTCTATCGAGACTTAACGAGACTCCCAAGCCGGGGGACCGATCTCGTGTGCAGGACTTATCAAGACATAGCGAGACTCCCAAGTACGAGGGACCGATCTCGGCGACAACCAGTCGCTTGGACTTCCTTTGATCGTGGCAAGCTTTCCACTAAACTGACCATAGCTCGTGCCTTAGACAGGCCAGGTTCTATAGGCGACGCTATCTCTCAAGTCATATACTTATATGACGAGCCTTGTTCTCAAGGGACTACGCGACTTGACAACCGCAGATAGAGCGGGACAGTGCTAGAAATGGCTTTGATAGCCCAACGCAACTCTTGTCTAACTTATTCGGGCAATGACTCGACGAGCAAAGGCTACGCCGAGCTTCGCATCGAGGGAATGTGCTATACACGGGGTCGACTTGAACAACCAAGTTCGTGCCTAGACTTAGCCAACGAGCCGTGCAAGACGACTTAACTTACGAGACGTACGAAGGCTATGCCAAGCCTTGCTGGATAGGACCGTGCATGCTTTATTAGCATTTATGCGGGCGACGCCTAGGACTTAGGCTGATTCGAGTGTTGGGGCAAAACGACGGGATCGTGCATGCTTCACCAAGCATTCATGCAGGCGACGCCTATTGACGTAGGCTATATTCTAGTGTCGGGACAACTTAGCAACTTAAGCCAACTTCTTTCTCCCAAGCCACGGGATCGAAGGATCGAGTGTCATTTGAAAGCACGCTGAGCCGACTTCTATGTTGACCGTGGGACCATTTTCCATGTTCTAAGATATTCCGACCCGACGGGATTATTTCCTTAGCTATGTGGTTGCGTAGCTTTTAGATTAGCCTACCAGTGCAAGTTGAAAACATTGCGAGTTATTAAGTGAAGGCTAAGATGAAGCAAGTTCACCGAAACTCCCCCACCTGAGCGAGGAGTCGCCTCGGACGAGCGAGCCTTCGAACAGCCGTTGCAAGGCTAAGTTCCAACGCCGTCGGCGTTTCGATTTCTCCGATTGACTTTGCGGGACGGGGCACTACAACATACACCACTCAGAAGAAGTCTCGTCCTCGAGACTTTTATGAAGGCAAGCCATCCTACCATTTCTATGGCCAAGACTTAATCGAGCACACTCCGCCTATGCGTTTCCTCAATTCCGAGCCACGCTCGCACTATTATCAATCCTTTCGTTAACATGATTTCAAGATCTCGACACACTCCCATCTTTCAAGTCTTGCTTGAACTCATTGTATCACTTGGCTGGATCGTGCACGCATTTCAAGCGTCCCAATTCAGCCAAGCCGCATGATAGAGAATTTGTCATTCTCACTCGAGTCGCCTCGTGCACATACCCAGGCGTCCCTAAAATGTATGCATGTCAGCCGAGTCTCGTGAGCAGGGTTTCCTACGTTCCTGATTTATGCTATCCATTCAAACCAATCCTCAAGATCAATCTTTTGATTGCTAACACTTGAAACAGGGCGTCTCGCCTAACCGCTAGGCCAATCTTTTCGAAGCTAAGTCAATACCAGGATTGGAATCATAGTTCTCCAACAATAATGCCAACATTGACCCTAATCCTAGGGTCAAACCAAAGTCGATAGTACGGGGTTTTCTACCCGAGCTCGTGTCACTCAGATTTCTAAACATCGAACATGATCGCCTATTCGCATCTGTGCATTCGTTGTGCGTATTCGAATCCATTCAAATCATCAATTCTAACCAATTCATGTATTCGATCACGAGGTCATCTAGCTCGACAATACGTTGCGCCCCAATCTCATGCGAGTCCGATTATCCATTGTGGTTTATGAATCACCATGCAATACTTCCGCGGAATAATCATTCTCATCGGGGCGTAACTCTTATTTGAGTTTAGACTCGTTCATTCTCGATACGCGGATTGGACCTACTCAATCCTTAAATTCAACCGTCAAACCCGCTGATTCATTCTCGAGTCTACCTTCGCATCAAACCACAAGTCGAAGCAATCAGATTGCCACGCCATCCAAGTTCAATCACTCCCGCTGTATGAATCACTATACCAGCGCTCACGCGGAGTGATCGTCTCAAGTCGGCACGACGCATGTGCGAGGCTGGAGGTGCGCTCACACAAGACAAGAATGTCGAAGTTGTGGTTATCGACGAAGCAAATCCAAACATTATATTTTTCCTTCAAGCCAAGATCTCAGTTCGATAGTCTGTTTGTCATTCGTTCAACTAGAAAAAATCTACAAGCCAATTTATCTTTTCTTCGATACCTTTCAATATCCCGAGTATAGCATCCATCGGAACAATGACATTTACACGATCGTCATTCGCCGAGTCAGAGTACCCCCAAGTTATTGCATATCGATCTTTGATACGCCTCAATACCATCGACGATATGCGTAACCTGACGATCTTCCTTTGCAACCAATTTCGAGTCGTGCATTGATGCTGTCATCCGAGTTGGATATCCCACCATTCCTCGATATTCAAGATCAAGTTCAGTCGCTCTTCCTCAAGCTCATTTCAAGATCGTTGTTCGAAACTGAAGTCACATTTTATTTGCATCAATCCGATATCGTACGCGCGATCCTCTAAGTTTCCTCGATCAAGACCATTTATTTTCATTCATCGTTTCGATTCACTTCGATATCATTTTCTAGCTCGCGTTGCCTATTCGTAAGTTGTCTGAACGAGATGCTCGTTCGGGACATTCGAAGTCACGACCAACTAAACGTGACGCGTTCTAAGGCTTTGCGTGATCGTATCGCCTCGCCGACTTACTCGTTATTATTTTAAATCCTCAATTTTCGCTCGAATAATTTCCCAGAAAATCTATACACCACTCGGATTCGAGCCATACGATTTAGTCCTCAATCACGTTCGCATCATTTGCTAAGACAAATTCTTCAGATTCGTTCGACGAATCCCTAGCATAATCGCTCACGTCGCATCGACGTACTGAGTTGTTCGCACTATTTCCTCGAAATCCAAGTCAATCCTCCGTGTACGCCTAAGTGTTAACTCGATAACATTCCTATCGATAGACACTTTAAGTGCAGCTTCGCCCCCGACCGAGCGGTACTTGATATCGCTCGTAATTCGTTTGCACCGAAAGGTCGAGGTGCACGATATGCGACACAACTTAGCCAAAAGGCCGTGCGCATGGCTATCCCGTGCGGACTATATTCGAGTTTGCACGCTCAATTTCTAGGGTCAACGCATGACTAGTTAGGCACGCACGCGACATGTTAACTTAGCATGTGTTCTCTATCGAGTCAAGTTTAGCATCGTTCGGCACAAAGGCCTATAGATGCATTCGGTGATAGCCTACCGATGCGTTTGGTTGAACGCTTGTACGAGCTTTTGAAAATATTTAGACTTATTGTATGGACATGCCGAGGGACATTCGAGAGAGAGCGCATACTTATTTTTCCAAAAACGAGCTTTCAAAATTGAAAAATTCGACGTGAAGTCCAAGGACGTAAAGCCGTGCTCTGATACCATTATGTCACGCCCCTCTCCCGTAGGAGCGATCGTCCTCGCTAAGGCGTGATGCCGCACGAGCCTAGATTGCGCTCGTGCAAGGCAGGTTCCATAACGGCCGATTACAGCGGCGGCGACGGGGTCGTCGCACAGAAGTCCCAAGCAGATACATTGAATATGCAGCAAAAATTTGTAACAAGAACACATGAACACAAGTCATTCAAAAGAAACTTTTTTATTGATATTGGATACAAGATTACATTTGTGGGCGCAAGGCCAAATTACAAGTCTCTCGTGCTCACTTTTCTCTCATTTACGAGTCACTCTGCTCTCTTTCATCTCTCGATACAATGCTTGAACCAGCGGAAGCTTCGGAAGGCGATGTCCATACATTATGTCCTGTATAAGTCTTGAATCCATGCGGCCGCACGCTTCGAGTCGCCAAGGAACTCCGTGCCTCGACGCATCCAAGCGAGCTCCGCGCCACGAGCTTCTACCTGTGCCTGCACATTAACACTGTGTGGGTGTCAGTACTCAAATGTACTGGTGGAGTGAGCTTCTCGCCCACCCATACATAACCGACACGTTCATTTACTTTGTGCAGCTTAAACCCTTTCGATTGTCTTTCTAGTCTTGCCTTAGGATCAGTTTTAAGACTTGACGTCTAACCAACTCGACGTGCAACGATAGGGTCGTGCTACAATACCGTGTATTTCGATGGAGGCAGTGCCTCATCGCCTAGGTACTTGACCGAACTTCAACTCGGGACGGCAGGGTCGTGCCACATTCTATTCGCAACTTAGACATATTCAAGACAATGGTATGCCGAGGAGCAACTTACGCGAACTCGACCGTGCCAAGACCTTTGTTTAAACTCAAGCGCCTCTAGACCAATCCTCGTGCCAACGATTCAAGTGCCAAGAACGGCAATGGGATGACTCGTGTAGGCCGTGCCGCTAGACTTGTTTCGTGCCTTAAGATCTGCTTAGACTTGTACATGCTTTAAGATGAGGCCGCGCCTCGCAAGTTATCAAGACTCATCGTGCTACCGCCTTGCGGCCTTCCTGTTAGACCCATTTGCTAACTTAGACAAGACTTGTGGACCATAGTATCACTTTCATGAACATCCCGACGCCATCTATCGTACCAAGCACGGTGCCTATGCTGCAGCCCAGTTTTAGGCCCAAACCTTGTGTTACCGACTAGACCTGCATTCAAGCTCTATACTCAATCCAAAGGCATACACGCGGTGTGCTGCTATTTGTCGACACATCTACATGAGTGGTCACTAGCAATTTTAAGCTATCTTGGACACGGCTCGGCGGGGGTATCGGTCCGCCCTTCTATGGGTAGCTAGCCCCAGAAGCGTCGATACTCCCATACGGTTATTCGGCATCCTGGTTGAGCCGTACTCGCTTCCCCCGGGCGAATGATCCCGGTGCCCCGGTGGAGATCATTCGAGAAGACTACACCTTGTCGACAAGTTGTCCAATGACCATGCAAGACCCAATTCGATCTATCAAATCCTTCCTTAACATGACCATGCATTCCTTCTTTCCATCGAGACTTAACGAGACTCCCAAGCCGGGGGACCGATCTCGTGTGCAGGACTTATCAAGACATAGCGAGACTCCCAAGTACGAGGGACCGATCTCGGCGACAACCAGTCGCGTGGACTTCCTTTGATCGTGGCAAGCTTTCCACTAAACTGACCGTAGCTCGTGCCTTAGACAGGCCTGGTTCTATAGGCGACGCTATCGCTCAAGTCATATACTGATATGACGAGCCTTATTCTCAAGGGACTACGCGACTTGACAACCGCAGATAGAGCGGGACAGTGCTAGAAATGGCTTTGATAGCCCAACGCAACTATTGTCTAACTTATTCGGGCAATGACTCGACGAACAAAGGCTATGTCGAGCTTCGTATCGAGGGAACGTGCTATACATGGGGTCGACTTGAACAACCAAGTTCGTGCCTAGACATAGCCAATGAGCCGTACAAGACGACTTAACTTATGGGACGTGCGAAGGCTATGCCAAGCCTTGCGGGATAGGACCGTGCATGCTTTATTAGCATTTATATGGGCGACGCCTAGGACTTAGGCTGATTCGAGTGTTGGAGCAAAACGACGGGACCGTGCATGCTTCACCAAGCATTCATGCAGGCGACGCCTATTGACGTAGGCTATATTCTTGTGTCGGGACAACTTAGCAACTTAAGCCAACTTTCTTCTCCCAAGCCACGGGATCGAAGGATTGAGTGTCATTTGAAAGCACGCTGAGCCGACTTCTATGTTGACCGTGGAACCATTTTCCATGTTCTAAGATATTCCGACCCGACGGGATTATTCCCTTAGCTATGTGGTTGCGTAGCTTTTAGATTAGCCTACCAGTGCAAGTTGAAAATATTGCGAGTTATTAAGTGAAGGCTAAGATGAAGCAAGTTCACCGAAACTCCCCCACCTGAGCGAGGAGTCGCCTCGGACGAGCGAGCCTTCGAGCAGCCATTGCAAGGCTAAGTTCCAACGCCGTCGGCGTTTCGATTTCTCCGATTGACTTTGCGGGACGGGGCACTACACTAAGAGGATGGTGAGATCGCTCTGGATGGGATACGAAAAAATCGATGCATGTTGCAACGGGTGCATGTTGTACTACAAAGACGACAAGGATGAAGATGCCTGCAGATTTTGTGGTACCGATCGCTACAAGGGCAGTGGTAGAGGAAAGTCTGTCGGTGCCAGGAAGCCTACCGATTCGATGCACTACTTGTCGTTGACGTCGCGGTTGCAGCGGTTGTTTATGGTGAAGGAAACTGCAGAAAACATGAGTTGGCATAAGCGGGAACAGACCGAAGGAGTGTTGGATCACCCATCTGATGGAGAAGCATGGAAGCACTTTAATCGAGAGTATCCAGCTTTTGGTTCTGATCCGCGTAATGTCAGATTGGGTCTCTACTCCGACGGTTTTACCCCATTTGGACTTTTGGGATCCAAATATTCGTGTTGGCCTGTGATCGTCACTCCGTACAATCTACCGCCTTGGATGTGCATGAAGACTCCGTGTATGTTCCTCACCGTTATTATCCCAGGTCCGAACAATCCGAAAAGGAACATCGATGTGTATTTATAGCCATTGATTGATGAGTTGAATCAGCTGTGGGAAGTAGGTTCCAACACGTACGATGTTTGTAGAAAATAAAATTTTCAGATGCGGGCAACACCTATGTGGACCATCAGCGACTTTTCGGCCTGTGGTATGTTATCTGGATGGAGCACTCATGGTCGTCTTTCATGTCCGTATTGCATGGACCGCACTAAGACTTTTTGTTTGAAACACGGAGGCAAACCGTGCTTCTTCGATTATCATCGACAATTCCTGCCGAAGGATCATCCGTACCAGAGGAACATGAATGCTTTTCGTGCTGGCATTGCGGAGAAGGCAAATCCCCCGCCAAAGTGGCCCGGATACACGATATGGAAAGAGGTAAAAGATTTACCAAGAGCTATTGAAGAGCCTGCTACGGGCTACAAGTTTGACGGATTTGGTCGCACTCATAACTGGACGAAGATGAGTATATTCTGGGATCTGCCATATTGGAGCACCAATCTGATTAGACATAACCTTGATGTTATGTATATCGAGAAGCATGTGTTTGACAACATAATTAATACTGTAATGGACATAAAGGGGAAGATGAAAGACAATCCAAAGGCTAGATTGGACTTGGAAGAAATATGTAGACGTCCTGCATTGCATTTGATAGAGGACGGAAATGGGAAGTTGAAGCAGCCTAAGGCAATTTTCTCACTAGAGAAAGAGGATAAAGTGAGACTTTGTAGGTGGATTCAAGGTCTAAAATTTTTAGACGGGTATGTTTCGAACTTAAGAAGATGCGTCGAACTCAAGGAGAACAAACTGGCAGGTATGAAGAGCCATGATTGTCATGTATTCATGGAGAGGTTAATTTCGATTGTATTTCAGAAATTCTTACCCCCGGTTGTTTAGGATCAATTGACCGAGCTTAGCATATTCTTCATAGATCTTTGTTCTAGTAAGTTGCTCGTCGATCGTCTAGAAAAGCAGGAGAATAATATTACGGTAACACTGTGCAAGCTCGAGAAGGTATTTCCTTCTGGATTCTTCAACTCCATGGAGCATTTGTCAATTCATCTTTCCTACGAGGCACGTGTTGGTGGGCCCGTTGGTTATCGGTGGATGTACCCGTTTGAGCGACATTTGAACCACCTTAAGAGGAAGGTGAAAAACAAGGCTCGGGTCGAGGGTTCTATTTGTGAAGTCTATATTCTCGAGGAGATTACAAACTTTTGCTTGACGTATTTCAAACCTCATGTTGCTACGAATAGAACGAGGGCTCTGAGAAACGACGACGGTTATCAAGAATCTAATGATGGAATACTGAAAGTATTCAATGCGTCCGAAAAGCCTTCGGGGAAAATGAAGAAAAGATATTTGAATGACGAAGAGCTAAGGGCTGCTCAATTGTATGTATTACTTAATTGCGACGAGGATGAAGTGGATAAGCTAGAGGGGTAAGTAATTAATGATGAGTTTATGTCATCTTAATGTAATAGTATAAGCTAATATTATTGTACTAATCGGCGGTTGCTTCGTTGTTTTTCAGCACATATAATGCTGAGTTGAGGTCGGTTATACCCTACCTAACAGACGCAGCATTAGAACAAGAAATGAGACGTCATTTTCCTTCTTGGTTGAGCGAATATGTAAGCAGCTCGGGCCTCTTTTAATACAACTGCACAATAAATAACTTACTATCTCTTCTTTGGTATTCAGGTCGATCGTCTAATTTTACCCGAAATTGAATTAATTAGAACTCATGCCAAGGGACCAATTACTTTTGTTAAAATATGGCCAAGTTATTATGTCAATGGCTTTCGGTTCAAGTCGACAAATGCTCCGATTAGAGACAGCTTCTTGGATCTTGATTCCACGAAAAACAGTTGTTTGTGTATCAAATCTTCGAACTACATAGACGTCGATCCAGAAAATGATTTCTTTGGCATCTTACGAGAGATTGTGGAGTTGACATATAATTATGGCAGAGAACCTGCAAAGATCGTGTTGTTCAAGTATGAATGGTTCGATCCGACTGAAAATCAAGATTGGAAAATTGACAAGCATGGTCTTGTGGATATAAACTACAAGCGTAGATATCAAGGCTACGAACCATTTATCCTAGCAACTCAAGCTCAGCTCGTGTACTTCACAGCTTATCCGAGACGGGAAGCAACGAAGTCTGAATGGTGGGTAGTACACAAGACTAAAGCTAGAGATACTTTTGATGTTGACGAAAAAGCTTATCAGGAGGATGAGCTACCTCTTGTAACTAATATTGTTGATGTGGACTCCACGGAAGTTCCGTATTACACGACACATAATGTAGAAGATGTAAAATTATCCGAAGAGGAAGACGAAGCCGACGAAGGCGAAGATGAAAGTGAAGATGAGGAGGAAGATGAGGTCGAGGAAGACGAACAAGATGATTATTCTGAAAATGATTGAGAGAGACGTACTTTTATTTTCTTATTATGTAGAGTTGGTTAATATCTAGTCTTGGTTATTATCTGAATGTACTATCTGGACTTAGATATTTTTTATAGAATGTACTATCTGAACTTAGATGTTTCTTATAAAATATACTATATGGACTTAGATGTTTCTTGTAAAATGTATCATCATATGTTGCCCTGGTTATTATCTTGTCTTTGTTACACTTTCATATTTCTAGTCTCTATTATTTGTTGTCTTTGTTGTATTTCATCATATGTTGTTATCAGGCATGACAGGTCATCGCGGATCGTTCTGTATTTCTGGCCGACATGGGGCACGGGGTACGGATAGTGGCAGAGGACAGGGTACTCCTTCGGTAACTACTGGTGGTACTGCTAGAGGACGGGGTTCTTCTTCGGTACCTCCTACTGGTACCGGCTCTGGATCCTCGTCGGCCAGTACTCCTGTGTATCGGACAGTAGCTCCGCCCGCCACGATGCTACGGGGCATATTTCCTGGGACGAGTAGTTCCAGGCCTGAGACTGCTCCCGAGAGTAGCGTTCCTCCTGCTGATACGACGACGGAGAAAGATGAGCAGATGGAGGAGGCTGCATCGGCGGCCGACCAGTATCAGAAAATGATGCATGCGCACCTCCGGAGGAGACGAGGGCGGAGATCTGGGCCGACAGTACAAAGTAAGTATTTTGGTTTATCATTTTTTCTGTGTTTATCATAAATTAACTTTTCTCATTAATATAATATGTCTGTATAGATATCGTCTCCCGTTGGTACAGAGACGTCTAGGCCAGCTCCTGAGGCAAAATTATGGGGGTCCTTGGATGAACTACTCGGATGCTCCGGACGATAGGAAGGCCTACTGGTTTGCGCTCTTCAAGGTTAAAATAGATTTGCTTTTAACATGAATCATTTGATTTATGCATATTATATATTACTAAAAAATATTTGGTTTGCGTACTCTTCTAGGATATATTTTTCTATCCACCGCAC
This sequence comes from Iris pallida, assembly GCA_029216955.1. Lineage (NCBI taxonomy): Eukaryota > Viridiplantae > Streptophyta > Magnoliopsida > Asparagales > Iridaceae > Iris > Iris pallida. Next base: position 25,054,206 of record JANAVB010040619.1, read on the forward strand.
CGGACCGAGCTGATCGAGGGGATGTTTCCTGCTGTCGCTGCTAAGCTGATCCGCGACGCTATCAATGATCAGAAGGCTCTTGATCATGCCGGAAGGCCGATCCAAGGTTGGATCACCCCTTATCAGTGGGATGCGATGAAGGTTCGATTCAACGAGCCAAGGTACAAGAAAAAGTCCGAGAAGGCCAATGCGGCTAGGCAGCATGCCTCGAAGTGGTACGGTGGGTCGATTCCGATGACGAAATATTTCCGTCGTCTGGTACCTATTTTTCTTTCAGAAATATTATTTTAATGCAAATCCGATAAATTATTACTAAGATAATATATTTAATTACATGTAAGGAAGGTCGGTAACGCCGACATGGTGACCGTCTTCCTGGCCACCCATCGGAAGGGCGAAGCCCTTTTTGACGAGAGAGCCGTGCAAGCCTATGTAAGTATTACAATACTATTTGTTAGTTATAATACTTCGTGTTAATTTTAATATAACTTAGTAAATATGCATGTAAATAAATATTCATGTAGTTAGTAATAATAAGTAATTAATTAGAAATTAGAAATCATAAAGTACTATCCATACTTTCTAGGCCGAGTATCAGAGGCTTCGGGACCGGGCGGCTGCTAGTGCACCTACTGCGGAAGAGGCTGGTACTTCCTCGTAGCCCACTTAAGCTCCGTCAACGGATAAGCTGTGGATGACCGCCGCTGGTGGCCTCCGTAGGGGTACGTACTACGGTACGGGATCCTATGGCGCCCTAGTTACGAGTCAGTCCTCTGGGATATCCTTCGCTAGTGTGGATGGTCCACAGCCGTCCCAGGAGTCTGCCCGAGTCCACCAGATGATGGAGACTCTCCGGGACGAGCTGCTACGACGGATTCAGGACCAGTCTCAGCACCAGTCGGATGAGCCTGCGCTTAGAGCACGATTGGATGCGCTCGACCGTAGCATTATAGAGCTCCGGCATGTGACTGAGTGGACAGAGCGAAGAGTCACTGATCTTAGAGCGTCGACGGAGCGTAGCGTATTGGATCTGCAGGCATGTCACGATCCGCACCCGTTTTTTTTTTTAAACGGATACAAGACGTGTCCAAGCCAGCCTACGCCGCAGTATCGGCGGTAGAACGCTGTCACGGCCATGAAGATCAAAATCACAAATAATGCTCATTCACAACATTAATTTAATTTACAAAGATCACAAGTTTTACATTTGTAGAAAAATATAAACTTGTACAAATATGGAAAGACTACAATTCATCTATCTAGCTAGTTTCTAGGCCTTTGTCTGCAAGTATTCCCGTCACTTTCCAAGCTAAGTGAATCCACGGCTAACCTGAAAATGTTGGTTTCCAGTCAGGAATAGAACGAGCACAATTCACTGAATGCAATTTCAAATAAAGAAAATGACTATAAAACAAAGGTTAGGCATTAATCATGAGTTTTGAAAATAACAGTAAACCCGTAAGAAAATCAATAGTAATAAATAGACCAATATACTTTTCCACCGTTAGAAGTACCTTTGACATGTGATCGGTCTGGGGTGCTACACCGTACGGTCTACGATATCTACTTGCAGAAAAGTAACGATGTCTACAATGTCTACAATATCTACAATGTCTACAATATCTACAATGTCTACAATATCTGCAATGTCTACAATATCTACAATGTCTACAATATTTACAATGTCTACAATATTTACAATGTCTACAATATTTACAATGTCTACGATATCTACAATGTCTACAATATCTACAATGTCTACAATATCTACAATGTCTACAATATTTACAATGTCTACAATATTTACAATGTCTACGATATCTACAATGTCTACAATATCTCCAATGTCTACAATATCTACAATGTCTACGATATCTACAATGTCTACAATATCTACAATGTCTACGATATCTACAATGTCTACGATATCTACAATGTCTACGATATCTACAATGTCTACGGTCTGATCACACATCCTTGGTACTTCTCATTCCCGACTCAACAATTTATAGTAGAGTATAAAAATCACATAACTAATGACTAATCAATGAAATATAGTAAAGATCAATATCGAAATACAAACAATAAACTGTACTCGCCTGTGGTCCTTTGCTGGTGAAACCGACAATCTGAACTACTCAATGTGCCACTATAGTCAAAACCCGTACAACAGTCCCCGGAAGCTGAAATAAATAATACCAATGATCTCAGAATAGTCTAATTAGCTAGGATTGCCTGTCCCTACGTCCAATTCTGGACACAGGGGCAAAACGGTAATTTCGGGCCAAAACGGTGTCCGCCGTTGGACCCGCTTTGCACCGAAAAGCGTGCCAGAGTCAACGGTCTCTAAAGTTGTCAAACTACATGTCTACGGATCCAGTTTTCTGATACGAACCCAACCATATGTCCAAAGTTGGATTCCGGCGGGCCGTGCACAAAATCGCCCGTTGAGTGGGACCGTGGGGCCCGCAAAATGACGTACGATTCAACTGTCTCAAAATTGGACCAAACTTGGCATATGGGACCAGAAAAATGATACGGTCCTGATGGTGCAAGTTTCGTCTCGATCTGATGAACGTGCACAAAGTTATGACTGAATTTGCATTGGACGGATACGGGGTGATTCCGACGGATACGCGTCGAATTCGTCGCGCACACGCGACCAATTTGAATTCCGTCAAAGCCCACACGACCACGAAACCGTTATGCAGCTTTCGATGCTTACGGTGCGCGACCACGTCGCCCAGAATGGCGGGACGGACGTCGTGTGGAGCGATTTCTAGTTTTTGAAAACAGATTTTCGTCAACTTCAACTTAATTTTAAACAGGAAATAATCCACAAGAATTAAATCTAAAAGTAGGGTTTCCATCTTGGTTAGGTTGGCTAGAAATCTATTCAAACGGTTTTCTAAAACTCGCGATGTGCTGGTCACAAATCGACCGCAAACATCGGACATTGGGGCAGTTTTTGCTCTGTTTCTCGAGCAAATTTTCGTCGACTTTCACGTCGATTTTACGGACAGATTAAGGCGATCTAAAGAAAAGCGCTTGAAGACATTAGAAGGCGTATAGGTTGTGAGTTTACCAGAGAAGACGGGGGGCGAAACGATCCACGGTGTGCGACGAACAGTCGCTGCGAAGTGGGTTCGATACCCCACGCTACTGCTGTCGTTCCTGCTTTTTCGCGCGCGCGCGTGTGCACGTTGCCTCCGCGCGGTCTGGCCGGCAGGCGGCGGCCCGCGGTAGTGCGCTCGTGCGCGCGGGAAGGCGCCCAGGGTCGGGGTTTAGGGCGGCATTTCAGTTGTTAGGGTTTTGATGTTTAACTCCTCCCTCGATCTCGCTCTCCCTAAATACTCTCGCGCGGCTCGGGTTATACAGAGGAACGCGGGGGTTCCTGTGCTCGAGCTGATGGGCTCGTGAGTTGGGGTCAGCTGGGCTCGGCCCAGTGGGAACTTGGGGGGGGGAAACTGGGCTCGGCTCCGTGTCGATATGTATAAGTTGCTGCGGTTTCTTTCCTCGGCTGAGACCCTGTGGGGAGTTCGGGTTGTATGCGCTCGGGTCTGAGGAATGGGGTTGGACTTTGGCCTGGAGAACTCTGTGCTGTGGGCTAGCTAAGTGGGCTGATGCATGGTTGCACGCATGCATGTTGTTGTTGCAGCAACATGCAACAAATACATATTTGAAATTCATTTCATTTCAATTCAATTAAATTCACTACTATAATATATATTCACAATAATAACATAGGCCACCACCATGCACTTGTTGCTTAATTGTTAGCTGGGTGGACTGTGGGAGACTTGCTCGGCCGGGGAGCTCTGGGCCAGCTCCTTGGCTATGATTTATTACTAATATATGTAACTAAATGTAGTAATCTATATATCTTTGTATAGATATTGTATTAATATACATTCATATATACATACACACAGGTTTAATACATATATACTTTTATATACTTCTAAATAAAAACTAGAAAAATACTATAAAGCCTCTAGAATATTTACATCACAATATTATCACTGTATCCATGCATATATATATCTTTACACACACAAATACATATTCATATATATATATGTACACATGCACACAATTATCTATATACGTATATATTTTATAGCTATATACATATACATACATTTACATATATATTTTTATACACATATAATTTATTCTTTTGTTAAAGAATAAGTTAATAATAACTATTAATAATAAGTAGTTTATTTTCAATAACCATAACAATAATATTAATACTATATAACCTCAATAAAATAATGATAATAAAATAACAAAAATTCGATAAGCCAATAATTAATTATTTATAAAATCTAAAAATCACCAATAAAATATTTTAATATTAAAATATTCCAAAATTTTCGGGAAGGGGAGCTACAAATCTACCCACCTTAAAAAAATTTCGTCCTCGAAATTCTAACTCATAAACATGCCTAAAATTCAAAAGTAAATAAAATAAATCCTCTATTACCACAATCTTCTCAAATGTTAATTCCTCAGAAGTATTTATGTCTTCCTCCTTGCCATTTCGTAACTACGAATCATCGAGGACTTCTATCCACCTTTGTTCACACTACTCCTCAACTAAAATCTCATAATCTTCTAATTAGTTGCTAGCAATCCTACCAATAGATACCTACTGCATATGACGCCTATAAACCACTTATATCTATCAAGCAATCCCAAAAACTTAACAAGTAAATTTACACAAGTAGCTAAGAATATTGGGACATTCTAATAAGCATGATCTTCGTCGCTCCGAAATAACGGACAGAAGGGTAAGGAGGAATGATTCAAAGGCAATTATGAAGTTTCAAGAGCGGTAGAGATTTTTCGACGGTACGTCAAAAAGCGTTTACGAAGCACTGACTTGTCTGCTAGATTGTGCTACTATATTTCAGTCACTTGCTATGTCGAAGAACCCTTCGTTACTTAGAGTGGCCTACAATCCGTGCAATACAGAAATCTCGCTCTCGAATTTCTAATTCAAACAAGGTTCCATAACGGAACAAAATTTAAGAAATCAAGATTGTGGTCTTAATGGGTTCTCTATTTGGGCATCAGTCGTTGGTTGGATGAACATTGGATTTCATTCTATATAGACTAGATAAGGTCTCAATGATAAACTACTTTTACTAGATTAGGGTATCCTAGATTAGGTTTCTACTCAGGGGATTGAGTTAGTTGCTAGTCAAGTTGGTTAGCTAGGTCCTAAAGTTCGAACTGTGCCTTCAGTGACTTTTGTGTTTAAGTAGCACATGAGGCCTCAATTGGACGGTACACTAGTGGCAGGTGCATAGTGGCTTCGAGTAGGTCACAACCATATACTGGGTCGAGAGGATTGAGTCGGGGTTGAGGCTCTAATGGAAGTCGAAAGTATAACGGGTAGGTGCTATGGTAAGGGTTACCGCTAGTCCTTTTAACCTAAAAGTCGTACCATAAAAATAGAGTACAAGGGGACGGGTTTGAGTGTGACATGATATACTTAGATGAAGGTGGACTCGTCTAGATCTTGCATGTGAAGTTTGTTGGGAGGTAACAGCTGGTCTCGTGCTCTGAATATTAATGACACGGCCGGGTGCACAGAATGATCTAAATGGAAAGTGGGAGTCCATGGGGGCACTAATCGTCACTCTAGTGGAAAATCATTCAAGTCAATCGGTAATCTTCATATACTCCCAAAAATTTTAGGAGCCTTACAGTCTACCCACCTTAGAAGCTAAGATATGATTTTAGGAATAAGAGGTTAAAAAAATTCCAATGTCCGGATATTGTACCTCGACTCTTGTAAATGATGAATAAGGCACGGCGTAACGGAATATGGTAGATGTAAGTCAAGTCAATGATCATTCCTCAATAAATGAGAAACGAGGGTGTATAATAACACATGGTCGATAACATAGAGAAACATACCCATCCATAGTGTACAAGAGTTATCGACGGGGTAACCAGCTCCAAGGCATGTCCTATGAAGAGATTTCTAACAACTGAGTCGTGAATCTCTAGTTGTGTCAAACCGGTCAGACTATTGTCATAAGGGTTCTAGTGGTATGGGCTGGTGATCATGCGTTGTTGTTGACAACTGGTATATCTCAATATGACAGGGTATTTAATCTATGGTATTAGCTAAACTAGTGACTGTGGTGTTCCAACACTAGTTAGGTCTTAATATCAAAACTTACATAGCTAGAGTAATATTTGTTGGAAACCAATCTCGGGATGAGTGTCACTGTAAATGATTACTCTATTGTCCACTCATCTCATGTCTAACTGTGGCTTCGGTCGAGGAAGGGTTGGTTCAAGGCTTAAGGGTTGCTAGTTAAGGCAAGCTTCCAACAATTAATTAGTGACTCGCAACTTTTGGGCTTCAAAGAATAGGTAGTCACCTAGGTAGGCATTCTGACTAAGGGTAAAACCCTAATCATTCTCAAATTCAGATGGCTCGAAAGTCTCAATAGTAGTTTGAGGGTCGCTGGGAGAAGAGTAATTTAATCATATGACCGGCCGATGGTAGCTACACTTGTGCCTACCATTATCATAGCCATGGGAATACTCTGTATCTTTCTACCATCACGAGCTTTCGTCTTTCCAAATCGGTAAAAGATAAAAATGATAAAGAATTCAAGGGAGATGTTATTGAATACAATGTCGTGTTTCAAAGGCGAATATATAATTCAAGAGAAATTGTCAATACAGTCATAGATGAGATCCTAGATACCGCTACATCTCAATCCACGTAGGATAATTAAATGAAGTGCGAACCAAATGCATCATGGTTGATCAGACCATAATACACTGATTCTGATTAGACAATATGTTAGCAAGCGTCCCCACTAAACATATGTCTTGAATCAAGCTCGAGAACAGAGTAAGCTTGCAAAACTAGGCTGTAGTAGCAGCATTGGTCAAGATAGTCGAAATACAACTATGCGAGATTTTTGAAAGAATGTACAAATAGTTCGAGTTTTGCGAGAATCAAACCTTACCCGGTGTTCTTGCTTATACGGTCTTCCTACTATCTTCTTATCCACAAGGACTTGGTCAACTAATGGGTTATGGAACTCTGGATTCTATATTCTAGGTAAACCTCTTAGTGTCAGTCGATATCCTCGTCAATAGGTCACAAGGACCACGGAATGCTAGATAGGGAGACGTGCTATCCAACTTACAAACTTCCACCAATATTGGCTCAAGGGTATCTACGATCAAGAGTGGACCACTAGTCATATCTCTTAGCAAATTCTATAACCGATATTTTCCTAATCTTCTTTCCATTCTAGGGGTCGTTTCTCGCCAATGCGTTGCTGGCTGCAGTGAATCCCTAGTCTCCAAAGTTTAAATAATTAGCGACAGTGCGCTGCTGTCCTGCCAGTATAAGTTAACTAACATTCTCGTAACTATATCTGTAAATAAATCCCTGAGCTTCTAAACAAGTTGACTATGAAATAAGGCATAAATATTTGCCCTATCACCCTTAAAATAAAAGATTGAGCGGAGAGGAAATAATTGAAGACAAAAGATACACAAACATTCTAATGTCTATTCCATGTGTATTCAATCATTGAGGAAAAGCTTTGAACCGAAACTAACTTGAGGTCCGCATGGGGATAACAATAATCAGAATTTATACAAAATATTAATTCCTAGGGCAAATAGAAACTAAATAGGCAGTTCGACTAAGGCATGGGGATGATATCTAAGAGGCAAGAGAAGGATTTGCCCAACTCATCAAGGTTAGATCATAAATTATATGAAGCCCTGTCTTACCAAGTGAACAATCTATCCACTTTGGATCGTGTCGTCATATCGAGAGGTAATAGTGTACCTATGGGGATCTGACAAACAATCAACCTTAATAACTCCTCATCTAAATGGCATGGCCTAGACTACCCATCGGTAAATTTGTATAAGGGACTCCTAGTCTTAGTCATTCTCGTAAATTAAATTAATCCTAATTCGTGAATGAGCATTTCCTTGTCGCAGGCTCGCAATAGTATGGCTAACTTAAGTACTATCACGAGTTCGCATGACTTGCGAAAACTGACCTGCATGGGCCACCACAAAAACTTGTCACGACCCGCACCCGTTTTTTTTTTTTTTAAACGGATACAAGACGTGTCCAAGCCAGCCTACGCCGCAGTGTCGGCGGTAGAACGCTGTCACGGCCATGAAGATCAAAATCACAAATAATGCTCATTCACAACATTAATTTAATTTACAAAGATCACAAGTTTTACATTTGTAGAAAAATATAAACTTGTACAAATATGGAAAGACTACAATTCATCTATCTAGCTAGTTTCTAGGCCTTTGTCTGCAAGTATTCCCGTCACTTTCCAAGCTAAGTGAATCCACGGCTAACCTGAAAATGTTGGTTTCCAGTCAGGAATGGAACGAGCACAATTCACTGAATGCAATTTCAAATAAAGAAAATGACTATAAAACAAAGGTTAGGCATTAATCATGAGTTTTGAAAATAACAGTAAACCCGTAAGAAAATCAATAGTAATAAATAGACCAATATACTTTTCCACCGTTAGAAGTACCTTTGACATGTGATCGGTTTGGGGTGCTACACCGCACGGTCTACGATATCTACTTGCAGAAAAGTAACGATGTCTACAATGTCTACAATATCTACAATGTCTACAATATCTACAATGTCTACAATATCTGCAATGTCTACAATATCTACAATGTCTACAATATTTACAATGTCTACAATATTTACAATGTCTACGATATCTACAATGTCTACAATATCTACAATGTCTACAATATCTACAATGTCTACAATATTTACAATGTCTACAATATTTACAATGTCTACGATATCTACAATGTCTACAATATCTACAATGTCTACAATATCTACAATGTCTACGATATCTATAATGTCTACAATATCTACAATGTCTACGATATCTACAATGTCTACGATATCTACAATGTCTACGGTCTGATCACACATCCTTGGTACTTCTCATTCCCGACTCAACAATTTATAGTAGAGTATAAAAATCACATAACTAATGACTAATCAATGAAATATAGTAAAGATCAATATCAAAATGCAAACAATAAACTGTACTCGCCTGTGGTCCTTTGCTGGTGAAACCGACAATCTGAACTACTCAATGTGCCACTATAGTCAAAACCCGTACAACAGTCCCCGAAAGTTGAAATAAATAATACCAATGATCTCAGAATAGTCTAATTAGCTAGGATTGCCTGTCCCTACGTCCAATTCTGGATACAGGGGCAAAACGGTAATTTCGGGCCAAAACGATATCCGCCGTTGGACCCACTTTGCACCGAAAAGCGTGCCAGAGTCAACGGTCTCTAAAGTTGTCAAACTACATGTCTACGGATCCAGTTTTCTGATACGAACCCAACCATATGTCCAAAGTTGGATTCCGGCGGGCCGTGCACAAAATCGCCCGTTGAGTGGGACCGTGGGGCCCGCAAAACGACGTACGATTCAACTGTCTCAGAATTGGACCAAACTTGGCATATGGGACCAGAAAAACGATACGTCCTGATGGCGCAAGTTTCGTCTCGATCTGACGAACGTGCACAAAGTTATGACTGAATTTGCATTGGACGGATACGGGGCGATTCCGACGGATACGCGTCGAATTCGTCGCGCACACGCGACCAATTTGAATTCCGTCAAAGCCCACACGACCACGAAACCGTTACGCAGCTTTCGATGCTTACGGTGCACGACCACGTCGCCCGGAATGGCGGGACGGACGTCGTGTGGAGCGATTTCTAGTTTTTGAAAACAGATTTTCGTCAACTTCAACTTAATTTTAAACAGGAAATAATCCACAAGAATTAAATCTAAAAGTTGGGTTTCCATCTTGGTTAGGTTGGCTAGAAATCTATTCAAACGGTTTTCTAAAACTCGCGATGTGCTGGTCACAAATCGACCGCAAACATCGGACATTGGGGCAGTTTTTGCTCTGTTTCTCGAGCAGATTTTCGTCGACTTTCACGTCGATTTTACGGACAAATTAAGGCGATCTAAAGAAAAGCGCTTGAAGACATTAGAAGGCGTATAGGTTGTGAGTTTACCAGAGAAGACGGGGGGCGAAACGATCCACGGTGTGCGACGAACAGTCGCTGCGAAGTGGGTTCGATACCCCACGCTACTGCTGTCGTTCCTGCTTTTCCGTGCGTGCGCGTGTGCGCGTTGCCTCCGCGCGGTCTGGCCGGCGGGCGGCGGCCCGCGGTAGTGCGCTCGTGCGCGCGGGAAGGCGCCCAAGGTCGGGGGTTGGGGCGGCGTTTCAGTTGTTAGGGTTTCGATGTTTAACTCCTCCCTCGATCTCGCTCTCCCTAAATACTCTCGCGCGGCTCGGGTTATACAGAGGAACGCGGGGGTTCCTGTGCTCGAGCTGATGGGCTCGTGAGTTGGGGTCAGCTGGGCTCGGCCCAGTGGGAACTTGGGGGGGAAACTGGGCTCGGCTCCGTGTCGATATGTATAAGTTGCTGCGGTTTCTTTCCTCGGCTGAGACCCTGTGGGGAGTTCGGGTTGTATGCGCTCGGGTCTGAGGAATGGGGGTTGGACTTTGGCCTGGAGAACTCTGTGCTGTGGGCTAGCTAAGTGGGCCGATGCATGGTTGCACGCATGCATGTTGTTGTTGCAGCAACATGCAACAAATACATATTTGAAATTCATTTCATTTCAATTCAATTAAATTCACTACTATAATATATATTCACAATAATAACATAGGCCACCACCATGCACTTGTTGCTTAATTGTTAGCTGGGTGGACTGTGGGAGACTTGCTCGGCCGGGGAGCTCTGGGCCAGCTCCTTGGCTATGATTTATTACTAATATATGTAACTAAATGTAGTAATCTATATATCTTTGTATAGATATTGTATTAATATACATTCATATATACATACACACAGGTTTAATACATATATACTTTTATATACTTCTAAATAAAAACTAGAAAAATACTATAAAGCCTCTAGAATATTTACATCACAATATTATCACTGTATCCATGCATATATATATCTTTACACACACAAATACATATTCATATATATATGTACACATGCACACAATTATCTATATACGTATATATTTTATAGCTATATACATATACATACATTTACATATATATTTTTATACACATATAATTTATTCTTTTGTTAAAGAATAAGTTAATAATAACTATTAATAATAAGTAGTTTATTTTCAATAACCATAACAATAATATTAATACTATATAACCTCAATAAAATAATGATAATAAAATAACAAAAATTCGATAAGCCAATAATTAATTATTTATAAAATCTAAAAATCACCAATAAAATATTTTAATATTAAAATATTCCAAAATTTTCGGGAAGGGGAGCTACAAGGCATCACAGATGACCATGGGCGAGAGGTTGAGATTGGTACAGGATTCGATGGCTGATAGCAGTGATAGAATATTATCTACCATAGATTTATACCACGAGCGACTTGCAGCGTTGGAGCGTTATCGTCCTCCGGATGCGCCTTCATCGTCATCGACTCCGCCGACGCCACTGCCTTCTTCATCGACACCGACTCCACTGACGTCACTACCTTCTTCATCGGTGTTGATTTCACAGGAGGACTATGAGCTTTTTTTATCCATTCATCGCGGCGCGCCCCCTCCTGCTCCATATCCCCATTAGTCCGAGTTAGGACTGTTTGTATTGAGTGTTTGAGTACTTGTTTTTTCTTTGTATTTGTTTGTGACACTTGTTTGTTGGTTGCATAGATACATTGGTTATTGGTTGTGTAGACCCATGACGATTTGGATATTGGTTTATATATGTTGTGTGGACTATAGTTATTTTATGTTATTCATTTCATTTGGATGTTAATTTACTGGTGTTGAGTGTTCCACCGAAGGGGTCGGCGAATCCAGGGATAAAATTTGCTTGTGTATTGTGTTTCAGATTAAACTGCAGAAAGAAAATAATTCTGTGGAGAAAACTGCATACTGTAATTTATTTATTTTATTTTTTTCAAATTTAGCGACGTCTACCGACATTTACCAACGCTTTTTGATGGCACATTGTGTCGGTAGACGTCACTAAAATGGCATATATTGCCAGTTTACCGACGTATAGCGACGTCAGTTTCGTCGGTATGCGTCGGTAGACGTCGCTAAATATCCCAGGATTTTACCTCATTTTCCCAGGATATACCAACGTATAGCGACATCACAAAACGTCGGTACTATATACCGACGCATAGCGACATTAAAAATGTCGATAATTTTCCCAGGGAATACCGACGTATAGCGACATCATAAACGTCGCTATTTCATTGACAAAACGACGGTAAATGTCGGTATATTACCAACGTATCTTTGCGTCGGTAAACATCGGTGTTGGCGACGATCAGCGACGTCTTTCCAAATAGCGACTAAGGTTTTCGCGACAAGAGGAAGACGTCGCTAAATACGTTGCTACAATGGTTTAGCGACGTCTTTTGGCATTTTAGCGACGTCTTTAGGCGTCGCTAAAGTGCCTCATTCTGGTAGTGTGAACATGAAGGTGATTCCAAGGCTAAAGTCTACAAAATTAGAGAAGTACACGTACTGTTTAGCAAAAAAGCAAAATAGGGTGTCTTTCCAAAGTCATCCAAGTTTAAGAAAGCTGGCGTTGCTCGAGTTGATTCACTCGGATATCTTCAGTCCTATGAAGGTAAAATCCATTGGTAGTGCCTTTTATTTTGTGACGTTTATTGATGATTGTTCCCGGAAGGTTTGGGTCTATGCCTTAAAGACCAAGGATCATGTGCTGTAACACCCAATTTTCTAAAATGAGGGTAATTTTGAACTTTTGTAAAAGTTTATTATTTAATAATAGGATTTATAATTTATGAGAATTTTTAATTAATTTAATACTATTTATAATTGGTGAATTATAATTTTGATGTGTTAGCTAGTGAACTCTAGAACTGTTGAGCCTAGAGACTAACCATAACCATGAGGACCTAACCATGTGATTAGAATGACTATTTACAACTTTTTAGACTAAGGGTATTTTGGTCATTTTCTGACTTTTGAATTATTTAGAATTTTAATTAATTGGTAAATTTTAGATTATTTTAATAATATTTAAATTGATGTATTATGATTTTGTTCATTTTTCATATTTTAATATTTTGGGAAAATTTTATATTTTTAATATTGTTTTTATTGGATTTGTTTAGTCGGGTTTGAGTTTCGTCTCGTTCCGACTTGAATTGTGACCCGGGTAGCTTAAACTCTAGATGGGACCCAATATTAAGTTAAGCATGGCTCACAAGACCCAACATTTAAGTTAGTTAATTAAACTAATTTTTATCATGTTAGAATGGTTAAGTTAGAGACTCAAAACTAGATCATTTTGATCCCAAACTTGAACCTAGTCTAGACTTAACCATATGAGACTAGAGAGGGGCAATTAGGACATTTCCCATTAGCCCTAATGGACACTTTATGGCAGCCACCTTTAGGAGAGAATGATTCATTTCATTCATTACAATCTTGCCTCTTTTATTTTTCTTTTGTTCTTCCCTAATTTTAGAGAGCCTTCCCATTGATTTGATCTCCAAATCAAATTATTCCTTCACCAAACCTTTCCTCAATCATTTCCATTCTCCAAGGGAAGGGTGCTACCAAGGATTGGAAGAGGAGTATCCACTTTGAGGGATCTTCATATCGGAGCCGTGTCCTAAAGGATTTCATTGGGATTCCACTCCCAATAGGTAAAATCCATCCTCTAAATCGATTTCCTTTGCATATAAATTAGTTTTGAATCCGTAGGATCCATCCTCATGCATGTGTCCTATTTAGGTTCAAATTTGAGGCCATTTGGATCTCTCTTGAGGATTATATATATATGTCTTGTGTCCTACTTGATAGATCCCAAATTAGGACACCCCATGTGTATGTATGTATGATAATAGTTTAAATAGATATTTAAATTCAGTTTTAGAATGGTTAGAGAGTGGATTAATCTTAGTTAGGATGGTTAGAATGAGTTTCATTTGGATACCTTCGTTTGTATCCAAGTATCTTGGCCTATATGTGTTCTTTTGTCCAAACAACTCAAATTCGTCATAATATTCATTCACGTTTTTATTAACCAAAGCAACTTAGAAATGTCATAACTTTTAGCTTAGAATTCCGATTTATCTTCCATTTTTTTAAAAGAACCGTATCGAATTTAGCTTTCCAAATATATATTTTAATAAGCCAAATTCTTTCTGTAACTTTCTGTAGAATTATTTGAGTGTCAGCTGTACGAAAGACGAACGTGTTTCGGTATTTTCGCGATTTCGGGAGCTTCCGGACACGAAAATGTGATCCGTTTGAAGTTTCGAAAAGCTAACACGAAGAGCTACAACATACTTTAATCCTAGAATTTAGTTAAGACTCAATTGGTACAGTATTGGTTTTAAATAGAAGAGTGACTACACGATATAGGCATTTTGTGTAACCTATGAGCCTACGTAGTATGGATATTAAATGAATGTAGAGTATGTAATGCATAATAGGTTAGATGAATGAAATGATATATATATGATATGTATCCTCTTTAAATTAATATATATATATATATGGTTGAATTCAAGCATGTAGGAATGCGATCAATGTAATGTATGTAAGCAATGCATAAATGCAAGAATGAAAGAATGATATATAATGTATTCATGAAAGTATATAATGAATGCTAGATATGAATGCAAGATATACATGTAATGATAGATATGAATGCATAATGTATAAATAATGTAATACAATATATAATGATAGCATGTATGATAATGTAGAATATATGATGCAAGCATGTATATGTCCACTGTTTTCCTTTTTCTTACATTTTTCCTCCCTTCCCTTTTCATTTCAGTTTTTCTTCCTTTTTTTCCTCTTCTATTTTTACATGTTGCATACAATGTATATAATGTATAGATGCATATAAGTATGTAATATGCATGAATGACATGTATGTAATGAAAATAAGTATATGCATGCAACTTAATGATATGTGAATGGATATAATGCATGAACTGAAGTATGCATGTATATGGGATATAAATGAATGATATATATATATATATATATATATATATATATATATATATATATTTAAGGTAATGTAATGTATGTATTCACATATATTTTAACTTAAATATATGAGTTTGTATGCATATATTATATGTATACATTTATACAGGAATGAATATAATATAATGTAGAGTATGCATATGTGATATGTATGTAGGCGTGTATGCAATGTATGTATGTATACATGATATGTATGTATGCATGTATGCAATGTAAGTATGTATGTATGTATTTCTATAAACTGCGTTAACCTATAACCTTTTACACATATGCATTCATACACCCTTTGACACCATGTATCCCATGTCACATACACCTACCTATCACTACATTTGAGAGCATTAATACATACCCTTTCACACACATGCCAAACACACACACACTCACTTACTCTTTTACCTCTCTTTCTCTCTATATATATATGTATGTGCCTATATATATAGCTTTCCTATATATATCTATGTATATGAATAAGTGAATGTGAATAATATATATACATTATATGACTAAGTTTGTGTGCCTTGTTAGCTTATGGTTTAGTTTTGTACTTGGTTTAACAAGTGACTTAGGCTATGAGTTAGTAGCTATCTTGGATACTTGATTTGTATATACTTAGTTTGTTTAGACCTAGAATTGACTAACCTAGACTAGTTGACCATAGTTGACTAGAGTTGACCTAGATTGACTTAGACTCGTGTAGATTGCATTATAATTTTAATTACCATATAAATTAAACTCTTTATAACCTATGTTGCTATAACTAGGACTCTGTGACTCCAATTGGCCATCTTTTCATATCAGCTGTTCAGGGTATCAGGCGAGTACATTCTCTGATCATTTCATATCATGTTAGAATTATTCTCTTGCTTTAAATTACTTTACTTGATGCTGTCACGTTGGTCACACGAATTAGTACTATGGATCCTTTCTTGAGATGTTATCCTCTCAGGGAGCATCGGATACTACATGTTCTGTGCGTTTCACTTACATTGTGTATCACTATGCTTCATGGTTCATTGAATCACTTGTGACATGTACTCTCATGATCACAGAGTCTTTCTTGAATCCTCTATTTATTGGGCATTCCTAGAATCTCCATCTATGGGACTATCATGTACCACCCTTCGGGGGCCGTTACATGAATCATAACATAACCTGGCTGGATCCTTGTGTATTGATTGGGGGTACGGGGGAGTAGAAGTGGACATGTGAATAATATCCAAGTAGTGTAGCATCAGAATCATTCCGTAGTATAGCATCAGATTCATCCTATGCCATTTCATATGTCTATATTGTACTCTGACTCACTAGCCACTGTTAGTTCTCTATTTATAGTAGATATTTCCATTACAGCTATCTCCTTTACATTATGTACTTTCTTTCAGATCCTGTATCTTACTTTACTGCATGATTATATTTTCTAACCTACTATGATCTGTTGAGATGTATTGTGCTCGCTCCGTCCTGATTGGGCACCGTTGATATGTTTACAGAGGACAAGGATGAGGCTGGTGTTGACACTTTTTATGGGACAGCTCTAGATGATTCCTGTGATCCGAATTTCCAGCCGGATCCACTTGCTATAGAGACTGAGGCTCCCTAGTCTAGGTTTTACTATTTCTGTCATTTGAGATCTGGATTGTATATATTGTTTCATATTCTGTAGTTGAGACTTTGTATTTCTGGATGTTTGCTGAGTTGTTATCTTAGACACTTAGACTCTTCTGATCATCTGTATTTCATTTTGAGTTCTATATCATATCGTGCTTCTTCTTCCTTAGTTGTGATTGAGTTTACATTCTGCTATGTCACTCCCATTCGGAGAGTATAAACTGCTTAGCCTTATATTGTTAGATGCATGGGACCTAGGACAGCGTTCTACAGCCGACACTACGGCGTAGGCTGGACGTACCCACGTCTCGTGCCTTTACTCTAGGGTTCGGGTCGTGACACTTTTAGTGGTGGCCCATGCAGGTCGAGTTTTGTAGTGGTATTCGAACTAGAGTATCACTACAGCCTGCAGTAGGAATTAGAATATTTTTGAAGGTACTCAACACTAGGAAAAACTCTTAATCAGATTCCTTTTATCTAAATTGTTGCTTATTGACTTCCCTTGAATATAAACTGTCCTCCTTTGAATTTTCGCTTCATTCTCAGAAATTACTTCTGTTTTGATCGTCTTCATGATGGTTATGGAGACACGATCTCTCACTCCGGTTTGGGGAATACTATCGAGAGGCTGGCCACCTCTCGTCCTGTCATCAGGGCCTCGAGACCGCAGCTCCTGTTGTGCCGACTCAGGTTGGCGTTTCTGCTACATTGGAGGTGCACCTTATCTGTACAGAGACTTTTTCCCGTCATTTCGATTTTTCTCAGCAGCAGCGGTTCATGCAGCATCAGCAGCAGACCAGGGAAAACCAG
>JANAVB010040619.1:25169947-25202447 GCA_029216955.1 Iris pallida
GTCCCGAGTGTGGACTCTCTGGTTAGTTCACGCAAGGCACTATCGGCCCGAATGTGGACTTCTCTGGTACAAGTATACATCCTCATCCCGAGTGTTGACTCTCTGATGTAAACACCCTCGTCCCGAGTGGATTCTCGGTGCAAGCAAGTCAACACCCTCGTCCCTAGTATGGCTCTCTGGTGTAAATAATCGACATCCTTGTCCCGATGTGGACTCACGGATGTAAACAGATCAAGGCAACACCCTCGTCCCGTGTGGACTCTCTGGTGCCAAGGAACAATAACAAGGATTTAGCATTCAATTACACGTACTCGTTCTATGACCACTCAGCAAGTACTGGTGAGACAAGGTACAACTCAGTCAAGACACACGGTCAAGTCCAGTAAACTACACTGTCAAGTCAAGCAAGACCATAAACTGGTGAACACGGTATGTAAAAACGAGATAAAGCAAGTAGACAAGAAAGCTAATGAATCATGTAAATCTAGCAATATAGTATCTATGATAGTACACTAATAACATGAAAACTATAAACATGAAATAACGTAGAGGAGGCAAGGTATCTTGTCTGTGGAGCACGAAGAACCAACAATACCTGTCAACTGGTAAGCCATAAAGTCTAGATCCACAACGGTCTCCGAAAGCGTAGCAACATTGCCAACATTCTCATAATTCCAATTAGCTAGGATTGCATGTCTTAATTCCAATTCTGGACACAGGGGCAAAACGGTACATTTGGTCAAAAAACGTGTCCTCGTTGGACCCGCTTTGCACCGAAAAGCGTGCCAGGTCAATGGTCTCTAAAGTCGTCAAACTACATGTCTACGAATTCGTTTGATGTTCTGAACCCAACGGTATGCCAATTGTGGATTCCAGTGGATCGTGCACAAATTACCGTTGAATCGGATCGTGGGGCCCACAAAACGCGATCCGATCAACTATCTCAGAATGAACCAAACTTGGCATACAGACATGAAAAACGATACGGTCCTGTTAGCGTAAGTTTTATCTCGATCTAACGAACGTGCACAAAGTAATTAGAAAATTTGCACAGAGGTCGATACGGTGAATTTCGACGGATACACATCAAATTCGTCGCGCACACGCGACCAATTTAAATTCCGTCAAAGCCCACACGTCCACAAAGCCGATACGGATCTTTCGATGCTTCGGTTTGCGGCCACGTTGCCAGGATTGGTGGGATGCACGTCGTATCGAAGGAATTTCTAGTTTTTAAAACAGATTTTTGGTAAACTTTGGGATCCGATTACTTGGTGTAGCATTCACTTTTTCATAGAAAGGGTATTTAGTCATTTTAGTCATTTTGGCCATTTTGTGATTTTTAGATATTTTGACTTGTGTTGTGCAAGCAACTGGTTTAACCTTAGTGGACATCGTATAGGAGCCTAACCATGTCTTAGAAATTATTTTTTACCTATTAGAATTTATTTAGGACTTGGGTTTAATTTAGAAGGCTTTTAAATGATTTTTTAAGCCTTTTGTATGTAGCCTTTTGAGCCTTTTTGACTTGGGCCTTATTTTTATTTGAGAGAGAGTTGGCCCAAGTGAAACCCTAACCCTAGAGACCCCCACCTGGCCTCCCACAGCAGTACCCCCTCCCCTCCCTTTTTATTTGTGAAGTTTAGCCTCCACAAGTGAACCCTAATAGATATCCTTCTCCAAAAATCCCATTTTCTTCATCCGAAGTCCGTTTCTCCCCAAACGAACTCCGTTGCACTCCTCTAGGAGAGGAGGATCTGCTGGAGCATTGCTAGTGAGGAGCCGGAGGCAATTGCTTAAGGGGAATCGACCGATACGACAACCGAGGGACTCCGTTTATTGAGTTTTCGACACTCAATAGGTAATCCCTTTTCTACCATAGTTATTCTGAAATTTCTTTCATTTTTGCATCCATATAGGTTCCCTAGACTTGCCCATAAAGTTTGGTTGGGTTTTGACTTCGTTTGATCGCGGTATCGGACACGTGTCGGTCCTTTACGGCATGTATTCGACGAAATACCGCTTATGATAGAAAGCTGCTGTTTTTCGATTCTGTCTTCATGAATGTTTAGATAATATCATTTTTAGAAACTTTTGTGAAGACAGATTGGAAATCGATGATTTTCTGCGGCGTTTCGGGCATCGGACGTACGTGCACAGCTCCCGTGCACGAGGCCATGCATGCCCTGCCGTCAGCGTGTTGTATCTCGATGCATAGATCTTATTTTTGCCTAAAATTTCTTGAGCATGTGGTGGCAACCTCTGCCTCTATGCTCCTAAAATTTCACGACTTCTCGTTGAGCGATCGCGGAGAAATCCGACGTGCATCGTTCAGCCACACTATGCACTCGGGCTAAATTTTGTCGCTGAAACGGACTTCGTATACGCTCTCGACGCGACGAGGACCCGTTCCAGGACCTGGGATGCATCGACCTATACCTAGACTACCCTAAGGACCAACCCCGAGTCGTGGCGTGGCCCGACGAGCGAGCCACGATGGCCGAACCGCGAGCACGAGGGCACGTGCGGGCGCGCGTGCACGCAGCAGGCCACGCGTGTGTGCGGAGCTGCGTGCGTTGCCTTGGCAGGACATGTCAGCATGTTGCCGTGTCCTAGACCTACCCCAGGACCCCCTGGCTATGTGCACGAGCACGGGGCTTTTCGTTGTGTGTGCGGCGCTCAATCGAGCGAGAACGCACACATACGTGTACGTTGTCACGCGGTATCGGGTTTTCCGATAGGCATTCTGTGGACACGATACGGACACGATTTCGGACCCGTGAGTACCCGAGCACATCACGTAGGTTGAGACCAACGTTTATGCCGAGTTTTGCTGGTTTATATTGTGTATATTTCATTTTGGGTCGTTGTGTGAAAAATAAGTTTTTCCTTTAAATGCAAATTTGAGTTTGAATGTGATATTTTGTTTTCCAGGTTTTTAACATGTAAAATCTGAGTTTTTAGTATGTATATGAGATTTTGGACTTGTGAGAACCAACTCTTTGGATTTATTTCATATTTTTCTATCAATTATGAGCATATGTGCTTTTCTTTGTAGCTATGTATATATGTAATTATATATATCTAAGTAAGACTCCATTGAAGCCCATTGCAAGCGTATGTGTTGAGAATGGGTGGAGGGGAATTAATCCCAGATTTTGATTTATTAAAACTATTTCAAACCATGTGTCATTTCTTCCAAATGAGCATATGTATGTATATATATATATAGTTTTCCTATTTTGTTTGTATGTATATAAGAGTATATTAAAATGGGGCATACCATGGTTGTGTTTTGATGTTTTTAATCTCAGTTTTGATTCACTTCAGTAACCTTCACGTATCACACACACACACACAACCATTTGTTAGAACTAAGAGTAGGTATGTGTTGTGAATACAGGTATATATATATATATATATATATATATATAAAATATATATATATATATATATACCTATGTAAAAAAAAAATATATATATATATATATATATATACCTATGTGTGTATAGTTTGTATGCTTGGGAACCCATCTTAGAATAGATCATAGTTGTGGTTGTAACCATAGGAGTCCTAGGACAGATTTGGTTTATCATTTTGAGCCTAGTTTAGTCGAATTGGCCGACAAGTTGACCAAGTTGACAAAAGTCAACTTTGGGTCAAACTTGATCCAATTCAACTCAAACGAACTTAGAATGACCTAGTAACTTGTGTATAACCTAAAAATTAGTAGACGGACTAGTTGACTAATGTTTGACCAGGTTTGACCAGCGTTGACCAGGTTTGACCAGAGTTGACCAAGGGTTGACTTTGACCAAAAGGGACCTAGAAGCATGTAGTCTTGCATTGTAGCTATTTCTATTGATATTTTAGACTTGGTTGTGACATGTGTATACTTTAAATAGGTTTATATTATCCTAATTTAGCTACACTTCATCATCAGCAGTTCGATTTGCCAGGCGAGTACATTCTTTGATCTTTTCATACTTGTTTGGATATGTTCTCTTGTTATAGACTAGTATACTTGATGCTGACACGATGTTCACACGGATTAGTACCCTATGGATCCTTTCATGCGATGTTATCCCCTTGGATACATCGAGTATATCATGTTCATGTACTTTATCGTGTTCATTATGTACTCCATGTATTCATATTTATCCATGTACACTCATATGTTATTCATGTACACTCATGACCATATGAGCTCCACGTATAAAGTAGTTGTTATCCATGTGCAATAACATATCATGTCTTGATCCTTGTGTATTGATTGGGGGCAGATTTGATTATGTGATCATTATCCCTAGTAGGTATCCATGTGCAACTCTATAGTTTATCCATGTGCAACCCAACCTGTTTACATAACCAATTTATGTTCTAAATCACATAGATAGTTATATTTCTCTATTTATTATAGTCATATCTAGTTTCGCTATTCTCTCTCTTGTTGATTTTCTTTACAACGTTTTATGTATAATTTTCTATAGCTTGCTTTATATGTCTAATCCGGATATGAACTGTTGTGAGAGATATATGCTCGTTCTGTCCTGATTGGGCATGTTGAAAATTTTACAGGTGATGATGAAGAGTTATGTCCTACTTATCATGGTATTGGCTTAGATGACATTGGAGACATGGACCCTCAGGAGGATCCAGCAGTCGCTGAGGACTTGCCCATAGCCTAGCTGAGACTTAGTATCTTATTGTCTTTTTCTTTGAGACATTATGAGTTGTACTTGAGATTTGTTCTGATGGTTTACACCTAGACTTTTATTTATATCTGTGACTCTCTTGAGATTTATTCTTCTATTCCATCTTAGTTGTTGTGATTGAGTTACTTATTATTTTATTCTCCATTCGGAGCATATTCTAGAATGTGTTAGATACTGTGACTCAGGACAGCGTTCTACCGCTGATACTGCGGCGTAGGCTGGGCGTACTTCACTTCTCGTGCCCTTTCACTGGGTGCGGGTCGTGACACATTTTTAGTGGTGGCCCATGCAGGTCAATCACAACTAGTGTGATTTTGTAGTGGTACTCGAACTAGAGTATCATTACAGCCTGCAGTAGGATATAAGATATAAGTTAAGGTACTCAATCACATTAGAAAAACTTTTATCAATTCTTGCTGTTAATTGTCTCCTTTTGAAAGCAACTGTCCTCCTTTGGTGATTTTGCTTCTTTTTCAGTAATTGATTCCTTGCTTGATCTGTCTTCAGGATTGTAGAGACATGATCGCAGCGCTCTGGTCTAAGGGATACCACTGAGAGGTCTACTACTTCTCGTCCGACTCAGTAGGACCCAGGGACCACAGTGCCTCTTGTTCCAGCTCAGGTGGGCTCGTCTGCAACTTTTCGGGGTGCTCCTCCACCTGTTATGAGGACTACCCCAGGAGTTCAGTGGATGATACCACCATCGCCCCAGGGGACAGTTGATGTGGCACAGTGTTTCGTCTTCATGCAGCAGATGATGGAGATGCAGTGACGCCAAGCAGGGGACATGAGGCAGGGCATTGATAATGCCCACCAGTTAGCAATGGTGGCAGTGGAGAAGGTGGCTGCCCAACCCCAAGAAGGGCATATCCAGCCAAACCAGCCGAGGACTCCAGGTATTCAGGATTTCCAGAAAGATGAGGCCACGAGACTTCAAGGGTACGGAGGGTATCCTTTACGCGGATGACTAGATCGAGCACATAGAGGAGATTTTCTGTCTCACAGAGATACCGGCTAGACTCCAGGTGGAAGCAGCGGGCAGCATGATGCAGGACCTTGCCCGCACTTGGTACCAGACCGACCCCAGGGTTGGTACTACGGGGCAAACTTGGAAGGCTTTTAAGAAGCTTTTCAAGGAGAAGTTCTTCCCCGACACTGTACTTGGCGCGTTGGAGATGCAGTTTGAGAACCTGGTTCAGGGGAACCAGACAGTGGAGGAGTACGCCGGGAAGTTCTGTCGCCTGGGCAGATTTTTGGAGGGCCTTAGCGAGACTGCGAAGGCTAGGAGATTCAGGAAGGGCTTGGTTAAGGAAGTCAAGTCCTTAACCAAGAGCAACAAGAATGCTATATTTGAGGAGATTTTGATGGGAGCTATGGTAGCAGAGGATGATCTGGAGCTGAAGCAGAAGCAAGGTCGTGATTCACATGCAGCCGGTAGTAGTGGAGGACCGGCAAAGAAGCCCTATTTTTAGTAGAAGCATCAGCAGAGGCCTTTCCAGCAGCAGCATAAGCCGTTCCAGCAGGCACAACAGAGACAGGGTCAGCAGGCACCGAGACAGTAGCAGGCCACCATTTGTGACTTCTATAAGAAGCCAGGACATAGGTGGAATTCGTACAGGAAGAGGCTAGGCAAGTGCCTACTCTGCGGTTCATCGGAGCATCAGTTGAGGGAGTGTCCTGAGGCTTTCGGGCGTAAAGGACAGGGAACAGGAACCAAGGCTCCAGTGGAGCAGCAGAGGAGACCATTGCCGACCCAGCAGCAGAAGTTTGTCCAGCACTAGCAGCAGGCTAGAGGAGGCCAGCAGGGGCGAGCTTTCTCCATGGCAGCGGAGGATACCGAGGTAGTAGGCGATCTGATAGCAGGTTCTGTTCTTATCGACTCTTTTCTCGCATTCACATTATTTGATTCGGGTGCTTCCCATAGCTTTGTGTCTGTATCATTTGCTATTAGACACCAGCTTTCTTTTGAACCTTTGCCTAGGACTTGCAAGATCATGACTGGGGGTGGTATTATTCTCGTCTGTGATGTTTGTAAGGATCGAAGAGTAGTTTTGGAAGGACGAGAATTGGATGTGAGTCTGCTCGTAATGCCATTACCGAACTACGATATTGTACTTGGTATGGATTGGTTGAGCAGGCACCATGCCAGTATAGATTGTCTCGGAGGTAGAGTTCTTTTCAGCATGCCAGGAGAGCCAAAGTTCGAGTTCACCAAGCGGGAGTCAGAGCAGAGCAGCGAAATTTTCTGCAGAGTTTCAGCAGAGGAGCAGAGCGTGCCACATCCACTGATAGCTGAACTTAGGGATGTGTTTTCGGAGGAGTTGCCAAGGTTGCCTCCGGACAAGGATGTGGAGTTCTCTATAGACTTGGTACCCGGCGCAGATCCGATATCTCAGCATATCTATAGAGTGAACAACAGTGAGCTTGTGGAGTTGAAAAAGCAGGTGGATGAGTTGTAGGACAAGGGCTTCATCCGATCGAGTTCTTCACCGTAGGGTACGCCAGTACTCTTTGTACCGAAAAAGGATGGTTCGGTACGGATGTGTATCGACTACAGGGCACTCAACTGCCTCACGATCAAGAACAAGTACCCGTTGCCGAGGATCGATGACCTGTTCGATCAGCTGAGTGGAGCGAAGGTATTTTCCAAAATTGATCTGAGGTCTGGCTATCATCAGGTGAAGGTAAAGAAGGAGGATATTCCGAAGACAGCTTTCAGGACTCGGTATGGCCAGTTTGAGTTCATGGTAACGCCGTTTGGGTTAACTAACGCCCCGGCGGTGTTCATGAACTTGATAAACAAGGTGTTCCACCAGTACTTGGACAAGTTAGTGGTGGTGTTCATCGATGACATTTTGGTGTATTCGAAGACCCCAGAGGAGCATGAGGAGCATTTGAGAGTAATTCTGGAGACTCTCAGGAAGGAGCAGCTTTACAGCAAGCTCTCGAAGTGTGAGTTCTTCTTGGATCAAGTTGATTTCCTAGGCCATGTTGTGACTGGAGATGGGATCTCAGTCGACTCGAAGAAGATCAGAGCAGTTGAGGTGTGGACAACACCGAGTTCAGTCGTAGAGATCAGAAGCTTTCTGGGATTGGCAGGATACTACAGGAGGTTTGTTCAGGATTTTTTTTGGATTGCAGAGCCATTGACTAGGCTGACCCAAAAGGATGTCAAGTTTGTCTGGTCAGAGGAGTGTCAGGTTGCTTTTGATGAGCTGAAGAAGCGACTGACGACAGCCCTGATTTTGATATTGCCATCAGGATCAGGCGGATTTACTATCTACAGTGACGCCTCAGGGAAGGGTTTGGGTTGTGTCTTGCAGCAGCATGGGAAGGTGATTGCTTATGCATCCAGGCAGTTACGTCCGCATGAGAAGAACTATCCTACCCATGATTTGGAGTTGGCGGCAGTTATCTTTGCTCTGAAGCTGTGGAAGCACTATCTATACGGAGAGCGTATGGAGATCTTCACTGACCACAAGAGTAGTATGTGTTTACACAGAAAGAGCTCAATATGAGGCATCGCAGATGGTTGGAGTTGATGAAGGACTTCGATATTTCATTACAGTACCATCCAGGGAAGGCCAACGTGGTTGCCGATGCCTTGAGTAGGTATCTGGTAGCTATGTGCTTGACGATGGATCATCACTTATTAGCAGATTTGGAGAGCTTGGGGATCGAGGTGATCGTGCCAGGAGTTTATATGCAGATATGGGGCCTTCAGATTCAGTCGAACTTGATGGAGAGGATCAAGTCAGCTCAGTTCGACGATGTTATTCTACGGTCTATCCGAGAGCAAGTTCGAGCAGGATTGGTGGATGAGGAGTTAGTCATTGCAGAGGACGGCACATTGAGGCACGGTTCCAGACTGTGTGTGCCTAGCGGATAGCTTCAGGAGCAGGTTATGCACGAGGCCCATCGCCCTCAGTACACTATACATCCAGGTACCAACAAGATGTATAGAGATCTGAAAGAGCATGTATGGTGGTATAGGATAAAGCGGGAGGTAGCACGCTTCGTAGCCAAGTGTCTAGTCTGTCAGCAGGTTAAGGCAGAGAGGCAGAGGCCAGGAGGACTGTTACAGCCATTGCCCATTCTAGAGTGGAAGTGGGAGCATATCACGATGGACTTTGTTTCTGGAGTGCCGCGTTCACCAGGAGGAAAAGACACAATTTGGGTCATCGTTGACAGGTTGACCAAATCGGCCCACTTTTTGCCATTTAAAGTAGGGACATCTACTGAGAAGCTAGCAGAGTTATATATGCAGCAGATTGTCAGGATACATGGAGTTCCGTTGAGCATTGTCTCGGATCGGGATAGTCACTTTACTTCCCATTTATGGCAGAGTCTGCAGACTAGTTTGGGCACTCAGCTCAAATTCGGTACTGCATACTACCCTCAGACGGACGGACAGTCGGAGAGGACTATTCTGACTCTCGAGGACATGCTGCGGACTTGTGTTCTAGATTTTGGAGGATCTTGGGAGGATCACCTGCATTTGGTGGAGTTTGCATACAACAGTTACCAGGCCAGCATTGGAATGTCACCATTTGAGGTATTGTACGGGCGTAGATGTCGTACTCCCTTGTCTTGGGATGACGTTGGAGAGCGAGCTTTATTGGGACCTGAGATGGTTGTTGACGCAGCCGATAAGGTGAAGCTCATTAGGTATCGACTTCGCGTGGTGCAGGACAGACAGCGGCATTAGGCCGACAACCACCGGAGACCTTTGCAGTTTGAGGTATAGCTTAGACATAGGATTAGAATCTTGTTGTTTGTGTTTTTGTTGATTGTGTGATTGTTTTAGTTAATTGAGACCATGCTTGTGCTAGGTTGGAGATATGGTATTCTTGAGGATTTCACCGACTCGAGGCACTATTCGTTTCGGTGGAGGAGGGAAGCTTAGCCCACGCTATATCGGACCTTTCGTTATTAGCGGAAGGGTCGGTGATGTGTCATACAGACTGGACTTGCCCCCTTTCTTAGCGGGAGTCCACAATATATTTCACGTATCTCAGTTGAGACGGTATGTGGCAGATCCTAGCCATGTACTAGACCATTCCGAGATTGAGGTGGGCCCTACTCCCAATTATCCAGAGCAGCCTGTGGAGATTCTGGATCGACGGGAGAAGGTGTTACGGAACCAGTCGATACCCTTAGTTCGCGTAGCTTGGAGGCATCACTCTCTAGGAGAGTCCACCTGGGAGAGAGAGGATGAGATCGCGAACGATACCCTTATCTTTTCCAGTCTTGAGGTATAATTTTGTCCTTTCTTAATCATGCAGTTTGTCTTTAATTTCGAGGACGAAATTATTTTAAGGGGGGAGACTTGTAGCATCCACTTTTTCATAGAAAGGGTATTTTTTTCATTTTAGCCATTTTGGCCATTTTGTGATTTTCTAGATATTTTGACTTGTGTTGTGCTAGCAACTGGTTTAACCTTAGTGGACATTGTATAGGAGCCTAACCATGTCTTAGAAATTATTTTTTACCTATTAGAATTTATTTAGGGCTTGGGTTTAATTTAGAAGGCTTTTAAATAATTTTTTTAAGCCTTTTGCATGTAGCCTTTTGAGCCTTTTTGACTTGGGCCTTATTTTTATTTGAGAGAGAGTTGGCCCAAGTGAAACCCTAACCCTAGAGACCCCCACTTAGCCGCCAACCGCAGTACCCCCTCCCCTCTCTTTTCATTTGTAAAGTTTAGCCTCCACAAGTGAACCCTAAGAGATCTCCTTCTCCAAAAATCTCATTTTCTTCATCCGAAGTCCGTTTCTCCCCAAACGAACTCTGTTGCACTCGTCTAGGAGAGGAGGATCTGCTGGAGCATTTCTAGCGAGGAGGCGAAGGCAATTGCTTGAGGGGAATCGACTGACACGACAACCGAGTGACTCCGTTTATTGAGTTTCCGACACTCAATAGGTAAACCCTTTTCTACCAAAGTTATTCTAAATTTTTTTTCATTTTTGCATCCATATAGGTGCCCTAGACTTTTCCATAAAGTTTGGTTGGGTTTTGACTTCGTTTGATCGTGGTACCGGACACGTGTCCGTCCTTTACGGCATGTGTTCGACGCAATGCCGCTTAGGATAGAAAGTTGCTGTTTTTCGATTCTGTCTTCATGAATGTTTAGATAATATAATTTTTAAAAACTTTCATGAAGACAGATTGGAAATCGTTGACTTTTTATCGGCGTTTCGGACATCGAACGTACGTGCATGGATCCCGTGCACGAGGCCATGCATGCCCTGTCGTCAGCGTGTTGTATCTCGATGCACAGATCTTATTTTTGCCTGAAATTTCTTGAGCACTTGGGGGAACCTCTGTTCCCTTGCTCCTAAAATTTCACGGCTTCTCGTTGAACGAGCGCGGAGAAATTCGACGTGCATCGATCAGCCGCACTGTGCACCCGGGCTGAATTTTGTCGCTGAAACGGACTTCGTACGAGCTTTCAACGCGACGAGGACCCGTTCCAGGACCTGGGACACGTCGACCTATACCTAGACTACCCCAGTGACCACCCCGAGTCATGGCGTGGCCCGACGACCGAGCCACGAAGGCCGAACCGCGCGCACGAGGGCACGCGCGGGCGCGCGCACAGCAGGCCGCGCGTGTGTGTGGGGCTGCGTGCGTCGTCTCGGCACGACGTGTCGCCGTGTCCTAGACCTACCCCAGGACCCCTCCCAGCTACGTGCACGAGCACAGGGCTTTTCGTTGTGTGCGCGACGCTCAATCGAACGAGAACGCACGCATACGTGCACGTTGTCATGCGGTATCGGGTTTTCCGATATGCGTTCTGTGGACATGACATGCGATTTCGGACCCGGGAGTACCCGAGCGCATCACGTAGGTTGAGACCAACGTGTATGCCGAGTTTTACGGGTTTATATTGTGTATATTTCATTTTGGGTCGTTGTGTGAAAAATGAGTTTTTCCTTTAAATGCAAATTTGAGTTTGAATATGATATTTTGTTTTCCAGGTTTTTAACTTGTAAAATCTGAGTTTTTAGTATGTATACAAGGTTTGGACTTGTGAGAACTCTCGGATTTATTTCATATTTTTCTATCAATTATGAGCATATGTGCTTTTCTTTGTAGCTATGTATATATGTAAATATAAATATAAATATAAATATAAATATATATATATATATATATATATATATATATATATATATATAAATATATATATATATATATATATATATATATATATATATATATATATATATATATATATATATATATATAAGTAAGACTCCGTTGAAGCCCATTGCAAGCGTATATGTTGAGAATGGGTAAAGGGGAATTAATCCCAGATTTTGATTTATTAAAACTATTTCAAACCATGTGTCATTTCTTCCAAATAAGCATATGTATGTATATATATATAGTTTTCCTATTTTGTTGTATGTATATAAGAATATATTAAAATGAGGCATACCATGGTTGTGTTTTGATGTTTTTAATCTCAGTTTTGATTCACTTCAGTAACCTTCAGGTATCACACACACACACACACACACAACCATTTGTTAGAATTAAGAGTAGGTATGTGTTGTGAATACATGTATGTATGTATGTATATATATATATATATATATATATATATATATATATATATATATAAATATATATATATATAAATATATATATAAAAAAAATATATATATATATATATATATATATATATATATATATATATATATATATATATATATATATACCTATGTTTGTATAGTTTGTATGCTTGAGAACCCATCTTAGAATAGATCATAGTTGTGGTTGTAACCATAGGAGTCCTAGGACAAATTTGGTTTGTCATTTTGAGCCTAGTTTAGTCGAATTGGCCGATAAGTTGGCAAAAGTCAACTTTGGGTCAAACTTGATCCAATTCAACTCAAATACTACCAAAATACATGGATTTACCGACGGCCTTATCCGTCGGTATTCCGTCGCCAAAAATAAATACCGACGGATTACCGACGGATATTTTGGTAAAACAGCCGTCGGAAATAACCTCGTCGCTAAAACATATCCGTCGCTACTCCGTCGCTGAGCGACGACTTAGCGACGGAATACCGTCGGCTCTTTTAAATATATATAGCGACGGATTACCGACTAGCTTTCGTCAAAACATGTATCAAGATATAGGTTTAGCGACGGAATACTCCGTCGCTAAAGAGTCGACAAAACCGTATCAGTGATTTTCTGATACGCAATATCCGTCGCTAATCCGTCGTAAATTTGTCGGTAAAAGCGTATTAGCGACAAAACATCCGTCGCTAACAGCAAAATTTATGGACATCAAACAGAACTAGGTCGACGGACGTTCCGTCGCTAAACCGTCGCTCAATGTAAAATTCTTCAGGTAGCGACGGATATTACGTCGCCAATCCGTCGATACATTAAACTCCTACAGATAGCGACGGATGGTCCGTCGCCAATCCGTCGCTTTATTGAAATGCTCCAGGTAGCGACGGTTTTTTCCGTCGCCACTCCGTCGCTAAACTCAGTTTCTCCAGTTAGCGACGGACTATCCGTCGCTGAGTGGTCGCCAGTCCGTCGCTAACTTCTAATTTTTGAAAAAAAAAATACTGCAAACAGGCTCTTTCCTGTTTGTACAACACATCCAACGCAATATCAAACATGCAAAATATCCATATACAACACCATATATCCATATCCAACACGAATATCCAACGTATCCAATATCCAACACCATATATCCATATGCAAAATATCCATATCCGACACCAATATCCAACGTATCCAATATCCAACAAAATATTACCAACACAATATATCCAATATCCAACATTAAATTATCCAAACATAAAAAAAATATCCGAACATACAATGTATCCAAATGTCTACAAAAATTTCGGCAGCACCTCCTTTGTATATCAGATCATCGCTTATAACCCAGCGTAGGTATATATCCAAAAATCACATAGACGAAATATGCACATACGAATTTAATGCACACCAATTATCCAAGAAAAGACATCAATTATACTGAAGAGTAACCTAATATCCGTCGTTATACTGAAAATTTATCTTCAAGTGTGAGAACGGATGGCTCAGAATACACAACCCAAAATTCATTCTAGCATACATTAGTGTGAATCATCTATGTTCTGTACATATGGTGTAGTATATGATCTTATCGTATATAGTATTTGAAGAACGTAACAGAATCAAGATGAACTCACATAATGTAATACTAAGACATCATCTACTACTATATAAGATATAGTGATAGGTTGTCGTATCATCATTGCCGAGGGATGAGGGTCGGAGGACAGTCAACTTATCTACGGCTACATAGTTTCTGCCTCGCCAGTCGAATGGCTGCAGGGACTATATATGTCCTGATCACCATGTCGTACCGTAGATTAATGCAAATGGAGCTGGAAACAAAATACAGAAACCAAAAAACAAAATACAGAATCCAATCCCTGGGTTCGCCGAAAATACAAAACACAGAATCCAATCCCTGTATTTTAAGTGTGAGAACGGATGGCTCAGAAGACAACCAAACCGGAGAGGATACTCCAAGAGATACATCTGAGTAGAACGTATACTCTGAGAGATCACCCTTACAGAAATGATATCAGTAGTGGTATCGAATGTTGGAGAAGATATTATCACAGTATACGTCCTCTCCTCCACGATGGCTCTAGACCCATCTGCTCGTCCCTGCTTCCATTCTTCTTGTTTGACTCTCTCAGCCACAAATGATATCCAGCTCAAGTGTAGAGTAGGCGGAAAAGAAGGAGACATGAATAGGAGGGGGAAGCAGCACACCGGCGGCATGACACGGAGGAAGTACAGAGGTTTTCTTCAACATATGTAGGAGAACTATAAGGATATACATAAACACAATATATCACCTTGTCAAAGACCCTAAATGTGACAACCATGTTACCGCGGTGTCGGAAGACTAACATGTCATAATTTTATAAGCCGTGTGTTTTGACATAATCCTCCCAACCGGATTTCAGTTTTATGTAATAATGCGAGATTACGACACAGGAGGAAAGAGTTGGGATGATTATGTCAAAACACACGGCTTAGAAAATTATGACATATTAGTCTTCCGACACCGTGGTAACATGGTTGTCACATTAAGGGTCTTTGACAAGATGACATATTGTGAAAAGATATATCCTTATAGTTCTCCTACGTATGTTGAAGAAAACCTCTGTACTTCCTCCGAGTCATGCCGCCGGTGTGCTGCTTCCCCCTCCTATTCCTGTCCCCTTCTTTTCCGCCTACTCTACATTTGAGCTGGATATCATGTGTGGCTGAGAGAGTCAAATAAGAAGGATGGAAGCAGGGACGAGCAGATGGGTCTAGAGCCATCGTGGAGGAGAGGACGTATACTGTGATAATATCTTCTCCAACATTCGATACCACTACTGATATCATTTCTGTAAGGATGATCTCTCAGAGTATACGTCCTACCCAGATGGATCTCTCGGAGTATCCTCTCCGGTTGGTTGTCGTATCATCATTGCCGAGGGATGAGGGTCGGAGGACAGTCAACTTATCTACGGCTACATAGTTTCTGCCTCGCCAGTCGAATGGCTGCAGGGACTATATATGTCCTGATCACCATGTCGTACCGTAGATTAATGCAAATGGAGCTGGAAACAAAATACAGAAACCAAAAAACAAAATACAGAATCCAATCCCTGGGTTCGCCGAAAATACGAAACACAGAATCCAATCCCTGTATTTTAAGTGTGAGAACGGATGGCTCAGAAGACAACCCAACCGGAGAGGATACTCCAAGAGATACATCTGAGTAGGACGTATACTCTGAGAGATCACCCTTACAGAAATGATATCAGTAGTGGGATCGAATGTTGGAGAAGATATTATCACAGTATACGTCCTCTCCTCCACGATGGCTCTAGACCCATCTGCTCGTCCCTGCTTCCATTCTTCTTGTTTGACTCTCTCAGCCACACATGATATCCAGCTCAAGTGTAGAGTAGGCAGAAAAGAAGGGGGCAGGAATAGGAGGGGGAAGCAGCACAGCCGGCGGCATGACCCGGAGGAAGTACAGAGGTTTTCTTCAACATACGTAGGAGAACTATAAGGATATATGTAAACACAACATATCATCTTGTCAAAGACCCTAAATGTGACAACCATGTTACCGCGGTGTCGGAAGACTAACATGTCATAATTTTATAAGCCGTGTGTTTTGACATAATCCTCCCAACCGGATTTCAGTTCTATGTAATAATGCGAGATTATGACACAGGAGGAAAGAGTTGGGATGATTATGTCAAAACACACGGCTTAGAAAATTATGACATGTTAGTCTTCCGACACCGCGGTAACATGGTTGTCACATTAAGGGTCTTTGACAAGATGACATATTGTGAAAAGATAAATCCTTATAGTCCTCCTACGTATGTTGAAGAAAACCTCTATACTTCCTCCGGGTCATGCCGCCGGCTGTGCTGCTTCCCCCTCCTATTCCTGTCCCCTTCTTTTCCGCCTACTCTACACTTGAGCTGGATATCATGTATGGCTGAGAGAGTCAAATAAGAAGAATGGAAGCAGGGACGAGCAGATGGGTCTAGAGCCATCATGGAGGAGAGGACGTATACTGTGATAATATCTTCTCCAATATTCGATCCCACTACTGATATCATTTCTGTAAGGGTGATCTCTCAGAGTAAACGTCCTACCCAGATGGATCTCTCGGAGTATCCTCTCCGATTGCTTGTCGTATCATCATTGCCGAGGGATGAGGGTCGGAGGACAGTCCACTTTATCTACGGATACATAGTTTCTGTCTCGCCAGTCGAATGGCTGCAGGAACTATGTTACCGCGGTGTCGTAGTCCAATATAATCCAGAGATTGACACAGTTCTAATTCATATATGTAGTCCAATACAAATAGTCTAAAACAAAAACAACCCAATAAAATAGTCCAATACAAATAAGTACTAATAGCTAATGCTTGCCACGCTGCTCACGCAAACGCTCAGTGATACTTTCAAGCAACCACCTCCGAAAAGCGAGATTTTTGGTACGAGGAGAGGCGTCGTCCCTTGCCAGGACTGCATCAAAAGCACTCTCGGCATTACTAGCTACCGGTGCTGGATGACTAGAACTCCCGGTCTCACTAGCAACCGGTGCCACTTCCTCCTCAACTGTAGGAGGAGCCACCTCAGCATTCACTGTTTTCTTCAAACGACGTGCTGCTCCTCGGGTCATGGGTGCCATCTGGTAAGTATATGTAACAAAATGTAAAAGAATGTAACAGCTCAAATTCAAAAACCAAAATCCCCATGCCAACATGAATCATAACATATAACTTAAACCCAGACATGACATAGGATTAAACCTAATGATTTAATCATCCTTAAATCAGTAAACACAAACAATGTACTAATTCTCAGTTTTTAGTCCAATGTAATTCGAAAGCCATCATCCCATGCCAAAAAAACACTCCATACACAGAAAACAACAGATTTTTGATAAGTACTTATTTGTGTAGTGGTATCATCTGACTGCACACAAGGGATGATGAGCTGGGCAGGTGCAATATGGATGCAGTAAGCCACCCCAACAATGCCCGGCCCCCTTAACTAGGCTAGTTCTAGGTCAAATTAGGAGTCCAAGTCAACTCTGTCAAAACTAATCTTAATTAGGCTAAACTTCTACCTTAGCTAATCAAATATATATACTAGACTTCACGACGTGTGTCTGTGTATATATATATATATATATATATATATATATTTTTATATATATATATATATATATATATATATATATATATATATATATATATATATATTATTAATAAATTACTTAAAATTATGCCTATATATATATATATATATATATATATATATATATATATATATATATATATATATATATATATATATATATATTATTAATAAATTACTTAAAATTATGCCTATATATATATATATATATATATATATATATATATATATATATATATATGTCTGTGTGTGTGTGTATCCGTGTGTCTGTGTCCGTGTGTGTCTGTGTGTGTGTGTGTGTGTGTCTGTGTGTGTGTGTGTCTGTGTGTCCGTGTGTCCGTGTGTGTGTGTGTGTGTGTCCGTGTGTGTGTGTGTCCGTGGCCAGCCCCCGCCCCCATCGTACCCCCCCCAACGCTGCCCGCCCCCTCGATCCCACCGCCCCCTCCACACCCCCCGCCCCCCGCGCACGGCCAGCCCCCCTCCGCAACCCCCCGCACCCCGCAGCCAGCCCCCGCGCGCCCCCATCCCTCCAACGCTTCCTGCCCCCTCCCACCGCCCCATCCACACCCTCCGCCACCGCCGCCACCACCGCCCCCCGCAGTCGACGCCGCCCCGCAGCCCCCGACGGCCCCGGCCCGCTGCACCCACGGCCACCGCGCGCGCGAGAGAGAGAGAGAGCGAGAAGAGAGAGAGAGAGAGAGGGAGAGGGAGAGGGGAATACCTTTGGGAGAGAGAGAGGAGAGGGGGTCGCCGATCACCGCCGCGGGAGAGAGAGGAGAGGGGGTCGCCGATCGATCACCGCGGGAGAGAGAGAGAGAGAGAGAGGAGAGAGAGTGAAATTTGGGGGGAATGAAAAAGTTCCCCCCGTCGTTTCAACTTAAGTCTGGAACGTAAATTTAGCGACGGAAGTAGCGACGGATTATTCCGTCGCTAATGCGTCAGTAAATCTCGCGCGAGTAGCGACGGATTATTCCGTCGCTAAGTCGTCAGTAAATCTCGTGCCAATATTTTAGGCTTTTGCCGCCAAAATATGCGACGTTCTAGCGACGGATATAAAACCGTCGCTACATGGCCGACTACCTATCGACGGCATAGCGACGGATATGGACATAAAAATAAAAAAAATTGTCCACTGCTTTCCATCGGTATTCCGTCACAAATCCGTCGGGGATCCGACGGTGATAGCGACGGAAAATTTCCGTCGCTAAATGGCCGTCGCTAAAGTACTGTAATTTGGTAGTGAAACGAACTTAGAATGATCTAGAAACTTGTGTATAACCTAAAAATTAGTAGACGGACTAGTTTACCAATGTTTGACCAGGTTTGACAGTGTTGACCTGGTTTGACCAGAGTTGATCAAGGGTTGACTTTGACCAAAAGGGACCTAGAAGCATGTAGTCTTGCACTGTAGCTATTTTTTTTTTTGATATTTTAGACTTGGTTGTGACATGTGTATACTTTAAATAGGTTTATATTGCCCCAGTTTAGCTACACTTCATCATCAGCAGTTCGATTTGCTAGGCGAGTACATTCTCTGATCTTTTCATACTTGTTTGGACATGTTCTCTTGTTATAGACTAATATACTTGATGCTGACACGATGTTCACATGGATTAGTACCCTATGGATCCTTTCATGCGATGTTATCTCCTCTCATGACCATATGAGCTCCATGTACAAAGTAGTTGTTATCCATGTGCAATAACATATCATGTCTTTATCCTTGTGTATTGATTGGGGGCAGAGAGAGTGTATTTGGTTATGTGATCATTATCCCCTGTAGATATCCATATGCAACTCTATAGTTTATCCATGTGCAATCCAACCTGTTTACATAACCAATTTATGCTCTAAATTACGTAGATAGTTAGATTTCTCTATTTATCATAGTCATATCTAGTTTCGATATTCTCTCTCTTGTTGATTTTCTTTACAGCATTTTATGTAAAATTTTCTATAGCTTGCTTTATATGTCCAATCCGGATATGAATTGTTGTGAGAGATATGTGCTCGTTCCGTCCTGATGGGGCATGTTGAAAATTTTACAGGTGATGATGAAGAGTTCTGTCCTACTTATTATGGCATTGGCTTAGATGACACTGGTGACGTGGACCCTCAAGAGGATCCAGCAGTCGCTGAGGACTTGCCCATAGTCTAGCTGAGACTTAGTATCTTATTGTCTTTTACTTTGAGACATTATGAGTTGTACTTGAGATTTGTTCTGATGGTTTACACCAAGACTTTTATTTATATCTGTGACTCTCTTGAGATTTATTCTTCTATTCCATCTTAGTTGTTGTGATTGAGTTACTTATTATTTTATTCTCCATTCGGAGCATATTCTAGACTGTGTTAGATACTGTGACTCAGGACAACGTTCTACCGCCGATACTGCGGCTTAGGCTGGGCGTACTTCACTTCTCGTGCCCTTTTACTGGGTGCGGGTCGTGACACTTGGCGCATAGTCGATGAAATCGACTTCTGCGAAATGGGTTGTGGAGCCCTATATGTTGTCTATAATTGTGTTCAATTAGAATTTCTACTCTGGCACTAGGTTGATCGGAATCGATCTTCAAACATGGATGATTGGACTGTTATTGGTCCTGTTTCGGGATAGATTTTTACCGAACTTTGGTTCGATTTCCCATCTAATATAGATGACTTCGATTTGAACTAATCGACAGAGATCAGAGTTGGTTAGGTTGTAATCGTACCTGTGCAATCGGGACAAAGTTTCGTCGACTGAGGAGGGAGAACCGCGGTCTTAAACATTGGTGTTTGGGTTGATGTTGTTGTCGTTCTCCGAGTTCGACTCACGTGTGCCGTATCCACGCGACCGTGGCCGCGCGCGACGGTGCCCACGGTGCCGCACGCGTGTCGACGGAGGCGGGGCGCGTGGAGGTGGCTGCGTATCGTGTTTAGTCTAGGGTTTTCTCGTTGCATACTGTCGATCTCAATATATACACATCGAATATGTTCGGCCACAGGCTCGGTTCAGGGGGTGGGGGACTTTGGAGTGGGCCGGGCCTGATTCGGCTGGGATTTCCTTGTTATGGGCCGGGTTGCTGGGTTCTACTCTTGTGGGGGTTCGGCTTCTTCATTAGAACGAGTAGCCCCTGGGATTAGCTCGGGGCTGGCTTGTTGTGGCCTGGGAAATGGGCTGGGATTTCCCTTTTTGCTGATTTTGTTTTCTTTTTCTACTTTAGCCACACACACACGCACATACACACACACACACACACACACACACACACACACACACACACATAAATATATTTTTGTATTTATTTTCGGTAAGGGGAGCTACAAATCTTTCCACCTTAAAAATAATTTCATCTTCGAAATTCTAATTCATAACTATTCCTTAAAATTCAAAGTCCTTAATCTCCTCAAATTTAATTTCTCAAAATATTTATACCCTTTTCCTAGCCATGTTGTAACTACGAAACCTCGAGGATTCTACCCACCTTTGGTCATACTACTCCTCATTTACGATCACTAAAATCTTATAATCTTCTAACTAGTTGCTAACAATTTTACCTACAGATCTCTAGGCATATGGCATCTATAATCCCTCATATCTATAAACAGCTAAATATTCAATAATCAAGCAATATTATATTATAACTTAAGAATTTCTGATAAATTCTAGACAGCACGATCGTTCATCACCTCGAAATAAAAGGGGACGAGAATCAATAGTACAGAAAGCAAGGAAGTATAATCGAGAGCAAATATGGAGTTTTTAAGGACGTAGAGAATTTCTAGGAGAATTTTCAAGCAGTGTGGATTAAGATTTCTATGGTTTAGTCATTGTCGCAGGCTCGTATCAGTACAGTTACATAACCGATACGATATGCTCTGACCTGCATGGGCCACCAAAAAACTTGTCACGACCCGCACCCGCTTTTCGGACGCGAGCTCGTGAGCAAGCTAGCTACGTATCGAACGGACTCCAGCCCGACTCGAATACATAAACGCTGTCAAGGCTAAGGTATACTGCCAAATCAGGGCAATGCAATCTATATCTCAATCCACAATAAGAATATGAAACATGAATAAACAATTATGGGTCATGGTCTGCACCCCATTATCATATTGTCTGATTAGATTCCAAGAATAATATGAGTCTATAAAATAAGCAGAATATATAATGGTATGGAATATAAAGCACGAGAAGATAATAAAAAAATATCACAAACAAATACCTGTATCATACATCACAATCCTCTACCATCCTGCGCTGCTAACTAACTCTATGCAGTCGCTAAACCTGAAGAGATCATCAGGTCCTCAGAGGACATAGCAAGATACATATAAACATGCCTATCTAGTAGTTTAATCATGCACGATAATATATAAACAGGATATAACAAGGAACGACACTTAACGTGGCAAGAGACTACGACCAAACTGCTAACAAGTGACTAACGACAAGTGGCTACTGACAGGTGACTATGAACTGGAATACAAGAACAACTACACGTAACTGAACTGCTGAATGAACAAGCGAACACGAGATCAATGGAATACCAAACCCTCGTCTCGAGTGGACTCGCAGGTTTGAACTAATCACTAACCCTCGTCCCGAGTGTGGATTCTGGTTAGTACTAACCCTCGTCCCGAGTGTGGACTCTCTGGTTAGTTCACGGCAAGGCACCCTCGTTCCGAGTGTGGACTCTCTGGTACAAGTATAACATCCTTGTCCCGAGTATGGACTCTCTGATGTAAACACCCTCGTCTCGAGTGGACTCTCTGGTGCAAGTCAAGTCAACACCCTCATCCCGAGTGTGGACTCTCTGGTGCAAATAATCGACATCCTCGTCCCGAGTGTGGACTCACGGATGTAAACAGATCAAGGCAAACACCCTCGTTCCGAGTGGACTCTCTGGTGCCAAGGAAACAATAACAAGGATTTAGCAGTTCAATTATACGTACTCGTTCTATGACACGACTCAAGCAAGGTACTGGTGAGACAAGGTATGACTCAGTCAAGACACGGTCAAGTCCTGTATAACTACACTGTCAAGTCAAGCAAGACCATAAACTGGTGAGCACGGTATGTAGAAACTAGATAAAGCAAGTAGACAAGAAAGCTAATGAATCATGTAAAATATATAGCAAATATAGTATATATGATAATACACTAATAACATGAAAACTATAAACATAAAATTAAATTGTAGAGGGAGGCAAGGTATCTTGCCTGTGGGAGCACGAAGAACCAACAATACACTGTCAACTGGTAAGCCATAAAGTCCAGATCTCACAACGGTCTCCAAAAGCTGTAACAGACATTGCCAACATTCTCAGAATAGTCCAATTAGCTAGGATTGCCTGTCCTTAAGTTCAATTCTGAACACAGGGGCAAAACGATAATTTTGAGCAAAAACGGTGTCCGCCGTTGGACCCGCTTTGCACCGAAAAGTATGCCAGAGTCAATGGTCTCTAAAGTCATCAAACTATATGTCTACAAATTTGTTTTGATGATATGAACCCAATGGTATGTCCAATTGTGGATTCCGGTGGGCCGTGCACAAAATTGCCGTTGAATCAGATCGTGGGGCCCGCAAAACGGCGATCCGATCAACTGTCTCAGAATTGGACCAAACTTGGCATACAAGACCAGAAAAACGATACGGTCCTATTGGCATAAGTTTCGTCTTTATCTGACGAACGTATACAAAGTAATTGGGAAATTTGTACAGAGGTCGATACGGTGAATTTCGACGAATATGCATCAAATTCGTCGCACACACGCGACCAATTTGAATTTCGTCAAAAGCCACACGTCCACGAAGCCGATACGCACCTTTCGATGCTTTCGGTTCGCGACCATGTCTTCCGGATTGGCGGAACGCACGTCGTATCGAAGGAATTTCTAGTTTTTAAAACAAGTTTTTGGTAAACTTTGGGATCCGATTACTTGGTACATAGTCGATGAAATCGACTTCTGCGAAATGGGTTGTGGAGCCCTATATGTTGTCTATAATTGTGTTCAAGTAGAATTTCTACACCGGTACTAGGTTGATCGTGGATGATTGGACTATTATTGGTCCTGTTTCGGGACAAATTTTTACCTAACTTTGGTTCGATTTCCCATCTAATATAGACGACTTCGATTTGAACTAATTGACAGAGATCAGAGTTGGTTAGGTTGTAATCGCACCTACGTAATCGGGACAAAGTTTCGTCGACCGAGGAGGGAGAACCGCAGCCTCAAACTTTGGTGTTTGGGTTGATGCTGCTGTCGTTCTCCGAGTTCTACGCACGCGCGCGTGTTGCATTCGCGCGGCCGTAGCGGCGCACGACGGCGCCCAGGGTGGCGCGTGCATGTCAACGAAGGTTGTCACGACCCGCACCCAGATATACGGGTACGAATACGTGGGCCACGCCCAGCCTACGCAGCGGTATCGACGGTAGAACGATGTCAAGTATACTATACTAACTACAACATCTAAAGATCCATAACTAGAAATGTACTCATGTCGCATCACGAAAACTAAGGAAGATAAGACAAGAAATAATAACGATATCACTAGAACAACTATAATCTACAAGGATCATAAGATAGAAAAATAAAGAATGAACAACAAAACTAACTAAAGATACTACCAGGCAACTCACATAGAAGAATAGTGAGATCCACCTCAGCTAGCAACATCATGAAGTCCAAAAACTGAGGGCACAACTACTCCTAAAATTTTATCAACATATCCAGTCAGGATGGAACGAGCACAAATCTCAGATAACAGTTCTAATTAGACGATATTGAAAATGTAGCAGTAAATAGAGAGAATATACAAGAAATCATGAAATGTACATGTGAGTATCATGGCAAGGTATACTGTAATCTAGAGCTAGAACAAGGCAAGTAAAACTGATCATGGCATATACAAGAATCATCTAAGTGTGTGAGTACTAGTTTCAACATGTGGCCGGCTTGGGTCTTGTACAAGGTCTACTGGCCTGGTTAATCATACATGAGGTGTATGATTAACACTCACAAGGTCTACAAGAATAACAAGGTGGATAATGACCACACATCTACACTAATACTCCCCATCCCCGACTAGTATAATGGATCCAACCATGACACATCATGACATGCGATTCTCCGAGAGGGTAGCTAGCCTTCGCAGGAATCGTGTCTATACAATACACAAGGAACAAGAAAGACTTGCACAAGATATACCAAGGAAAGCGAGGAATAACATCTCATGACGGGATCCAGGGAAATACCAATCCGTGTGAACAATGTGTCAAGAGAATAAGGGTATCTACACTAAATACAAGAAACATAAACGATATCATAAAACAGAAATATTATCAGAGAATATACTCGCCTGAGATCTGGTAGAATATGTCAACTGGTCCAAGAACAGTGCCTCGAGGACCTATAGGTGGAAATACTGTATCAAATATAAGGGTTTGGAAGTAAAATCAAGTCATACTAAGTCAAACTAGGTCAAGACAAGTCAAAGCAAGTCAACTAGATCAATCTAAGTCAATGGTTGATTTACAGTTGACTTTGGTCAACTGGTCAACTCTGGTCAACCTTAGGTCAACTCTAGGTCAAACTTGACTAACGTTGACTAACAGTTGACTTTGGGTCAACTGGTCAACTTCAGTCAAGTTCTGGTCAATCTTAGGCTACGGTTGACTTCTGGTTGACTTTGGTCAAAAATAGTCAACTGTGGTCAACCAAGGTCAAAACTAGTCTAACCTAGGTCAAATGTTGACTCTACTTCGACGTTCAGTCAAAGTAGTCAACCATGGTCAAACTGGGTCAAAGCTAGTCTCTACAAACATCTATAGGGTCAACACATTCGATTTCAGTGGTTGTGAAATCACTGGAATCGATGGAACTCAAAATACCACAAAGGAGAAAGATGATAATAATAGGGTGAAAACCTACAAATGTTATCGGATGATGAAACTAACATCACCAACGTGTCCAGAATGGTCAAGTCAGCTAGGATAGCCTGTCCAAAAGTACAATTTAGACACAGGGGCAAAACGGTAATTTCGGGCTAAAATGATGTCCGCCGTTGGACACACTTTGCACCGAAAAATGTGCCAAAATAAAAGTGCACAAAATCTAACAAATTATATGTTCACGAATCCAGAATGACGATACGAACCCAACGGTATATCCAGAATTGGATTCCGTTGACCCGATCTCAAATTGGTCCGTTGACCAGGACATTGAAATTCTGATTTGCACGGAAAAGCGTGTCGGAGCTAGTGTCCTCAAAACTCAGCAAATTATATGTCAACGAGTACAGAATGACGATACGAACTCAACGGTGTATCCGAAATTGGATTCCGATGAGCCGATCTCAAAATGACCCGTTGACCCGGATATTGGTATCCGACTTGCACCGAAATGCGTACCAGAACCAATGTCCACTAAAACCTAGCAAATTATATGTCAACGAGTCCAGAATGACGATACGAACTCAACGGTATATCCAGAATTGGATTCCGATGAGCCGATCTCAAAGTGACCCGTTGACTCATAAAGTGGGACCTGCTTTGACCGAAATGCATGCCAGGGCCCACGTTCTCCAAATCAAGCAAACTTTATATGAAAACAGGCCAGAACGATGCCACAAGTCTACTGGTGGTGTCAGAAATTGAATCCAGAGTCCCGGATTCAAAAATAGAATTTAACAAGTGCAACACTAAGAATTCGAACGGCCAA
This sequence comes from Iris pallida, assembly GCA_029216955.1. Classification (NCBI taxonomy): domain Eukaryota; kingdom Viridiplantae; phylum Streptophyta; class Magnoliopsida; order Asparagales; family Iridaceae; genus Iris; species Iris pallida. The sequence continues at coordinate 25,196,132 of JANAVB010040619.1, forward strand.
CTTTGGCGTCGAATTCGACCGACCTAACAAGCTCAAACTGAAATGAAATCTATAGGGGCCAGGAAGAGGGTTATACCAGATGTGCACCAGAACTGGTAGCACGCGAAACGGAGTTGATACGGCGAAGATACGAACCCGCAAAGTTGGCGTCGTAAAACTGTCCAAAAATAGTATAAATTAAAACGTCAACTTGGTGGCCGGTTTGATGTATCAAACGATGAAATTAACGGTTCAAACTTGACAGAGGTGAATAGGGTTATACCGAGATTGAGACGGAGCGAAGAAATCGTCGATCCAACGGTCGGATTTCCCGGAAAATGCGTGCGAAATTGCTGTCCCGAGACGCGAATTCTGGAATTTTCTCCGCGCGCGCGTCGACTGGATCTCGTTCAAAATGCACGAATTGTGTGTTTCACACGTCGGGGAGGACGACGAACGCCAGGGGGTGGTCGTCGGAGGGCGCGCCCGGCCGAGGGGGCCACGGGGGAACCACGTGCGGCCGGCCACGGCGGGCTGCGGCGGCGGCACGGCGCCGGTCGGCCGCGGCACTGCTGCGCGATTGCTGCAGCTGCTGCTGCTGTGATGCACTCGCGCGTGTGGGGGCGGGCCAGGCCGACCACGACGGGCGGCGGGGGAAGGCTTGCCGGCCACGTGGTGGCACGCGGCACAGCCGTAGACGGATGGTGGCGGAGGCTATGGTGGAGGTGGTTGTGAAGAGGAGGAGAGAGGAAGAGATGGGGTTATGGTGTTGGTGGTCGGCAGCCATGGGGGGGTGATCGGCCATGGGAGAGGTGGTGGCGGGAAGAAGAAGAAGAAAAAGGAGGGGGTCGGACGAATGATGATGGGAGTGGTGGGTGTTGCTCGTACAGGATGGTGTGGGGAGGAGTTATGTGGAGAGAGAGAGAGAGATGTTTATATATATAATACATATGATTATATATTATATAAAGAGAGGTGTATTTAGAGAGAGAGAGAACATAGAGAGAGGAGGAAAATGTGAAGTCGGCCACACATGGGGGGGGCTTAGCTGGTAGGTGTGGGGAGAGTGTGAGAGAGAGAAAGATATTTATTTATATATTATATATGTATATATATATATATATACACATATATAAAGGAGAGAGAAATAAAGATATTTATACAAAATAAACGTATTTTCAAATAGGAAAAAATGCAGACACATCAGTGGGATGTATGGGCCGTCATGGTAGGGTCCACGCCAAACTGGGTCGGACGTTGGGCCAATTTTGGACAAAGTCGAAGCCAAGATTTAATTAAAATAATAATTTTAAACTATTTAAAATCATGGACGAAATTGGAGCACAAGAAAAATCAGTTCGATGGCGCGCAAGTGGCACGTGCCTAGTAGACTCAAAACAGGCCAGGGCCATGTATTGGGTCGACTGGATTGGATCGATGTCGGATCCCGAAATTAAATGGGAAATTATATCAGGTTTTACGGTAGATAATTAATTGGCCTAAATTGAACCGAAAGTTGTGCGAAGGAAATGGAGCACAAGAGGGTGTATCTGAGTGGGACACGAAGGTCATGGATGAAGAGCGTCTCGAGTAGATCAGGCATGACAAGTTGGTTTCGAGAAAATGACTAGTCTGGTGCTCCTAAATTAAAAGTCATGGTTACGCGCATATGATGATCAAGAAAAAGAGTGGGAATTCAATTAATAATTAAATGGTCTAATATTGACCCGAACTTGCGCGAAGCAAAAAGAGCACAAGAAAACGAGTTCAAGTGGGACAGGATATATCAAAATGAAGATAATCTCGTCTACTACAAACTCCAAGAAGGAAGTTTCCAGAGACTGGCATCCCTGATGCTCTAGAATTCCAAGTCACGGTAAAGAGCATTAAAGATCAAAAATTAATTATATAGAAATGAATTATTGAAAATAATTCATTAGAAAATTAGAAAAAATAATTCAGAAAATTCAGGGGGCTTACATCCTACCCACCTTATAGAAATTTCGTCCTCGAAATTAAGGTTGTAGTAGGGGTAAAACAAGATAGTAAGTTTTAGGTAAAAACTTAGGCACGATCATAGAATGACAAGTTTGCACGATTAAGATATTCAATTCACAATTATTCAGGCATGATGAAAAATTTTCGTACGATAGAATCAAAATATGAACAGAATCATATAGGCACGATTATAGACGAGTTAAGTCATTGGGACACGATTCAAAAAATGAGACTCCGGCATAATCAAGGATAGTATGAAGCCTAATCGTGATTGGAATAGAATTTAGTCATTTGCCAGAATTGAATCGAAAGTTTAAAGCACGAGTGATGATAGCATTGTCCAATCACGATAAAAATAAATAGTTTAGTCTCAGCACAATTTAAATTGATCAACTTTCGAGTAAATCAGAATTTGGGCAAGATGGAGAACAAAATCAACAAAGTTTGGACACGAGCATCTAAGAAGGAAATCATCATGCGATGAGGAAGAGAGAAAAAAATGATAAACAAGAAATAATGGTAGGAATTATCTTGCTCAATTTGTAAAAGAAGTGAATCAACTTAAGATATGACCTGATAACCATACACGTCTATCCAAAATCATGTTGCCAGATTTTACGCCACGCTAGTAAACATAGCTACAATAAACGATAGAGTCCATAACTAAGGTATACACCCTATGATCATGTCATCTAGATTCCTCGCCACGCCAACCGGTATGGCTGCAAGAGAATCTAAATAACATAACTAGGATAGTATATCTAAATCAGGCTCCATGTCCTTGTCTCGCTAGCTAATATGACTGCGATGAATTCTAAACTCCATAAGTAAAGTAGACATTTACTGTTCTCATCGTCCTCGTCCAAAATATGTTTATCAGGATATCTTAACTCAATTCTTAAAAGAATTATCCAAAACAAAATCAAAGGTCAACAACGAATATTAAGATTTAAAATTCAACAACACGTCAAGGGTAAGTTAATAGAACAACGGAAATAACTTCCGAGATAGGGTTCAGAGGAAAATCTCAGGAAAAGTCCCGATGGTACTACCTAGGTCAGGATAGAAAATGGAGGAATATAATCTAAAACAAACCTCGACCATGATACGAGGTTGGTAAATCATATTCTCTCCCCAACCTAGATGATAAATAAGTCCAACTCATACCTTCCCTCTGGGGTCCACAAACTCATCCCAAGAAGGAATAAGTTTGATAAGGACAGATATTTCAGAAATCAGAACGGACAAGAACAAATTGGAAAATTTTCAAAATGTTCGAAATAAGATTCCCAGGGGTCATCCCTGGAACCTACCAGGAGTTCCTAATATGTGACTGAGTACCAAAATTCTAAAATATTTCATGACTCATCCTTAATCCTAGGACAGGCTCGCAGTAGTACAGATAAGCTCAAGTACTACCACGACTTCGCATTAATTGCAAAGACAGACCTGCATGGGCCACCACTAAAAATGTGTCACGACCCGCACCAAGATATACGGGTACGAATACGTGGGCCACGCCCAGCCTACGCCGCGGTATCGGCGATAGAACGCTGTCAAGTATACTATACTAACTACAACATCTAAAGATCCATAACTAGAAATGTACTCATGTCGCATCACGAAAACTAAGGAAGATAAGACAAGAAATAATAACGATATCACTAGAACAACTATAATCTACAAGGATCATAAGACAGAAAAATAAAGAATGAACAACAAAACTAACTAAAGATAACTACCAGGCAACTCACATAGAAGAATAGTGAGATCCACCTCAGCTAGCGACATCATGAAGTCCAAAAACTGAGGGCATAACTACTCCTAAAATTTTATCAACATATCCAGTCAGGATGGAACGAGCACAAATCTTAAATAACAGTTCTAATTAGACGATATTGAAAATGTAGCAGTAAATAGAGAGAATATACAAGAAATCATAAAATGTACATGTGAGTATCATGGCAAGGTATACTGTAATCTAGAGCTAGAACAAGGCAAGTAAAACTGATCATGGCATGTACAAGAATCATCTATCTAAGTGTGTGAGTACTAGTTTCAACATGTGGCCGGCTTGGGTCTTGCACAAGGTCTACTGGCCTGGTTAATCATACATGAGGTGTATGATTAACACTCACAAGGTCTACAAGAATAACAAGGTGGATAATGACCACACATCTACACTAATACTCCCCGTCCCCGACTAGTATAATGGATCCAACCATGACACATCATGACATGCGATTCTCCGAGAGGGTAGCTAGCCTTCGCAGGAATCGTGTCTATACAATGCACAAGGGTCAAACCTTGACCTAATTGACCTAATAATGACTAGTTCAACTAGTCTGACCATGTTTGACCTAATCACCTTATTGACTAGTCTTTGTTTGACTTAATTACCTGACTGACTAGTCTTTGTTTGACCAATACCTTAGTTGGTCTAAGTTTGACTTAGACTTGACCCAGATTGATCATGTTGACTAGTATTTGACTAGTTTGATTAGAGTGTTGACCAGGAGTTGACTTTAACCTAGATTTGACTAACCTTGACTTGTTTGACCTTGTTTGACTCTATTTGACTTAGTTTGATTTCCTGTGACCTAGTATGATTTGATTTGACTTAGTTTGACTGTAGAGTTGACCAAGTTTGACTTTGACCTAGATTGGCTTAGAATTCATATAGATTGCATTGTAGATTTCATTTACCTTCATTTTGGACATGTCATAACTGTATTACTCTATTTTAGGACATTGTGACCCTGGTACAGACATCTGATATTACACTACTCATCCAGAGTGTCAGGCGAGTACATTCTCTGATAGTTCTTTCATTACTTGTCATTTAATGTAATTCAGTTCTAGATAGCTATATATGATTCTCTGTACAAACACGATTGGTATTGTTGGATCCATTACATGCGACACTCATTTATTTATGTCTGGCCTCTATATCTGGAATCACTACTGGCATCACCCTACTGGAATCATTTCTGGAATCATTGGCTGGACTCATACTGGTTGTAGTGTTGGATTATGGATTCATTTGTGGGCGGGGAAATACTTGAGTAGACATGTGAACATACCTAAAATCTGGAACCACCTCCCTTGGAACTATTCTGGAATGCTAGCCATCCCACACTTGGCCGAGTGTGCGATGTGCCTGATTACCCCTAGCCGTTTACATGTTGATCTCAGTATTTTAAAACACACAGTTAGAGTATAGTCTGGACTTACCCTGGAATCATGGATCACTTCTGGACTCATTTTACTGGACTCATCTTGTACTGGAATCATCTAGTATTGGATTATATGGACTGGACTCACACTGGGATTACATTTTATACTGTCTGGACTTATACCATGTTATTCTAGTTCAGCTAGTTTACTACAGTCTTCTTTGCCATGATTTCTTCTCTTGTTAGTTACTTTACTTTCCTTGTACCCTCACTGTTTCTCTACATCTTTACCTGTATAAAACTGCCATGCTCATCTGTATAACTGTCTAAAAACTGCTTTATAGTCTTTGTCATTTACTTGGAATTTCTAGATGAGATGTGCTCGTTCCTGTCCTGATTGGACCTGTTGAAAATATTACAGATGATACTCCTGACGACACATGCCCTACTTACCATGGACCTGGCGAGGGATTAGCTACCTTTGGCTCCGACTCTCAGGAGTGATTCAGGAGATTAGCTAGTAGACTTACTTAGCTTTCATGTTTTGAGCTTGTTGTATTAAACTTGAGATATTGAGTTGTATTAGAGTTTTGTTTGAGATCATGTTGTTATTATTTTAGTAGTTTAAATTTCTGTTGTTGTTAGTTGGTATCTAGATTTCTGTGTTATCTTATCGTGCTTAGATTGTGATTGAGTATATCATATCTTTTACTTGTCTTCCTCTCGGAGTTGAGATCTTGGCTAGTACGTTATATACACTGCATGAGATTAGTTAGCAACCTAGGATAGCGTTCTACCGCCGATACTGCAGTGTAGGCTGGACGTACCCACTTCTCACGCCCCTACACAGGGTGCGGGTCGTGACAACAAGGAACAAGAAAGACTTGCACAAGATATACCAAGGAAAGCGAGGAAATAATATCTCATGACGGGATCCAGGGAAATACCAATCCGTGTGAACAATGTGTCAAGAGAACAAGGGTATCTACACTAAATACAAGAAACATAAACGATATCATAAAACAGAAATATTATCAGAGAATGTACTCGCCTGAGATCTGGTCGAATATGTCAACTGGTCCAAGAACAGTGCCTCGAGGACATATAGGTATAAATACTGTATCAAATATAAGGGTTTGGAAGTAAAATCAAGTCACACTAAG
>JANAVB010040619.1:25209947-25380986 GCA_029216955.1 Iris pallida
AGGACTCCTTCTGGAAGCAAAAGGCTAGGGTCAAATGGGATAGGGATGGGGATAAGAATACGAAATATTTCCACTCCTGTGTTTCGGCTACCAGAAATAGATTACTCATTCACAGTCTATCATCGGAGGAGGGTCACCCTATTACTGAATTGAAAGAGATTCAAGAGGAGGCAAACTCATTCTATAGTAAGCTTTTCATCCCCTCTCCTATAGCTCAATCCCCTACTTTCATTAATAAAATTCCTGTCACCATTACTCCTGATGATAACACCCATCTTATGGCTAAGCCTAATATGGAGGAGCTGATTGATACTCTTAAGAGTCTGGATCAAGATAGTGCACCGGGTCCGGATGGTTTTTCAGGCAGATTTTTTCGTGCTACCTGGGATATTGTTGGACAGGACATTCTGGAAGCGGTTCATCTGTTTTTCGATGGATTTGCTCTCCCCAGATCTATCACTAGCACTCATTTATTGCCTATCCCGAAAGGGAAGAACCCTAAGTCGATAAAGGATTACAGGCCAATTAGTCTTTGTAATTTTATTAACAAGTTATTTTCAAAGCTTTTTGCTCGCAGGCTGGTTCCTCTTCTACCTCGTCTCATCTTTCCTGAACAAAGCGGCTTCATTAAGCGTCGTGAAATCATTGATAATGTTGTGCTTGCTCAGGAAATGATTAGTATGCTTCATCACAAATACAGGGGGGGCAAAGCTGCTTTGAAACTTGATATGAGTAAAGCATACGATCGAGTTCATTGGGCTTATCTGAACAAGGTCATGCGCAGGATGGGTTTTTCTAATGAATGGTTGAATATGATCCTTCACCTCCTCGACAATGTTTGGTTCTCGACCTTGATCAATGGAAATGCCTCAGGATTCTTTAAAAGCCTATGTGGTCTCCGTCAAGGAGATCTGATTTCACCTCTTCTTTTTGTCATAGTTGCGGAGAGTTTGAGCTGCAACCTCAATTCCTTGAGCGAGAACAGTGGGTTCACGCCATATTATTCGCCTAGTGGGTGTCCAGTTGTTACACACTTAGCCTACGCGGATGATATACTGTTATTTTCTGGAGGAGAAAAGAAATCTATACAGAAAATAATGAATGTGGTTGGTCAGTCTGAGCAGGTGTCGGGTCAGAGGGTTAATATAGAGAAGTCAGGTATTTACTTATCCAAGCTTATATCTGAGGAGAGAGTTGAAGATATCAGGAATTCCTTTGGCTTCACTGTGCTTAATCTACCTATGACATATTTGGGATCTCCTATGACTGCGGGATTGCGCAATGCAGCTATGTTTAATGACCTTGTGACGAAGATTAGATATAAAATCAGTGGTTGGCACAATAAAGCTATGTATATGGGAGGAAGACTTACATTACTTAGGTCTGTTCTGACATCGATTCCTATATATACTCTGGCGGCCTGTAATCCTCCAGCAAGTGTGATTAAACGGGTTGAAGACATGTTTCAAAGTTTTCTGTGGGGCTCTAAGCAAGGTGGGGATAAAGAGCATGGATAGCTTGGTCGAAGGTGACACTCCCTATTGAGGAAGGAGGCCTGGGTATTAGACGTCTGCAAGATATTCTAAATGCCCTAACTGTCAAGCTTTGGTGGAGGATTCGAACTACTAACTCTCTTTGGGTTAAGTTTATGAAGGCGAAATACTTTCCCCACTCTCATCCTTCTGTTGCTACTGCTTCTCAAACTTCATCTCATATCTGGAAACGGATACTTAAAGGGAGAGATATCAGAGAGGAACATATGGTGTCTCAAATCCAGGACGGGTTGGAGAATTTTGTTTGGTCTCCAGGTAGAGCAGGTATGTTTTCGATTACTTCAGCTTGGCATTGCATTAGAATGAGGTCGGATATAGATGAGAGATTCTCTCAGATATGGGGCTCATGCATTTCTGCTAAATGGTCGGTCCTATTATGGCATTTACTATGGTGTCGTCTACCGACTGATGATGTGATACAAAAGATAGGCTTTCATTTGGCCTCATCTTGTCACTGTTGTGGGCTTCCGAATATGGAGACTACTAGCCATATACTGTCGGAGGGGGATCTAGCTAGAGAAGTATGGACTTATTTCAATGGTGTGTTTCGAATTCAGAATGGCCAAGGATCGATCGGGGATAGACTGAGTTCTATGTGGTCGAGAAGACAGAAACACTTGATACAAATTGTTGTGGGAGCCATTATATGGGTTCTCTGGAAAAATAGAAACAAATGGCGTTATGAAGGGTACTCCTATAGGGGTCAGCAGCTGCTCTATAAAGTGAAGAGACAAATCAAGAAGGCCATGGTCAGCTGTTCTCATGTTCCTATTCCTGAAAATTTGTTTTGATATCTATGTATTCTCGAGCATATTAAGCTCCTTTTGTAACCTGAGTTGGGACTCAATGATAATCAATAAAATCATAGTATTCTGGTATATATATATATATATATATATATATATATATATATATATATATATATATATATATTTTATATATATATACTTTTATATATATATATATATATATATATATATATATATATATATATATATATATGAGAATAGATAGATATCATGTCTCTGCTTCCTCTTCCTCTTCCTCTTCCTGAGCTCGCTTTCCTTCCCCGCCTGGGGAGCCCCTAGGGCTTCCCCTTCCCCTCCCCTCACCGGTGGGCCACCCTTGGCCGGCCGATTGCGTGGAGTTGATCCGTCAACTCTACTCCCACCTTCCCTCCCCCATCCCGCTCTCTCCCCGTCCGCTCTACACGCTTCCAGTCTTGTTCCCGTCCTCCCGGAGTTCGCCCCCCAAATCCTCCTAGCCTGTCGGCCCTTCTCCATCCGGGCCCCTTCCCGCCCCGCCCCCCTCCAGTTCAGTTTCTAGCTTCCTTCCGCATCCTCACGTTCTCCACTCCCCCTATCCTGCACCCTCCTTGGCGGCTCCCGCGTCCGATTCGGCTGGTCGTCAGGCATTCGCGTTCGCCTGCTGCTCCCTACCTCTTCACCAGCTTCCCTCCGCGCCCTTGCCATCTCCCGATCCTATTCGAAATTCAAATGTTACAGTCGTCTCCTCGGGAGAACCACCCACCTGCGGTGCAGGCTATGGGGGTCTTCCCTTTTGGCATCATATGGCCGCTTTTGTCAACCATAACTACTTGGTGGGCCTCCCATCATTTATTGCGGCAGAGCGGTATACTTCCTCTCCCACAGTTTTTTTCGGTGGGTCCTACTCATCTGAGCCCTCTTTTAACGCTCAGTTTTATGCTCCAACTGCTTAGCGTATTAATTCTTCTCCCTCAGTTTTTGCTGGTAGGCCCCACTACTCTGATCCCTCTCTTGTCGCCCAGGTTTTCGCACCAGGGCCCGCTAAGCGGCCTTTTTACGCTCAGGCTTTCGTGCCTACGTCTGAAGCGAGGTCTCTTTACGCTCCTGTGTCAGCTCCTGCGTCAGCTACGCGTTCTTTCCCTCCGAACGAGGTCTAGCCCGGAGGGACCCACTCCCCTCTTGGCTGCTTCACGCTAGGTCCCTCAGCTCTTTCCTCTGGTGGGCCACCCCCTTTCTTTGAGGCTTCCGTGCCTGTTTCTCAGTTTTACGCTCCCGCTCCTTCCTCTCAGTTTTACGCGCCTGCGACTCAGCTCGCGTATTCAGGGGACGGCGCCTCTCCCTTCCCTTATGCGTACGCTTGGCCCTCAGTTGCTGGCGCCCCCCCTCGCGTCCTCCTTTCTGCAGTATTCATTTGAGGCCACTCTGTGCGGGCCGACCCCCCTCTCCGCACACCCGCCGGCTGCCCCGAGGGCCCCGATCCGTCGTTCTCCGTCGCGCCCAAGACCCCCGCTTTCCTTCCCGGCTTCAGCTCGATCCCCCCTCCCCTCATTTCCTCCCCTCCGTGGCCCCCACCCCTTCGGCTTCCTGCTCGCTGTCCCTCGGTCAGGTCCCCCCCTCCTTCCCCCGTAGTTTCGGCGAGTCAGCTCTCCTCTATCGGCGCGGGGAGCGGTGGCCCCTCCTTTGCGGCTCCGGCGGCTCTTCCTCCCCTGGGCACAGTTAGTTCGATTGTGGCTCCTCTCCTTGCGCTCGGCCGGTCCTCTGGTTCTTTGGACCCCTCTCCCCGCCCTGGGCTTTCTCCTTTACTGGTTGCTCCTCTGTCCCCCTGCGGAGCGATTCAGGACCCCCCTCGTCTGGTGCAGCCCCGATTTCCTACGCCGCTAAATTGCGACCGGTCTTAGCTTCAGCCAAAGGCCTCCTTTTTTCGGACGTACCCCTTCCGGACATTGAGTACTCCCTGGAGTCCACAGTGCCTCTGGTTCCATTTTTCGAAGCGGAACTGTCATCTCTTTCATCCTCCTTCCCTCACACCTTTATCCTCAAATTCTCGAATGGCTGCCCCAAACTCTCCAGAGTGCAGGAGACGATCGCCAGTTGGAGACTCTCAGCGGAATATTACGTGGCCTCCATCGAACCTAGATATATTCTCCTCCACCTATCTTCCGATGGCGACCACAGGACCGTTTGGTCCAAAAGAACATGCAGAATAGACTCCCACCAGATGAAGATCATCATGTGGTCAGCGGGCTTCAGCACCAAAGAAGACTCAGTGCAGGTAGCCGCCTGGGTTACCCTGCCTAATCTACCTCTCATCTTCTTTGTTCCAGCTGTGCTTAGGCGTATAGCTAACTCTTTCGGAACATACAAAGCCACAGCGCCTAAGATCAGCAACCTCACCATGGATCACTATGCCAAAATTTGTGTGGAACTCGACCTAAACAACAAACCGCCCAATTTCATCTCTATCGAGTTGGGCAACCAAACCCACACCCATCAAATCCTCTATGACAACCATATCATGTTCTGCAACCATTACCATTTAAGAGGCCACCTCCCGAAGCATTGCCACCGTCTTCACCCGGAACTAAAAAAGAAAGCTCCACGGAAAGTCATCCAGCCATCAGAGGGAGGGACTTCCTAGCCACCCATCCTAACTCTTCCAAACTCACACACTCGATTTGAATCCAGCGATGGGAAGTCAGAGAAGTGTGATTCCCCCAGCAAAGCCCTGATCCCCTTCAACCCCCAAGCCTTAACTCTCTCCAACCAGTTCGACGCTCTCGATTCGGGAGACGCAGAATTGGAGACTGATCCCCCCAAGTCGATCGTGCTCCCATCGAGATCCCCTTCAACACCCAAGCCTTTACTCTCTCCAACCAATTCGACGCTCTCGAATCGAGAGACGCGGATACGGAGTGCGAACCCCCCCAAGTTGAGCGTGCTCTCATCGAGTCTTCCACCAACCCAGAGGATGTCGAGGCGACCACGGCCTCCGTTGATCCAGATCAACTCCAAACCAACGAAGACGCGGTGGTAGAAGCCCTAGCGATCCTAGGACCAGACCCAGTACAAAGAGGTCTACAGGTCCTAGCCGCTGGTTATCCCCTACAGCAGACCATTCTCCGGATCGAGAATGTCAATGAATCTATAGTGATTCCTCCCGAGAACCCGATCCTGGACTCCGCAGAGGAATCAGTTAACCCGCCCCCGATCCCTCAAGAGCAATCTATCAGCGAACCTACCACCTCGTCAAAGACAGGAGCACCAGTCACTGAGGCCAAGGTCAATCAAGGTGTAGCAGAAACCTCAACAATCCAAACTAGATCCGCTGCCAAGCGGGTCAAAAAATCCACCCACAAAATTCTTAATGCTTAACATCCTCTCCTGGAATGTCCGCGGCCTGGCGAACAAACCCATAATGAGGAGAATTACTACTCTTCAAAAAATCCACAAGATTGACATCCTCATTATCCTCGAACCCAAAATTCCCTCCAAAAGATTAAAAGCTATCCAGTTGCAACTTGGCCTTCCCACGGCCGTCGCAGGCAGATACGACATTTGGATACACTGCACGGAGGACGTTAACTTAGGAGTCATCCAGGACACCGGGCAGGCCCTCTCCTGCTGGTTTGAACACCCCATGATCCCGGAGCGCGCCATTATTTCTGCGGTCTACGGTAGCTGCGATATTGCAGAGCGAAAACACCTCTGGAACAACCTTCTTGACATCAACCACCACCTCAGCAATACACCATGGCTCTACATCGGGGACTTTAACGCGGTTACCTGCCGAGAGGAGAAAATCGGTAGTCGGCCCCCTCCCATGCCGGCCATGCAAGACTTCGACAACTTTATCTTCAATGCTCAGCTAGAACCCCTCCAGTTCACAGGCAACGCCTTTACCTGGTGCAACATACAGGAGGGCGACCGTCGACAATACTCTCGGCTGGACAGGGCCCTCACGAACACCTTCTGGAATGGAATGGAGTTCACTAGCTATCTGTCCTACCTCAATTCCTCTGAATCTGACCACTCCCCTCTGCTGGTTGAAATCAAAAACAATACCAACCCATTCAAAAAAAACTTCCAATTCCTCGACTTCTGGACCGAGCATCCATAATTTCTTGGCATCGTGATAGAAGCGTGGAACCGCGAGGACTCTCCCAACCCCCTCTCTAGAGTGAGCAACAGGCTCAGGGCTACGAGAAAAGCACTGTCCTATTGGAGCAAACAAGCCTATGGGGACATCTTTCAAGCCGTTCGGGTTGCGGAGGACGACGTCACCCGTGCCGAAGACAAGTTCACGGACCAATCCTTAGAGGCCAGGAAGGCTCTGAACCTCACCAAGGCTATGCTCAAATTCAGGCTCAAAGTGGAGACTGATTTCTGGAAGCAGAAGGCAAGGTTGAAATGGGACATCGAGGGGGATAGAAACTCAAAATATTTTCATAAATGCGTCAACGGCCGCAGACAGAAACTTTTGATCCACAATACCGCCGATGACACCGAGAACATCATTAAAGCCTTCTCGATGAAATTGTGGTGGAAACTTCGCACGAGCAACAACCTGTGGACCAGGTTCATGAAGTCCAGGTACTTCAAGCACATCCACCCTGCTCTGGCCAATTCCAACTGCAGATCCTCAGCGGCTTGGCGTCGGATCCTAATCGGGAGAGACCTCGTCGAGCCAGCAATGAGACTCCATCTGGGGACGGGCGACTCTGACCCATTCTTGGAGCGATGGGTGGGGGATAGCATGACCCCGAGCATTACTGAGACCCCGAGAGATTCCAGGATTAAAGACCTGTAGAATCTCACCACCGACGACTGGAACTGGAATAAAATTCGAGAATGGTCTGGCAACGGAAAGGCGGATAGCATCCACACGTACGGATTAAGAATCATCTACGAGGGCGACGGCCAGAAATGGTCGTTAGAGGCATCAGGGGCATTTACCGTAAGGTCGACGAGAACTACTGTACAGGGCTTCGGGCATGCGTACCTTCCTATGGCTCACTATTGGCAATCCTGCATCCCTAAGAAGTGGTCGATCCTAATGTGGAGAGCCATTAGAAAGAAACTGCCTACCGACGATATTCTTAACACTATCGGCATTAGTTTAGCATCTGCCTGCTCGTGCTGCTCTGAGCCCCATATGGAGACTATTGACCACATATTTTGTCAGGGGGGCCTGCCTGGAAGTGTATGGAGAACTCTTAACCAGAAGTACAGTATTGAACAGAGCGACGGACGCTTCAACGATGTTGCAGCCTCCTGGGGATCAGCATCCCATGGCCACCAGATCGTCGTATCGGCCGCCACGTGGGTGATTTGGAAGAATCGCAACAAGGCTAGATATGAAGGTCACCAATATTCAGCAAACCAGCTCATTCGGGAAACTTTTCGCCAATGCCGCAAACGGAGCACCGGGTGCTCCCACAGTCCGAGAGCATTCTGGTCTTCGCTCAACCCCTAACCCTGGGTGGTGGAGTAGTCTATTCCCCTCGTCCTTCTTTTGGTGGTATACTTGTATAGGCATTTTGTTTCTGTCTTGTATACGTTTGCAGGCTTCGGCATTTTGAGGCTTCGGCAGCTGATTGGCTCCTTTTCAGGATTTTTGAAAAGAGTAAGACAAGCATCAACCTGCATCAAAGCTTCACTTAACGTCTCTCGAGTTTTTTTTGAGAGACATAAGAGTTCAAAGATTGACAATCTTGCTGGAGTATTGGCTAATTGAGCCAATATATCAAAATTATATGGTTTTTCAAGTCCAAGAGATGAGGACTTCTTTAGTGCTTTGTCAAAACGGACAGGTTATTTTCCTTGTCTGCTGATGTCGGTTTAGGAGAAGTTGGCTCCGCTACCGGCAAGGATGTAGATGGTATATTCTCAGCAGGAGAAGATGATGTAGGAGGAGCATCAGAAGATGAGGCAGAATTCTTTTGAGTTTTGGAATATTTTTGAAGTTAAGGTTTCCCAGATCTAGTGCCAATTAGAATTTCTTCTTCCGCTACTGGTTCAAAGAATACCATGTTGCAGCTTTTGGATTTAGTTTTGGAGTGCTTCTTTTGCTTGGAAGAGGAAGGTGCTTCAAAATCTGCTACCAGATCTGGATGAATCCACATAGTCTCTCATCTGTCTGTTGATAGTAGAACAAGACCCTCATTTTGAGGAGGTAGGAGGTTCACGATCTCGAAAGTAGTCCTTGGAATGGGGACAACACCATCTTGCACAATTTGTGGTAGAAAGTCACCAAACTGTACCGAGACGACATTATCAGTTACCGTCTTCTCATCCTGCTGAAGAGTAATCGCTTCAGAGTTGGCCAACTCCTGAATTTTGCCTTTAAGCACGTAGCATGCTCTGGTTGGATGCCCTATAAATCTATGATAAATACAATATTTAGGGTGATCAGTTTTACCCACCTCTTTTGGCCGTTTTACCTCTGGCAGTTGAAGCTTATTGCTTTTGATCAAGCAATCAAAGATGCTTAAAGTATCATCTTCATCAAAAGAATACTCTTCTTTTGGATGAGGTGTCTTCTGTGGTGGTGCTGATGGATTGGATGCTGTCTGAGCAATATTGACAGACAGTGACTCCTTGCCCTTGAGATTGATGGCCAATATTTCTTTGCCCTTGCGGTTATTTTGGCGATTATTATCCCCGGGTGTAGAATGTTTATCTTGGTTAGGATGAGTCATTTGAACTCCTAACTGTTTGAACTTTTCGGCACTGACCTCTGCCGCCTTGGCATTCACAACGAAAGAAAGCCAATCTTGAAATTGTGTAGATCCCGTCCGCATATTGATAATAGGCAACAAGTTTGATTTACAGGTGTCTATTGTTACAAAGATGGAGTTCCTAAAGGCATTTTAAGTGCCTTACGGCAGAATCTTTCAATGAAACTCTCTGTGGATTCATTGTGTCTTTGTTTGATCTTAATGAGGGCAGATATCGTCATGTTATTGACTCCCTCATAAAATTGTTCCAAGAACATTTTCTTGAAACAAGCAAAAAAAGTTATGCAGCCATCTGGCAAACTACGATACCAATCGTATGCCCCACCGTCTAAACAACCGACGAAAACTCTGGTAAGGAGAGCATCATTTGGCTGTAATTGGTCAGCCATCACTTCAAAGTAATTGATGTACTAACTTGTAGAAGTGCTGCCATCAAACAATATAATAGTTGGAAGCTTGTATTTAGTAGGGAATGGAACTTTCTTCCATTCTGTAGGATACGGTTGCTTTATGCCAAGTCTTTGTAGGCCATCCTTCTGCTTGAAGGCCTCAAACTGAGTGCGTAAGAGTTTTATAGCCTCGTTAGCATCTTCTAATGTTTAGAAATTGGTGGGATGATTAGAAGTGTTGGGAGGAGGAACAACATGGTAATTACGACCCCCGGCACCAGACTGACTGGGATCAGCTTGAATTTGTACAGAAGCAACCTGAGGAGATGGTACCCCCAGACTGACATTAATAGGTACAGAAGAAGCTATAAGCTCAAGATTTGTAGCAGGGTTTATAACCAGTGGCACTGTATGTTGAGCCATGATTATAGTGTGCATACTTGCGACCATTTCAGCCATGGTCTTCAGCTTTTCCTCTAGTGCAATAATTCGTTGTTCTTGATTGGCTGGACTAGAAGCGCCTTGATCTTCTGTAATGGTATATGCCGTCACTTCTCTTGCTGCTATTAACGAGATATTTTGTTCAGAACTTTTACTATCTGCATCAAACTCTGATAAAGAGTCCTCTTCCATATGAGCAATAGGGAGATCTTCTTGATTAAAGACACCTTGGTTCAAATTTTAATTTCTTGATCTGGTGTATTGAAAGACCCCTTCACTGGATGCATGAATCCGATCTAGGTATGGATGACTGGGATTACGAGACGTATTACGTCTTGGACGTTTCCCACCCCCGGTGCCTTGGGAAGTTATATTGACAAAAGCAAATAATCGCTCGTCTTTATCTTCCACTATAGGTTCAGGAGTTGAAACATAGTTTAGACGATCGAAGACAGATCGTTTAGCTAATTGGCAACAACACTTGATGACCACTTCATGAAGGCAGTGGCGATCTAAAGAGTGATTTTGAGGTGAAGGAGACATCCTTGCGATCTTCCGTCTTCGTGTAAGACGTTCCCAGAGATCAGTTACCACTACAGGACGAGAATAAGTTGGAGGAACATATTCCTTAATGATGTTAGGAATATGCCTCCTATTCTTCAGATGGTTTCTGGTATAGATTGGACTTTGGCATAGGATTCTTATGTTTCACCAAAGTTGATACTGATTGACTCCTATTGAGATAAGCGCGTAAATTAGAAAATTCTGCTCCAGGTGTCTCTGTTTGTGAAACCACCAATTTTCTTTGTTTAGATCTTGAAATTTGTAAGGTGGGAAGATCTTGACCAGACCCCATAGGGGTAGGCAAGATGCCTCTTCGATCAGTATTCTTTCCCATAGCAGAGATCTGAAGACCTCTGTTTAAAGGAATAGAATCTGATATATCTTCCTCTGAGTCATAGACTAAGAAAGTTTGAGAAAAGACCAAAGGGTACTTTCCTTTCTTTTGTGGAGGGTTAGCTAAGAAGTGTTTCCCTCTATTTTGTTGTTGAACCATCTTAGGCAAAGGTTACGCAAGTTGAGGAAGTGTCAAAGGACCCTTCCCTTTGTTCTGTGTAGTACTAGCATTAGAATATTGCTTCTCCAAGTTCAGAACTGGATAAGAAGAGGGAATAGACAAAAGACTAGTTCCATTGGGTTGTGCCAGAGTAGCATGGTGTCCAAACTACGCCTGGGCAGCAAGATGAGTAGGTTGTGCTCTGGCAGTAGGGTGAGTAGACTGCACCTTGGCAGCAAGCTGAGTGGACTGCGCCTTGGCAGTAAGGTGACTAGACTGCACCTTGGCAGTAAGATGAGTGGGTTACGCTCTGGCAGCAAAGCAAATAAACTGCACCTTGGTAGTAGAATGAATGGGTTGCGCACGGGCAACAGAAGTAGGCTGCGCGTAGGCCACTGAGGCGGATTACGCCTTGGCCACTGAGCGCTCAGGTTGCGCTTGGGTAACAGCAACTGTGGAAGACTTAGGAGTCCATACAGTTCTATTCTTGGTGATAGCCACAGTGTGCTTGTTGCTCTCGGTGTTGATCATTTCCTCGTAGGCTGTCTAGTTGACTTGAACAACCAGAGTCTTCTGCGTCTTGCCGATCGACGCAGTATCACATTGAGTTGTCACTTTCTCGTCGAAGGAGAAAGTCGTCCCCAGCAGAGTCGCCATTTTGTTTGCAAAAACAAAAAATTATTCTATTATAAACTTTAGAAAAGAGTGCAAGAGTATAATTTGAATTCTGGAGAAGTACAACTGTAGGAATCTGATCAGAAGACGATCACTTTATTCCGTGGACTATGTGAACTTGAAGACTAGAGCCTCTGGAGAATGCAGCAGCAATTTTGCAGGAGTTCTTGATCTCTGTGATGCTTTAACAATGATTGGAAACTCTATTTATAGAGTTCTGGAAATAACTGTTTTAGCAGTTATTCTGATGTGCGCGAGGCTGGATTGCGCCACATTGGAATGCGCCAACCTTATGTTGCACCAACTTTCATTCAGTTAACAATCGTGTACTAACTGTATTTAGACGCGTGGCATCATGTGATTGAGATGCGCGTGGTCGTGTACAGAATAGTGGACACGTTTTGAGAGATTAGTAGCATGTGCGCCATGTCATCCTGCTTTAGAAATGAAAGTTGTCTCAACTTTATCAGGTTGTGCGAGCTTCAGTCAACAAGTTAAACTGCGCCTGATTGGGTTGCGCCTAAGCGCAACTTAATGCCTAGGCATGTGGCAGCTTTTGAGAAGAAGTTGTTCAGATTGCGCCTAGGCGCAGTTTTGTTTAGATTGTACCTAGGCGCTACTCACAAGCTGTGCAGGACAGCTGTCAAAAACTCCTCGAGCGACACGTTTTAAAGGATTCGAAGAGATTTCCTTCGTTTATCGTACTGTCAGTTGTCAGTGCTGTCAGGCAATGATGGAAATTGATGTCAGATGCCTTGTAGACTTTGGCGCAACATGACTGGGCACAGTCTGATATATGGCACAACCTAATCAGTGGCGCAGTTTGATCTCTGAACTTCATATCAGTGGTGCAGCTTGATTTTTGGGGTACAACTTGATTGCTGAGTAGTAAATACATGGCACAACTTAATTTTTAGGCCCTACAGCAGGGGGTAGCTTTTGAATGGTTCTGCAGTCTGTCTAACGGCTTTATCAATTCTTTTAAAGACTTGGAGAGATTGTTCCTCAACATGTTTTACGAGAGTGGCATGCATATTAGTATGTCCACCCTCATCGAGACCAAGCAAAGGAGGACTGAGTCTGTCATTGCCTTCATCGAACGCTTCAGGCGGCTAGCACTGAAGATGACCTTCGGCATACCAGACTCAGAACTTATGGATACTTGTCGACATAACTTTCTTCCTACAGTAAAGTTCTGTCTGGGTATACATAAGTATGATACCTGGCCCGCTTTCATTGGGGCCGCTGATGCTGCTGAAAACGACGTTCCTAATCTGGAACTACTGGGGTTGAAAACACTCAAATCTGAAGACAAGGGCAAGCATCCTCAAACTATCCCTGTTCGTGGGGGTAAAGGAAAAGAAGTCCTAAAAGTTGACACTTCCAAGGGAGCTTCCATTTCTCAGGACACCTTCGACAAGCCTAAGTAGACCTTCTCATTTGACGAAGATGATGCCATTACCATTTTTCACACATTGACGAAGGGTAATAAGCTGACATTGCCTCCACCACGACGTCCTGTAGAGGCGAACTAACTCAACGATCACAACTACTGTCTCTATCATCAGTACGTGCATCATTCCACCAAAGACTGCATCGCCCTGAAGAAGAAGATACAACAGCTTATCGACAGCCAAGTGATCAACCTCGAAGCTGAAGACAAGGTCGTATCTTCTAACATGATCTCTATTCAGTTTGGTGACTTTCTTCCCACAGAAGTCCTAGACAGCGTGATCCCGATCCCCAAGGCAATAATGGAAGTCGTCAACCTACCGCCAGCTCGCAACTCAACCTTGGTGCCACTCTCGACTGAACGTGGTCAAATCATGTGGGTCCAAACCTAGTACAAGAAATGACACAGGAGGTGGTATCTCCCAAAGCAAAAAAGGGCAAGAAATACAAGTCAAGCCATATGGTGTCTTCTTCCATCTACAAGGTTCTACCTGGCGAGACGCGATCGGGGAAGGCTTATCTTCGGACATACGATCATACATAAGAAGAAGTAGTACCTTCCCAAGCTCCTGCTACCCCCACAAGCTCAGAAGCCGACCCGTCTAAGCCTTCAGCTACCGACAAAGCCAAACAGAAGGAGACACGGTTTGACAAGTCTCTGAAGGCGCCAGCTTTCGAAGGCATGGATCGGCCCTACAACTTTGACATACTGGCACAGCTGGCTAATACGCCAACCAGGTTGTCTTTGTTCGATCTATTATGACTCTCCAAAGAAACGCGAAAGGCCTTAAGTGAGGCATTACTACATGCCGACTCTTATCTCGCTGAAGTCAAAGCTTCCGCTGAAAACCCTGTCTCCTGTCCCCACTGCCACAGTACTATGGAAGTGGTGCCCAACATCACCTTTTCACAGAAGGACATGCTACTAAAAAATAATCGTCATGATAGACCCCTGTACTATACAGGGTATATCGGGGAGATCAAGGTGGACCGCAAGCACATCGATCCAGGATCCTCCCTCAGCATCATTCCTAGAAGTTTGCTTCAAATTCTATGAATCCCTCTGCATAAGCTATCTGCAACCAATACAACTATCATGGCTTTCAATGCTGGTCGAAGCCATCCACTGGGCAAGATCTGTCTCAAGTGCCAGATCGGTGATCTCCGAACGGAGATTTCCTGCTATGTGATCGATGCCAACATATCCTACAACATCTTGTTGGGACGTCCTTGGATACACGAGAACATGATCGTTCCTTCCACACTTCACCAGTGCTTCAAGTACGTCAACAACGACGGTGTCGTAAAGACGGAGTTTGCCAATATCGATCCTTTTAAGGGCATCGAAGCCTACTATGGAGATTCGGTACTTTACCAATCTCAGCCCCCCAAGGATGACGGCAACGAAGCTGACAATGAAGCTGAAGCAAGTTCATCCTCCGATGATGGTCCCCTGATTATCCGAGTCAAAGGACGTACTACTCCAAAAAGTACTCCAAAGCCTCTCACAGTCTGGGTGAAAAAGAAGAACCCTGACAAAGTCAAACCATTGACCATCACTCTCCGCAAGACACCTCGGGAGGAACTTGCTAAGGTCCGTCCTCCTAGTCCTGAAGAATTACCCTACGTGGTGAAATTGGCCAAGTCTGTGGCTTCTCTTCCAGATGATGATCCTCTCAACGAGTATATCAATACTCATAATAATGTACCTTCAGCGGATGATATTATCCCTGAAGAAGAACTTGCGTACTTTCTTAGTAAAGGTTTTTCTTTGAATTATCCTGATGTCTATCAATCTGTAAACCACTACATAGATACGATATACGCACTAGAGCACAGCATAGGACCACACCTCTCCATGCCGGTCACGACGCCTCACCTGCGGGAAAAAGTTTACCCAGAAGATATCCACTACTTTATCGTTCCAGCCAGAAAGAATGATGAAGAACTAATTATCTTCGGTCGTATAATTGGCGAGAGAAAGTTCGTTCCAGACTCTACTTCTCCCAAGCACAATACGGAAGCTGACTATGACTCTGGAAAAATACAACTTTTTCGGTATAGTTGGCAAGCCAAGAATATCATCCAGAACATGGGATGTGACATCAAAAGCGACCAAGGGCTAAATTACGGCCGGGGACGACGGTTGCCAATACGACACTTTGTTCCTCCCGGCAAACCCGAGAACTACTATCAACGAAACGGTATTGGTTTGGGTTATGTCAGTCCTCCAACAACAGTCGAAAGATCAGATGATGAAGCAGATCCTTGTTCTCATTCTTCTGATTCCTGTCTCTGGGACTCAGACTCCAGCATTGGTGACATGTTCAAAGCAACTCTGTCTGTCAACATGGTTTTCGTTGACCAAATTGCGGACGATGTCCAGTCAATCGAGCTTGAACAATACGCTCACAAGATAGATACTAGGTGGGAGCTGTGCTTTAAACAACGTGAACCACCTACTAAAGACGAAGTCATCTAAGTCGATTTAGGAGATAAATCATCTTTCAAACCAATCTTCATCAGAAAAAGTCTATCTGGCGATGAATGTCAATCTCTTATACAGCTTATAAGAGAATACATCGACGTCTTTGCATGGAGCTATGAAGACATGCCAGGCCTGGACCCTAAAGTCGCCATACACCGCCTGAATATTTTGTCTAAAGCTAAGCCAGTGAAGCAGCAACAATGACGATTTCGACCAGATTTTATGGAGGCCATCGAGAATAAAGTCAAGGATTTCATTGCCAGTGGATTCATTCACGAAGAAAAACACCCTGACTGGGTTGCCAACATCGTTCCAGTCATAAAAAAGAACGATAAAGTTCGAGTCTGTATTGATTACCGTAATTTGAACTATGCATGCCCGAAAGACGAATTCCCTCTACCGATCACCGATGTAATGATCGACAATACCTGCGGCTTCGAGCAGATGTCCTTCATGGATGGGTTCTCAGGCTACAACCAGATCAAGATGTTTCCCGACGACGAGAAGCACACATCTTTTTGAACACCGTTGGGGGTATACTACTATACGGTGATGCCCTTCGGATTGAAGAATGCAGGGGCGACATACCAGCTTGCTATATGTCCGCGCTATGGACCATTCTCTTGGTGCCCTATTAGCTCAGAATAATGAAGACGGCCATGAACATGCAATCTACTACCTCAGCCGCACAATGGTGTGTGTCGAGCATAGATACACACTTGTGGAGAAGGAAAGCCTTGTACTAGTATTTGCCATCCAGAAGACACGCCACTATGTGTCTGGGCAGACTATCCACATCATATCCAAAGTCAATCCTCTCAGAATACTCATGACTAAACTGGGTTCTCTCAATTCCCGTTTAGCTGCATGGGCAATGCTGTTGACGCCATACGATATGCTCTTCATCCCTCAGAAGGCAGTAAAAGGCCAAGTATTAGCTAATTTCCTAGCAGCTCATCCGGTGTCAGAATCTTCCAAACTCTATGACGAAATCCCCGATGAAGTAGTAGAGTCTAGCACTGCAACCGAAAAAATCTATATTTGGCGAATGTTCTTTGACGGTGCAACAAGAACAGGACCTAAAGGAAATATTGTGGCCGGAGTAGGCATCATAATTGTGTCACCTGATCATCTGGTTATACATCGTGCATATTCTCTCGTGGAACCGTGCACCAACAACGTGGCCAAATATAATACCCTGTTAATCGGCCTGTAACTGGCAAAACAACTGGAAGCTTACTATCTAGAAGCTTACGGCGATTCCAAGCTAATAGTTAGTCATGTTCGAGGGGATTATGAAGTTCGTCACGAAGATCTCATCCCCTATCATAGAGCAACAATCGAGTTGGCATCTACTTTCGCTGGATTCTTCATCGAGCACGTGCCTCGACTACAGAATATAGAAGTAGATTCTCTAGTCGATCTTGCTGCTTCCTTGACCGTCCCTACTAACACTTAGCAGTCGATCACAGTGTCTGGTCGAGAACTATTCAGTGTGAAAAATGCCTTCCATATTCATCACAGTTACACAACGAAAACAAATGTCCATGTTAAAGACTGGAGTTTCCTTTCATAGACTACGCCGTCTATGGAATCCTCTCCGAGGACCCGAAGGAAGCAGTATTTATCCAAAGGCGATCGTTCTGATTTTACTACGACACAGCTACCAAGATGCTGTACCGACGCTCTTACGACGGGCTACTATTTCGATGTCTATCAGATACTGAAGCCAAGCATGCACTCCGGGAGGCTCACGATGGAGTTTGTGGTGCACATCAACCAGGCCCCAAATTACAAGATCGTCTCAAACGAATGGCTTATTAATGGCCCACAATGATAGCAGATGTTGTTGAATATGCAAAAAGGTGTAGAGCCTGTCAGCTCCATGCCTATTTTATTCATCAACCTTCGGAGTTTCTACACCCGACGGCAGCATCTTGGCCTTTAGAAGCCTGGGGCATGGACGTCATAGGACCAATCAGTCCGCCATCTTCCAGAGGACATCGGTTCATCCTAGCCATAACCGATTACTTCTCCAAATGGACGAAAGCTATACCGCTCACCGAAGTGAAGGCGTCAAATGTGATCAGTTTTATCAAACATCACGTTATCTACCGCTTCGACCTACCTCGCAGGATCATCTATGATAATGGTCCATAATTTACAAGCCATGCATTCTATCGGTTCTGTGATAGGAATCGAATCCAGAATGTAGCCTTTACTGCCTACAATCCAGCGGCTAATGGGCTAGCAGAAGCCTTTAATAAAACCATCATAAAACTTCTCAAAAAGTTTGTGTCTTCAAACAAGCACGATTGGAATGAGAATCTCGGCGAATGTCTATGGGCCTATCGTACAACGGTCCGGCCTCCAACAGGCAGTACGTCATTCTCTCTGGTTTATGGGAGCGAAGCAGTTCTTCTCCTAGAAATCCAGATTCTTTCTCTTCGAGTAGCCTTTGCCAATGAGTTGACTACCAAAGAAAGCTACCATCTGCGACTCCACGAGCTCGAAGCGCTAGACGAAAAATGCTTGTTAGCTCGACAGTACAATGAGCTATACCATGCATACCTTTCAAGAGCCTTCAATAAAAAGGTGAAGGAAAGAATCTTCCAAGTCGGTGATCTAGTCTTAGCAGTGAAAAGACCAATGGCTATGACGCACAAAATGAAAAAAAAATTCCAGCCTAAATGGAAAGGTCCTTTCATCATAGAATCAGTATATTCTAACGGTGCGTACCGACTAACCAAGCCTGATGGTGACTTGCTCATGATGCCTATCAACGACAAGTTCCTGAAGAGATACTATGTGTAACCTTTTTACATAATGTTCACATATGTTCAGTCATGTAAATGTATAGTGCGATGTTTATATGATTCAAAAACCTTATCTAACTATTATCCGTATTTTAAGAGTCTTGAATACGCACTGGATAATAGGTCCTCCAAAATATTTTTTCGGTGGAATCATTCCCGTTTTTGACTCTATCCAAACTCGGTTTGACGAAAACAAGTCACGTCCCTATTACCTCTGAATTGTTTTTCGACAATTATTTCCCAGTGGAATGTTTAAGAAATATTTTGCCATGTCCACATAACCTCTCAGCAAAGCATTCATCAAGGATAATCACGTCCAAATTACCTCTGAATTATCCACTCCCACCTAACATTTTATATCTTTCTACGTCCATATTACCTCTGGTCATATATAGAACATCCTCCACTATTACTTCCATATTACCTTTACTAGTAGCTTCATTCAACTTATTATCTATATTAAAAAAACTTGAATATAAAATGGATAATAGGTCCACATCAAAATTCTCCAGCGGAATACCCACCAGAAATATCCTTGCTACGTCCACATTACCTCTAGTTTCGATATTTTACAAAATCACATTCATTTTGAAAAAATTCTTTGTTCTTTACTTGAACGTCTATCAAGAGACAGGAAAAAGGGTACAAGAGCCGTGACGGCTAGAAGAAAAAAAGGGGTTACAAACAAAGAATCTAAAGGATACATAGATGATTGATGTTGTCCCTTAGAGCCACAATTTTGGCTTCAGACTTTGTTGTAGCTCGACGGCGCGCCTCTTCTTGGCGAGCAGCTTCATCCTCGAAAAGGATCAGATTCAGATGCTCTCCCTCCAAGTTTGCCAGCTGTTCTTCTAAATGGGCGGAAGTGGTGGCAGTCATGGCAGCCTGAGCCAAATAATCCTCCTGCTCAGACGTCGTTGACCTCAAGTCGGCTTCCAGTTGGGCGATCTCACTCTTGATCCGTGCGATGTGATTATACTTCTCAGTGATCTGCACAGCCAGTTTTTTCTTCGAGGCAGAATGTGCCTCACTTGCAGCGTTGAACTAACCATACTGGTCAGCCAATTCGCCGATCTTTCGAACGATGGCATCCTTCCTCGCCTGGAAAGTAGCCTTCTCCTCCGCGAGAGCCATAATCAAAGCCTCGTCTTCTGCGCAAAATAACGACCTCGGCCTTTGCTGTTTGGTATCCCGGAACCTGGCTACCTGACCCTCCAGGTCATTCAGAACTTTCCTCAGAGTATTGGCCCGCTCTTCATAACCGGCAATGGTCTCGAGGGCCGCCACTTGGCATTCGGCAACAGCCTTCAAATGGCCAAAGGCAGTATTCCGATTCAAGACTCTAGGAAGCTTTACTTTCAGCACAGAGTAGAAAGCTTTGACGACTTCCTGGGCTATCTCATCGTCTTCGGTGGAGGTCGTCGGGGATGAGGCTTAGAGAGTTTCTTCCGCTCCAGGAAGGGATACCTAACAAGAAGCCGAACCTGACAAGAAAATCCATTCCACCAAAAACCATTCCTGATTATCATGTGTCACGTCCACATTACCTGTAATACCGATAGTCTTCCGACTTGACACCTGTACCCAATCCGGGATAAAAGATACGGTGTCAAGACTAAAAAACCTATCACATCCATATCACCTCCGTTGAGTATCATTCAAATCTATTTGCTCGCATTCCCAGATGCACAAAGGGGCAATAGGTCCAAACAAAAAAAGAAAGAGGGGGACCCCCAGCGGGATACCCTTTACACAAATGCTATATTTGGCCCTCCAATACAAGCACCACAGATACCATAAGAAAAGAAGGGAAAATCCACTACTCATCAGCAACATATAGTTTGGTCAGTTTGGCAGCACTACGCCTTCGTCAAAATACAGTTCTGTGGCCCTCGAAAGAAGTTATATTTTACTGCTGAGAAGCAAACAAAGCTGTTGAACCTTCGAAAAACTATACGAAGGAGGGCAAATATAGCATGCTAAAAACATCTACAAATGCTGATTTTCTCTCCTCCGTATTGCGGACGTCCTATGCCCGTTCCTCCAAAAGACCATACCTTCAAAACAACGTCCCTAGTGTTGCATCTTCACCATCTGAGAAAAACCCTTCCAAAGCACGAAGAGTTTTAAGCTCTCTGATGTGTGTATAAAATGTTGCATCTTCACCATGCCCAAAATTGTCGATACCGATCCTGAAGAAATTTGCTAGCCAGATCCCTACAAAATATGAAAAGGGAAAATAGGGTTAACAATCAGAAGAAAACAAAGTGCATTAGCCATGCGGCCCCATCACACAGAACGCATACGGTCCAATGAGATAGGGCATGCATCGATCAGGCCTAAAAACACAGAGGGAGTACATGATAGGCCTGCGCATAAAATATGCAATATGGCCATTCAAAATTTACTCATTATTTTTTTCCCACCGTCCTTACCCTTGATAGGGGGTTACACGTCGGGATGAATGGAAAGAAATTCTACAGTTCTCGACAGAGAAGCGAGTCCCTTCCCTTTGGCTGTAGCACCGGTCGACTTGGAAGCTTTTGGAGCCATGGCTAAGCAGGGACAGAAGAGAAAGTTAGATTCAAAAATTTGCACGAAAAACTAAGTGCTGAAGGGCTCTTACGCGCCCAAAGGACTATGCACCCAAGACAAACATGTGGGCGTATAAACGTACAGCAGTACGTGGGCGCATAACATGCAAACAGCATGTGGGCACATAACATGGCAACATGTGGACGCATAGCACACCACAGTATGGGCGCATAACTTCTGTAGGCACATAATGATGCTCACAGAAGTATGTTGCCTTAGGCGCATGCGCCAAGGCAGAAGAAAAGTCTAAGCGTCACAAATTAATGCTCAAGACTTTTATTTTTGAGGCGTGGCCTTACCCAGAATCGGGTCCTGGACTGGCGAGGACCCTGCCGTAGGAGGAGAGCCACTCGGTGCAGCACCCTTGCCCTTCGCAGATCTTTTGGCGACCTTGGAAGACATGGTTCTTAAAGAAAGGAGATGAAGCGTCTTTTTGAAAGTTCTAAGAGAGAAGAATAATGAACTTTCTCTCTCCTTCAAAGCCTATTTATAGGCATGGGCCACACCCTATGCGCCCCCTATTTTTATGCACCTATGCGCCCATTATGCAGTATGCGCCCACAATGGCCTATGTGCCTACGTGAAGATCCAGCCTCTTGTACACTATGCGACTGCCACTTGCTGATATGGATGACGTATGAAGGATGGACCTCTTCAAATTCCACCCCGATGAATCTGTCAGTTCAGATTTTCGAGGAAGATCAACAGTCGTCTCTCTGATAGGCTGGTCAAATTCTATGCGCCCAAAGAGAGGACCGTGCCATGTGCCCACAGCATTAACAAGAAGATGGTCCATGCTTCTTTCAAAGTATTTTGAACTCGTTCAAGTATCGAAAACTTTGAAGGGGGTCTTGTAGAAGCATAAAAATTTCAGCGATGAAGCCTTATGTACCCAAGCCAATGAGAACATATGCACCCAAGTTAATGAGGACATGTGCGCCCAAGTCATCCTGTGAAGTTCTATACGCCCAAGCCACCCTGTGAAGCTCTATGCGCCCAAGACAGGACTATGCCAGAAGGAGGGCGCATAGCCTGAAACAGGGCTATGTGCCCAAGCCTGACTCGGTCAAAGCCATGATCAAAACGTGTACTGAAGCACACGAGCACGTCAGTCTCCACGAGCAGTCGTGCACCGAAGCATACGGCCACGTCAATACCACGACCAACCCATGATCTCGCAGCCTGCATGCGCCTACACCCTATGCACCCAAGGCAGGACTATGTGCCCACATGAAAACTAGTTTATTTTCCCTATGTGGGCGCATAACATCATTCCAGCTCAGAAACTACTATAAAAAGGGGTCTCATCCCTCTTCAAAAGACAGAATGGAGAGCATTTTCAAGAGCCAAATTGTTGCACTTCTTGCCAGTAAGCTGAGAGTTAGCAATTTTCTTAGGTTTTCTCCCACTTTCGTAATCGGAGTGTCAACGGAGTAAAGGAGCAACTGCCGCTTGATCTCCATTGTCCTATTCCCCAGAATTCTTTTTTTTGTACTCGGGGATCCTCAGCACAGGATCTCTCAGGCGTACTCGATTTGTGGTGCCTTGCACCAATAAAGAAAAGACAACATTTCTTCTTCTTTTTGTGTGTGTCCAAAGAGGGATACTCGGACCTCACCCACAGGAACTCGAAGGAAGAATACCTTCTCCATATCTCTTCGGCTGCGCACAACGCTCATGTGTACACGAACGAAGTAGAGGCATGAAGACTTCGTCTGCTCCTTACGAGCGTAGGACGAGAGAAGAATCTGAGACGCAGTTGGTGTCTAAATCAAGACCCAATTGTACTCAGATTACCATCAACTACTGCTGGTGTCATGCAGATCCATCACCGCCAAAGAGGAGATCCGTCTTTCAAAGGCTGCGACTGAGAACTTATGAGGAAGAAGAAGAGCTTCGTGTTGCTTCATGCAATGTTTCTCGGGACTCTCTGTCCCAAAAGAAGCTATCCAAAAAACCCCTTTTCTTGGTTGGCAAGTCCAAAAATTGGCCTGGGGGTAGCAAGAAGCATGTACCCAAGGAAGGCGTGTTCCAACATACGTGCTCCAAGGATGGATTATTATCGCCAGAAGAACGGTTCATCGATCGCTGTACCTGTTGGAGGTAACCAGCCTGCTACGGTGTATAACAACCCTTCGTTTCAGCATGACGAAGAAACGTATGACAATAATAGTTCTGCAGGTGCAAGCAGTCAGAAGACCGGGGGTAGGAACAATGTCGAGTCAGAGGACGATCGTAACTTGTCAATCTTCCCACAAGACGATGAGCACCAGCACTCCGAACTAGAAAGCAAAAGATCTACCACCCCTTCTACTTACATGCACATAGCATCAGTGCACATGGCGTCTAATGACAATAAAGAATTAAGCAAAAGTGCTGATCAGGAGAAACGCATTGAGGCTCTCGAAGGAAGTATTAATGCGTTGAACATATCCATGCAGACTTTGGCCTCTATCATTGTGGAGATCAATGACAGATTGGTTTCCAATGCTTCCTCACCTGCGGCTCCGACGGTTCGTGATGGGTCTAGTACCCTGCCCATCATAAACCAAGTCACACAGTCGTCAACTATCAATCCAGCAGTATCCAACGAAATACAGCAAGCACTCGAAGAGTTATACGCTTGCTATGATGCCAAAGAAAAGCAAGCCAAACTCCGAAAGATGGGCATCCGGTAGCCTTATCCTGCCGAGTGGAACAATATGGTTTATCCTTCCAAATATAAACTATAAACTATTACCCCTTATGATACTAAGGAGTCGCCCAGACGATACTTGAGGTACTTTACCTCAGTAACAGGACACCTGCCAAAGGATGATGCCCTTCTCACCAGCATCTTCGTTGGAGCTCTACAGGGGGTAGCCTATGAATGGTTCTGCAGTTTGCTCGACAACTATATTAAATTATTTGAAGACCTGACGAACATGTTCTTGGAACGATTCTACGAAGGAGGGCTGGACGTGATGATGTCTACTCTCATGGACATCGTTCAGAAAGAAAAGGAGGTCGTACGAGCGTACATTGAACGCTTCCTCCAGGCTGCCTAAGGCTACCTCCAGGCATGCCTGAGTCCATGCTGATGGATTTATGCCGCAAGAATATGCTTCCTGCCATCAAACTGTGGCACAGTGCTCCTTGTACCGAATGGACGTCCTTCATTACTGAAGTAGATGTAGCTCAGAAGAAGGCACATGATGCACAACTTCTGGGTCTAAACTTCCCCTCTATTGAAGATAAATGGAAGCGAGTAAGAGACGGTAAAGGCAAATAAGCTATGGCCGTCAATATTACAAAAGGTCCAGCGCTCGTGAGCGCCAAGCTAGCCGAAGCACAGAAACAGAAGGAAACCTACTCCTTCAATGACGAAGACACGTTCGAATTATTCGAGATGATGACCAAGGGTGGCAGGCTATATTTTCCACCTCCCAAGCGTCTTGACGAAGTAGGAAAGGTGGATAATCCTAAGTACTGCCATTCCACCAGTATATCCATCACTCAACACGCGACTGCTACGTGTTGAAAAGATACATTCAACGTCTTTTCGACGCCAAAGTCATCTCCCTCGATTATGAGGAAAATACTATGACGGCTAATATGTTCACGATACAGTTCGGGAGCTTTCCGATAACCGAGACTCAAGACGGCGTCGTCCCTATCCCAAAGACAATGATGGAAGTCGGCAACCTTCCGCTCACCAGGGACAATGCTCAGGGACTCATCCCCTTCACAACACCGTAAGGTAAAGTGCTGTGGGTTCATCCAGATCTCACTCCTGATGTAATTATGCCAGCAGCGCACCTGGCTAAAGGGAGAAAGGTCAGGACATGTTGCATGGTTTCCTCCTCGACAGAAGACACCAGGGCGACCACTCGTTCGGCTCTCCAGCAAGAGAAAAACTAGGTTCCTGAAGAAGATACACCCCTATCGGCGACCCATTTTACTCCCAATACAGCACAAGCCAGACCTTCTCAAGCCCTACAACTTTGATATACTGGCACAGTAGGCCCAATCAAGCCCTACAACTTCGATAAGCCTCTATGAAAGGACTCGGCAGTAGGCCCAATCAAGCCCTACAACTTTGATATACTGGCACAACTGGCTAACACGTCGGCTCGGTTATCACTCTTTGAGCTTCTTCGGCTCTCCAAAGCAACTCGGGACACCCTCAGCGAGGCGCTGTAGAATGCAGAGGCTTACCTTGCACAGGTGAAGCAGCACAACGAAGACCATATGGCATGTCCATATTGCCATAGCATGGTTGACGTGATTCCTAACATCATCTTTACGCAGTACGATATGCTGCTAACGAACAACCGGCACAACCGACCCTTGTACTACACAAGATATGTGGTTGCCATCAAGGTCGATCGCATTCACATCGATCCAGGCTCATCGCTCAACATCATCCCTCGAAGTCTGATCCAAACTCTAGGGATCCCGATGTACCATCTCATGGCATCGAACACCACCATCAGCGACTTCAATGTGGGGAAGTGAGCCACTGGGCAAGATCTGATTGAAGTGCCAAATAGGTGACCTTCATGCTAAGGTTACCTGTTACGTCATCGATGCATACATAAACTACAACATGTTGCTTGGATGACCATGGATCCATGAGTACATGATCGTCCCTCCACCCTTCACTAGTACATAAAGTACGTGGCCAGTAACGCAACCGTCAAGACGGAGTTTGCTGACATCGACCCGTTCTGAGGTCTCGAAGCATACTGTACGGATGACAATCTATACAAACCACTCTCCTAGGATGACGAGTCCAACGATACCGGCGATGAAGCAGAAGTTGCAGCCATCGCGGAAAAACCCATAAGGGTTCGAATGAAAGGGAAGCCACCTAAGACTCTAGCCCCCTGGTCATCAAACTCCGGGGCAAGGCTCCAGCATAGCCATCTCCGACGGCATCAAGCCAGGAGCCCCTGCAAATAAAGCTCTCCCGAAAGGTCCCGACATCCGCTTCAAAGCCGTAGGACACTCTGGCCGTACCTCCTACGGTGATCAAGATGATGCAAAAATCTCCTCCACCTCCTTCTGTAGCAGCTCTTGCCTATAAAAAATTTCAAGATGACGTCTACGCCAATACCGAGGTACAGTCTTTAGATGATGTAATCCCTCGGGATAAAATTTTGTATTTTATTAATTGGAAGTTGTCTTTGAATTACTCCTGTGCGTATTAGAACAGTAAGTACTTCTTAGACAACATTTTATGTACTTTACAAAAGCAAGTGACAACTGCCAACCATGTAAATCGAGTTGTCCCCTCCAAAGGCTCCTACTTCCTAGTCCCGCCAAGGAACCCGGAGGAGCGACCTATCATCTTCGATCGACTGGAACATCCGCAGCGGCCTGCCCCAGGAGACCGAAACCTGACGACGACAAGATGCAGCTTTACCGCTATGCTACTCAAGCCAAACATCTCATCCAGAAGACGGGATACGACCTGAACAGCAACAAATGGCTGAACTACGTCAAAGGTCGGCGGCTTCCCTTACGAGTTCGTACTCCGAAGGCAAGCCTCATAACTACTACAAACGTACTCGCCGAGGGTTGGGGTATATTACTCCCACGAACACTTCAGAGAGTTCAGAACTGGAGGCTCCACTACACTCGTATTATTTTGACTCTTTGACCTAGGATTCTGTTACTAGTATAGGCTGGGACCTCCAGAGGGTACTATCCATTAACATGGTTTCCACAGACGATCCTGCAGACGAAAAAGGCCAAATACTCGATTTCTTCAAAGAGAAACCTTGGGTTCAACGCCTTGGCTCTCAGTGGGAATGGCATTTCGAACAGCGAGAGCCTCCCACCGAGGATGAAGTCATCCATATTGACTTAGGGGATGAAACTTCCCCTAAACCCATCTTTTTCAGCAAAAGCCTGATAGGAGACGACAAAGATTCTCTCGTACAGCTGGTCCGGGAGTATATAGACGTCTTTCCCTGGAGCTATGAAGATATGTCGGGTTTGGACCGACAAGTCGCCACGCACCGGCTCAACATTCTACCTGACGCCAAACTTGTCAAACAGCAGCAGCGTCGCTTCTGTCCTAATATTATGGACGCCATCGAAGAAGAAGTCGATAAACTCCGTAATAGTGGCTTCATCCATGAAGAACAGCACCCGGACTGGGTAGCCAATATCGTGCTGGTTACCAAGAAGAACAGGAATATTAGAGTCCACAAGGCGAATTTCCTTTCCCAATCACAGACGTGATGATCGATAATACTTGTGGCTTTGAACGTATGTCCTTTATGGATGGTTTCTCAGGCTACAACCAAATCAAGATGTTTCCCGAGGACGAAAAGCATAATTCGTTCGGTCTCCAAAAGGGATATAATGTTATACAGTTATGCCCTTCGGATTGAAGAATACGGGTACAACCTACTTGCGAGCTATGAGTACCATATTCCGCAAACATCTTCGGAAGACGGTGGAGTGTTACGTCGATGACATTGCCGTCCTGAGCAAAGTCAAGTCCAGCCACTTAAATGACTTATGAACAATGTTCGACATAATACGGGCGCACCAACTAAAGATGAATCCGGCTAAGTCCTTTCGAGGCGTCGCCAGTGGCAAGCTCTTAGGCTGCATCATCATGGTGAAGGAAATCCATATTGACCCGGAGAAGACGATAGCAATCCTGGACATGGCTCCCTCGAAGAATCTTAGGGAACTTCGAGGCCTGTAAAAACGTCTGGCATATATCAGCAGATTCATAGCAAACCTCTCTGATCGATGCCAGCCCTTCACCAAACTGATGAAGAAGGGGTTTCCTTTGTATAGACCTAAGAGTGCCAGCAAGCATTCAACGACATCAAGAAGTACTTCACCAGTCCCCCTGATCTGGTACCTCCAATAGTAGGAAGACCTTTTCTACTATATGTTCGAGCCATGGATCACTCTCTTGGGGCATTATTGGCCAGAAGAGTGATGAAAGACACGAGCAGGCCATTTATTACCTCAGCAGAACCATGATTGGAGCCGAGCACCGGTACAATCCTGTCGAGAAGGAGTGTCTTGCTTTACCCTTTGTCATTCAAAAAATACGTCACTATGTGATCGGACAGACGATCCACGTCGTCTCCCGAATCAACCCCTTAGGGTCTTCATGACCAAGCCATGGGCTTTGAACTCGAGGTTAGCCACCTGGGCCATACTCTTAACTCCTTATGACATGGTGCTCGTCCCTCATAAGGCATTTAAAGGCCAAGCGTTGGCTGATTTTCTAGCAGCACACCCTGTGCCAGAGACGCCAAAGCTCTACAATGACATCTCTGATGAAGTCTTAGAATTTAATGTTGTCTCAGACAACCCCGTATGGAAACTGTTCTTTGATGGTGCTTCAACGACAGGACCCATGGATGAGATTGTAGTGGGAGTAGGGGTTGTCCTCATTACCTCCGACGACCTGATCATCCATCGTGCCTACTCCTTCATAGTGTCATGTACAAACAATGTTGCTGAGTACATTGCCCTCATCATCGGGCTACAACTCGCTAAACAGTTCAGGGTTGACTATATCGAAGCCTATAGGGACTCAAAGCTGATCATTTGCCAAGTTCGAGGACAATATGAGGTCCATCATGAGGACCTAATCCCCTACTATCAGGAAGCCATCGAAATCATCTCCACGTTCACAGGTTTTTTATAAAACATGTGCCATATTTACAAATTTTGGAGGCCGACACCTTCGTCGGTCTTGTCGTCTCTCTCGTAGCTCCTGGAAGATCCTAATACACCGTTATAGTGGCGGAGCGAAAACTCGTATGTCCGAAGAATGCTCTGCACATATGCCGAAGTTACTCAGTCCAAGAGGAGGCTAATGTAGACGTACGGGACTGGTATTTCCCGTTCATCGACTACGCGATCTACGAGATTCTACTCGAAGACCCGAAGGAGGCGGCTTCCATCAGAAGACGTTCCCTCCGATTCTTCTATGACACAGCTGCCAAAATGCTATACTGTCGTTCTTACGTTGGACTCCTCCTGCGGTGCCTATCCCAGACCGAGGCACAGGAAGCGCTCCCAGAGGCACACGATGGGACATGTGGAGCTCATCAACCCGAGCCCAAGTTGCAAGGCTGACTGCGTCGCATGGGCTATTACTGGCCTACTATGATGGCGGATGCTGTAGAATATGCGAAGAAGTGTCAGGCATGTCAGTTGCATGCAGACTTCATTCATCGACCTTCGGAGCAACTACACCTTACTATGGCCTCCATGCTATTTGAAGCATGGGAAATGGATATCGTTGGGCCAGTCAGCCCGTCTTCCTCCAAAGAACATCGATTTATCCTTGCCATTACAGACTACTTCTCCAAGTAGACAGAAGCAGTGTCATTGGTAGAAGTAAAAGCCTTGAACGTGATCAGCTTCATCAAGCACCACGTCATCTATTGGTTTGGGGTCCCCAGAAGAATTGTCTATGACAATGGCCCCCAGTTCGTGAGCCATGCCTTCCAGCGGTTCTATGACAAGAACCGAATACAAAACATGGCATCAACGGCCTATAACCCGACGGCTAATGGGTTGGCCAAAGTATTAAACAAAACTATCGTCAAACTACTCAAGAAATTTGTATCCTCTAATCAACGCGACTAGAAGGAGAAGTTGGGCGAATGCCTATGGGCTTACCGTATGACCGTGCGGACACCAACGAGCAACACACCGCTCGCTCTGGTTTACGGAAGTAAAGCGATGCTCCCCTTGGAGATTCAAATCCCGTCCTTTTGGGTATCTATCACAAATCAGCTGACTGATGATGATAACCAGCACAGACGGTTACAAGAGTTGGAAGCATTGGATGAAAAATGCTTGTTAGCATAGCAAAGAATCGAGCTTTACTATGCTCGTATTTCTAGGGCCTTCAACAAAAGAGTTCGGAAAAGATCATACCAAGTGGACGACCTCGTCTTAGCAGTGCGAAGACCGATGGTGATGACTCACAAGATGGCTGGAAAGTTCGAGCCCAAGTGGGAAGGACCGTTCGTCATAGAAATGGTATACTCCAACGGTGCTTATTGACAAGCCAAACCCAATGGTGACTTGCTAATGATGTCTATCAACGACAAGTTCCTAAAGAAGTATTACGCCTGATGATAAAACCGGCATAGGCTGTCGCATCCCCGAAGAGTGTCTATGGGTTCTGGTAAGCGGATTCCTTTCTTCTATATCTTTCCTCCAGTAGATGAAGCACTTCACGTCCATATTACCTCTGGATTGCTCTTCTATACCCAGACAATGCGGCTACCACGTCCATATTATCTCTGAGTAGTCGTTCTCTCCGTATTTGATCCTATGATTATCATAGTTATCTAGAAAACAGTTCACGTTCATACTACCTCTGAATTGTTGTTCTATATCGCAGCGAAGATTAGGCCTACCATGTTCATATTACCTCAGGTTAGGCGTGTCTTCTATAATGACCCCTCCTTATGTTGAAAAAAAGTGAAGGAACAGAAGAGTTTTTATACAGAAACATGTGGCTATAAAGACCTATTATAGACTCTTCGTAGTTACATACACATAGACAAGAATCTGAAACATCACAAAGAACGTAAGCTCATGCCACATATTCATGCTTCTTTTCAAAGTATTCCAAGCTTAACTCAAGTTTGGAACACTTTGAAGGGGGTCTTGTAGAAGCATAAAAAATCTCAGCTGATAACATTCTTCCATCACAGCGCAGAGGATACAAAGGCGAAGATGGAGTATTGAAAAGACAACAAAAGATACGAAAAGATGTTCTGTTATTAAGATGGCTACAAAGATCTAGTATAGATTTATCAAGGCTATACGTAAAGCACTAATCCTACTTCTTCTACAAAGGATCGATCACAGGTTTAGTAGACCCTAGAGGAGTCTATAATAGACTTAGTCTTCATCAAAGTGCAAGCGTATTTCGTCTTGGTACGCATACTAGAAGAACGATCTCCATCAAGGCACATTCTGACTTTCTTGTACGTGCAACCCTCCAAACGTGCATCAATTGCTCGGCCAAACCAAGCAACTTCCTGAAGCAGCTATTGGCCCGAGCTCCCTGAAGGCGTAGTAGGTTGCAAAGTACAGAACGAACAGAGCAGAGTACAACCTGTAGCGCCTTAGGCTGACAACCAGACCAAACTTGGTCATCAGGACCTCCAAGACCTCCAAGAAGTCACCCAGAGTCAAACTCCTTAGGAAGGATACTTGGATACTTCGTAAGAGCGGTGACGACTCCTTCTACAAAGAGTTCTTCTACAAGAACATGGCCCCTTCGAATGAGAGAAGCCCCAACCAACAACCGACTTATTCAAGGCCAGCAGCTGTCTGAAGCTAAGTCTGGATCAAACATGGTGGTGAAGGGTGCCATGAAGAAGATAGTGACTCTTCAGAGGAACACTTCCTCTTTTATAGGACCGGAAGTGGTCCAAACTATAGACCACTTGGACGACGGTCAAAATTCCCTCATTAATGGAATGAGCCTAGGACTCGGCATAATGGGTCTCAATTAATAGGCCCATCCAAGTGAGTCTCTAAATTGTTCAAATGCTCCTTGGAATTCTCTAATTGATGGTGGCAATTAAGAATGAGTCTGCATTCAAGGGTAGTCAATTACTTCTCCTGAAAAGAAGACTTAAAAACCAAGCAGTCTCCAACCAAAGGCGCAGGCAGCCCACTGTGTTCCTTGGTTTCCAAGGCACAGACAGTACATCCCCCTCTTAGAAGCACAGACAACTTCTTCGATCCAAGTACCCGGCCCATTTTTGTTAGCAGAGACTTAAGAGACACCGTTTGCCTCCAGCACAAGCCCGACTGCTACTCTAAAGCACAGTAAAATGGTCTTCTGAAGGCACAGCCTCCTCGTCACCATAAGGTACAGTAACTTCACCAAAAACACAGCCTACTTATTGCCTCTAAAAGCACAGAGGCCCCGTTGTCTTCGAAACATAGTCCACTTGTCGCCCTAAAGCACAGAGGCTCCTTCGTACCAGAAGCACAGTCTACTCGTCGCCCTAGAAGCACATCCAGTCTTGCCTGAAGCACAGACAACATGGTCCCACCTAATCGGTTTGCTTAAATCACCTCTCTCAAAGATAGGATTGGGATTGATCAAGTTGATAAATGTGAATATCTTATCAGATTTATTTAAATCTCGGAATGAAGATTATACTGAATCTAAATCTGAGATAAAATCCCAAGATTTGCTCGGCTACATCCGAACAAGAAAATTGGCACATGCCACGTCTCATCTCCTTCGGTTATTTTAATAACCACCAGAGATCTCGTTTGAGGGAATTCTCAACACCCATCACGTGTCAGCGCCATAGAAGCCCGCACCGTACAAGGATGACAGATTCTTTTATATCTCGAAACCATAATACACATCGCATATGTGCCCCTCTTTCCTATAAATAGGATAGGTTTCCTCCAACAATATGATCGACAAGGAGAAGAAGATCCACAGAATTATTAAAATCTTCAACTTCGGCATCGTCCTGATCGGCAACCCTATTCCATCAAAGGCACCAGAAAGTTAGAGCAAGTCTCATATCATCATCGGATCTTCAACGGAGTAAAGGAGCTGCTGCAGTGCTCGATCTCCACCGTCACACTTTTTCAGAAACTTTTGTACTTAGATTTCTTTACATAAGAATCGATTGTACTCTCTTTTACGATCAATATACAAAAAGTTCGTTCAACCTTTTGTCATGTCGAACACAACTCACTTTAAGTTCACTAAGGAGCAGTGTCCATCTACCAAGGACGAGAAGAAAGATATGGAGCAGGTTCCATATGCTTCAGCTGTGGGAAGCCTCATGTATGCTATGGTGTGTACAAAACCTGACATCAATCACGCAATTGGCACAGTTAGCAGGTATCTTTTCAATCCTGGAAGGGTACATTAGAGTGCGATCAAGTAGGTTCTACGGTACCTTTAGGGTACTGCCGATTGGAGACTTTTCTTTGGTAGTGATGAGCCAAAGCTGGTCGGGTATATTAACGCTGATATGATTGGAGATGTAGACACGAGGCGCTCGACTTCGGGCTATGTGATGATGTTTGCTGGTGGAGCGATAACGTAGCAGTTGGGGTTGCAGAAATATGTTGCCATGTCGACAACAAAGGCAGAGTACATTACGGCGACAGAGACTTGTAAGGAGTTGCTGTGGATGAAGAAGTTGCGGCAGGAAGTGGGACTAAAGAAAAAGCAACATACTTTACTTTGTGATAGCCAGGGTGTCATTCGCCTTGTGAAGAACCAAATATTTCATAGTCAGTCCAAGAACATTGAGACTCAGTATCATTGGATACAGGATGTGGTTGAGAAGAAGGACGCGACTCTTGAGAAGATTCATATGGATAACAATGGAGCATACATGTTTACGAAGGTTCTTTCAAGAGGAAAGTTTGAGTACTGCAGGAGGATCGTCAAAATGATGACCCCCTCTAGATAATTGTGAAGGCGGAGATTTGTTGGAGTGGGTGGGGTTCCCAACTTATGTAGAAAATACCCCCAGAGTCGAATTGGGTATTCCTATAAATAATAAAAATATTCCAATAGATTTGGATTGGGTATTTTTATATATAATAAGAATATCCCAATGGAGTTGGATTGGCTATTCCTATATATAATAGGAATATATCAATAGTTTAGATTTCATATTCCTACATATAGTAGAATATCTCAATTAGTTGTGGGTTTTAGGCTATATATACTAGGTGTTTCCTCACCATAAAATATATCTCAAAAAAGGGATAAGCAATAGTGCTTTACAAGTTTTGAAAGAGAGAAAGGATTGAAGACTATTGTGAAGAAGAGATCGCTTCGAATAATTTTTCGACATCTCTTGTTCTTCAGAGTCTACAATCAAATTGTCTTCTTTTAAGTGAGTTGTGGTGATCCATTTGGATCAAGAGGAGCTTGTAGAGGGCGTATTCTCTTTATTCCATTAGTGGAGGTTCTTCAGGGTTGGACTCCGATCGTACCGTAGTTTTTTCTATTTAGCTTTTCTACGTCAAAAATATCCGTATCTGCGATTTGTATTCGGCATTTTTGGTTTGTGTGCTTTTGCTCATTTCTCTCACAATACTCTCTGGTTTGGGGGGAACATTTTTTGCGCTTCGTTCCCAACAAAGTTTTGGAGGATCTAGCAACCATGTCTACGGAGCAGATAAACACTCATATGATCACCCTCACAGTTAAAAATCGGCCCTTATTAAATCCTATATATATTATAAAAGTTTATTATAATGTACAAAGTATCATTTTGATTAAATGTCAATTTCCATGAACATAAGATCTTGCCAGGTTCTAGATTGGAATTTCTCAATTGTTATAGGTCCAAACTCCGAAGAGGTAAGTATGATGACCAAATTGTTAACAAATAATTTCTCAATTGATATCTAAGACTATAACACAGTTAACACTCAGCCCTTATAAAATCCTATATATATTATAAAATTTTATTATAATGTACAAAGTATCATTTTGATTAAATGTCAGTTTCCATGAACATAAGATCTTACCAGGTTCTAGATTGGAATTTCTCAATTGTTATAGGTCCAGACTCCAAAGAGGTGAGTATAAAGACCAAATTGTTAACAAATAATTTCTCAATTGTTATAGGTCCAAAGAGATGAGTATGAATATTTAAATACTATACAATTTTTCTACAGAGAGAGAGAGCCTGGCTGCAGAAGAGCACATCGGAGGCTTGGATCGGGCGGATAAAGAGAAACCAAGGGGTAGGGTAGAGTATGATGTATGCGGCTATGACCCCAATACCTGACTATATATAGAGAGATATTTCAAAATTTTCAATAGGTGGGTCAAAGATTAGGGTGGCTCTGCTGCCAATTTGTTATGTTACTAACATCAGCGACCAGCGACCAATAATTTTTTAACTTAATATTTCGGTTGCCCCTGGCCCAGCCCCGTCAGAGGTTACCCAAAGAATAGGGGATTGCTAAGCCAATAGGCTTGTATCGCTTGCCCTAGGGCCAACCCTGAAGTCCTGACATGTCTAATTGAAAATTTTGGATCCTGGATTTTTTGGCTTCTTTTGTCCCAATATACCCTTTCGAGTCTATCTCCCATGTCTCACATACATTACATTGTATTTTATCATTGGAAATTATTTTAAAAAAATCATCCAAGGAACTTAAATCTGTACCATTACATGCTTGGAATTTTAACATTGGCTTTTTTTCTTTCTTAAACCAGATCATTAAGCCAATCAAATTGGTTTCCCCGAGGACATGTGAATAATTTTTGTGTAGACGATCTTTTAGTCATAAAAGTGGAAAAATTTCTCTTTCTATAACAATTAGGCATATACTAAGGAATTTCCTTTAATTGACACATTTTCACCTAATGACCAGCCAATCCACAGTTTAAATATGCGGCCAACATTGATTTGGACGAAGACAACCCAACATAATCATAAGCTTCTTCTTTTGCCATATTAAACCATTGAAAACTAGGGTATTCACTGAACTAACACTTGATACTCCAACCCTTCTGTAGAAGCATGGAAAATCTCAACTGATGACTTTCCTTCGCCACAGAGCAGATGATAAAAAGGCTCAGCCCAAGTGCTAAAAAGAAAAAACAGAAGATATGGAAAGAAGTCCCTTATGTGT
Organism: Iris pallida; assembly: GCA_029216955.1. Classification (NCBI taxonomy): domain Eukaryota; kingdom Viridiplantae; phylum Streptophyta; class Magnoliopsida; order Asparagales; family Iridaceae; genus Iris; species Iris pallida. The sequence goes on from JANAVB010040619.1 coordinate 25,245,561, forward strand.
CACATCTACCAAAGTCTAGTATAGACACATCAAGACTATACAAAAAGGACTAATTCTATTTGTCTACAAAAGATCTGGTATAGATTCAACAGAGCCTAGAGGGGTCTACAAGGGATTCGGTCTTCGTCAAAGCGTAGCCCTTTTTCTTCATGCCAGAAGATTAACCTCCATCAAGGCGTATTCTGACCTTTTTATGGGCGCAGCCTCCCAGAAGCATATCAGCCACTCGGCCATAGCAAGCAGCTTCCTGAAGCAGTCATTGGCCCAAGCCTTCAAAGAGCGCAGCAGGTCGCGAAGCCCTGAATGGAAAGGACATAGCACAACCTGTGGCTCTTCAGGTTAGCTATCCACCCATGACCTAGGTCATCAGGACCTCGACGATCCCCCAGATATCGCCCAGAGTTGAACTCCATAAGGAGGACATTTACGTGCTTATTAAGGGCAGCGATGGCTCCTTCTACACATAGTTCTTCTATAAGAACATAGCGCCTATGAAAGAAAAAAATCTCAACCAGCAGCCAACTTATACAAGGCCGATCACCGCTCGAAGTTAAGTTTGGATCTCGCATGGTAATGAAGGATGCCAAAAATAATACAGCGACTCTTCAGATGAGAACTAACCCTTTTATAGGACCGAGAATGGCCCAGAGTGCACGCCACATGGCCGACGGTCAGAATTTCTGTATTAATGGAATAAACCTAAGAGTCAGCATGACGAATGTCAGTCTTAGACCCTTGTAATTCCCTATGTTATGGTGGCAATTAAGAGAAAAGTCCTTAAAGATGGGGTACTTTTCGCTCTTTACTCCAGAAGCCAAAGCCTTCAAACCATAGGGGCAGCTACTAGTCTGTGCCAACCTCAGAAGCAAGATGGTGGTAGGCCCCGCCCTTTCCTTTACTTCATAAAACAGTGTCTTCACTCCAGAGGCGCAGCTAGTTACCTGCGCCAACCCTAGACACATAAGGGTGTTATACCCTTTCCTCTAAAGCCAATGCCTTCAAAGTTCAGAGGCACAGCTACTTACATGCGTCTACATGAGGTACAGGATGGTGATATGTTCATACCATCTCCATTCCCACGGTGCAGTCATCTGCTCCGATCTAGAAGCTTAAGTCACTTCTCTACAAGAAACTTGGGAACTCCCACTGCAACCAATGCAAGTTAGCTTGTCGCTCCAAAAGCACAGTAACCTCGCCAACCTGAAGCACAAGTCTACTCATCGCCTACAGCACAGTAACTTTGTTGCTCCGAAACACAGCTTCATCGTTGCTCTAAATACACAGAAGTCTCGTCGTCATTCGAAGCCTAGTCTACTCGTCGCCTAAAAGCACAGAGGCTCCGTCGTCTCCAGAAGCATGGTCTATTCGTTGCTTCGGAAGCATAACAGTACTTAGTCCACACCAGAGGCGCAGGAAGCATGGGTCCACCCCAATTGGTTTGTTTAAACTGCCTCTTGCAGAAAAGATTAGGATTAAATCATGATTGATATCATAGCAGATTGATTTAAATCTTAGACGAGGATTAATTAGACTCCAAATCTAGGATGAAATTCCAAGATTTACTCGACTGTATCCGAGCAAGAAAATTGACACGCGCTACGTGTCACATTTCTTCGATCATGTTGATAACCACCAGAGATCTCGATTGAGGGTAATCTCGATGTTCGCCACGTATCAGCGCCGCAAAAGCCCACCCCGTGCAATGACGGTTGATTCTTTTATATCTCAGGAACCCTAATGCAATTTGTATATGTACTCGGTTCTCGAGTTTTGTTTGCAAAAATAAAAAATTCTTATTACAAACATAAAAAATAATACACGAGTACAATTGATTTTTGGAGAAGTACAACTATAGAAATCTGATCAGAAGACGATCACTTTATCCCTTGGACGATGTGATATCGAAGACCTGAGCCTCTAGAGGATGCAACGGCACTTTAGGAGGAGATTATGATCTTTCTTGATGCCTTGAGATTGATTTAAAACTCTATTTATAGATTTCTTAAAATAACTATTTAGCAGTTATTCTAGGTTGCGTGTGCTTCAGGTTGTGCGCCTCATGTTCACTTGCGCAAACGGTTGCACTAACTGTGGACACGTGGCATCGTTTGATTGAGATGCACGTGGTCGTAGGCAGTATAGTAGGTACGTTCTACGAAGTTAGTGGCTTGCGTGCCACGTCACTCTATTCTGAATACTATTTGATCACCTTGTACGAGCTTTATCAGGTTGCGTGTGGGCGCAATGTAGCAACTTGTGCGAGCAGTTTACACCAACTGCCATGGATGCGTGGTATCATTTGATTGAGATACGCGTGGTCATGGACAGTGTAGTGGACACGTTCTGTAAAGTTAGTGGCTTGCGTGCCACATCACCCTGTTTTAAAATAAAAGTTGATTAAGTGGCGCTAACTTGTCAGGATGCGTATGGGCGCAACTCAACAACTGGCGCCTTTGACTAGGTCTTCTGTGCTGTACTAATTAATCCTCGTGCGATACAGTGACTTGTGCGAACCAGCTGTCAGCATTAATTACATGCTGACAAAATCTTCTCGAGCGCCGCTTTGTACGGGATTCGAATATATTTTTCTTAATCTTTGTATTGCCAGTTGTCAAGTAATGATGATACCGTTACAGCTTCTCGAGAAAGTGTGCCATGTGGCACTCGCGCAACCTGACTCCAGTACAACCAGATGTTGGCACAATCGGATGCTCCACAACTTAATCATTTGGTGCAACATAATGATTTGGCGCCATCTGATGATCGAACATTTTAATGGGTGGCACATCTTGATTTTTTGCCTCTAAAAGCCCCCTTCAAAGTTTTTAAAACTTGAAAATACTTCAAAGTTTTGAAATACTTTGAATTATGCTAGTTTTGTTTGGATTGCGCCAGTCAACTTGAGCCCAATTCTTCAGCATGGATTGCATAATTGTTTGGGCTATAAATAGTCGTACACTTTGTGCCTTTCATTTTACTAACGTGATTTTCTCAAAACCCTACCTCCTCCTTTAACTACTCTGTCCCTTCTTCTTCCCGACTCAGAAGCTTCTTCGACAAACCCTAATGGTGCCTAGGAGATTCGATGTTAAGAAGGAAAATAGCTTCGCCGAGCCTGTAGCTCGTGTTTCATCATGCAGAGAGCAGCGACGTGCGTGTCAGTACGTTCCAACTTCGTCATGACGAGAGACTGTTAACTCGGCCATGGAAGGTAAGCATTTGACCCGATCATCGATCACCCTATTTCGGGTTTGGTTACTATTGACCCATGTTGTGTGACGCTTCGAAATCTGTATTGTATTTTAAGCACAATTTTGATGCATTGAGAGCAAGATAGAGCATAATCATGATTGTTGTGCAACCTGATGGCTGCACATGTTGAGTGTGGCGCAATGTGAGTATCGCACAACCTGACTAAAAAGAGTATTAAATACTCGGTTCATTTCCAACGATGAATCTATTTATGGGGAGCTCTTTTTCAAAAAGTCTTTTTACTTTCTCCCTCGTTAAGTGATATGCGCCCATTTATTGGGAAGATGAAGAGTCGGCAGAGACCGATCTTCACTGTATATATAGGGATGAGGTTACTATCCTTCATCTTCATTCACTACTCATATGGTGCCCAAGAAGAATATGAAGAAGAAGGTGAACCTCACTGTCGATGGCGAGGCTTCTGAAGAGAAGTCGAATTCTGCGCCAACAGTGTATACGATGGAAGTCGACCCGCCCCTGAGGGCAGAGAACTTCCTGAACTGCTTTGGCCTGACCCCAGCAGTCTTCGCTCGTTCCCAAGGTGGGCCATCGTCTTTCGAAGATCGTGGCGCACTGGAAGAGAGGAAAGGATTCCTCCGTCTAATGTATCGCTCGAGGATCCACAATATAGAGGAGTTGAGCGCTGCATTGTGCCAGGCTGATAGTGGGAAGAAGAAATGACGTGACATAAGATCATCATTTTTATATAATGGCAGTAGTGTCTTTTAGTGTCTGTCTTTTTCTTTTCATTATGAAATAAAAAACAGTTTAACTTTATAAATCCTGACACATTTGAACTTTTGTCGAGTAACTGTGTTGACACGTCCCGATTTTAGGCATATCTGAGCTTTGTTGTGTTACTGTCTTGATATATGCCATACTTTCTCGGTTCTGACAACATCAACTTCCAATACCATGTGGTATTTTTTCCCGAATATATGCCTATAGACGCGCAAAATGTTTCAGCTTCAATTGCACATGAATAGTTGCGATAAGAAAAGAACATTTAATGTATTTTCTTTTTCTTTCTGATGCTTACAGGAGACCAACTGACGAAAATTTCCAGAACTGGCATCGGTGATCTTGGTGCTATGAAGTTGAACCACTTTGACACACACATCAGATAGCTCAGAACTCTTCATGTTTAAAAGGGCTTCCTCGAGATGGTAGGAAGGGCCTTTATACATAACAGTTGGACGGTGGAGATACAGAATTAGGAATCGTATCATGAGGGTGATCTCATTCCTACTTCTCATGAAGGGTCGTCTCTTCTCCACCAGTTGTATTGACAGCAACTTTTCTTCGAGCTGCTGTACTCCGTGGTTCTCCTCTCGTCTTTTTGAGAGAGAAGACCAGAGTTGATTTTGTTGCCTTGTTTGCTGCTTCAGGACGAGTCAACAAGGAACTGGCATCAACAAGAAGATCCAAAGATATAATAGACCTTCATTTGTTAGATTTAGAATGAAAATCCGAGATGTAATAAATTTCCATCAAGATGTATCTATATTTTTAAAGAAGAAATAAAGAATAATTTTCTCTTCTTTATGATCTGATTTGATGTGATGATATAGAAAATAGAATCCAGAGGTAATGTGGACGTGAACTCATTTTTTCTATAAATGATCTTCAAGTCCGTTGGGACTTCAAGACATAATATCGTGTCTAAAAAGACGATATCTGTGATAGTACGGACTTTATCATAAAAAAGATATCTTTTAAAACAACTGGATTTCAAAAGAAAAAATTGATAATTCGTATAGACTCCACGGGGGATTTTGAGTATTTATTATCTTATGGCTTTATTTACGAAAAAGTAAATAAACGATAATAAATGTAGGCCCATTCACAAAATGAAGTAGAGATGAAAATACTGATGAATAAGCATGTCTTTTCAAGGAAAGGTTGCTTCGATTGTCGAGACCAAGAGTAAATGAAGATCTCATCATAAGGTGAACGAACATGCCTTTTCGAGGAAAGGTTGTTTTGATTCTCGGGACAGAATGTTCAACTTTTTCTGTCTATAAATAGTGTGGAACTTTTCTGAGAGCAGCATTCACCCCTTTTCTTTCCTTTGCAAATGTCTTCAGAAGATGTGCCTAAGAAGATGGAAGTCATCCCGAAGATCGAAGCTGCTCTCGACACTCCTTCCGACGAGTCTCCGCCGCCTACTCAGCCAGAAGTCGGAGAAAGTTCGGCTGTCCCTGGACAGAAGCAGGACATTCTCCCAAACTGGTAGAGCTTGGGAGTACTGCCGAGAAAGAAGCTCTGAGGAAAGCTGCATGTGAATTGTTGGTGTCGTTCAACAATAATGTATTCAAGCTTCTCACAAAATTTGTCTTCGATCAGGAGGGCTCTAGTCCTCGTTAATTTTATGTATTTTCTTCTGTCTGAATTTAGGCAAATGAAAAGGGATTTTATTTACATTCTGAGTCTCTGTGTTGATATTTCTTTGTCTATAAACATAATATTTCTTGAGAAACTTGCCACTGATAGGCATCATGGCGACTCGACCATCCATACCAGTCAATTGATAAGCTCCGTTGGAAAAAACTTTGCTTACAATGTAGGGTCCTTTACACTTCGCTTCGAACTTGCCTTTGCTCATATGCATTATAGTCATAGGACGTATGACGGTTAGAACTAGTTCTCCTTTCTGAAATATTCGGACTTTGACTTTACAATTGAAGGCTTTTGATAGACGAGCTTGGTATAACTCAATATGTTGTTTAGCTAGGAGCCGTTTCTCGTCAAGCGCTTCAAGCCCCTGAAGTCTCAGACGGTCATTGTTTTCGGTTGTGAGTTCATTGGCAATGGCAATCCTTAAGAAAGGGATCTGGATTTCTAATGGTAAGACAACCTCGCATCCATATACCAAAGAGAAAGGTATGCAACCTGTAGGAGTACGTATGGTAGTGTGGTAAGCCCACAGACATTCTCCAAGCTTCTCACTCCAGTTTCATTTATTGGTAGAAACAAAATTCTTGAGGAGTTTGATGATGGTCTTGTTAAATGCTTCTGCCAACCCGTTGGCTGCATGATTATAAGTTATAGAAGCAATATTATTGATCCTGTTGTCATTGCAGAATCGAGTGAATTTTTGACTTATGAATTGTGGCCCATTAACATGAATGATTTGCCGAGGAACACCGAATCTATAAATCATATATTGGTTAATAAAATTGATAACGCTCCTTGTCTTGACCTCAGCTAGAGGTATAGCTTTAGCCCATTTTGATTAGTAATCGGTTATGGCCAATATAAACCGATACCCTCGAGACGAGGGAGGGTTGATAGGACCGATGACAACCATTCCCCAAGCTTCAAAGGGACAAGATGCTGCCGTCGGGTGAAGAAATTCTGATGGTTGATGGATGAAGTCAGCATGGACTTGACATGCTCGGCACTTCCTTGCATACTCGATTGCATCAGATACCATTGAGGGCCAATAATTGCCCATACGGCGAATACGATCCTGTAGTTTAGGACCAGGTTGATGTGCACCACAAACACCGTCATAAGCTTCACGAAGTATTTGTTTTACTTCTTCTCCCGTAAGACAGCGTATGAGTAAACCGTCAAACATTCGTCAGTAGAGTGTCTTTGTAGCATGATTATAATAAAATCTGAGTGACCGCCGTCGAATAGTTGTGGCCTCCTTAGGATCTTCATGTAAGATATCATAGACCACGATGTCTAAGAATGGAGTTCCCCAGTCCTCATCGATGGCACAAATTTCAACTGAATTGTTGAATTCCATGTTTGGGTTGTTAACTTCAATATTTAAGTAATTCTCGACACAAAATAACTCTCTATTAGTGACGACGATCATTTGTTGCCTTCTTAAGGGAATCGCTAATACTGCTGCAAGATTAGCAAGTGCATCAGCTTCCGTATTACATATTCGTCGTATATGCTCGATGAAGAAACCTTTGAAGGAGGTAGCCATCCTGATCGTTGCATCATGATACGGAACTAGATCTTGATGTCAAACTTCGTATGTGCCTCTAACTTGATTGACAATTAGTTTGGAGTCTCTGTAAACTTCAAGATATTCAATATCCAATTGTTTAGACAATTGGAGACCAATAAGTATAGCGTTATATTCAGCCACATTATTAGAATACGGCTCATCTAAATAATAAGCTCTTTGAATAGCTAACCCTTCTGGTGAGACGAGGACGATTTCGACTCCAGCAACACTAGCACCTTTTGGTCCAATTCTGGATGCACCATCAAAGAATAAATGTCATGTAAGAATTTTTTCTAAAATTATGTTGGACTCCAAGGTTTCATCTGGAATCTCATTGTAGAATTTAGACGTTTCGGGAATTGGATGAGCTGCCAGAATGTCAGCATGGGCTTGATCTTTAACAAACTTTTGAGGAACATAAACCATATCATATTGTGCTAACAATATGGGCCATGTTGCAAGCCTAGAATTGAGTGTACTGGGATTCTTCATCAAGACCCGGAGAGGGTTAACTCTAGAAATAACGTGAATAGTTTGGCTAGGGATATAATATTTGGTCTTCTGGACAGCAAACATCAAAGCTAGACATTCTTTTTTCACTAGAGTGTATCGATGCTCAGCTCCAATCAATATACGGCTAAGATAATAGATAGCCTGCTCATGACCTTCTTTATTCTTCTGAGCTAATAAAGCACCAAGGGAATGGTCCATTGCTCATACATACATCAGGAAGGGTATTCCTGACACTGGAGGCACTAGAACTGGAGGGTTCATCAAGTACCACTTTATGTCTTTAAATGCTTGTTGACATTCTTCAGTCCAAATAAAAGACACACCTTTCTTCATAAGTTGAGTGAACGGTCCACAGCGTCCAGAGAGATTTGAGATGAATCTCCTGATATACGCAAGCCGTTCCTGGAATCCTCGTAGCTCTTTTAGGTTGCGTGGAGGATGCATCTCTTGAATGGCTTTGATCTTTTCGGGATCAACGTGTATACCTTTAGAGGTAATGACGAATCCGAGAAATTTGCCACTAGAGACTCCTAGGAATGACTTGGTAGGATTCATCTTGAGTTGATGCCGACGCATTAGATCGAAAATAGTTCTCAAGTCGTGAATGTAATCTTCCTTTAGACGACTTTTGACAGCAATATCGTCAACATAAAATTCAACAGTTTTTCGTAAATGATCACGAAAGATGGTACTCATGGCCCACTAATAAGTTGTACCAGCATTCTTAAGACCAAATGGCATGACAGTGTATCAATAGACTCCAAGAGGAGTGCGGAAAGATGTATATTTCTCATCTTATGGATGCATCTTGATTTGATTATATCCTGAAAATCTATCCATAAAGGACATACATTCAAATCCGCAAGTATTGTCGATCATGACATCAGTGATTGGAAGAGGGAATTCGTCTTTGGGACAAGCTTCATTAAGATCTCTGAAGTCGATACAGACCCGGACTTTCCCCGTTTTGTTCAAAACTGGAACAACATTAGCCACCCAGTTTAGATGTTGTTCTTGTCTGACGAAACTGCAGGCGATGAGTTTCTTGACTTCAGCTTCTATGGCATCCATCATGTTAGGTCGAAATCGACATTTTTGCTGTTTGACTGGTTTCGTATTCGGTAGAATGTTGAGCTTGTGGGTAGCGATCTGAGGATCCAACCTCAGCATGTCTTTATAGCTCCAAGCGAATACATTAATATATTCCCTAATGAGTTGGATTAATTCTTGTTTATTCGCTTCATGGAGGCTTTTGCTGACAAATATCGGTTTTGGGGAAGTTTTATCTCCAATATTAACTTGAACCAACTGATCTTCAATAGGTGGCTCGTATTGTTCAAAGCGAAGCTCCCATTGTGTATCCATCCTTCGTGCCCATGGATCAGACAGAGGCTTCGGCAAAGTCTCCGTCATCTTTCCAAAACTCGACGGTTACCATATTAGAAGATAGAGTCACGCGATGGACGTGCCCTACACTTTTGTCTGAATCCCATAAGATATAATCAGAAGAGTTAAATCGTTATTCATCCTCGGATTCGGAGGCTTCTGGTGTCAGAATTGGTGAAGTATAACCTAATCCCCGCTTCGTTTTGCTGTAGTATTGTTGTGATTTTCCATTCGGAACAGGAATACGAATAGGAATTCGCCTTCCTTTGCCGCCATTGAGACCAGCTTTAAAATTATAGCCATCTTTTGAATGATATCTTTTGATTATTGGCTATAACGACGTAGTTAAAGTCTTCCGTTATCGTGATTTTCTTCTTCACTATCGGGCGTGATCTTCTTTTCCGTTCCTTTACTAAAAAGTATTGGAAGTTCATCTTTCTTCCTGGAAGGAACTAAGAAGAAGGAATCCTGCATTGGCTCGAGCAATACTTTGTTTTGGGAAGCTTCAACTGCTCCTATGGTGAGTGGTTCGAAGTTATCTAACATTTTTAAATAACATCGATATAATAAAGAACATCAGTATACTGTAAAGGAGACGCTACTTTATTGATTTGTACATTATCATTTAGAACATGATTCTTAGCCTTAACAGAAGGCTTAGTAAGGTTGATGACCAGAGAAGGAGAAGGAGAAGGTTTATTACAACGAAGGTCGATGACAAGAGGCTCAGAAGAGGTGAGCTCCTTTTCTTCCTTTTCTACAGCAGGAGGCTGTTTGTTATGAGAGAAAATATGTATAGTCAATATATGAGAAGAAGAGGGATGAACAGCACGTCCTTTGATGGGGATCATGAGAACATCTTTTGAAGTATATTTTTGATCTTCCTCACTATCCATCGCTAATATAAATTTCAAGAACTCCTTCTTGTACATCCGAGAGTCTGTAAAATATGCTTCAATGGTCCTGAAAGGATTCAAGTCGGCTACTTCCTTTTGGACTTCTCTATTGATGTCCACATATTTGAAGCATTGATGTAAAGTGGATGGTACAATGTTATGCTCATGCAGAAAGGGTCTGCCTAGCAAAGCATTGTAAGAGTCGTGATTATCGATTACGTAGAAAGTAACCTTTGTACGAAGATTGCCTATTTGAACTTTCAGGCAAATCTTTCTTAAAGGTTCACTTCTCCCAGAATTGAATCCTTAGATTGTCGTGATGGTTGTAGAGAGATTGTGTACAGGAATCTTCAATGCATCCAGTATAGTCTTTGGCATGATGCTAAGTGCAGACCCAGGATCGATAAAAATATGGGCAACCTTATCTCGTAAAGTAGAGGGGCCGATCATGACGATTATCTTCCAACAGCATATCATCTTGTGTAAAGGTAATGTTTGGCATCAATTCCATCACACTATCACAATGAAGGCATGTTATAGTGTCACGCCCCGCTCCCAGAATACGGCGAGCCGAGTACGTACAACATCCCCAGGCTACGCGACCATACAACATGAACCCAATTGCATCCCGCGATTGTCGCCTGTAAGGTCCTAGATAGGCATAGAGTTAAGGAAATAATACAATTTTTCCACAAAAGAGCATAACATTCATTTATCCCAAAATGTTACAACATAATTCAAGTCTCATCATCAAACACATATATACATTTTGGATTCATTGTTCTTCAAAATACATAACTTACATATTTTATTCATGTTTCTTCAAATACATAAGTCACATAGCTATGCGGTTCCCAGAATAAAGCTACAACCCTCAGTCCTACATTATTCATAAAGTTCTGCCTCAGTGTATGCCTGGCCTTCATCCTGATCTGCTTCAGTCCCTAGTGAACAAAACTAGGTCGTCAATACGACGAGCAAGCCCTCGGTCAAAGGAGCAAGTTATGAAGGTGGAATGATAAGGCAGGTAAATACAAAATGGAGTAAACTTGATCATTTTAAAGTCCATACATGTAATACTAATCAAGAAGCGAATCGTTCTCACATTAATGTCACAAGGACACAAAAACAATCTTTCTAGACCTAAATGCAATTTAGAGAAACTCTCTGGATCACACACCCACGCCTAGCATCTCTACAATAATCCCATTGGCCCGGGATCAGGCTCGCACAAAACGGGTGGTGCTTAGATTTTCCAGCCGTCTGTACTATCACATATTGATGTGATTAAACCAGGATAGCATCATGAGTTAGTTCCGAATCATCTGGCTCGAATCATCGAATCATGAGCTATAAAAGGAAGTTCGTATGACTTGAACTTTTCCAAGAATATCGAACCCATTCATTAGTAGTCTGAGCTGAAACTCAGGGCATAGATGCCTAATAAATTTAATGCAAATGGGTAATCTGAGCTGAAACTCAGGGCATAGATGCCCTATTGCAAAACAAGAAGGTGAGCTAAGCCTCACCCCGGTGAAGATCGCGCGGCCGCACGAACACCGTAACAGGGACTGATCAGTACGAAAAGTGTAAAATCATATTGCAAAGAAGTCAGCCGGGTGTGATCCAGGTTTCTCTCCCAAAACCCCATGCAACCTAATCTAGACTCCAATTATCATAGGACTATCCCCAAGACGGGAGTCCTAGAAGTCAAGTCGCATCTAATTTACAATTTGCTTTTCCAAGATTAATATGGTCCAAGAAAGAGTCGGAATAAGGAAGTCCCAAAATATCAATATGGACAATGATTTCCAAGAATCCCTCCGAAGATGTAGATCGGAGTTGGATGGTTTTAGGAACTAGACTTTAATGTCAAAATCCTAAAGGACCCGGTTTTCCACAAAAGAGGCTAACTCTGGAAATTCTTAAAAATTTCGGCAGAGTCTCCTTTGTATTTGCTGACCCGGAAATATTTCCAGAAACAACAAATATAAGGAAAACATATATATATTGGGTACGCCGACCCCTTCGGTGGAACAACTCAATACCGGACCACGCATTAATAAAGTTATGCAAAAAGAAAGAAAAAAAAATAAAAACTTTCTTACCTTAGCAAACACGCATGCATCTGATTCTTGGGTTGCAAGTGCAATTCAATTCGTAGGAACATAATTATTAGAATAGGAGGTAGTCAAAACATCATTACTTGCTAATAATCACATTTAGCTTCTCAAGGATGCAAAGAATATATCAATTTACACTTGAAAAGTGAATATAGCTACCATAGTACCTTGATATCCATAAATAGTCATCCTTATTGTAATTTCATGACATTAAGAGCCATTTTAGCTATATAAAAAAATCTGGACAGAATCAAAATAAAATAAATAAATTGATAAATAGACAAGTTTTCATATACATGAAAAGGTTTATCAAAGATATATTGTATATATATTTTTATACAAGGACTTTTAGGTAGGTGCATATATATATATTATTATATGCATAACCTTCTACATGCATGTTGGATATAATTATACTAACATGAAGGTGTTGGCACACATACATACATATACATCTATGTGTGTACATACATATATCAAGTTTTATGATTAAACTTCTCCCTAAAATATATATCCATAACAAATTTATGTGTCCAATTTCCACGTATATGATTTTACACATTCATGAGTATTTGTATCAATTGACTTTCAACACTCATTTTAGTAATACCCCAAGTTTGGATAAATTTTCCAAAATTTCAAAAATTCATATATAAACAAAATAAAGAATACAGAAATTATACTAATTGAGGTTTTTCAAGAGGAGGAAGGGGTGAGGGCTTGCCTTGCTTGAGCCTTGCTTCTAGTTGTGTTCCTTAGAGAATCTCCCCAAAACCCAATTCAGAAACCTAGGCAAAATTTGAATTTGGGTTAACCAAGTAACCTAGGAATTATTTTGGAACAAATTGAAAAGGAAGAGGAGGAAAAGGGGAGAATGTAGAGGAGAAGGAGGGGGAGAAGAAGAAGAAGAAGAAGGGGGTGTGCTGGCCGGCCAGCCGTGGCGTCGGCGGCCGACGGTCGGCGGTCGGCGGCTGCGCGCGCCCGCAGCGGCAGCAGCAGCGGAAATAGCAATAGCAGTAACAGCAGCGGCAGGAACAGTAATAGCAGTAGCAGGAGTAATAAGAAGAGGAGAAAGGGGAAGAAGGAGAAGAAGGAAAGGAAGGAGAAGAGGGATGAATGTACCTGGATAAAATGAGAGGAAGAATGGTTTTCATTCTTACTCTCTCTCTAATATAAAGAATAGGTTTTAATTAGGCATTGACCCAAATGCCCTTAATGCTATGTCATGGGGAGAGGATGTCAAATGGCAAGTCTCCCATGCATGGTAGACACATAACCCTTTGTGCAAAAATGCAAATTTGGCATTTGCATAAGGGCCATGGGAAAAATTGATTTTTTTTTTGATAATTAAATTCTTTTGGAGATAATTTTGAAAGATAAATAATTAAATAAATATACCATTAATATATATATATATATATATATATATATATATATATATATATATATATATATATATATAAAATATCATGGCTATGACACTCTACGCACCTTAATAAAATTTCGTCCTCGGAATTTAAGGAAATAAGAAAAGGTAAGGGAAGATAGGAAAGGTGCTAAGGTACCTTAATCATCAAAGAGGTAGGGGTAAAGTTGCTGCATCTCATCTTCTTTTTCCCAAGTAGACTCTCCTGGTGAATCCTTTTCCCAAGATACTCGAACCAATGAGATGGTCTTGTTCTTGAGAATCTTCTGCCTCCGATCCAAGATCCCTACCGGCTTCTGTTCAATGCGGAGAGTTGGGCCAACTGTGATTTCCGAATGATCCAGTATGTGACTGGGATCTGGCACATACTTCCGCAATTGAGATACATGGAAGACATCGTGGACTCCTTCTAGGGATGGGGGTAAGGCCAATCTGTAAGACACGTCGCCGATTCGATCCAGGACGTCGAATGGGCCTATATACCTTGGGCTCAACTTTCCTCTTGTTCCAAACCGGATGGTTCCTTTAGTTGGTGAGATCTTCAGAAATACATGATCACCAGGTTTGAAATTCAAGATTCTCCGATGCTTATCTGCCCACATCTTGTGCCTGTCCTGCGCAGCTTGAAGATGACTTCTGATTGCCTTGACTATGTCTACTGTCTGAGTGACCAACTCTGGCCCTAGAAGTTGTCGTTCTCCGACGTCACCCCAACATATAGGTGATCTGCACTTCCTCCCATACAGTGCTTCAAATGGCGCCATCTTGATACTGGCCTGATAACTGTTATTATAGGAGAATTCTATCAGATGCAGATGATCATCCCATGATCCTCTGAAATCTAGGGTGCATGCCCTTAACATATCTTCTAAGATTTGTATCATCCTTTCTGACTGCCCATCGGTCTGTGGATGATATGCTGAACTAAACTTCAGACGACTGCCAAGACTATCTTGTAAGCTTTTCCAAAACTTGGAGGTGAACCGAGTGTCCCTGTCAGAGATGATACTTACCGGCACCCCATAGTGACTAACGACTTCCTTCATGTACATCTCCGCTAGATGCTCCGTAGATTGTCCGACTCGAAAGGGTAAAAATCTTGCAGACTTTGTAAGTCTATCCACTATCACCCAGATGGCATTGTTACCTTTTTGTGTTCTTGGGAGTCCTGATACAAAATCCATTGTAATGTGCTTCCACTTCCATTCAGGTACTGGGAGTGGTTGCAGTAGTCCAGCAGTCCTTTGGTGTTCAGCTTTCACTTGTTGGCATACTAAACATTTCGAGACAAATTTAGCTATTTCCCGCTTCATTCCATGCCACCAAAAGTTTTGTCTCAGATCCTGGTACATCTTCGTACTCCCATGATGAATGGAGTACTGAGAACTATATGCTTCAGTCATAACCTCGATCCGGAGTTCTCCATATGGTACACACAATTGACTCCCGAACCTTAAGGATCCATCAGAATGCTTCATTAATCCAGTTTGTACCCCAGCTTCAGTTTGACTCCACAGTTTCTGCAGCTTCACATCCTTCTTCTGTGCTTCCTTAATTCTCTCCACTAAGGAAGATTGAACTTGTAAACTTCCCCAAAATCCATCTGCAACTGGGCATATCACTTCAATCCCCATTTTCCTGAGATCATCCAATATCTCCTTGGGCGTGTTCATAAAGAAAGCCTCAGGCCTCCTACTAAGAGCATCTGCCACTTTGTTTGCCTTGCCTGGATGATACTGCAACTCTATATCAAAATCCTTAAGCAACTCGAGCCATCTACGTTGCCTCATATTTAACTCCTTTTGGGTGAACACGTATTTCAAACTTTTATGATCTGTGTAAATCTTGATCTGTTCACCATACAAGTAATGCCTCCACAGTTTCAGTGCAAACACAACAGCTGCTAGCTCCAGATCATGTGTTGGATAGTTCCTCTCATGAACCTTCAACTACCGCGAAGCATAAGCGATAACCCTTCCGTGCTGCATCAACACACAGCCCAAACCCTTGCCAGAAGCATCACTGTAAATCTCGTAACCTCCTGATCCTGAGGGTAAAGCTAGTACTGGTGCAGTGACAAGTCTTTCCTTTAATTCCTCAAATGTCGCTTGACATTTATCAGTCCAAACAAATTTTTCATTCTTCCGAGTCAATCTAGTAAGCGGCTCAACAATTTTTGAAAAATTCTCCACGAATCTTCTATAGTATCCAGCTAAACCAACAAAACTTCGAACTTCAGCTACATTTTTTGGAGTAGGCCATGACTTAACTGCTTCTATTTTCTTAGGATCTACTGTTATGCCTTCTCCACTGACTATGTGTCCCAAGAAAGGAATTTCTTTTAACCAAAATTCACATTTGCTTAACTTCCCATACAGCTTCTCCTGTCGTAGAGTCTCAAGTACTATCCTCAAGTGTTCTTCGTGCTCCTCCTCGTTCTTTGAGTAGATCAATATCTCATCAATGAATACGATCACAAATTTATCCAAATATTGATAGAATATCCTATTCATCAAATCCATGAATATGGCCGGAGCATTTGTCAATCCAAAAGGCATGACTTGGAACTCATAATGTCCATATCTAGTTCTAAAAGCAGTCTTTGGTATGTCTTCTTTCTTAATCTTCACTTGGTGATAGCCTGATCTGAGATCTATTTTGGAAAATACAGTTGCTCCTCCAAGTTGGTCGAATAATTCATCGATCCTAGGGAGTGGATATTTATTCTTGATTGTTAGTTCATTCAGTGCTCTATAATCAATTACCAATCTCAGACTCCCATCCTTTTTCTTTACAAAAAGTACAGGGGCTCCCCATGGAGAACCACTGGGTCTAATGAATTCTTTGGCTAGCAACTCCTTGATTTGTTTATTTAATTCAGCTAATTCCTCCTTATTCATTGGATATATCTTCTTAGCAATAGGGGCTGCTCCAGGAACTAGATCAATACTAAATTTAACTGCCCTATCCGGTGGCAATCCGGGTAATTCATCAGGGAATACATCCTTAAACTTATTTACAACTCTTGGCCATTCCTCTATTACTTGACCCTGGAGACTCCTTAGTTCAAACTTTTCTAACTCCTCTTTGTCAAACTCCTTCTGGGCTCTAACAAATTCATGCGGCTTCCTACTGGGTAAGGAAAACTGTACTTTTCCTTGTCCACAATCAATAATCGCCGAGGTTGCTATTAACCAATCCATGCCAAATACTACATCATAGTTGTCCATAGGAAAGACTAATAGTTTTGTTCGGAAGCTTGCTCCTCCCATTTTAATTGGACAATTTCTACAAATTCGGCTTACTTCTATAATTCCATTGCCCGTAAGGATTTTCAATTTTCTAGCTAGAGGTTGTGTCTCTATTTTATACTCAGATATGAATGATGCAGATATAAAAGAATGAGTAGCTCCAGAATCAAATAGCACTGATACAGGACTAGATGAAGCAAGTATAGTACCTGTCACCACGTCTCCTGGTATTCCTGCTTCATTGTTATCCATCATAAAGGCTTGGCCGTGATTCTTATTCTTCTTCTTGTTGTTGTGGTTCTGATTGGCCCTCTATGCCTGGTGGAATTGATGTGCTTGAGATGGTAAGACTGGCCTCTGCTGATATCCTGTAGTTGCATTAGGCCTGGGCTCATTGTTCTGGAAGGCAGGCCTCTGCTGATATCCCTGACTTGTAGCTCTCTGTCCCTGCGCATTATTATGCACTACAGGCCTTCTATTGCTTTGAGGGCATTGGTTCAACTGGTGGTCGGAAGATCCACACTTCAGGCATCTCCCTTGAAGTCTTCTGCAACTATTCTTCGTGTGTCCCGGCCTTCCGCAGTAAGAACAACTTAGTACGGGTCTTTTCTGCTCATGCTGGGCACCCCTTAGTTGCCCTTGCCCCGAAGTCCTTCCCTGGGCCGAACCAGTTTCCAGACTCCGCTTTTGCCCTGCAGTCTTCGCGTTATTCTTATCATTTTGCATCCTTTGTTGGTCTCTTGCAGCTTCGACCAGTTCAGCATAAGTTTGACATTTGTAAGGGGCCACCTTCATCTTCAATTTATCATCCAGTCCTTCCATGAACCGGACTACCTTCGCCTTCTCTGTAGATACCATGCTTGGAGCATACCGGCTGAGTCTGGTAAATTCTGCCGAATATTCGTCGACAGAGGTCTTGTTCTGCTTCAGATGAAGGAATCTCCTTTCCAGCTCCAACTTGGCACTTGGGGGAAAGAATCTTTCTTCAAATTCTTTCTTAAATTTCTTCCGAGTCACAACTTCATCAGATTCTTCTGGATGTAATGAGCTCCACCATATGTCAGCCACATCTTTTAATTGAATCCTTACTAGTGAAACTATGTCATTTGGCGGGGTCTTCGTGCCCTTTAGTAATGCCTCTGTGGTTCTAATCCACTACGCTGCTTCCATAGGGGTTTCAGTTCCTTTGAATTCTGGGGGCTTGATTGTCCTAAACTCTGAAAGGGTCCCCGTCTTCTGCGTAGGAGTGACATCCAATCTCTCTAGTAGTTTTGTTGAGGTGGCTTGGGCAAGTTGCATTTGTTGGGTATTGGCCTCCAAGACCCTTTGAAAGAATTCAAAGGCATCAGTTGGTCGTGTCCCGGAGGCTTCCACTTGTGAGGTATTGGGGCTCGGTTGAGAAGCCATTTCCTATATATTAAGAATTAGAAACTCTTAATACAAAATTTAAAGAGGACTTAATTTACTAGAGGAGATTGAAAAGATAATTGCAATATATATATAAAGTCATAACCAAAAGAAGCATATTTCATTCATTTCACAAAAGACGGTTACAATATGCTTCACTAGGAAGTCCTTACAACTTCTATACTCTAATCCTTATACAAAACTATTTACATCTGTTGTAATTCCAAAATGTTGTACAACAGACAAAAATTTCCCTTTTTCTTCCATACATCATATTTATAAGCTATCTGCTGATCCATCAAAATACTGTGCAGCAGACAAAAACTACCCCAGTCCTAACTGTCATGCGTCACCATCTCAGCTTTATGTAGGTGATCTCGCGGATCCTATCATAAGGATTGGCCTCTACCCATTCCTCAATGGTCCCTTCATATCCATGAGTAAATGGAGATGGACCGTCCTTCGCAAGGAAGAACCTAAGTCGTAGTTCCTTTTCCCAATATACTTCCGCTCCATCTTCCACATCACGGATTCTGGGGCGTAGGCGCTCGAAAAATACACTGTTCACCGGAAGGTCTTCCTCGGGTGATACCTTCCAAGCCTCTCGAGCAAACTGCTCGTATCCGTAATGAGTCCGGTGGCTCCCGTCCCAATAGATGCTCGGCAGGAATTGGGCCATTACCTATATTCGAAAATTTCCTCGAATGAGAACTTTATGACATAAAATGATCACCATAATAAAATCATCAAATTCTAAATAAATTTTGATCAAGATTCATATCCCCAAACCTTAGTAGATTTTTGTGTTCAACCTTCAATTGTCATCTGTTCCTATCCTAGGGAAGTCCAAGTAAATCCTTAAGATAATATTCGATATCCACCTATACCATCTCCTTAACCTATATACTACCCTTAAAGAGTGGACCTGCATGGGCCACCAACCAAAAGACGTGTCACGCCCCGCTCCCAGAATACGGCGAGCCGAGTACGTACAACATCCCCAGGCTACGCGACCATACAACATGAACCCAATTGTATCCCGCGATTGTCGCCTGTAAGGTCCTAGATAGGCATAGAGTTAAGGAAATAATACAATTTTTCCACAAAAGAGCATAACATTCATTTATCCCAAAATATTACAACATAATTCAAGTCTCATCATCAAACACATATATACATTTTGGATTCATTGTTCTTCAAAATACATAACTTACATATTGCATTCATGTTTCTTCAAATACATAAGTCACATAGCTATGCGGTTCCCAGAATAAAGCTACAACCCTCAGTCCTACATTATTCATAAAGTTCTGCCTCAGTGTATGCCTGGCCTTCATCCTGATCTGCTTCAGTCCCTAGTGAACAAAACTAGGTCGTCAATACGACGAGCAAGCCCTCGGTCAAAGGAGCAAGTTATGAAGGTGGAATGATAAGGCAGGTAAATACAAAATGGAGTAAACTTGATCATTTTAAAGTCCATACATGTAATACTAATCAAGAAGCGAATCGCTCTCACATTAATGTCACAAGGACACAAAAACAATCTTTCTAGACCTAAATGCAATTTAGAGAAACTCTCTGGATCACACACCCATGCCTAGCATCTCTACAATAATCCCATTGGCCCGGGATCAGGCTCGCACAAAACGGGTGGTGCTTAGATTTTCTAGCCGTCTGTACTATCACATATTGATGTGATTAAACCAGGATAGCATCATGAGTTAGTTCCGAATCATCTGGCTCGAATCATCGAATTATAAGCTATAAAAGGAAGTTCGTATGACTTGAAATTTTCCAAGAATATCGAACCCATTCATTAGTAGTCTGAGCTGAAACTCAGGGCATAGATGCCTAATGAATTTAATGCAAATTGGTAATCTGAGCTGAAACTCAGGGCATAGATGCCCCATTGCAAAACAAGAAGGTGAGCTAAGCCTCACCCCGGTGAAGATCGCGCGGCCGCACGAACACCGTAACAGGGACTGATCAGTACGAAAAGTGTAAAATCATATTGCAAAGAAGTCAGCCGGGTGTGATCCAGGTTTCTCTCCCAAAACCCCATGCAACCTAATCTAGACTCCAATTATCATAGGACTATCCCCAAGACGGGAGTCCTAGAAGTCAAGTCGCATCTAATTTACAATTTGCTTTTCCAAGATTAATATGGTCCAAGAAAGAGTCGGAATAAGGAAGTCCTAAAATATCAATATGGACAATGATTTCCAAGAATCCCTCCGAAGATGTAGATCGGAGTTGGATGGTTTTAGGAACTAGACTTTAATGTCAAAATCCTAAAGGACCCGATTTTCCACAAAAGAGGCTAACTCTGGAAATTCTTAAAAATTTCGGCAGAGTCTCCTTTGTATTTGCTGACCCGGAAATATTTCCAGAAACAACAAATATAAGGAAAACATATATATATTGGGTACGCCGACCCCTTCGGTGGAACAACTCAACACCGGACCACGCATTAATAAAGTTATGCAAAAAGAAAGAAAAAAAAATGAAAACTTTCGTACCTTAGCAAACACGCATGCATCTGATTCTTGGGTTGCAAGTGCAATTCAATTCGTAGGAACATAATTATTAGAATAGGAGGTAGTCAAAACATCATTACTTGCTAATAATCACATTTAGCTTCTCAAGGATGCAAAGAATATATCAATTTACACTTGAAAAGTGAATATAGCTACCATAGTACCTTGATATCCATAAATAGTCATCCTTATTGTAATTTCATGACATTAAGAGCCATTTTAGCTATATAAAAAAATCTGGACAGAATCAAAATAAAAAAAATAAATTGATAAATAGACAAGTTTTCATATACATGAAAAGGTTTATCAAAGATATATTGTATATATATTTTTATACAAGGACTTTTAGGTAGGTGCATATATATATATTATTATATGCATAACCTTCTACATGCATGTTGGATATAATTATACTAACATGAAGGTGTTGGCACACATACATACATATACATCTATGTGTGTACATACATGTATCAAGTTTTATGATTAAACTTCTCCCTAAAATATATATCCATAACAAATTTATGTGTCCAATTTCCACGTATATGATTTTACACATTCATGAGTATTTGTATCAATTGACTTTCAACACTCATTTTAGTAATACCCCAAGTTTGGATGAATTTTCCAAAATTTCAGAATTTCATATATAAACAAAATAAAGAATACATAAATTATACTAATTGAGGTTTTTCAAGAGGAGGAAGGGGTGAGGGCTTGCCTTGCTTGAGCCTTGCTTCTAGTTGTGTTCCTTAGAGAATCTCCCCAAAACCCAATTCAGAAACCTAGGCAAAATTTGAATTTGGGTTAACCAAGTAACCTAGGAATTATTTTGGAACAAATTGAAAAGGAAGAGGAGGAAAAGGGGAGAATGTAGAGGAGAAGGAGGGGGAGAAGAAGAAGAAGAAGGGGGGTGTGCTGGCCGGCCAGCCGTGGCGCCGGCGGCCGGCGGTCGGCGGTCGGCGGCTGCGCGCGCCCGCAGCGGCAGCAGCAGCAGAAATAGCAATAGCAGTAACAGCAGCAGCAGGAACAGTAATAGCAGTAGCAGGAGTAATAAGAAGAGGAGAAAGGGGAAGAAGGAGAAGAAGGAAAGGAAGGAGAAGAGGGATGAATGTACCTGGATAAAATGAGAGGAAGAATGGTTTTCATTCTTACTCTCTCTCTAATATAAAGAATAGGTTTTAATTAGGCATTGACCCAAATGCCCTTAATGCTATGTCATGGGGAGAGGATGCCAAATGGCAAGTCTCCCATGCATGGTAGACACATAACCCTTTGTGCAAAAATGCAAATTTGGCATTTGCATAAGGGCCATGGGAAAAATTGATTTTTTTTTTGATAATTAAATTCTTTTGGGGATAATTTTGAAAGATAAATAATTAAATAAATATACCATTAATATATATATATATATATATATATATATATATATATATATATATATATATATATATATATATATATATATATATAATATCATGGCTATGACATATAGGCTCATCCTCTGGTTTTTTGAGAAGTGCTAGACAAGTATCAGTTTGTGTCAAAGCTTCACTCAATGTCTTTCGAGTTTCCTTCGAAAGACGGAGTAGTTCAAAAATTGACAATCTTGCCGGAGTATTAGCCAGCTGAGCCAGTATATCAAAGTTATACGGCTTCTCAAGTCCCAAAGTCGGAGTCTTCTTCCATACTTTATCAAAACGGACAGACTATTTTTCTTTGTCAACTGTCGTTGGTTTGGGAAGAGTTAGCTCTATTGGAGGTAATAAAGCTGATAGAATTTTATCAGTAGGAGAAGATGGTGCTTAAGGAACCTCCAAAACTGGAGCAGGGTTTTCTTAACCTTCTGAATAGTCTCTTAGGTAAGGTTTCCCAGACCTGGTACCAGTTAAGACTTCTTCTTCGGATACAGGCTCAAACGATACCATATTGTAACTCTTTGTCTGGATCTTGTTTCTGGAAGGTTTTTTTTGGCAGGATGGAGAGTTTGTCCAGTAACCCAAACCAACCTGAGATTGGTTGTGAGAAAGACATAGAAAAAGAGGTACAGGAGATCATTTTCCATGGTTCAGACCAGAAGCCTTTTGTAGATCATATCCCATTTTTGTCATTAATTCACGAGATTGTGGGCTATACAGATGAAAAGCTGGTTGGTATTTGGCTTCTGATTTTGACAATATTGTCTTATCAGAGGAAGAAGAAGAAGGATTATCTGCTGCCGAGATGAAGGTAGCAGGTAAAGGTGGAAGATAATGTTCACCAAATGAAACCATATGACATGATTTATTTTTAGTGGCCTTCTTGGACTTGATGGAAGAAGACGGTGTTTCAAAGTCCGCCACTAAATCTGGATGGATCCATATAATTTCCCCTCTATTAGTAGATAGAGGAACGAGACCATCAGTTCGTGCAGGTGGAAGATTAACAATCTCCAAAGTAGTTCTCGGGATGGAGATGATGCCGTCCTGCACAAGTTGAGCTGGAAAATATCCAAACTGTAAAGAGATGACATTAGTCGTTACAGTTTCTCGTCTTGTTGGAGAGTGATTGCACCGGAATTGACCATCTCCTAAATTTTACCCTTGAGCACATAGCACGCTCGAGTTGGACGCCCAATAAACCTGTGGTAAACACAATATTTAGGATGGTCAATCTTACCAACTTCATCTGGCCATTTAGGTTCTGGCAATTGGAGTTTATTGCTTTTGATGAGGGAATCAAAGATATTCATGATATCATCTTCATCAAAAGAGTATTCTTTCTTTGGATGTGGTGCCCGTTGTGGTGGTGCTGTTTGAAGAACAGATGGCAACTCTAGAGGGGGGTGAATAGAGTTTATAGAGAAAATATCCAATTAAAAAATCAACTCTATCACAAACGAAACTAATCAGAGTAAATGCGGAATTTAAAGTGAGAAGCAAGAGAGCATACGCAAACACAGCAGATTTTAACCTGATTTCCCTCGTGGAGGACTAGTCCAGGCCTGAGAACTCTAGCTCAGGATTAAATCCACTATTTGTGAAATAATAGGTTACAACCCGTGTCTTTTCTTCAGAAGAGCACGTCAACTTCTTACAGAGGATCGCAGTGGCGATTTGCTCGGAATTTTTCAAGCGACTTCTTCAACTCTTGCACAAGACTCCTAACTGAGAGATGCTGAGCACTCGAGACTTAGGAAGCTTGTGGCTAGTAGATGGGAAGGGTATGGCTTATTTGAGCTTAAGAGAGAAGAGAAGAGAAGATTGGATGGTTTGAAATGAGAGAATTCTAGGCCTATTTATAGGGTTTTTGTAGGTAGAATTCGGCCAGAATTCGGGTAGAAAATTTCAAATATTTGATCGTTGGACAACTAGCAACCAGCTAACCCTAAATTTTAGGTTGCTGATTTTTAGGGGACAGAGTTCGGCCCGAACTCTGTGTGGAGGCAGAGTTCGGCCCGAACTCTGTCTCCAGAGCACAGAATGGTTCTAATAGACCAATGGGCTTATTTCTGGATGGTGGAGTTTATGGATCTTTGAGTAGGCTATAGGTCAAGTCTCAAGAGCTCAGCATGACACAGTTTACAACAGTCTAGACTCAATAAAAGTATAAAATACAGACTTATATATAACTGAATTGTAAAGACTGAGCTGTCGTCTGACTTGAGCTTGATGTAGACGTCGTGTGTCATTTCGAATTATTACAAGTATTATTTAGTCAATGTTATCAATATTTGGTTGACTGTGACTTTGTGTCAACAATCTCCCCCATATTGATAATTGACAAAATAATAAATATATATTCAATATTCATACCTGGACACAGTCAATGACAAAAGCATAGCTCCCCCATAATCGGTGCGGAGCTAAACAAGATAGCTCCCCCGTAAACAATGCGTTGAACCTGTTGGCCTGATAAGGAATATCTCCCAAAAGCACCAAAAGCAGATATACCAAAAAAAATATAAATAGAATATACATATCTCTCCCCCTTTTGGCATGTAGCAATATGAGATATAGAAACAATAACTGGCAATCACACCAAAAGAGAAGAAACTGCATATAAACTAAGATAATGCCCAAGAGTCATAGTAACATAGAAACTGATAAAAGAACTACCAAGTCTCAAAAGCATAAACCATAATGAATCTACTACAAAGCAAGTACATAAAAGCAACTAAAGCAAAATGCAGAAAACATAATCTACGATCTCCAGTAGCAGCCTCAAGTAGCAGTCCAAAACCCATCAACGAGCACGAGAGGGCCCGGCGTCGTCCGAAGGATCAGTAAAGGAGCAATGTGGGTCCACAAAAGCCGCATCCGGATCCATGTAGCGACGAACCCAAGGGTCATCGATACGGAATCCCTCACGACCGGGGTCTCTCTCCATAGAAATGGGCATGGTAGAATGGCGAGACAAGGAATACCGAAGATCATGCAGTGAGTTGCTGATAGCACTCATCTGCAAGGTGGTCCGATAATCCAGCTGAGTCCATCGATCGTCCTCCAAAGTGAAACGATCTCGAAGCATGGCCTGAAGTGACGCAAGAGTGGCCGGAGGAGGAGGAGGATCTTGTCCGAGAGGAGGGGCATCCGGCTCATCCTCAGAATGCTCAGACACGACCGGGGAGCCAACGGCCGCATGAAGCCTCCTTGCCTTGGAGAGAAAGGCAGGGGCAGGTAAGAAAGGGCAATTATCAAGAGGCACATGGAACGCACGAAAGATCATAGGAAGATATAAAGCATAAACCAAGGATCTTGGTTTCTTCCTACAGTTGATCATCCAATCCATCATTGTGCGTGGGAGGTTAAAGGGAACATGGAAGTGGAGATGGTACAAAGATGAAATCTCAAAATAGGTAACTTCATCGGTAGAACCCGCTTTGGGTAGAATAGTGTTGAAAATGATCCGATGAAGCTCATAGAAATAAGGATTGAGGTACTTTGCCAAAAGCTTACGAGGATGTGTGTTAGGGCTACATAGGTCGTCCTTGAAGCTTTCTAGAGAAATTCCTTCGGGAAAGATAAAGGATCTCACTACAAAAAAAGTGACCTTTTGGGACAACAAAAAAACGTCATAATAAATAGGTTTACCGTCCCAACTACTATTTGGGACGATCTTTAGGACGGCAATGGGTGGTCTTATTAGGGTGGCGTGGCAAAAAGTTAAATGACGGATATTTATCATCCCAAATACTTATAAAGGACTGTTAAACTCCCGTCCCAAAAGGTTTCAAAATTACAAATTCTGCAGGACAGTTTATAAATCTGTCCCAAAAAATATGTCCCAAAAACTTAATCCTCTTCCTACTTGTATATAAAATATACAATTAAATTTTATATAGAACAAAAATCACACAGAACTATTTAATCGCAAATGCATTATGGTAGCTGCAACATTAAGACAAGAAATTTTTATAAAACATTTAAAAGTCATATCCAACTGTTTACAAAATGAAACAAAAGTTTACATCACATCGAATCTTTCTCCCATAACATAAAATTCATATCCCATTGTTTACAAAATGAAAGTTTACATCACGTCGATAGCCACATGTGCATGTCAAACGCACCATCTGCAGCCTTCTTTGGAGCAGCCTTCTGTGAAAGAGTTACACGACAACAGACGGCTGTCCTCGAGAGAATCGCCAATTCAGTGAAAGCCTCCTTATATCTCTTCAGAACAATTTCTAAAGCAACACCAACCACAACAAATGCCAAGTCCTATGGAAACAAAGAAATAAGGGCAAAGTTCTTCATGGGAGTAAAATATTCAGCTGAAGTATGACTTGATAGTTTTGAGAGAAACTACAGATGCAAAAGGGCATGCCAAATTGAGATGTAAACTTGCGAAACAATAGCATAATACAAGTGTGGTTAAGATATAAAATGGAATGGCACCAATGATATCAATGTTGATGAAATCAATATAAATTAGCTAGGAGTTCATACTGGAGGATAGAACATATGCTACAAACACATCTTTTGGGCAGCATTGATGAAAGAAAGAAACAAAAACCAAAAGTGATTATACCACCGGTTACAAGGTCACTAGCTAACTAGACTTATCTAGCTCCGCATAAAGAATTCTTCTACTTCTCACCAATTAAGAAAATCATAAATAATATGTTAAAGAAATAAGAATGTGAGGGTCCACGGATGAATATTCCAGGCATAGATCATGGGCAGACTTGAAACTTTCAAACCTGTACACATATTGCCTAGATCTATCATGCTCAGCTTGCATAAGCACTGCTTGAGTTCTTAAAGGAGTGGAAGGTTTAGCAAATGAGAGGAGCAAAGGAGAAACATATATAACTATTCCCTTTATTCCAATTAGTCATTCTCTATTTTTAATTGTTATTAATTTGAAATATGACAAACAATGAAGAATGGAATAAATATCTAAAGAGGATCTTTTCTAAGAGTAATATATGATGCTGCTTTTACCAACTGCTTGAATCCTTTTTCTTTATTCATTTAGTACCCCTTAAGAGTGAAGATCTATTAGCTAAAATAGCTTCCATTTGAATGCCTTGGCCCCGCCATTTATCTTCGTCAACTGCTCCTTATTCCCAAATCCTCCAAGGGTTGATACAACCACGGTTTCTCCAAGCAATAGTTCATCCCACTTAACATAAAAAAACAATCTTTTGTATATATATATATATATATATATATATATATATATATATATATATATATATATTTGAGCCCTCATTTTATAGGTGGTCAGAAAATTTCCAATAAGCTATATACATGTATTAAAGAACTTTAGTGTACATAATTCCAGGAAATAAGTTTTAAGCCATCTCAAGACTAAAAATTACATTCTCTAATGCATAGATTTCGCAATACACTAGCATAGATGTAACATTAGTCACTTAAGGACAAAGAAAGTAAGTATGTTCAACAATTGCTTGTTGCTAAGAACACAACTAGGCTTTATCTACTTGGAATGATCTTTCAAGACGCATTGTAGTTGCTGCAGAATGTGGAGACCATGTTACGTTGACAACACATATAGACTATAGTAAATTCACCTCTAAGTAATACCAGTTCCTTATTGCTTCACAAAATTGATCATCTCACCCATAGTAAAATCCTAACCTTTATAAGTGGGGTCATAACCAAGCAAGTAGAAGTTGTGAAAAAATTGATCATCTCAACCATAGTAAAATTCCAACCTAGGTACATGAGCTCTCAAAAAGGAATTATCTGCTCAGAGCTCTATATTCTATATATTAGAGGGATATGTGATTCAGATTATTATTCTCTCTTTCATGAGAGGTTGTTGAGTTACAAACTAGTAAAGACGAGAATGCATGTTATCATCATCGTCATATTCAGGTTCCCTCTGGTGCACCCAGAATTGACTACAACTTGCATACTAAACCAAAAAATAATGGGCCAGCCTCAAAGCGAGCTACCCACACCTGGCTTGCAAAGAGGAAACTTAAAACATCGATTACCAGAGTAAACTCTTTAGGAAGCAATTCTGGTAATACATATTCCTTTGTATTTATTTTATTCACTTGTAGAAGAAAAAAAAACTAGGATTATGACTATTTTGTATCTTCACTCTCATACTACAATCAATCCTTAATGCCTAATGCACTCACTATATTGCTTCCATATCTTGAAAGAATAATACATGCTCATAGTGTGTTTATTCTATGCATTAGTCTTTCCAATGGATCCGCTTAAGTTGGGAAATCATACTCAACTCATACTATAATCAAGTACCAATCAAGGGGTTCGTATCTCGAGTTATCTAAATAGTTAATTAAAGGTATATGTAACTCAAGATGGGAGAATTAGAAGTTAAAAGAATCTAAACTGCTACCTATTTCCAGATCATGCCAAGGGTGAGCAACAACAAATTTCCTTGACATCGAAGAAAGGATGCGTTCACTGAGGGCGGACATGAGGGAAACTCGAGTGGCCATTTAGTTCTTCTCCACCAGCCATGCTACCTTAACAAACTAAATACAAA
This sequence comes from Iris pallida, assembly GCA_029216955.1. NCBI lineage: Eukaryota > Viridiplantae > Streptophyta > Magnoliopsida > Asparagales > Iridaceae > Iris > Iris pallida. Next base: position 25,274,296 of record JANAVB010040619.1, read on the forward strand.
TATCTTTCAGATGTTTAAGCAAGAGGAATCATCAAATATGCAACTATAAAAAATGAATCATGCATGGCGTAAGTAGTTCAAAAATGTATGTCTATTTACTAAGTTTTAAATGAGAACTGGTTGTTTCTTATCACTTAATAGATGTCAACATCTTCTTGTTTATGTATGGTAATCTAGTGCTAGTGGAATCTTTGGTACACGAGTACATGGACGACCGATATTGTGCTCTGTAAACATGATTTTGCTCATTTTCTGACAACCTTGCCAGCTGCTGAATTTTTTAGAGGTAAAATGTTGTGCTGGCTGCAGGAATACTGTTCACATACAAGTTCTGTAAGATTCTTCTGAAATAATAGTTTTCTGCTGAAACTATATCTTCTACACTGACCTTGCTGGACGAAGAGTTCAGCTCTCCCTGCATTTTTAAAATAAAAACAGAGATATGGCACTTTTAAGTTTAATGATTTGTTTCTTTATTTAAGCTAGATTCTCATATTAACTGTTACAAGAACCAGATGTACTTCCTCTTTTTTACTCTTTTGGGTATTTCTTCAAGTAGTCCTTCTTAAGGATTTCTCGTTTGCCAAAGGCTAAAATGAAGAAAATAATCAAATTCTAGTCATTAGCTAGCTATTTTAGTTTGCTTGTTCTGTAAAAGTGGTTTGTGAGGAAGCTCATTTTGGGGTTGAACACTACTACTTATATTTTTAATCTTATTTTCCTCTCTCTTATTCTCAAAGCCAAAATCCTTCAATTTCCTTATCAGAACTCCTGGGAATCTCTACAAATCTTATATTCTTAGTAGAACCTTATACCCATTTCACTTCCTTCCAACTTCAAGTCTGCATAACTCACAGGTCTGTTTAAATGTCATTATGTAAATATATTTGTGTTTATTAGTGTCCATAAAATTAACCAATGTACTTTGTGTGTCCAGAACTCTTCAATTACTGTCAATACATGAAGCTTGTTAGGCGTAGTTAAGTGAAACCCTTCAATTAGCTAATATCCTGAGGTTCTTATTATGCACAGTACATATTTGATTTGCTTCCTTCTTTGTAGTAGATTTTTGTAAATACAAACAACTATATCCTACAGGTATTGCATTTTCTATTTCCTACAGTCATTGCATTTTCAATTTCCTTGCGTCTATATCTTAAGACCTTTTAGCTTGTATTCGAAATCTGTAAGGTATGCATATGATATGTTCCAGTAAAGGAGAGTATTAAATGTTTCTGGTTTTGTTTAAAGTTCTTACATCATTAAGCATGTAGTGGTAAATTCTGACCAGATTTTTGTCCCTAAGTGCTCCTGGTTCCCCCCTATATTTTGTGCATTGAAGCATTATCACATGGTATCATCGTAGATACTGTTTGAAGATTTCTTCCTAATGGTTGTTTTTGTTAAAACTATTTTATGCGTGCTAGTTTGATATCCTAAAAATATGGATTCATTGTTTATGCTGACATTTTGCTCTTCGGGGTGCTCATGTTACAGAGAGTGTTACAATTGTCAGCAATAGCACAATGAATGGAACAGCCACAACAACAACTGTTGTATCAACTCCTAGCTTACATGACCTGCAACTCTATGGGATTGTTGTGACCATCCTACTTTGTTTCATCGTCTTTGGTGGTGTGAAAATTATAAACAAGGTTGCACCTGCATTTTTAATTCCTGTGTTGTTTTCTCTGTTCTGCATATTCATTGGGATTTTTGCAGCCCCGAGAAGTAATGCTTCAAGTGAGTACATTGAAGAACTCTCATCATTTTTTTCTTATCTATGATATATTTGTCTTGTTCTCTACATGATGGGATAAGCCATCTTGTTTATGCTGAAGTTCTGTGCAAAATAGGTTTGTTTCCTTTTAGTCCCTCTATTTATTGGCTAACATGTATGCTCTACTTTCTTAATCAATGTTCGGCACAGGTGGGATCACAGGATTAAGATTAAGCACAATCAAAGATAACTGGAGTTCAGATTATCAGAGAACCACTAATGCCGGGATACCTGATCTACAAGGGCCTATTTATTGGAGTTTTAAGTATGCCCTTTCTGCTCTCTTATAGTAAAATCAGTTTATATGGTGCTTATTAGTTGCTCTTACTTTATTTCTTCCGGTAAGCCTTTTCTGAATATTGGATCCTTATTTAATGTGTTTAAGATAAATTCTCTATATGTTTTTCATGTAATAGCTTAGTAGTGCCAATCTTTAATCCTTTGACAAAAGAATATAGGAGTCCATTTCTCTCTTAGTTTTGTGTTATTAGCTATGTTGCACGGACACGATAAAATGGTTTCTCTATCTGTATCATGTTTATATCATATCCGTGTTTGTATTTATGCAACATAGGTAACTATCTTTATACCTATTTGAAAAATATATGTATCCCGTATTCGTATCTTGTCTGCATTAGTATTCGTGTTTGTATTCATGCAACATAAGTGACTACCTTTATACCTATTTGAAAATATATGTATCTCGTATTCGTATCGTGTCCGTATTCGTATTGGTGTCCGTACTCGTGCAACATAGCTTATTAGTCTCTTGTTTATGGGATTGTAATTCCTACTCTATTTGGCTTAATGTGTTATAGATATGAATGTAATTTCCTATATCAATTTGTATCATCTTACCTCTTTACCTAGGCTCGTTTTAGTCTTGGGAACTTGCTGGATACTCCTTAGTTGCATGAGCTTAAACTATATGTATCCAATAGGTAGGTCTATCAACATGTCAACTAGCCACCTTGGTTTTATGGCATGACCCTCTCATGCACATAATTTACTTGGCTAGGACTTTGACACCAACGTAGATGGTTGACAGGCGATTATAAAAACCTCAGACAAATTTCTTTATGGAGCTTTCTTATGTTCCATACCCAAACTCCATTCTAATGGGAGAAGGCTTGGATGATGATGATGACAAGTCTCTTGTTTGGTCCCCAATTGGATAGCCACTAAATTGGGCTCTACTGTATAAATATTCCATCGTCCCATCTAATGAAATAAACCCACTTAGTTGAGGTATTGCTTATCTAAACATGGTTTCCTAGCACTAGGTTCTCTACTATCAAAATCCTAGTTATCTTCTCAACCCTAGCTGGCAACCTTCACTGTATACCTACTCCATCACCACCAGGTTCCCAATAGAAACCCTAACCCTAAACTTGATCCCCTTGTACAAATCGACACCAATGTATGAAGATGATATACAAGTAATGGTAAAGGATGTGGCATCTTAAAGAGAATATTTTATGAACCCATTAACATAAAACATCAAGCATCCTGTAAAAAAAGTGTATGAAAAGTTAAAATGCATCCTTGGAGGTTCTAGGGACCAAAAACCAACATTAACATTTATATTGATTTGTCATTCCGAGATGGAGAAAATAAGAGTATGTATTAAGCTCTCAGACAAATGGGTATATATATCCAATGGTCGGCAACACTCTTGTCGTCCTGCCCGACTATACAAAAGTAGTCTGAAAGTAGGTACACATAATTTGTAAAATGTAGAACATGGAGCATGCATTTTCCTATATGTATGTTGCATCCAAGAAGCTTGTCACTATATTATGCATATTGAATATGTACCCTTTGATATCTTTCCAAAGTGCACATTGTTACGCTCTTAGTCTGATTTGTGGCATGTGCTATAATTATTTTTGGCAAGTCTTTGCTACAGGCAATACAAAAAAAATATAAAATAACTATATTTTCTATAATCCAACTTAAACTTAACTATATTCAGAAGAAAAAAAAACATAACAAAGTAATATTTTCACAAGGAGGACAAAATAATTTGTATATAACAACAATAATTGATTACCTATGTTTGATTTTGCTTCTATGGTAATGCTCCATGGCGGAGTGCTTCAATCGAGGTGTCATCGCCCTCTGATCATTCATAATATGATTCTACTACAACCAACAACGATTCTTTTAGCAAAGTAATAATAATAAATAAAGGGGATGTAGCAAGTATACATTGAACACAACTGTAGATTGAAGAAGTATTGCTATTTCACAAAGGACCAGAACTCACTCCAAATTTTCATAGGATCACAGGAAATGTTTTTGTTTCATGTATTGTAGTATATTAATTCATAAACTATATACATATGATTGGTATTACCAAGTTGATGGCGTTAGAAGCCCATCGGACAACAACTATCTGTGAGATGGCAACAGAAAATTTGTCTTCTTTGTTATCCATCGTCTTTCCAGGAACCCCTGCACGCAAAAGGACCAAAATATTCAAATTTTATTTGCAAACAAGGACATCAAGGTGGGAAATTTGGCAAAGGATGGAGGACCTCTGTGAGCTTCTATCGTGCTGAACCCATCGTCCTCCTCACCCTTATCGTTTAAGCCCCAACTGGATCTCAAGCCAAAAAACAAAGCTCCACATACAAAAAATATAATTAAAAAATTATGCACAAGGGATGACTTCCAAAGAGAAAGCACTAAAGAAAACTCAAGATGTCAAGAAATATCATGATCTGCTTACACTTAGAAGTCACGACGATCTCGTCGAAATCAAAACTCACCCCCCATGTGATGGACTCACCAGCGGGTGCCAGCACGAAGACGATGGTCTAGGCGTGGGTGTGGAGGTGGGTTGGGATCAGGGTTATGATTTGAGGAGGGTTGGGATCTAGGGTTTTGGATCTGTTCTTGGAAGGAGGAGGAGGAGGAGGAGGGAGGGAAGAGGGATTTGGGGGTGCTCTGGTCTGTGCGGGAAAGAGAATTAGGGATTATATTTTTTTAGATAACAGTGAAATAATAGTGGAGGGAAAGCAAAATTTAATCCCCCTACCCGCTGTCTTATTTGGACAGAATCCATTTTTATTGGTACGGAATAAATTTTTGGTCTTAAATAAGGTACATATTTAAGTTTATTTACAAATCTGTCCTAAATAATATTATCTTTTATTACAAACTCAATTTATGTCCCAAATATTAGCTTTTTGGTACACTTCAAATTAGCGTATCGAATATTATCGTCCCAAAAGGTCATTTTTTTTGTAGTGTCTAGCTTCAACAAGCTTCTCCCAAGAATTAGGCTCAATAAGGTCAAGATATTCGGCTAATTCAAAATCATCAAATGAGATATCAATACCCGCAACACGTGAATATATGCGAGTATCATCATGAGTCAAATTGCAATAAAACATTTGTATGGCACTACGATAAATGATCGAATTAGAAGTAACGAGTTCATCAAGACAAAGGTCATTAAAGAGTGCATCATACTGTGAGAAAATTATGAAATTTATGGGGTGTCCCGCAAACACCGGACGTGTCCGAAAATCACTAAACCAGTCATTTGATGCGTCTAGTGATATAAAAAGTCAGTCGTCGTAAGTGTTTGGATCACGTGGACGTGAAGGGTTGAACAACGGATGAGGTGGTTGTTGTTGTTCAACGGGTTGCTCAACGGGAGGAGGAGCACTCGACGAGGATGCACCCTCGGTCCGAGGTCTCTTCCCACGGCTGAGCAAGCGAGGAGCCATAGCACAAAAAAGATAAAACTGAGATAGAGAAGGAGAGTGAGTTATACCTCAAATAAATGATGAACAGTGAAAGAGAATTAGAAAATAGCCCTTCTCCTTGAGTTTGGGAAAGAATGAAGCACAATAGAGAAAAGATTAGGGTTAGGGTTTTGAGAAAATAGTGGAGGAGAAGTGGAGGAGGTGGTAAGAATGAAGTAGAGGGAAGAGAAACCGAAATAAAGGTGAGGGTTTCTCTTGGTCGGGTTTAATTTTGACCATTGGATCAACAATGAGATCCACGGATGGAACAGTCCCCGATTCTGGAACAGGGAGGCCGAACTCGGCCCGAACTCTGGTAAGGACAGAGTTCGACCCGAATTCTGGGTCCTTGTCCCAAAACTAAAATCAGGCTAAAAGGATGAAATATTGGTTAAGTATGGGAAACCAATATAAGATATAAAGATAAATGTTTAAAAGATTCAATAAACCAGATAGTAGAAGTAGAGGGATAGCAATATGAAATTGAAAAATAGCATTTCAGTAGGTCATAAATCAAAATGTACCGTATAATAAATAAGGAGTTATATCATAATTCAATATTTTGAAGTTGCCATGGGTTAGCTGCAGGGGCCGGATCCCAGCTAGCGGTAGTCCTGAGGACTAGTACACCGTGTCGCTTAGGCTTTTACGCCTTGTTGTCAGAAGGGCCCTTTCGGCTTGTACCCATAGCAAGTTCATTATAAGAGAATCACAATATAATCGATATTTATGCAGGTGTATTTTAATTTATGACAGCTTCATCTAAAATTCCAAGTTTACGACAAAGGAAATTGAAGCGCTCTTCGGATAATGGCTTTGTGAAGAAGTCTGCTAACTGGTGATCAGTGTCAATAAATTCTAAGTTAATCGTGCCATTTTGCTGATGATCACGCAAAAAGTGGTGTTGTATCTCAATGTGTTTCGTGCGTGAGTGACAAATGGGGTTCTTAGTAAGATTTATTGCACTAGTGTTGTCACAAAAGATTAGAATATGCATGAAAGATAAATTATAGTCTTCAAGGGTTTGCTTCATCCACAGAATTTGTGCACAACAACGCCCAGCTGCTAAGTATTCAGCTTCTGTTGTGGATAGTGCGACAGAATTCTGCTTCTTGCTAAACCAAGAGACTAAAGCCTTTCCTAATAAATGGCACGTACCGCTCGTACTTTTACGGTCGACCTTACATCCAACAAAATCAGCATCAGAGTAACCAATGAGGTCAAATAATGTTGACTTGGAATACCATAAGCCCACTGTAACCGTACCCTTAAGGTATTTAAAGATACGCTTAACTGCGGTCATGTACGATTCCTTAGGATTTGCTTGATATCTAGCACACAGGCAAATGCTAAACATTATATCAGGGCGACTAGCAGTAAGATAGAGTAGACTGCCTATCATACCTCGATACTTACGTTGATCTACGGGTTTGCCGCTTTCATCTGGTTCAAGTTTGGTTGAAGTAGCCATAGGAGTGCTGATTGGTTTGATATTATCAAGTTCGAATTTCTTCAGCATGTCCTTTATATACTTCGACTGACAGATGAAGGTTCTATTTGACATTTGTTTGACTTGCAGCCCAAGAAAGTAGTTGAGCTCCCCCATCATGCTCATCTCAAACTCGGTCTGCATACACTGGGCAAAATCTTGACAGAGGGTTTCATCAGTAAAACCAAAAATAATATCATCGATATATATCTGTACTAAAAGAATAGTATCCTTCAAAGACTTTATGAAAAGTGTAGTGTCAATTTTCCCTTTTGAAAAACCTTTCTCAAGCAAGAAGTTGCTTAGCCGTTCATACCAAGCTCTAGGGGCTTGTTTGAGGCCGTACAGCGCTTTCTTTAGCTTGAACACGTGGTCGGGAAATTTGTGATTTTCGAAACCAGGGAGTTGTTTTACATAAACTTTCTCCTTAATAAAACCATTCAAGAAAGCACTTTTAACATCCATTTGAAATAATTTGAAATTTTGAAAATTTGCAAATGCACAGAGCATCCGAATGGATTCTAATCTAGCAACAGGAGCATACGTCTCATCGTAGTCGATACCTTCCTCTTGGTTGTATCCTTGGGCTACTAGACGAGCTTTGTTGCGTGTGACTGAACCATCTTCATTTACTTTGTTTCTAAAAACCCATTTAGTACCAATAATCGAGTGATTAGCCGGTCTAGGAACGAGTTTCCATACTTAGCTCCTCTCGAATTTGTTAAGTTCTTCTTGCATAGCAGAAATCCAAAATTCATCATTGAAAGCTTCAGAAATGTTTTTAGGCTCAATTTGTGAAATAAAGGCAGTACTAGCAATAGAGTCTCTTAATGATGATCTAGTAGTTACTCCTCGTGAAACCTCACCGATTACCAAATTTTCTGGATGTGATGGCTTGAAAGAGAATTTCTTAGGCAAGCTTTCCAGAGAATTTGTTTCGGTTGTGGTGTTCATTGGAGTAGATGTTGATGGCTCAACATCATCATCAAGAGTAGCTGCTGCACTGTTATCTTCATCAAAAGTCACATTTGTAGACTCTTCCATAATTAAAGAGCATTTGTTAAAAACTCTATATCCCTTACTCTTGGCAGCATAGCCAAGGAAAATACCATCGTCAGCTTTGGCATCAAATTTGCCTAAGTTGTCTTTGGTGTTAAGGATAAAACATCTACATCCAAAAACTCTAAAATAAGAAACATTTAGGGTTCTCCCAAACCAAAGCTCATAGGGTGTTTTCTTCGTAATAGGACGAATAAGCACCCTATTAAAATGTGGCATGCTGTACTGACAGCTTCAGCCCAAAAGTATTTCGGAAGTGAAAACTTGTTCAACATAACTCTGGCCATATCGCCAAGAGTCCTATTCTTCCGCTCCACAACACCATTTTGTTGAGGAGTTCTTGGACAAGAAAACTCATGATCAAAACCATTAGAATCACAAACCTTTCAAAATTAGAATTTTTGAATTCGCCTCCATGATCACTTCGGATTCGAGTAATCATGTAGCCTTTTTCGTTTTGAACTTTCTTGACAAAAATCTTAAAAACCGAAATAGCATCACTTTTATTTGCAAGAAAGAAAACCCAAGTAAATCTTGAAAAATCATCAACAATAACAAAGGCATAGAGTTTTCCACCAAGACTGGCTACTCTACTAGGCCCAAATAAATCCATATGGAGTAGTTGCAAAGGTCTAGAAGTGCTTACAGAGTTTATGGAATGAAAAGATGACTTGGTTGCCTTGTTCAACTCACATTCGGTACATACGATGTCCTTTTTAAATGTGATGTCGGGCAAGCCTCTAACTAGCTTCTTGGTCGATAGTCTGGATATAGTATCTATATTGGCATGACCAAGACGCTGGTGCCATAGTAGCCGTTCATCTTTATGAGCATATAGGCATCTACCTACATTGTTAGTATTTCCAGACAAATAGAAAGTATAAATATTATCCTCTCTTACCCCTTCAAAATCGATGTCTCCCGTTGACCTATCATAAATAAGGCATTTGTTTTGTCCAAAGTTAATGTCATATCCATGATCAGCAAGATGACTAATGCTGAGCAGGTTATGCTTTAACTCGGTCACTAGGCAGACATCCTTTATTACGAGAGAGGGAGGATAACCAATATTGCCATTACCTATAATATAACCTTTAAGGTTGTTGCCGAATGATACATATCCTTCTCTCTTCATCGATAGTGATGTGAAAAGATTTGCGTCTCCTGTCATATGCTGCGAGCATCCACTATCGAGAATCCACTTACTCTTAGTTGAGTAGGGAAGGTCCACCTACATCAAGAGTAGATGTGACCTTTGGTACCCAATTTCTTGAGGGTCCTGAAAAGTTAGTTTTTGGAAACCATGCATATATTTTTCTATCAACTAATCTTCTAATTCTACATTGTGGTGATATATGTCCATGTAAACCATAATAAGTACATGTAGCATTTCTATTTATATTAGGAGCATGCTGATGATGTCTATAAGCAGTGTAGTGAGCAGAAGTATGATGATTAGCATGGTGATGATGATTATGCATACAGTGTTGTGGAGTGGCATGGTGATATTGTCTATATGGAGCATGGTGATGTTGTCTATATGGTATGACACGGTGATGTTGTCTATGATGTTGATTGTGTCTTTGTGCAACATGGTGATGATTGTATCTATGTGTAACATGATGATTTTGTGACATATGATAATTATTTCTACGTGTATGTGGTTTGTGTCCTTTGTGAAAGTGTGTGTATATGAAAGCATGATTACGTGTTGTAGATGGATGATGTGGATGACTAGCATGAGAAGTGTTATGCTTTGTGGGTGTCTCATGAGATTGGGTTTGAGGTTGAACAACCTGTTTTCCCAATTTAGTCTCTAATCTCTTAGAGACAGCCTGCAGTTCAGTAACCTTAGCATTTAAACTATATATCTTAGTCATAGAAATCTTGTGTCTACTCTTTTCTTCAGCAAGCATCATGTTGAGTGTTGTGATTTCTTGTGTTTGTTGCTCAATACGTGTTTCAGCATCATGAAGGCTTAGTTTAAGCTTCGATACCTCATCTGTGACTTTCGTGGGTGAAGTGTCTCTAATGTTATCAAGCAATAGAGAAAGTCTTTGAATTTCGACTTCATGACTTTTGATTTTGTCCTTGGCGTGTTTGTATTTACCAATGATCTTTTTGTGATCATCGAGTAAATCGGTGAAAGCATCGCCAAGTTCATCAAAAGAGAAGTCGTCAAGAGTTTCGTTTGATACCTTATCGGATGTTGCCATTAGGCACACATTAGCCGTATCTTGAGGAGAGTCCTTTTCTTCCTCGGAGTCACTAGCTTCGCTTTTATGCCAAATACTTGTGTTGGCATATTTCTTTGAGGAGGTCTTCTTGTATGGCTTCTCATAGCGGTTGCTCTTCTTTAAGAATGGACAGTCTTTTCGGACGTGTCCAGTCTTCTTGCAACCATAGCAGGTTGGCTCTTCTTCGCCATCTTCTTGTGGTTCCTTCTTCCTTCGATTGAAGCGAAGGAATTTCTTGAAGTTGCGGACCATAAGGGCTTGATCATCTTCCGAGTCATCATCATCTTTCTCTTCGGGTTCAGCCCTTCGCCGGTGAGCTTTGAGTGCGATCTCCTTAGCCTTAGGAGCAGGCTCTTCGAAGTCCTTGAGGTCAAGCTCATGTGTCATTAGCTTTCCCATCAAGGTCTCCATGGACATGGTTGTCAGATCATTTCCTTCTATGATGGCTGTCACCTTAGGGTTCCAAATCTTTGGTAGCCCCCTAAGTAGCTTACGAATCTTCTCGTGATTTGAGTATTGCTTGCCGAGCGAAGACAGGGGGTTGATGATGTCGAGGAATCTTGTGAACATTTGCGTGATCGTCTCATTTAGTTTTATCTTGAAAGCCTCGTATTCTTGAGTGAGACGGCTTATCTTTGATTTCTTGACTTGGGTAGTTCCTTCATGCGTTACTTCTAGAAGTCTCCATACTTTGTGAGATGTGGTGCATGTAGATACCCTGTTGAACTTATTCCTGTCTATAGCACAGAATAAAACATTAATAGCTCTCGCGTCTAGACTTGCCTGTTTCTTCTCCTCGTCAGAATATTTGTCATATGATTTCTCAACGAGATCACCGTTGACAACTATCCTGGCGGGCTTTTTGTAACCGTCAGTGACGATAGTCCACAGGTCAAAGTCTAGAGACTTGAGATAAAAACTCATCCTTGCTTTCCAATACGTGTAGTTAGTTCCATCAAATAGGGGAGGCCTATGAGTGGACTGTCCTTCACCGTGATTGGAAATCAAGGATTGTGTGGTTGCCATGGATCAGCTCTAGGATGTAAGTCCTTGTAAAGAGAACAGAGCTCTGATACCAATTGAAGAACAGATGGCAACTCTAGAGGGGGGTGAATAGAGTTTATAGAGAAAATATCCAATTAAAAAATCAACTCTATCACAAATAAAACTAATCAGAGTAAATATGGAATTTAAAGTGAGAAGCAAGAGAGCATACGCAAACACAGCCGATTTTAACCTGGTTTTTCTCGTGGAGGACTAGTCCAGGCCTCAGAACTCTAGCTCAGGATTAAATCCACTATTTGTGAAATAGTAGGTTACAACCCGTGTCTTTTCTTTAGAAGAGCACGTCAACTTCTTACAGAGGATCGCAGTGGCGATTTGCTCGGAATTTTCCAAGCGACTTCTTCAACTCTTGCACAAGACTCCTAACTGAGAGATGCTGAGCACTCGAGACTTAGGAAGCTTGTGGCCAGTAGATGGGAAGGGTATGGCTTATTTGAGCTTAAGAGAGAAGAGAAGAGAAGATTGGATGGTTTGAAATTAGAGAATTCTAGGCCTATTTATTGGGTTTTTGTAGCCAGAATTTACCCAGAATTCGGGTAGAAAGTTTTAAATATTTGGCCGTTGGACAACTAGCAACCAGCTAACCCTAAATTTTAGGTTGCTGATTTTTAGGGGACAGAGTTCGGCCCGAACTCTGTGTGGAGGCAGAGTTCGGCCCGAACTCTGTCTCCAGAGCACAGAATGGTTCTAATGGACCAATGGGCTTATTTCTGGATGGTGGAGTTTATGGATCTTTGAGTAGGCTATAGGTCAAGTCTCAAGAGCTCAGTATGACACAGTTTACAAGAGTCTAGACTCAATAAAAGTATAAAATACAGACTCATATACAACTGAATTGTAAAGACTGAGCTGTCGTCTGACTTGAGCTTGATGTAGACGTCGTGTGTCGTATTGAATTATTACAAGTATTATTTAGTCAATGTTATCAATATTTGGTTGACTGTGACTTTGTGTCAACACTGTTGGGGTAGATGTTGGCTGATTTACATTGATGGCTATGGCTTCTTTGCCTTTAAGGTTAATGGCCAAAGTCTCTTTGCCCTTGCGATTGTTCTGACGGCCACTACTATTTGGTGTAGCTCGTTCATCTTTGTCAAGATTAGGCATTTAAATGCCTAATTGCTTGAACTTGTCAGTGCTCTTTTCTACTACTTTGGCGTTCATTATAAAAGAAGGCCAATCTTGAAATTGTGCTGATCCTGTCCACATGCTGATTATAGACAACAGGTTTGATTTGCAAGTGCCTATAGTCAAAGCATCTGGGGTTCTGAGAAGTATTTTGAGTGCTTCACGGCGAAACCGTTCAATAAAACGTTCAGTAGTTTTATTATATCGTTGTTTGATTTTAATGAGAGCGGACATAGTCACGTCGTTGGTTCCCTCATAAAATCATTCCAAGAACATTTGTTTGAACCCAACAAAAGAGGTTTTACACCCATCTAGTAAACTATGATACCAGTCATATGCTGTACCAGCTAAATAGCCAACAAATACTCTAGTAAGAAGAGCATCATTTGGTTGAAGTTGATGAGTCATTACTTTAAAGTGATTGAGATATTGACTTGGAGACGTGCTGCCATCAAACAGCATTATAGTAGGGGTTTATATTTAGGAGAAAATTGGACCTCTTTCCATTCTATAGGATATGTTGTTTGATCCTAAGCTTCTGCAGGCCATCTTTCTGTTTGAAAGCTTCAAATTGAGTACATAAAAGTTTTGTAAACCCCCTAAATTTCTACTGTAATTTTTTAATATAAATTGAGTATTTAAAATTTTTACTTTGTAAATGTACGTCGCATAGTCGTATTATACGTCGTGTACTGAATTACGTATTGAACGTCGCGTATGAGTTCGCATTTTTGTATGTCTCGTCGAGTGCAAATATGTGCGAGATACATATTTTTGTAAAAACATCTTAGTTTTTCAAATAATAAATAATAAATATTTTCGATTACTTAAAGTTGTAAAATGCGTCGCATTTGGAATTTCCAAAACTTTATTTTACATCATGGAAGTTTATATAAATAGTAATTTAAAAACAAGGTTTATGCAAATATTCATTTTATGCGAGACATATAAATTTATTCTATTTTCAAAATTTATTTAATATTAATATTTTATTATCCGAAAAACTATTTTAAAATATTGTTTTGGTTTAAATTTAATTAATTATGATAAATTATATTGGAAAAGCTTTTATTCTAAATGGAGTTTAAATTTAATGGAGAGTTTATCTATGATTTAAATTTGGATTGGAATGATTTAAAGTTTAAATCGAATTTAAATTAATATGATATTATCTATGGGGGAATTTGAATCCTCCCAATCCTTATCCAACTGGGAATTCCTACCTCCTATATAAGGAGAGGAACTCATCCATAAATTTCCACCGTCCACATCCACAGATTGTGCATCGTGTCTGTGTCTCACATCCACTATATTTTTTCTCCATTACAGTTACAAATTGGTTCCGTCCGACAACCCCGTACTCGACGTCTTTCTGTGTCTCACAGGACAGATCACCAACGCCATCCTAAGCCTAACCTCTAAACAAACTCACGTGTCCATGTCGACATCACGACACGGACTCACTCTCTTCTCTTTGCGACCATGCATCACTCTCTCCTTGGTCGCCGCCTTCCCAGCCATCACCACCACCGTAGTCGCCATCGCGGCCTCCTTCTCCGACAATAAGCACAGACAACCATCATTCTTCCATCAACCCTATAACCATCATCACCGTCCCCTGCCCGTACCATCGCCGGCAGCCGCCCAACCCGACAATGGCAAGACCACCACAAAACGCCACCCAGAGAAATAAAAAAATGTATATATATAAAACTCTAACCTGGCTTCCGCCGGTCACCGCCACTCCGTGTGCCTCCGCAAGCCCGCGTCTCCTCCACCCTCGCCAAATCCGGTCCGTGTTTTCCTCTCCGAATCGCCGACGATAGATCCGGCCGCCTGCCGCACCAGCTCGCAGCACTGCCGTCGCGCCTCCGTACTCAGGCGATCAGCGGCGGAGAGACCTCGCCGACACCAGCGTCGAGCACCGCGCACCCCCTTCCGATTTGCGCCGCCAGCGTCATGCCGACCCCAGCCGACGAGTCTCCCCACCACAACTCACTTCCCCTCCGGCACCGTGCTCTGGTGAAGAGCCCTCCGGAAACCCTCTCCGTATCCTTCCCGCCGACGCTCCCTCCAGCGCCCCCTCGTCCGCGTCCGCACAGCCAGCCCGCGGCCGTCGCTCCACGCCGACGCCTACCGCCGCCAGCCGAGCCCCCGCCCAATGCCTCCGCGCAACCCCCGGTGAGCTCCGGTAACCCCCTCTCCTCACTTTTCCATCTCTCTCTCCCTTACTGTGACAATTGGAGGAAGAACAATATAAGTCGTTTGGGATTTATATTAATTTTATTATTACTATTATTATCATTATTATTATTATTATTGTTATTATATATTATTCTATTATTATTATTATTATTATTATTATTATTATTATTATTATTATTATTATTATTATTATTAAAAGGAGGATTGAGCTGAATAGTATATTTATGGATTATTATTGTTATTATTATTATTATTATTATTATTATTATTATTATTATTTTTATTATTATTTTTTATTATTATTATTATTATTATTATTATTATTATTATTATTATTATTATTATTGTTATTATTTTATTTATGATATTATTATGATTACTAATATTACTAGGTATTTTGAAATTTATATTGTCATTTACAGTAAATATTTACCTACAAAATATTTTGACACTTAAAAATGTAGCATCCTAATCATAAAATATTTTTCTAGCATTTAAATATTTATTTATAAAAATATTACTAATGTAGTTTTTATATATACTACAAACGTAGAGTTTCAATTAAATGATTTCTTTTATATTTTTGTTTTGACTAATAAATATAGATTTCAATATTATAAATATTATCTAAAAATAGTATACGTAGCTTTTACTCAATTTTCTCTTGTTACCATCATCAATAACTAATCGTGCACTGCTATTTACCTTTGTGACTTTGGACTGCTGCTACTCGACCTTGGCTAATTATGAGATTAATCGGGACTTGACAGATCATCGTACTACACCAGGAGACACCACAGGCAAGATACCTTGCCATCTTTACTGCTTACATTTAGTTGCATTTTATTTTGTTTATTGTATCTATATTCCTTGTTTATTATTTTTTTTGCTTGTGGACCTAGAGTTAAGAGACTCCCGTCAATAGAATGCATGTCATTGACTTTGTCACGATTGTATCACGAGATGTGTGTGAGCTGTGAGTACCATGTAGAGTCACTTGCGTATTGGCTGATCCACCGTGCGCATGCGTTGGAATAACTGTCAATAGATGCATGTTAGAAGACTTGACAGTTATCTATTATAAAACCGTATTGTGGAAACGACACGTGTTGGTGTGTCATGGTTAAGATGCATGTACAGTATCATTGGGGATAGGGGACAGCTATTAGCGTAGGGGCTACATTTATTTTTACACATATTTTTGGCCGATAGTGACTCTTATGAGCGCTACCTTCTGCCCAGGGCCGATAGCGACTCTGATGAGCGCTACTTACTGCCCATGGCCGATAGTGACTCGGATGAGCACTACCTACTACCACTCTTTATTTACTCTGCTGATCCTACAACCCCTGCGTAGAATGTTGTCCTCAAAGTACATATCATATAGATGGTTAGGTACCCTGTTTTGTCCTAGTTTTATAGTATTTATATTTGCAGTTATAATGGCATGTTCTTCCTGTATCTTGTTACGTCCCTCTGAGGACCTGGTTATCTCGCCACGTGTGTGCTCTTGTCTTTCGCAGGTGTTCTAGCCGTGGCCATGATCACCGATATTCTTCGAGGATGATTGTACTTTGATCGTCTTCGCTTCGCTTATCAAACTTTCTTTTGTTATGTATTTCTTTTCACAGTTGGTAGTGGATTTGTCTCCGCCCAACTACATGTACCAACGAAAATTCATAGTTGATTATATGACATCTTTTATTCTTTCATATTTGTGGATGAGATTTAGTTTGAGCATGGCTTTCTATATTTTACATCTTATGTATACATACGGGACTTTCATTTACTCGTATGTATACAGCTGGCATGATACATATCTAGTCCCAAGTATTTTGGGACTGGGACGTTACAAGTTTTATGGCCTCATTCGTATCTCCCGTTAATTGCGGAATTGTGGATTGATTCAATATGTTAGGAGGGGGTACCGCATGATAAGTACCACCCCCAACAACAGAATTAACTTGGAATAGTCTGTGCAGGAATAGAAGCGGTGTGAGGAGATTGTACAACCAGATCACTATTTATAAGAGCTGATGTTGTTACAGGTTCCTGATTCGGAATCAGATTTACGATCGGTGGAACTGTATGTTATGCCATGATCACAGCATGCATGTCTATCATCATCTCAGCCATGTTCTTCAAACTAGCCTCCAAAGCAGCACTTCTCTGCTCTTGACTAGGAGAAGTGGAAGTATCTTGATCTTCTGTGTGGCATAAGCAGTCACTTCTCTAGCCCTCGAAGATGAGCTAGTGGAAAGGATGGTCCTTTCAGAACTTTCACTATCAGCATCAAAGTCACATAAAGAACTACTCCCAGAATAAGTGATAGGGATATCTTTATGATTGAAGGAATCTTGGTTTGAATCAAGAAGATTCCTTTGACCAATTGTGTCTTGGTCGGAAGGAAGATTCCTTTGACTGATTATTTCTTGGCTTCTTGATCTAGAATATTGGTATATTCCTTCACCGGATTCATGAATCTGATCTAAGTATTGTTGACTGGAATTGTGGGATGCATTATGTCTTAGACGTTTTCTACCCCCAATGCTTCGAGATGCCATGTTGACAGGAGCATAGAGTAATTCATCTTCATCCACAAGGATTGGTTCAGGTGTCTGAACATCACTCAAACGGTCAAAAATAAACAGCTTTGTTGTCTGACAACAGCATTTGATGACAACTTCATGATGGTGGTTCCAATGATGTTCTTGCTATTGGACCACAGCTGGACGGAATGGATTTGCAACTTTCTGCTTCTGTATTAAGAGTTCACGGAGGTCACTAACAGAACGAGAAGAAGTTGCAGGAACGTAGTCCTTGATGATATTCGGGACATGGTTCCTGTTCCTAAGGTGTCCCGTACCGTGAGTGTACAAGGACGTGCTAAGCTGGTTAGCATAAGTTATAGGAATTTTTTACCTCAGCATTCTTCCTCTCCTGCAAGTTAGCAACTGGTGTAGGTTGCATTTTGTGTCTTCCCGAAGTTGACCCTGATTGGCACCTGTTGATATAGGTGTGTAAGTCTGACAGAGGAGCTACTTGTTCATCTACTTGAGATACTAGTAGTTTGCCTTGTCGAGATCTTGAGATACATAGGGTTGGTAGATCTTGTCCTGACCTCTTTGGAGTAGGCATAATACACTTTTGTGTCGAAGGTTTATTCTGAATAGAACCCTTCTTCCTGATAGAAATTTGTTTGTCTCTGTTAAGGAGAATAGAATTCCTATCTGAATTAGCAGTACATTCCACCCAGTCAATGACTCGAACAGAATAAGGAAAAGCGTTTTCCTTGATTTAGCAATTTCTCACTAAACTTCAGGTTTGGTGGCAAAGAGGGAGTTACTAAACAGTGCTTCTCTTTATGTTGCACTAATGTAGAAGCATGTGCAGGTTGCGCCAGAGCATGAACAAGCATAGGTTGTGCCAGAGCAGGAACACGCACAAGTTGTGCTGGAGCAGGAACACGTGCAGGTTAGGCCAGGGAAGAAAAGGCCAAAGGGCACTTTCCTTTATTTTGGACAGCAGTGTGTCGAGATGAAATCTCCTTCAATTTTAGAGTCAGAGAAGCAGAGGGGTTAGCCAAAAGGCTGTTTCCCTTAGATTGTGCCAAGGCAGTGATGGGCGCAAGTTGTGCAGAAGCAAGAACAGGTGCAGGTTGCACTAGGGAAGAGAAGGCCAAAAGGCACTTTCTTTTGTTTTGGACAGCATGTGTCGAGACAATGTCTCCTTCGATTTCAGAATCAGTAAAGTGGAGGGATTAGCCAAAAGACTGTCTCTCTTGGATTGCGCTAAGGCAGTGATGGGCACAAGTAGCGCAGAGGAAGGGATTGTGCCGTCATGGACTTAGGAGTCCAAACGGAGCGTGTCTTGCTCTTAACAGCGGTAGCAGTACGTTTGGCACCCCGAGTATTGATCATGGCCTCGTAGGCTGTCTGGTCGACTTGAATGACCAGGGTCTTCTGTATCTTGTCGATTGACGCGATATCACATTGAGTTGTCACTTTCTCGTCGGAGGAGAAGTCGTCCCCAGCAGTGTTACCATTTTGTTTGCAGAAACAAAAAAATTCTTATTATAAACTTAAAAAAGAATACAAGAGTATAATTGATTTCTAGGGAGGTACAACTATAGGAATCTGATCAGAAGACGATCACTTTATGCCTTGGACAATATGATATCGAAGACCCGAGCCTCTGGAGGATGCAATAGCACTTTAACATGAGATTATGATCTTTCTTGATGCCTTGAGATTGATTTGAAACTCTACTTATAGAGTTCTTAAAATAACTGTTTAGCAGTTATTCTGGGTTACGCGTACTTTAGGTTGTGCGCCACTTGTTCACTTGCGCAAACGGTTGCACTAACTGTTGTGGATGCGTGGTATCGTTTGATTGAGATGCGCATGGTCGTGGGTAGTATAGTGGGCATGTTCTGCAAAGTTAGTAGCTTGTGCGCCACATCACTCTGTTCTGAATACGGTTTGATCACCTTACGCGAGCTTCATCAGGTTGCGCGTGGGCACAATGTACCAACTTGCGCGAGCAGTTTACACCAACTGCCATGGATGCGTGGCATCATTTGATTGAGATGCGTATGGTCGAGGGCAATATAGTGGGCACGTTCTACGAAGTTAGTGGCTTGCGTGCCACGTTACCCTGTTTTAAAATAAGAGTTGATCAAGTGGCAACAACTTGTCAGGCAGCACATGGGCACAACTCAACGACTGGTGCCTTTGACTAGGTCTTCTGTGCTGTACTGATTAATCCTCGTACCATGCAGTAACTTGTACGAACGAGCTGTCAGCATTAATTACATGCTGACAAAATTTTCTCGAGCATCGTGTTACGCGAGATTCGAATGGATTTTTCGTAATCTTCGTGCTGTCAGTTGTCAGGTAATGATGATGCTGTTACAGCTTCTCGAGAAAGTATGCCACATAGTGCTCGCGCAACATGACTCCAGCACAACCAGATGTTGGCGCAACCGGATGCTGTGCAACTTAATGATTGGGGGCAACATAATAACTTGGCGCTATCTGATGATCAAACATTTTAATAGCTAGCGTTTCTTGATTTTTAGCCTCTACAAGTTCTCCTTCAACTTAAAGGGAGCGACAACCTTCATCTAAGAAGGAACAATCCACCAACCAACCAATAGAAGAACAACCCCCTCTAAGGGATCTTCTCTTCCAGGCAGCCACTTGATCGGTGACCCCAGAGTTCCATCAAAGGCACCAGAGTGCCAGAGCAAGGTTGATTCGTCGTCAGATCATCAACGGAGTAAAGAAGCCGTTGCAGTGCTTGATCTCCACCGTCACACTTTTCCAGAAATCTCTTCTTCCTGTACTTAGAATATCCTGCTTAGGACTCCCTTATTTGTACACAGATACCTTATACGTTCAATAAAGAAAAAGTTCATTCAACCTTTTGTTATGTCGAACAACATGGCGACTCTGCTGGCAAGTTCCTTCTCCTCCAACCATAAGGCAGTGACACAATCTGATGACAACTTGCTGGGATCTTCCCAAGACATGCTGGTCGTACGCTTCGACCAGCAAGCTTTTGAAGATCTCCTCTATGATAAAAAGTCGAAGACTTCGAAGCGGTTCGTACAACCAAAGAAGACTCGATGTGTCTGGAGGCCTAAGGAGGCTATAGCTAGCAGCACGATGGCGGAAACTGCATCTCAAGACCCCTTCAATGCCAAAACTATGGAGAAGATTCTGGCTGCTACAGCCTTATCCCCTCGACCGATTCCTATCCTGGAAAAGCATGGCGAAAAAGACGATGGTTTTATGGTTGATATGACGAAGGCATGACGCCAAAGGAAGCGCACACCGGCCCAACCCCTCACGATGGGAGCTTTGTTGGTAAGAAGATCTGTCTTCGACAGAATCGCTATCCCTTCAGGCGAGCCTTATGCGGACTTTGAATACTACTCACCCGCTGGGTGTAGTAGGAAGAGATCCAAGGTGGTTCATGCTTTGTACAATAAGTGCACCGTACCTATGGAAGACCAGAGGCCCGCGTTGAGAGCTAAGGATCTACGGCTCCGAGAGCCAAGCTAGGGGGTACGTCCTACGGAGAGGAAGCCACGCAAGCAGCGTTCCCACAGAAGCGACAGTAGGATTCCCCGCCAGACCCGCTTTGATCGTACTCACGTGCAGCTTCCATGCACGTACAATAGGGGTGCCATGGCGGAAGATCCGACCGTCTCCCAAGCGAAAGAAGAATCTATGGTGCAAGGCGTGCCTAAATCATGGCAGCCTTACACCCAGATTACCATCAACTGTTGCTGCCAGCAGGCGACCGCGCCGTCATCGAGCAGGCGTTTCGTCTTTCAGAGGCTTCACTCCACGTTGACCCCACGCCAGAGGCTCAACAGGGGGTCGATGAGCCATAGAGAAGACGAATCCTGCATCGTCAAGTGCTACGCAGCGTAGGGTTCCAAAGCTTTCAAGAAGCCCTCATAGAATCCTTCTATATCGGTCGCTAAACCGAAGAGGAGGCAAGAGAGCAGCAAATCTAAGCTACCCGATGTAGGTGTGTTCCAAGGCACTCATTCCAGATCTGTATTGGGTGCCATACCAAATACTAGGAGTAGCCAGCCTTCTACCATGCACGACAACCCTGTGTTCCGATCTGAGGAGGAGCAATACGACACGGATGCCTCCGTCGGCACAACCAGTCACCAGACTAGGGGTAGCAACCATGCTGAGTACGAGGAAGATCGTAATCTTATGGCGTATCTTCAAGATGGCGAGGCTCAGGCTTCTGAGCCAGAGAGCAAAGGATCTACGGCTATCACGACTCATCCTCATACTTGGTCCGTGTTCATGGCCGATAGCAACGAGAAAGACAACAACGAAGCTGTCAGACGTATTGAAGCCCTCGAGACAAAGTTAGATACGCTAACGGATACCATAAAGACTCTATTCTCAGTCATAATCGACCTCAAGAGCAATTTGGCCCCCGCTGCCTCTAAATCTGTACTTGATCCACCAACCAATGACCGATCCAGTAGGCTGCCTGCCGCCCACCAGGCAGGACCCTCCTCGTCTGCTCCATCGGTTGCAGGTTCTACAATGTCGACCGAAATACAGCAGGCCATCAAGGATCTGTATGCTCGTCATGAAGCCAAAGAGAAGCAAGTAGCACTCCGGAAGATGGGTATCCGGCAGCCATACCCTGCCAAGTGGGACAACGTCGTCTACCCTCCCAAATATAATTCGTTGACGCTTACACCATACAAAGGGAAGGGATCTCCTCGATAATACTTGAGGTACTTTACCTCGGTAACTGGGAATCTGCTAAAGGATGACGCCTTATATCAAATATATTCATGGGAGCCCTGTAGGGGGCAGCCTATGAATGGTTCTGCGGTCTTTCGGACGATTGTATCTCATCATTTGAAGACCTGACGACTCTGTTCGTGGACCGATTCTATGAAGGAGGGCCCTCATGGAGATTGTCTAGAGGGAGAAGGAGTCTGTCTACGCATACATCGAGCGCTTCCGCCAGGCAGCCCTCAGATTACCGCCCGATATGCCTGAGCCCATGCTTATAGACTCATGCCGCAAGAACATGCTACCCATAATCAAATTGTGGCACAATGCTCCCTACATGGAGTGGATGCCTTTTATTACAAAGGCGGACGTCGCACCTTTTATTACAAAGGAGGACGTCGCATAGAGGAAAGCCCAGGACACGCAGCTCCTGGGGCTATACTTTTCTGCACCTGAAGACAAAGGGAGACGCTCGTCCAATAGCAACCCCAAAAACAAAAAAGGCAAGCAGGCCATGACCGTCAACATCTCCAAAGGTTCAGCATCCGTGAACCCCAAGTCTACGGAAACGAAGAGGCCGAGGGAGACTTACTCATTCAATGACGAGGATTTGCTAGAGCTCTACGAGATGCTTACGAAGAGTGGCAAACTGTCCATCCTGGCACCCAGGCGTCTTAATAAAGTAGGAAAGGTGGACCATCCCATGTACTTCCATTACCACTAGTATGTCTACCACTCAACACGAGATTGCTATGTGTGAAACCCGCATTTCTGATTTATTGGATTAATTAGATTTAATTGTATTTTGGTAAATTATTAAATTTTCTTTTGTCGCAATATTTAAATATACACTTTGTTAAATTAAATCATTATTATATTTATTATTATTATATTGTGGGTTCAAAATTATTTTCAAAATAATAACTGGGATTTTTGTTTGCGAGACCCGAGCCTGGACCAGTACGAACCCATTCTTTTTACTTTCTTTAAATTCTGAGTATATATTTAATATCTATTATTAATTAAAAAAACAAAACAAAAAAAGCAATAACCTAACCTACCCCCACGACCTGGCCGCCCATGACCCAATATTTTCCTTATTTCTCCTCAACCTTCTCTCCTCCACATACTTATCCCCCACTCCCCCTTCTTAATAAACCACCACCACCAGCACTCTATATTTATTTATTCTTTTCTCATTTTTTTCCCAAACTCTCTCCACCCGAGCTTTCCCCAACTCCAGCGCCGACCCGAGCTCTTCGGCCGACCCGTCCACGTCCCTGCGCCCACCTCCGGCGCCGCTCCACCGGCCGCCCAACTCCAGCCCAGCGCCTACCTCCGACGCCGCTCCTCCGGCCTCCCCTGCCGGGCCCGCGCCCACAGCACCCCCGCCGGCCTGTCCATCCTGCAGCCCCGCCTTCCGCCGGCCTCCGGCGACTCCGGCAGCTCCCCTCGCCAGCGCACCCCTCTAGGCCCTTTTTCGGCCAGCAACCGGCCGTCCGGCAGCCCCGCTTTGCCCAGCGCCGCTCCCCGAGCGCTCCGGCAGCCCCTCCTTTGTCCAGCGTGCCCCTACGCCGGATTTCAACCCTGATCTCCCGTTCTGCAATTTTTTTCTTTGCTGTCCGCGAGCTCTGGATTTTCCCGATTCCGCGGAAACTTGGTTTTATTCCAATTTCAACATCTGAGAGCTCTAGCCGAGCAACCCAAGGTATAATTTTGCGTTTCCGTTTTCGTTTACGTAGTCGATAATGAGAATTGGTCCCCGATTCCTTTTCGAGAATTCGGTTTTAGTGGACGTAATAGTTTCGACCTTTCCGAAAACATTATGTGACGTTTTCTGTGGTTGGTTTGGATTTTCAGAATTTCGGGATTTCTGATTTTATTTTGGATTTTCCGATTATGCTTAGGAAAAGATTTATGTGATTATATTTCCTATAAAAGTGTGTTTTCCCTGGTTTGGGATAGGTATTGGGTGTTTTGGCGTATTTTTCCAGTTTTGGGTTATCCTGAATATAGAGGGAATGTTGCCCAAATTTTTATAAAACTTTATGAATGAATTTTTAAATCGGTTTTCGGAAAATAATTCAAATCGAATTTTTGGACGACGACCGTACCGTTCCGTGGGCCCTAGCGAAATGCAAACGAAATCGGTTTTACCCGGACGTTGAGGCATTAGCTAGAAATAGTGACGATTGGACCAAGTCTGAGACTCCTAAGATTTAACTTAATTTATTTATTAGTTTTGTTTTCAGTATTTAAAATACGGGACATTTCTCAGAGCTAACTAATTTTCCTCTAATTTCATTTACGTAAAGTGTGTAAGGGCATAAGCCCAGATTTCTATTTTGTTAGCTGTGCCCCTGTATTGTGTAGTCTAGGTTTTTCATTTCTTTTCTGGGTTGATTTTCATTTATTTTCTGGGTTGATTTTCATTTCTTTTCTGGTTTGGTTTCCATGTTTGGACGCATAATTTATAATTAGGATAATAATTATTTTGGTATAAAATTAATAAAGATTTTCCCAAGTTAATTAAATAAATAAAATATTAGCAAGATAACAAGTTCATGTTTTATCACTAGAAGAAAACTAGTTTATATATAAATATTACAAAAGTACAAAGTTTTTCGAAGTTAAACTATAATTGTTATTTTTCTCCAATTAACTGAATTAACCGGTTTAACAAACTAATTGACAACGCACGTAGATTGCGACGTAAAGCGTTACAGTAGGTTAAATAAAAAGAACTTAAAATCCGACTAGGACACTACTATTAGAGATTGTAACTAGCACACCTAGAATGGCTACAATTTTGGTTCTAAGTCAAGTTCTCCAACTGTCGGATCTCGGAGACGAACCTAACTTCTTCCCCGGAACCGTCATCCTACTCCAGTCATACAAATCGAGGCAAGTTACGGTAATGTTTTTCTTGTATTTTATATAGTAATTGTCTAGCTGCATGTTTAAACCACATTGCTACACGGATTCAGATATTGATTGATTGATTGTGGGGATTGGGGGAATAGTGTAACGTTTATGGCCAATACCCCTCTTATTGCATATTGTGCGAGCTTACCCCTCTTACACACAGGGATAAGCCGTTTCGCGTCGCTAGGACGCTATTGTATAATCCAAGCCGGTCATAGACGATTACACATTCAAATCACATTGTTTTTAATTGTAGAATGCTGGAAAATATTGTTTAAATTGTTTAGCCTTGCACTTTTCTATTATTACTTGAAATATGAGATACATATTCGTACTTGCTCCCTCCTGACTGGAGACAACATTTTTAGGTGACATTGAGGATGCTGAGCTATTGTACAATAGCTATTATGACCCGGTTCTGTACCCTGTGGTGTTGCCAGAGTCCCCATTGGAGGACGCAGGACCTGAGGCCGACGAGCCGAACGCTTAGCTAGTTATTTCCAGTTTCCAGTTTTATTATTTTTTTTGGAATTTTGTCAATTTGAATTCAGCATTTTATTTCAGTTCTTTTAAATTCCAGTTGTACTTTTCAAATGTTGAATAAAGTTTTAAATTTTCCGTATATTCAGCATTTTACTGCCGCCGTCTCACAACGGTACAGGCTGGGCATGATCCGGTTCGACCCAATTATTTGGGATCGGGTCGTGACATGTTTTTAGTGGTGGCCCATGCAGGTCCAGAAACAACAACTTAGGAAAACATACCTAGAAATAATTAGAACACTAGAACATTGATTTGTCACAACATAGGTCCGAATTATATACATAAATATTTTTGTTTGATTTTAGACTGGTAGGATACCTTGCTCATGTTTGTACCCTAAACCTTCCAGAGTATGGCCAAAGGGAAGACTACCCGTTCCGGCCCTGCTGAAGATGAGGTGTCATCTACCAATCACACCCCACCTCCTCAAGCACGCCGGGACCCACCTCCTTTGCAGCTGACTGACCGTCCCCATGCTGCACCAGCACCCCGTCCCGTTTATGCTACTATAGCGCAAACGGCAGAATCGGTGCTTCCCCGGACTGAGCCGCAGTCCCCTGCGATAGGACCCGTACCAGCTGCCCCACCAGTGCCCGTGGATCCCACCGATCTAGTGGACATGCTATGAGGAGTGCTTGAAGCCCAGAGAGCCCAAGCAGAAGCTCATCGAGAACAGACTACAGCCCAAGCCGAAGCCCATCGCGAGTAGACCGCGATCATGAGAGAAGGCATGGAGAATGCCCACAACGTGGCTATGGCTGCCCTCGAGAGAGGAGGAACAACTTCATTGGATCCATGACCTGCCAAGGTAAACATAAATCCAGGAGTTAAGTTATGTATCATTTAGGCCATTCTTTTGATAAGAGGCATATTATGACATGAAGGTCGAAGATATAGAGAGTTTCAAGAAGCAGGGCCCTCGACCTTTCAAAGGAATCGAGAGTATCATCTACACCGATGAATGGCTAGACAGCATGGAGCATCTCTTGAGTGTCGCTCGACTCCTAGAGGACCTCAAGACCGAAGCAGTAGGACTCCAGCTGCAAGATGTAGCAAGCACCTGGTATCGGAATGAACCCCGACTCCAGGACAAGCAGCTTGACTGGGACACTTTCAAGAGGCTGTTCCGCAGGAAGTTCTTCCCAACATCAGAGATACGGAAGATGGAAAGACAGTTCCAGGACCTGAAGCAAGGGAACATGAAGGTTAGAGAGTATGCGGCAGAGTTCGGCCGACTTAGCCGCTTTGCCCAGAACTTGGTTGCTGACCCCAAGGATCGTGCTGAAAGATTCAGGTATGGACTAAGAGAAGAAATTCGCACCCATGTGATCGCAGGCGGCGCCAAGACATACGAGAAGATTCTGATACGAGCTCAGAACGTGGAGAAGAGCCAACCTTATCCTGGAACTAGCAACTTCCAGGGTAACCAGAAGAGGCCCAACAACAACAACAACAGGCCTTCGCACCACCACCAGCAGCACCATCCGGCAAGGACCAGTGACAGAACGCCTCAAATGCAGATCCCTGTCTGCGACTACTGCAAGAGGCCAAGACACCAGGCGAACATATGTAGGAAGAAACTAGGGCACTGCCTAGTTTGTGGGTCTGCCACCCACCAAGTGAGGGACTGCCCCACAGCATTCAACCGGACCGGAGCAACTCAGCAAAGAGCTCCTCTACCCACTCAGCAACAACGGTTCGGACAACATCAGCAGAAAATTGGGCGAGCTTTTGCCCTAGCAGCAGACGAGCAAGAACCAAAGCAGGAACCCACCGCTGATGCCATCACAGGTTCCATTTATGTGTTTTCACATCCTGCTCTAGCATTATTTGATTCGGGTGCATCATACAGTTTCATATCATCAAAGTTTATTTCTGCACACCATCTAGATACGGGACTTAGCAAGATGATTAGTAGAGTTATGACCGGTGGTGGACCCATACCCATCACTGAGGCTTGTAACTGTCCCATAACTATCTCAGGCCACAAGTTCTTAACACCCTTACTTGTGATGCCCTTGTCCAACTATGATATAGTCCTAGGGATGGACTGGTTAAGTGAGCAGCATGCGCTGATAGATTGTCACAGAGGATGTGTAATCTTCAGCCCACCAGGAGAACCGGAGTTTGAAATCTCTCGAGCTTCGGAAGACATGAAGAGTGTTACCTACACCTCTATCACCGAAGAACCCGGGCCTCCTCACCCTATTATAGCAGAATTCATGGGCATCTTTCCAGATAGTCTTCCAGGATTGCCGCCAGATCGAGGTATGGAATTCTCCATCGATCTAGTACCCGGCTCTTCCGCTATTTCTCGGGGATACTACAGAGTCAACCCCAAGGAGGCAAAGGAGATGAAGGACCAAATTGACGAACTAAAGGCACAAGGATTTATCAGAGACGGGGCTTCACCCTGGGGAGCACCAGTTTTGTTCGTGCCCAAGAAAGATGGAACCGTGCAGATGTGTATCGATTACCGGGCACTGAACAACATCACCATCAAGAATAAGTACTCTCTGCCCCGGATCGACGACCTGTTTGATCAACTGAGTGGAGCTAAGGTATTTTCGAAGATAGATCTCAGGTCTGGCTACCATCAAATTAAGGTCAGGAAGGAGGATATTCCAAAAACGGTGTTCAACACCAAATATGGTCAGTATGAATTTTTGGTCATGCCGTTTGGACTAACGAATGCTCCTGCAGTATTCATGAACCTTATAAACAAAGTCTTTCACGAATATCTGGATCAGTTTGTTGTTGTCTTCATCGACGATATTCTGATCTACTCGAAGACTGAAGAAGAGCATGAAGAGCACCTGAGGAAAGTTTTGGGAACCTTAAAGAAGGCGAAGCTCTATGGTAAGCTATCTAAATGCAAATTCTTCTTAGACAAAGTGGATTTTCTTGGCTATGTTGTCACAGGAGAAGGAATTTCGGTGGATCCAGTGAAGATAGCTGCTATTGAGAAGTGGACTGCACCAAGTTCAGTTGCAGAAATCAGAAGCTTTTTGGATTTAGTTGGCTACTACCGAAAGTTTGTGATGGATTTCTCCAGAATTGCCGAGCCAATGACGAAGCTCACTAGGAAGAACGAAGAATTCATTTGGTCTGAAGCTTGTCAATCAGCATTTGAGAAACTGAAGAAAAGGCTTACAACGGCGCCGATACTTGCGCTACCCTCAAGTACCGGCGGTTTCTCAATTTATAGTGATGCTTCCGGTAAGGGATTGGGCTACGTTCTTTAACAACACGGGAAAGTAATTGCTTACGCATCTAGGCAATTACGGAATCATGAGAAGAACTATCCCACACATAATTTGGAGCTTGCAGCGGTGATATTTGCATTGAAGCTATGGAAGCACTACCTTTATGGAGAGAGAGTGGAAATACTTACAGACCACAAAAGTTTTAAATATGTTTTCACTCAGAAGGAGCTGAACATGCGACAAAGACGATGGCTGGAGCTGATGAAGGATTTCGACATCAACCTGCAGTATCATCTGGGTAAGGCTAATGTTGTTGCAGATGCACTTAGTCGATACCCGATGGCAATGTTCTTGACCAAGGAGCGTCATTTGTTGGAGGACATGGAAAAGCTTGGACTGGAGATTGTACTGCCCGAGGAGGAAATGAAGAAACTGGAAAGAGAAGCCATTGTACCAGGAGCTGATTCAACAATGATGCAATTGCAAGTGCGTTCAAGTTTAATGGACAGAGTCAAGGAGGCACAATTCCAAGACGAGTCGCTTTGCAAACTCAGAGATCAAGTGCTGGCGGGAACACTTGAAGGATTCTCAATCGCCAGCGATGGAGCACTGAAGCATGGTACGAGGCTGTGCGTACCAACTGGCGAACTGAGGAACGAGCTGATGCAAGAAGCGCACCAGTCGTAGTATTTCATACATCCAGGAGCCAACAAAATGTATCGGGATATGCGTACTATAGTGTGGTGGTACGGAATGAAGAAGGACGTATCCAGGTATGTGGCTAGATGTTTAATTTGTTAACAAGTAAAAGCTAGCAGACAGAGACCAGCAGGACTGTTGCAGCCGCTAGACATCTCGGAGTGGAAATGGGAGCACATAACGATGGACTTTGTGTCAGGACTGCCTCGATCCCAAGGAGGGAAGGATGCCATTTGGGTTATCGTGGACCGACTGACGAAGTCAGCCCACTTTTTTTCTTTCAAGGTGGGTCTATCCACTGAGAGGTTGGCAGCACTGTACATGCGGCACATCTACCGAATTCATGGAGTTCCGATAAGTATTGTGTCTGACAGGGATACCAGGTTCACCTCTCATTTCTGAAAGAGCTTGCATGACAGTTTAGGAACGCAACTGAAGTTCAGCACCGCCTACCATCCCCAGACTGACGGACAATCAGAGAGACCAATCCAAACGCTAGAAGACATTCTGAGGTCCTGCGTCTTGGAATTTGGAGGGTCTTGGGAAGACCATTTACACTTGGTAGAGTTCTCCTACAATAACAGCTACCAAGTTAGCATCGGTATGACACCGTTCGAGACACTCTATGGACGTCGTTGCCGCACTCCACTTGCTTAGGACGACGTAGGAGAAAGAGTATTGCTGAGACCTGAGATGGTGACCGATGCAGCAGAGAAGGTAAAGATGATCAGAGACAAGCTCAGGATTGCCTAGGACAGACAGAAGCATTGGGCCGATAGCAGCCGACGGCCGTTGGAGTTCGAAGAAGGTGACAGTGTGTTTATGAAGATCTCTCCAACCAGAGGAACCATCCATTTCGGCAGAGCAGGAAAGCTAAGCCCCATGTATATTGGTCCTTTCAAAGTACTTAACAGGATTGGAGAAGTGTCTTATCGTGTGGCTCTACCCCCAAGTCTAGAAGGCGTCCACAACGTCTTTCACGTTTCGCAGCTGAGACGCTACATCCCGGACCCGAGCCACATCCTGGACCATTCAGAGCTGGAAATTGGACCCAACCTCAAAGTGCCAGAGAAGCCAGTGGCAATATTGGATAGAGGAGAGAAGAGAACCAGGAATTCTGTGACGCCGATAGTCAGAGTTATGTGGCGGCACAATTCACTAGGCGAGTCTACATGGGAGCGAGAAGACAGATGCGGGAGCAGTATCCGTATCTGTTTGGGAATTGAGGTAACCCCTAACCCTGCCTTTAATTTCGAGGACAAAATTTGCTAAGGAGGGAAGGTTGTGAAACCCGCATTTCTGATTTATTAGATTAATTAGATTTAATTGCATTTTAGTAAATTATTGAATTTTCTTTTGTTGCAATATTTAAATATACACTTTGTTAAATTAAATCATTATTTTATTTATTATTATTATATTGTGGGTTCGAAATTATTTTCAAAGTAATAACTGGGATTTTTGTTTGCGAGACCCGAGCCTGGACCAGTCCGAACCCATTCATTTTACTTTCTTTAAATTCTGAGTATATATTTAATATCTATTATTAATTAAAACAAAAGAAAAAAAAAGCAATATCCTAACCTACCCCCACGACCTGGCCGCCCATGACCCAGAATTCCCCTTATTTCTCCTCAACCTTCTCTCCTCCACATACTTATCCCCCACTCCCCCTTCTTAATAAACTACCACCACCAGCACTCTATATTCATTCATTCTTTTCTCATTTTTTTTCCCAAACTCTCTCCACCCGAGCTTTCTCCAACTCCAGCGCCGACCCGAGCTTTCTCCAACTCCAGCGCCGACCCGAGCTCTCCGGCCGACCCATCCGCGTCCCCGCGCCCACCTCCGGCGCCGCTCCACCGGCCGCCCAACTCCAGTCCAGCGCCCACCTCCGGCGCCGCTCCCCCGGCCTCCCCTGCCGGGTCCGCGCCCACAGCACCCCCGCCGGCCTATCCAGCCGGCGGCCCCGCCTCCCGTCGGCCTCCGGCAACTCCGGCAGCTCCCCTCGCCAGCGCACCCCTCTCGGCCCTTTTTCGGCCAGCAACCGGCCGTCCGGCAGCCCCGCTTCGCCCAGCGCCGCTCCCCGAGCGTTCCGGCAGCCCCTCCTTTGTCCAGCGTGCCCCCAAGCCGGATTCCGACCCCGATCTCCCGTTCTGTAATTTTTTCTTTGCTGTCCGCGAGCTCTAAATTTTCCCGATTCCACGAAAACTTGGTTTTATTCCAATTTTAACATCTGAGAGCTCTAGCCGAGCAACCCAAGGTATAATTTCGCATTTTCATTTCCGTTTACGTAGTCGATGATGAGAATTGGTCCCCGATTCCTTTCCGGGAATTCAATTTTGGTGGACGTAGTAGTTTCGACCTTTCCGAAAACATTCTGTGACGTTTTCTGTGGTTGGTTTAGATTTTCGGAATTTCGGGATTTCGGATTTTATTTAGGATTTTTCGATTATGCTTAGGAAATGATTTCTGTGATTATATTTCCTATAAAAGTGTGTTTTCCCTGGTTTGGGATAGGTATTGGGTGTTTTGGCGCATTTTTCTAGTTTTGGGTTATCCCGAATATAGAGGGAATGCTGCCCAAATTTTTCTAAAACTCTATGAATGAATTTTTAAATCGGTTTTCGGAAAATAATTCAAATCAAATTTTTGGGCGACGACCGTACCGTCCGTGGGCCCTAGCGAAATGCAAACGAAACCGGTTTTACCCGGACGTTGAGGCATTAGCTAAAAATAGTGACGATTGAACCAAGTCTGAGACTCCTAAGATTTAACTTAATTTATTTATTAGTTTTGTTTTCAGTATTTAAAATACGGGACATTTTTCAGAGCTAACTAATTTTTCTCTAATTTTATTTATGTAAAGTTTGTAAGGGCATAAGCCCAGATTTTTATTTTGTTAGCTGTGCCCCTGTATTGTGTAGTCTAGGATTTTTATATCTTTTCTGGGTTGATTTTCATTTCTTTTCTGGGTTGATTTTCATTTCTTTTCCGGGTTGGTTTCCATGTTTGGACGCGTAATTTATAATTAGGATAATAATTATTTTGGTATAAAATTAATAAAGATTTTTCCAAGTTAATTAAATGAATAAAATATTAGCAAGATAACAAGTTCAAGTTTTATCACTAGAAGAAAACTAGTTTATATAGAAATATTACAAAAATACAAAGTTTTTCGAAGTTAAACTGTAATTGCTATTTTCCCTAATTAACTGAATTAACCGGTTTAACAAACTAATTGACAACGCACGTAGATCGCGACGTAAAGCGTTACAGTAGGTTAAATAAAAAGAACTTAAAATCCGACTAAGACACTACTATTAGAGATTGTAACTAGCACACCTAGAATGGCTACAATTTTGGTTCTAAGTCAAGTTCTCCAACTGTAGGATCTCGGAGACGAATCTAACTTCTTCTCCGGAACCGTCATCCTACTCCAGTCATACAAATCGAGGCAAGTTACGGTTATATTTTTCTTGTATTTTATTTAGTAATTGTCTAGCTGCATGTTTAAACCACATTGCTACACGGATTCAGATATTGATTGATTGATTGTGGGGATTGGGGGAATAGTGTAACGTTTATGGCCAATACCCCTTATATTGCATATTGTGCGAGCTTATCCCTCTTACACACGGGGATAAGCTGTATCGCGTCGCTAGGACGCTATTGTATAACCCAAGTCGGTCATAGACGATTACATATTCAAATCACATTGTTTTCAATTGTAGAATGCTGGAAAATATTGTTTAAACTGTTTAGCCTGCACTTTTACATTATTACTTGAAATATGAGATACATATTCGTACTCGCTCCCTCCTGACTGGAGACAAAATTTTTAGGTGACATTGAGGATGTTGAGCTATTGTACAATAGCTATTATGACCCAGTTCTGTACCCTGTGGTGTTGCCAGAATCCCCATTGGAGGACGCAGGACCTGAGGCCGACGAGCCGAGCGCTTAGCTAATTAATTCCAGTTTCCAGTTTCATTATTTTTTAGAATTTTGTTAATTTGAATTCAGCATTTTATTTCAGTTCTTTTAAATTCCAGTTGTACTTTTCAAATGTTGAATAAAGTTTTAAAATTTCCGTATATTCAGTTGTGACAAATGTATAGATGTTGTTGTGAATACCTGCTAATAGAACAGCTTACTGTCGCCGTCTCACAATGGTGCAGGCTGGGCTTGATCCGGTTCGACCCAATTATTTGGGATCGGGTCGTGACAATATGTGTTGAAAAGGCAAATCCAGTCCCTCATCAACACCGACGTCATATCGTTGGATTATGAGGAGGAGACCGTCACGGCCAACATAGTTATTCTCCAGTTTGGGAGTTTTCCAGCCACATAGGTACAAGATGGCATCGTCCCCATTTTAAAGGCGACAATGGAAGTAGTCAACCTTTCACTAGCACGGGACAATGCTCAAGGGCTCATCCCGTTCTCTAAACCTCAAGGCGAAGTCATGTGGATTCATCCTGACTTAGTCCCCACCATGATGGCACCTACGACCCTTTCTACCAAAGGGAAGGAAAGCAAAAATGTCGCATGGTCTCGGCTTCGACCGATGATGCTTTGGGGACCACCCACTCAGCGCAACGACAAGAGGAGAGCCAGGCTCCAGAGCAGCGGGAGTCTCCACTGACTACTTCCCCTATCCCAGATGTATCAGAAGCAGGCCAATCTCAAGCTTCTGACGTACCAGAGGAAGGTCCATCTTAGGCTCCAACCACGGATAAGCAGAAACAGAAGAAGGTTCGCTTCGACAAACATCTCAGGAAGGATCCGAAAATAGGGCCTATCAAGTCCTACAACTTTGATATTCTAGCACAGCTAGCCAACACTCCGGCTAGATTGTCACTTTTTGAGCTCCTATGTCTCTCTAAAGAGACCCGAGACGCGTTTAGTGAAGCCTTACAGAATGTCTAGTCCTTTCTTACTCAGGTTCGGCCACCAAAAGACGATCCCGCATCTTGTCCACATTGCCACAGCGTGGTCGAAGTGATTCCCAGTATCACTTTCATCCAGCAAGACATGCTGCTAAAGAATAACATGCACAATCGCCCCTTGTACTATACAAGGTATGTCGGTGCCATTAAGGTCGATCATATCCACATCGACTCGGGTTCCTCTCTGAGCATTATTCCAAGATGCCTCATGCATACACTAGGGATTCTGAAGCATCGGTTGACAGATCGAACACAACAATCAGCAGCTTCAATGCAGAAAAGAATGAGCCTCCAGGCAAAATCGCTTAAAGTGTCATATTGGTAACCTCCATACTGAAGTAACTTGCTATGTCATCGATGCAGACATAAACTACAATATGCTACTAGGACGACCATGGATCCATGAGTACTTGATTATTCCTTCTATCCTATATCAGTGTACCAAGTGTCACGTGCACATGTCAGAGGGTAGAGGGGATATAGGTGAGGGTGTACACGTGTCTGTATTAAGTAGGGGTCGTGTCGTGTCTTCATACGAGAGGCGTATCAGAGCCAATTTCGTGTATGTGTAGACATGTCTCGTACGGCCATGCCGAGCCACATTTGACTCGACATACAACACGAGAGGCCACGTGCTCGTGTCAAGTGTTAGACTAGGTATAGGGTTACGTGGTCGACACCTCATTTGGTGTCTTTGTCGTGTCAGGACGAGACACGAAGTGAGTATCAGTCGAAGAAACTCGACTGTACAGTGCATGTGTAAAACTAGTGCACACGAGATTCCGTTTCCGACATGACACGAGAGTCCATGAGACTCGAGGGGGGGTCTATCAGTGATGGCCTCCACCTCTGTGTCGAAAATGAAGTAACCACGTGGCGTGTCCAAAGAGAAACAGGACACGGGTAGCAGGACAGTGCACGAGGGTCTATGCGCGTGTGTGCGTATCCATTTTGGACACAAAAATGACCAAAACTTTGACTCAGTCGAATGGATTTGGAATACACACACCAAGGGCTACACAACCATGTAATTAGTTTTGAATTTTATTAAAATAATTTGCTATGTGGCATTTCATTGAATACCCTTTTAAAAACACCGATACGTATCCGATACGGACACGAAATGGACACGATTTTCTACCAAACTTGGGCTACACCTAGGGGAACCCTAAATAAATGCATCTATGGGAAGAAATTGGGAATTTAAAGGTGTTTGTAGGGTTTTACCTATTGAGAGTTCAAACTCAATGAAAAGGGTCACGAAATGTGAAGTTTCCTTCCTCGAGCGATGTCCAAACGAGCTCCACCTCTTGCAAGCAAGCCCCCACTAGCCTCTACTTTTGAAATGGATCCCAATGCAAGAGAGTAGCCTCAATTTGGGGTCAATTTGGATTAATTGGGAGAAATTTGGGGAAGAACAAGTTAGGGTTTCTTAGTAGGTGTTAAAGAGGCAAGAACAACATAGGAGCATACTTATAGGAGTGGAGGGGCTTGTACGGCTGGGCACAAATGAATTAGGGTTAGATTTTAGATATAGATGAGTGGCTAGGGTTTGTCCACCCAATTTTAAGCCTTCCTATTGGTTCAATAGTCCTAAGGCTTTCTTTTTTACAAATATCCAAGGGGTAAATATCCTACTTAGAAATATCTAGATATTGTTAATCTTGTCATTTACTAGGTTACCCTAATCAAAACTCTAAGCTCAAGGCTAATCTAGATTAGACTAAGATTCTAGGTCGAGTCCCAAATAATTAACTAGCAAATATTTAATTAATACAATTTACAATTTCACAAAATTGTCAAAATGACAAAAATAATCCTAGGCTAAAAAATCGTAATATGATATTTTAATCACATGACTAGGCTCCCTCGGTCATGGTTAGTCTATAGGCTTAGCAATTCTAGGGTTTCACTAGTTAACCATCAAAATCACATTTCAATATTTTAAATAGTTTTAAATTGATTAAAAATCACCAAAAATTATACCATGATTTAAATAACATTATTAAATAACTAAATATACAAAAGTTCAAAATTACCCTCATTTTAGAAACTTGGTGCTACAAGTCCACCCTCCTTAGAAAAATTTTGTCCTCGAAATTAAGATAGTCCTACTCCTTCTAGGTCAAACTCCCCAACAATCACAGTCTCAAACACAGTTCGATAATCATATGCGTCTGTCCAAAATCATGATACTCAGAACCCCCATCATGCTAGTGAGCAAGGCTACAATATTCACAGAGTCCTCGACTAAGGTACATACCTCTAGAATCGTGGTATTTAAAATTTTTGTATTGCTGCATGCTTGGCCGTAAAGACCTTAAATTCCCACACCGGAGAAATACGTCCAAAATCCGACTATATGTCCTTACTATGCCAGCTAACATGACTATAAAAGACTCTAGATCCCATAATCGAGGTGACCTAGCCCATACAACTTATCTCAGAAGAAAATAAATCACAATGAAACATCCGAACAAAATTTATCAACTACAAGGAATAGATAGAATCGAATTTCAAGACAGCTATAAGGAGGCAGATGCGGAAATAGAATCGAAAAGATTGAAACCTGCAATCAGCTCTCCCTCTGCCCGTGCATCCTCGACTGCCATGGCAAAAGCTCGCCCCTGCTAGCCTCCCATGGCCTGCTGCTGATGCTGGACAAACCACTGCTGCTGAGTCTGCAACGGTAGTCCCGTCTGCTGCCCTGTCGGAGCCCTAGCTTCTGCTGCTGCCTTAGCCAATCATGCCGAGTTCTTGGGACACTCCCTCAACTGATGCTCTGCTGAACCACAAAGTAAACACAGGCCCTGCCTCTTCCTGTAAGCGTCCTATCCGTGACCTTGCTTCTTGCAGAAGTTACATATAGTGTGCTGTTGCTGCTTGGGTTCCTGCTAGTGAAGTACATGTCCCTGGCCCTGAAACGGCTGCTGAACTGGCCTCTGCTAAATGTGAGGGCGCTTGGCTGGCCCTGCACTAGAACTAGCCCCTATGGCATTACCGTTCCTCTTCGGCTTGAGGCCAAAGTCCTCCTTAGCTATCTGTGCCTCCATCAGTATCTCCTCGAAGGTCGCATCGCGTTGCCCGAAAGTACGAGTGCGAACCGCATGAATAAGGCCTCTCCTGAACTTGCGAGCCTTATACCCATCATTCTGGATCAGATATGGAGCAAACCTACTCAAACGAAAGAACTCTGCTGCATACTCGTCCACCGACGAGTTCCCCTGCACTAATCCGACGAACTGGGCCTCCAGAGCTGTAAGAGCCACGTTGGGGTAGAACTTCTCCTTGAAGAGCCGTTTGAAGTTCTCCTATGATATACCCCTCACTGACACCTGAGGTTCTGTCCGGAAATACGTCAAAGCAATGTCAAAGAACTGGCTAGCCGCATACGTCACCCAAAGCCCCTTCGGGACCTCTGCTAACTCCAGACTCCGCAGGACATCCTCCAACCAGTCATCTGCATACAGGATACCCTTGGTACCCTTAAAGTCCATCGTGTTCATCTTTCTAAAATCTAGACATGTGCCAGGCCTACCCTGACTCTGCTGCTACAGAACTAGGGCACCCTGAACTGTACCCGAGACAACCCTCTCAACTGCTGTCATCGCCAGCTGGTGGGAGTTCTCCATACTCTATCGTAGCACCTCTGTCTAGCGGTGGGATGCGTCATCTTGATGCTGCTATGCCTCTTCCTGGGCCCTCTGGGTCTGCATTATCTATTGTAGAAGGACCATCATCTGCTGTGCATCCATCGGTAGCGGAGGTGGCGGTAGAAGAGTCTCAGGAATGACTATGGATGGTCCCGTGGCTGGAGGTGGAAGACCTCCTAGAACAGTCGCTGCTACTCCTGTCTAAAGGGCAGGAACTGAGGTGGCAGCTCCCTCGACTACTACTCTCGTAGCCGGAGGTGGAGGTCCTACTGGATCGGACCTCTCTGGCACAGCACTAGGTCCTGCTGCCTGAGAGCGAGTAATCGTCATCCTGAGGACAGATTGAAACAAGTGTAGGAATGAAATCGTAAAGCAGAATACTCTAGAGGGGGGGTGAATAGAGTAGGCAGCGGAATATTGCTAATTAAAAATCTCGTTAGCAGTTAGATCACAGATATAAAAAATAATCACAATATAAATGACAATAATGAAAAGTGATCAGAAGGCAAACGCAAACACCAAAATTTATACTGGTTTCTCTCTTGTGAGGACTAGTCCAGTTGGAAGAACTCTAGCTTCTAGTTGAATCTACTATTGAAAAATACCACAAGGTTTCATATGAAGTCCTTGCAACTTCTACAGACGCGAGATTTGATACGAAGAACTCGACCAACTTCAATTGTGAAGAGTTGTTTCTTCAATCAAGCCTCTGATTACAACCGCTCTGAAACTTCTAGACCGTACCGCACTGGCAAATTGACTAGAGGAGTGTAAATGGCTTAGGATTTGAAAATATAAGCTTTTCAGAACTCTTTGGAGAAAAATATAAGCTTTAGAAGAGAAGAGATTGAAAGTGAATTGGTGATTTGAAATGATCGAAATCCTTCTCTATTTATAGTTTTTCCAAAGACAGAATTCTGACAGAATTCGGGCAGAACTCTGACAGAGCTCTTTGTAACAAACCGCAACTGAAGGGTGACCAAGTTCAAAATCAAACGTTCACATAACGTTCAACTTGGCCAAACTCTGGCCGAGTTCTGCTAGGGTTCTGCCAGTTGATTTTGAGAAAAATTATTTTGGCTTTTTGAAAAGTCATTCAGAAGCTTTTAGTAAAAAGTATGTTTTTCAAAACATAGGTCATTATTAAAAGGATAGAGTAATTTTGAAAAATGATTCTGGACAGCCTATTGGCCAGTACGACTTGGTGTACAATGTATTCCTAGACTCAATAAAATAAAAAATTACATTGCTTTCTTTGACGGAAATACATTCAGAATGGCAAACAGCTTCAGTCTTGAACATCGTAGATATCCATCGTTGAGCAGTGTCCAAAACGTCGTAGGTAAACATCTGAATTGCCTTGCATTTATATCGAGACAGAGTTTGATCAATTATTAAAATCAGGTTTGACTATGACCAATGGGCCAACAATCTTCCCTATTTTGATAATTGACAAACCTTGCCGATATAACATCTAAGTATGGATCAATTCAAAAATGTGTATTACCAGAGAAAACAAAAATTGTTCATAACCTGCATTCATTAAGATGTTAGATCCTATTTCTCCCCCGTTGTCACTTAGCAAAATAATTGTAAAAGAGAAAGCTCCCCCGCAATAAATGCATAAGTAACAAACAGTGAAGAAACACAAGAAAAATATATAAAACAGTCATCACAGGCATGGTATAAGAAAAATTATGTAAACAACACAAGCGTAGTATTTGTCACAAGCAGTTTATATGGAAGCATAAAAAGAGAGATAATGCTATAATAAAGTTGAAACAAATAAAATGCTGAATAATAAACTAAGTGAAACATATGCCAAACTGAGGCATAATAAAACCATGTCTATGAAGAGTCACAGATAATAACTAAAATAAAGAGTGCTGATAATATCTTAGAATATCGGAGCATTTCCAAGTAAATATAAGACAAAAATATCAGTCTCAATATGTAACATCTCAAAAATCATCATCCTCATCATCATCGTCATCGGCTGCAGCGCCAGCATGTCCAGATGGACCAGCTCCAGAAGTACCAGCTCCAGAAGTATAAGGAGTGGCACCAAAAGTACGATACCAATCGAAAGCATTTCCTGGCTGGAACAAAGAGTGGACCGCCTCATCATCAATGCGGTAGCCAGAAACAGAAGGGTCTCGAGGTAGAGAGCTAGTTGAGTGACCCGTCTGTACAAATCTCAGATCGGCGAAAGAGTTGGCAATAGCCTGGAACCGAGTCACGTCATGGAACTCATGTTGCCAACAAGTGTCAACATAAAATGACTGCAGATCTGATAGATGTTGATGAATACCCTCAAAGGTCATAGGGTAAGACTGAGGAGGACCAGGTGCTGTAGGAGTAGGTACAGGAGGAGCAGGTGCAGTAGGTGGAGGAACAGTGGCAATGCTACGACGAGAGAGTTTGAGGAACTTGGGCTCAGGGTCAACAGCACAAGTGGATATGTCAATCTCAAATCTCTGAAAGATACGTAGGATGATCATTACATAAGAGAGGTTCCGGTCTCTTCCGCAACATCTACCCATCATCTGAATGATAGTCTTAGGGGTAGAAAAAGGAATCCCCTTAAGAATGTGATATAGAGCAGAAAGCTCAAGTGCAGTGACATCATCTTTGGAAGTAGATTTTGGAAGTAAAGTGGAATTGATGATGCGATGTAATTCGTAGTTAAACAAGTTCAAGTTATTGGCCTTGAACTTTCCAGGACGAGCACGTGCGGGCGCACAAAGCTCATTCTTGAAACTAACGAGAGTCGTACCATCGGAGAAATCGAAATCAGTGATGTCATCGAACGGGGCACCTTCGTTTGGAATACCAAGGATTTCCGCTAACGTTTCATCAGTAAACTCGATATCTATCCCTCCGACACGTGTTCTCGCGGTAAAAGTGTCTAACACGAAATTATAGTAAAATAATCAAATGGTATTAGTAGCTATAGGAAATTGTAAAGAAACAAAGTGTTGTAACCCTAATACCTCAAAGTAAGGACGATGGTCGGAAAAGACAGTCCACTTGATCGAAGATCCGGTACAAATAGTATACATAATAAAATCGGCATACCACAATAGGGCTTGGTCGGAAGTTTTGAAGTAAAACTCGTCCGATGCACCGTCATCCGATTGGACTAGAGAAAAGAGAAAATCTGTATGCGGATCCGAAGACGATGCCTCTTCACTGGCATTGGTCTTCTTCCTCTTGAAAGGATTGAATCCCTTAGGCATTCTATCCCAAAATCTAGAAACCCTAATAATTAGAAAGTGGAGGAGAGACGGAATTATACCTTCTGAGAATTGGATATGTTATAGAGGACAAAATTCTCTGCATGAATCCAAAGTTTGGACGAAGATCTCCACGCGGATTGGAAGAAGAAAGGTGGAGAAGAGATAGGGTTTTGGGGTGCTGCTGCTGCTGTTTGATGTAGTTTGAAAGAATGAAGAAGATGGGGGCCTCGGGTTCTGGCTGGTACATATATATACCCAGCCGAACTCTGGCAGAATTCGGACCAAACTCGGGCCGAATTCGCCAAAGGTTGCCTGGCTATATATGTGTAAAAAAAAATAACAATGGGCCACATCTTTTTCATTAATTCGTTTCAAATATTTAATTCAGAGTTTAGTAATTTTAAATCTCAAAATAATATAATTAATATTATTTTACAAATTAATATTCTTTACTCAACATCTGTCTCAGATTAGCTGTAAGAGTACTGTCCCAGCTAACGGAGGTTCATCGGGGAACTCTTAAGTACCGCTTCGCTTCGACTGTAGTCGTGGTGACAGACAGACTCTTTTTAGGCTTGTCTCGAAATAGTTTTTGAGTATCGAATAAATTAATTAATAAAACAAAATTAATTAATATTATTGATATCTAAAATTCCTAATTCTTGACGTAAATAATTAAAACGATCTTCCGCTAGAGGTTTTGTGAGTATGTCAGCTAATTGATTCTGTGTGTCTATGAATACAAGGTCTATATCTCCATTTTGTTGATGATCTCTAAGAAAGTTATGTCGAATCTCGATATATTTAGTACGAGAGTGACATACTGGATTCTTAGTCAAATTAATAGAACTAGTATTATCACAGAAAATGGGTATGTGTGTAAAATACAATCCATAGTCTTCTAAAGTTTGTTTCATCCACAAAATTTGTGCACAACAACATCCTGCGGCGATATACTCAGCCTCGGTTGTTGATAATGTAACAAAATTTTGCTTTTTACTAAACCAAGATACTAGAGCTTTTCCTAGGAAATGACATGTGCCGCTAGTGCTTTTTCTATCTACTTTGCATCCGACAAAATCAGCATCAGAATAACCGATCAGGTCAAACGACGTGGTTTTGGAATACCATAAGTCGACAGAAGAAGTGCCTTTAAGATATCGAAAGATACGCTTAACTGCGCATTGATGTGATTCCTTAGGATTATCTTGAAAGCGTGCACATAAGCAAACACTAAACATAATGTCTGGTCGACTAGCAGTTAAATAAAGCAAGCTACCGATCATACCTTGATACTTACGTATGTCGACGGGTTTACCTTGTTCATCAATATCAAGCTTGGTTGAAGTCGCCATTGGAGTGCTAAGTAGCTTTGCTGCTTCCATGTCGAACTTCATTAACAGATCCTTTGTGTAATTTGCTTGATTTTTGAACGTCCCATTGTTGGTTTGTTTGATTTGTAGACCGAAAAAAAATTTCAGCTCTCCCATCATGCTCATCTCAAACTCATTCTGCATACACTTTAAAAATTCTTGACAAAGAGATTCATCAGAAGATCCAAAAATAATATCATCTATATAGACTTGAATCAAAAGAATATTATTATTCAAATATTTTATAAATAATGTAGTGTCAACCTTTCCCTTTGAAAAACCGTTATCAAGTAGAAAAGAGCTTAAACGATCGTACCAAGCACGAGGGGCTTGTTTCAAACCGTATAAGGCTTTCATCAACATGAAAACATATTCAGGAAATTTGAAATCAGTAAAACCGGGAGGTTGAGCTACATAAACTTCTTCTATTATAAAACCATTTAAAAATGCGCTTTTGACATCCATTTGAAATAACTTAAAATTATGAAAACATGCAAATGCACATAACATGCGAATGGATTCTAATCTTACAACTGGGGCATAAGTCTCATCATAGTCGATATCTTCTTCTTGATTGTATCCTTGAGCTACGAGTCGAGCCTTATTATGAGTCACTAAACCATTCTCGTTCAATTTGTTTCGGAATACCCATCGGGTGCCAATGACCGAATAATCAATGGGCTTGGGAACAAGTTCCCAAACTTGATTCCGTTCGAATTGGTTTAATTCCTCTTGAATAGCATCTAACCAAAAATTATCACTACATGCTTTATCAATATTTTTGGGTTCAAACTGCGAGACAAAAGTAACACAAGAAGCTATATCTTTATTCGAGGAACGAGTACTTACACCTTTGGTAATCTCACCAATTACCAAGTCCTTTGGATGATTTGCCAAGAATCTCATCTTTTTTGGTGTAGTCTCAAGATTGCTAGTTTCGGATTCTTTGCTTGGAGGTTCATCTGATGCCTGATGTGATGGTTCTGTAACTTTGTGTGAAGGTTTTACAATAGCTGTACTTGGTGTGATTATGTCTTCATTGTCATCATCATCTAAGTGTTGATTTAGCTCATCAAACTTGACATTGATAGATTCTTCGATGATCATGGTTCTTTTGTTGAAGACTCTATATCCTTTGCTCTTTGCTGCATAACCTAAAATATACCTTCACCGGCCTTTTCATCAAATTTACTCAAACTATCTTTAGTATTAAGAATATAACATTTACAACCAAAGATCTTGAAATATGAAACATTTGGTATTCTATCAAACCATAGTTCATAGGGAGTCTTCTTCGATATAGGTCGAATTAGAACCCTATTGAGAATATAGCATGTTGTATTTACAGCTTCAGCCAATAAGTATCTAGGTAGGCTAAACTGATTTA
The DNA here is from genome assembly GCA_029216955.1 of Iris pallida. NCBI lineage: Eukaryota > Viridiplantae > Streptophyta > Magnoliopsida > Asparagales > Iridaceae > Iris > Iris pallida. The sequence continues at coordinate 25,318,280 of JANAVB010040619.1, forward strand.
ACATTACTTTAGCCATTTCAGATAGAGTTCTGTTCCTACGTTCCACAAATCTATTTTTTTGCGGAGTTCTAGGGCAAGAGAATTCATGCAGATAACCGTGTGTGTCACAAAATTTCTTGAATTCTGCATTCTCAAATTTTTCGCCATGATCACTACGAATGCGAGTAATCATGAACCCTTTTTTATTCTGTACTTTCTTGCAAAAGGTGACGAATTCTGATAATGCATCATTCTTGCGTGCAAGAAAATAAACCCATGTGTATCTAGAAAAATCATCTACAATGACAAATGTATATAACTTACCACCTAGACTAGCAATTCTACTTGGTCCAAAAAGTCCAAATGCAACAGTTGTAAAGGTCTAGTGGTACTTACAGCGTTCTTGGATTTGAATGCGGATTTGGTAGCTTTGTTCTTTTCACATTTACTAAATAATGTATCCTTCTTGAAAGAAATATCCGGTAAGCCGCGTACCAACTTCTTTGTAGATAGTCTTAAAATTGTATCCATGTTTGCATGACCGAGTCTCATATGCCATAGTTGACTCTCAACGCTTTTGGCCATCAAACATCTACCTGCTTTGTTAGCATCTTCCAACAAATAGAAAACATATATGTTGTCTTCCCTAATACCTTCAAATATAATACTACCAGTTGAACTATCAACTATAGTACATTTATCTTTTACGAAGTTAATACCATAACCGTGATCAGCTAAATGGCTTATGCTGAGCAGATTATGTTTTAACTTGGTAACTAGACAAACATCTTTAATCACTGGATAGGGAGCCTTACCAATGTCACCGATACCAATTATGTACCCTCTTAAATTATTACCGAAGGAGACGTATCCTTCTTTATTTCTCTTCGACAGTGTTGCGAATAATGAAGAGTCACCAGTCATGTGCCGTGAGCAACCGCTGTCGAGGATCCATTTGCTCCTAGCATGTGAAGGACGTCCCACCTACAAAATAATTTGCAGATGAAACTCTTGGTACCCATTTCTTGTAGGGTCCTGACTGGTTAGTTTTTGGTATCCATGCATAAACATTTAAATCTACTAACTTTTTGATTCTACATACAGAAGATATATGACCAATGAGGCCACAATAATGACATTTAGCATGTTGAGTGTTGAAAATAGTGTGAGGTGCATGATTGGTAGGTTTTGGTTTTTTAGTATAGAAGAATGCATGCCTATTAGTCTTCTTGGACATAGTTTTGGTATGGTTTGGTCTGACAGTGTTGGGCGTGTTCCGATGATTCGGTAATTGACACGTGTTAGAATAGGAAGCAGCAACTTCAGGCCGTTTTCCTAAACTAATTTCCAACTTTTTGGAAGTGTCATATAATCTAGTATAGTCAGATGTGAGTGATTCTAATCTGACCTGTGCACACTGGAGACTCTTTCTCTCCTTAGATAGGTCTTCCTTTAACTGGATAATAGTTTGGTCTTTTTCTTCGGATAGCTTAACAGTCTCGTGTAACAACAACTTAATAGAAGAAAGCTCACCAGACTCATTTGAAGAGTTATTATCTCTAACATAATCTAGTAGGTCGGTAAGTCTTCCAATTTCACCTTTGTACTCTTTGAGTACCTTCTTAGAGGTTTCATATTTACTACACAGTTTCCTGTAATCATTTAGCAGGTCACTGAAAGCCTCTCCTAGTTGCTCAAAGGTAAAATCATCATAAGGGTCAAATAGAGGATTAGTGATTACCTGATCGCAAGCCATCAAGCATACATTTGCAGCGTCATCTGATTGTTCGTCTTCTGAGTCACTGGCTTCACTTTCATGCCATATGCTTGTGTTGGCGTACTTCCTTGATGTAGATTTCTTCAGGTAGCCTTTGTCATATTTGCTTTTTTTTTATGATGATGCTGTCGGACAGTCTTTCTTTATATGTCCTTTCTTCTTACATCCGTAGCAAATAGGATCTTCCTCGTTGTTATTGTTGTTGCTGTCTTTTGTTCTCCTGTTAAATCTCATGAACTTCTTGAATTTTCTTACCAGAAGAGCTTGATTTTCAGAGTCGGAGTCGCTGTCATCAGAGTCGTCTTCGACAGTTCTTCTATGTTGAGCCTTGAGAGCGATCGACTTTTCTGACTTCTCCTTTGGTGTAGCATCTTCAAATTCTTGAAGTTCTAACTCGTGAGTGAGTAGCTTACCCATGAGTGTTTCCAGAGACATTGTTGAGAGGTCGTTTCCTTCAATGATTGCTGTAGCCTTTGGAATCCAGTTCTTTGTAAGGGCTCGTAGAAGTTTGCGAATCTTCTCATGGTTACTGAATCCTTGCCTAGTGAAGACAGCGGATTTACAATATCTAAGAATCTTGTAAACATCTGAGTGACTGATTCACTTGGCTTCATTTTGAACGTCTCGTACTCCTGAGTAAGTCTGCTGATCTTTGACTCCTTGACTTGTGTTGTTCCTTCGTGGGTTACTTCGAGAAGTTTCCACACTTCGTTTGATGTTGTGCAAGTAGATACCCTGTTGAATTCAGTTCTATCTAAAGCACAAAATAAAGCGTTAATAGCACGTGCGTCAAGACTGGCCTTTTTCTTTTCCTCCTCTATATATTTGTCATGGGGTTTTTCAACTAAAACACCATCAACATTAATACGAGGGGGCTTTTTATAGCCATCAATAACTACAGACCATAAGTCAAAATCAAGAGATTTTAAAAAGAAACTCAAACGTGTTTTCAAATAAGTGTAATTAGTGCCGTCAAACAGTAGAGGTCTGTTTGTGGCTTGGCCTTCACTTGTGAATTTCACAGTTGTCATGTGTAATGCTGTGATCTATATAAAAATTGAATATAACTGCAATTTTACCTTGCTTTACCTGTATAACCCGCTTTGATACCAATTGTATAAACAATTGGGATCAGAATATAATACCTCTAGATAGAGAGCCTGCTCTGATACCAGTTGTAGGAACGAAATCATAAAGCATAATACTCTAGAGGGGGGTGAATAGAGTAGGCAGCGAAATATTGCTAATTAAAAATCTCGGTAGCAGTTAGATCACAGATATAAAAAATAATCACAAAGTAAATGACAGTAATGAAAAGTGATCAAAAGGAAAACGCAAACACCGAGATTTATACTGGTTTCCCTCTTATGAGGACTAGTCCAGTCGGAAGAACTCTAGCTTCCAGTTGAATCCACTATTGGAAAATATCGCAAGTTTTTATACGAAGTCCTTGTAACTTCTACAGACGCGAGCTTTGATACGAAGAACTCGACCAACTTCAATTGTGAAGAGTTGTTTCTTTAATCAAGCCTCTGATTATAACCGTTCTAAAACTTCTAGACCGTACCGCACTGGCAAATCGACTAGAGGATTGTAACTGGCTCGGGATTTGAAAATATAAGCTTTTGAGAACTCTTTGGAGAAAAATGTAAGCTTTAGAAGAGAAGAGATTAAAAGTGAACATAATTCGGGCAGAACTCTGACAGAGCTCTTTGTAACAAACCGCAACTAACGGGTGACCAAGTTCAAAATCAAACGTTTACATAACGTTCAACTTGGCCGAACTCTGGCCGAACTCTGGTCGAATTCTGGCTGAGTTCTGCTAGGGTTCTGCCAGTTGATTTTGAGAAAAATTATTTTGGCTTTTTGAAAAGTCCTTCAGAAGCTTTTAGTAAAAAGGATGTTTTTCAAAACATAGGTCATTTTTAAAAGGATAGGATGATTTTGAAAAATGATTCCGGACAGCCTATTTGCGAGTACGACTTGGTGTATAATATATTCCTAGACTCAATAAAATAAAAAATTATATTGCTTTCTTTGAAGGAAATATATTCTGAATGGCAAACAGCTTCAGTCTTGAACATCGTAGATATCCATCGTTGAGCAGTGTCCAAAACGTCGTAGGTAAACATCTGAATTATCTTACATTTATATCGAGACAAAGTTTGATCAATTATTAAAATCAAGTATGACCATGACCAATGGGCCAATAATAAGGAGATCAATATGGCACATGATAAGGAAAATCAAGGAAGGACAATTGAATTCAAATGCAAGAAGAGTTGTCAAGGTAATCAAAAGATCAAAATTTTCCTAAAATATGATTGAGTAACTCCGATCATATCCTAGATCCTATGTCCTAGTTGCAGGCTCGTAATTAGTACTCTAAGCCGAGCACCATTATATGATCGTACTAATTGCGACATCGACCTGCATGGGCCACCACTAAAACGTGTCACGACCCGTACCCTGTTTAGGGGCATGAGAACGTGGGTATGTCCAGCCTATACCGCAGTATCGGCGGTAGAACGTTGTATAGGTCATTTATAACATCTAACATCTAACAACAAGATATATAAACCTGTCATCTCCGTACAGAGGTATAATATAACATCTCAACTCTATATCTCAATCACAAGTCTAGGGAAGATAGAGCATGATATGGAATAAGATAAATGGAAGAAACTGAATATAAATAGAGTTATCACACCACACAAAATAGATGTCCAACACAATAATTACAAGTCCTGAAATATAACTAAGTCTCAACTAAAAATTGGAACAATCCGATACAAACAGAAAGCTATAAATGCTAGACTAAACTAGGCACCCTCTACTGAGCTAGATGCTCCTCAGGCTCCCGAATGTCACCCTCATATGCCCCATAGAAGGTTGGGCAGTCACCATCATCATCTGTAATATTTTTAACAGGTCCGGTTAGGACAGGAGCGAGCAATACATCTCACGCAGTTCATATCATGTTGGGAAATATAAAGCATGCAAAAGAGTAAGATACATGGACTGTAAAGAAATATATGAAAACGAGAGAGATTTGATAACTGGAAATATTTATATACATGGTAAGTAAGAACTGTAAGTAACATGTGATTTAGAGCATGAGATGGTTATATAAACGGGTTAGGACAATACAAGGGTAACTCCATCATACGTGAGTGTACAATAGACATATACATAATTTCATAAGATTTTACAAAATTTTACAAGATGGGATTTTGATCACATAACCATTTCCTAGTCACCATCCCCAATCAATACACAAGGATACAGTCAAGCTACGCTACCTTGTACAAGAGGTTTTATCATGTTTGTTCACATGATCATGAGAGTACAAGATTGCATAAGAGTAAACATGAATAGCGGTGTACATAAAATACAAGATGTTCGTGAAAAGCACATGACAACTATATCTGATGCACCCCTAGGGGGATAACATCGTATGACAGGATTCATATAGTATCAATCCGTGATAATAACATGACAGCATCATGTAAAGTACTAGAGCAAGAATATAAATTCTAACAAGTATGAAATGATCAGAGAATGTACTCGCCTGTCACCCTGAATGACTGATATGAATAGATGTCCGAACTATGGTCACAGAGTCCTATTTAGAGTAAAACAGGTTATAAAGTACTCAAATTGAAATAATGGAAATCTGCAATGCAAACTACATGCTTCTAAGTCAAACTAGGTCAAAGTCAACTCTTGGTCAACTTTAGGGTTTGGTCAACTAAGTCAATTGGTCACTATTTACTTAATGTTGACTTTTGGTCAACTCTAGTCAATTTAGCCTATTAGGTTCAATACCAAGTCATTCTAGGTCTAACAAGTCTAACTAGGCCTAACCAAGTTAGCCTAGCACTCACACACAAATACAATGTTACACTAGCTATCTACATACAATCTATACATATATACTTATATGCATACATTAATATATAGGAATATCATCATATATATATATATATATATATATATATATATATATATATATATATATATATATATATATATATATATGTTTAAAGGGTGTTAGTTAACATGCATTGTGTCAATGTGAATAAAGGGTCAATAGAGGGTAGGTTCAGTCCAATGCAAGGTGCAATGCAATGTGGGTTCCAAAGTGTCAATTTAGGTTTATAAAGCAATGAGAGTTTTCAGGTATGAATGTCAAGTCCTATGTTCAGGTTTTATAAGGAAATGTAGGTTCAATGCATTAGTGCAATACAATGTGTCATGGTGTTCAGTAGGCATGTGAGTGCAATGCACTGAAGAATGCAAGGTATTGTGTATATGCGAAGGCAAGGTAATATGCATGATACCAAGTTCCGATACACAATATAGAAAAATATCAAGTGGAGGGAACTGAAACATCTATCCAAGGTCGAGGGTTGAGCAAATACTGTAGGTAGATCAAGTACTGAGGACTAAGTTCAAGGGAAAGCTTTCCTCCACCTCGTATCTGAGCTAAGAGATGGAGTTCAGGTAGGAACTGAACCCAAAAACCAGAACTCTAAACCAAAATATAGGCCAAGTGCCATAACCAATTACTGCCTAGTTCACTCACTCACTAACCCTTCGAGCCCATTGGCCAAGTGGCCTGAAACCCAAACCTCACCTCACTCATACATTCACAATTTCTGAAAACTTAATCTACAAATTATCTACATATATCCATATAACCAAAACATAAGCTCACCTCACATTACTGCATAAACACTCAACTGATATACTCACAGTATGTAGAGATAACCCCACATCCCAGTCCTCTCAAACTGAGAAACTCAAACCTGAGAATCAATCCTTAACCCAACTAAATCTAAACCCCATCCTAAATGAACCCAGACATGTATACATGTTATTACATCCCAAATTTCATTAATTAATAATTTAAAACACATTTTAAACTCTAAAAATTACTCAGGATCAACTCTGTATCAGAAAATCCCTTATTGAAAACAACAACAGTTTCAGAAATGACAGTTCGACCAAAACTCAACTCTAAAACCTAGTGAAACACAAAAACAGGTGTATAGGAAAGTCCCCCACATGTAGACGTGTTATGGGGGAGGTGTCTCGTGTCCATACAAGGGGACACAAGGTGTCCAAAACCATAAAAACAACACAGTTTCAGAACTATGTGCACACAGGCTCGTGGGGTTTGTTCGTGTCCTCGTGGACACGACACAGTGCACCAAGTGTCACGTACACGTGTCAGAAGTAGAGGGGATATAGGTGAGGGTGTACACGTGTCTGTATTAAGTAGGGGTCAAGTCGTGTCTTCATAGGAGAGGCGTATCAGAGCCAATTTCGTGTGTGTGTAGACATGTCTCGTGCGGCTATGTCGAGCCACATTTGACTCGACAAACAACAAGAGAGACCACGTGCTCATGTCCAGTGTTAGACTAGGTATAGGGTTATGTGGTCGACACCTCATTTGGTGTCCTTGTCGTGTCAGTACGAGACACGAAGTGAGTATCAATCGAAGAAACTCGACTGTACAGTGCCTGTGTAAAACCTGTGCACGTGAGATTTCATGTCCGACACGACACGAGAGTCCATGAGACTCGAGGGGGGTCTCTCAGTGATGGCCCCAACCTCTGTGTCGAGCATGAAGTATCCACGTGTCATGTCCACAGAGAAACAGGATACGGGTAGCAGGACAATGCACGAGGGTCTGTGCGCGTGTGTGCGTGTCCATTTTGGACACAAAAATGACCAAAACTTTGACTCAGTCGAATGGATTTGGAATCCACACACCAAGGGCTACACAACCATATAATTAGTTTTAAATTTTACTAAAATAATTTCCTATGTGGCATTTTATCGAATACCCTTTTAAAAACACCGATACGTGTCCGATACGGACACGAAATGGACACGATTTCCTACCAAACTTGGGCTACAACTAGGAAAACCCTAAATGAATGCATCTATGGGAAGAAATTGGGAATTTAAAGGTGTTCATAGGGTTTTACCTATTGAGAGTTCAAATTCAATGAAAAGGGTCACGAAATGAGAAGTTCCCTTCCTCGAACGATGTCCAAACGCGCTCCACCTCTTGCAAGCAAGCCCCCACTAGCCTCTACTTCTGAAATAGATCCCAATGCAAGAAAGTAGCCTTAATTTGGGGTCAATTTGGATTAATTGGAAGAAATTTGGGAAAGAACAAGTTAGGGTTTCTTAGTAGGTGTTAAAGAGGCAAGAACAACATAGGAGCATACTTATAGGAGTAGGGGGGCTTGTATGGCTGGACACAAATGAATTAGGGTTAGGTTTTAGATGGATGAGTGGCTAGGATTTGTCCACCCAATTTCAAGCCTTCCTATTGGTTCAATAGTCCTAAGGGTTTCTTTTTCACAAATATCCAAGCGGTAAATATCCTACTTAGAAATATCTAGATATTGTTAATCTTGTCATTTACTAGGTTACCCTAATCAAAACTCTAAGCTCAAGGCTAATCTAGATTAGGCTAAGATTCTAGGTCAAGTCTCAAATAATTAACTAGCACATATTTAATTAATACAATTTACAATTTCACAAAATTGTCAAAATGACCAAAATACCTCTAGCTAAAAAAATGTAATATGATATTTTAATCACATGACTAGGCTCCCTCAGTCATGGTTAGTCTCTAGGCTTAGCAATTCTAGGGTTTCACTAGTTGACCATCAAAATCATATTTCAAAATTTTAAATAGTTTTAAATTGATTAAAAATCACCAAAAATTATATCATGATTTAAATAACATTATTAAATAATTAAATATACAAAAGTTCAAAATTACCTTTATTTTAGAAACTGGGTGCTACAAAGGACTTACTATCCTTGGTATACCTAAGATGAGGAATAGATAGCAGAGGTGCGTAATAAAAATGAAGTCCAAATTAGAGGTGAAATGATCACGATAAATTCGATATATCCAAAGCATTATTGCGCAGTGGATATAGACAACTTTGTCGAGGGGGTAGTAGTAGATAAATTTATTTTCTTTAGCATATTCGTGAACAAACATAACTATCGGAGGGATACAGTCAAATCTATTAAAGGTAATATAGACATAAGTTTTGAGATCCCTAAATGTTTGTTGTTTAGAGGTAATATGGACATGGCAACAAAATCAGGAAAAAGTGTACTATATCTATTTACTCAAAGCTATAAGTAGACATGGTAAGAGACGTCAAGTATGACCCAATGGGTTATTTAAAATATGACCGTTCAGAGGTAATTTGGACATAACGTTAAAAAACACAAAAGTATTAATTCAATAGGTATGTAATAGTAAAAATATGACATGAAAAGTAATAGACTTAGTGGAAAATATGCAACTGATTCTTTTAGGAAGAGAAGAGAATGTGACAATTATTGACCATTCAGATGTGTAGATGGAAGTAAAGGTTAACAAAAAGAAATCGCTAATTCGCTGAGAGAGATTCAAAATAGAGAGGTTTGAGATTATTGGGGATTTAAATATGAGCTAAAATACGATGGCCACGTGAGGTCATATGTAATATTTCTTAAAAAACTTGTCTTTGATCGAAATCATAAGCAAGTTGCCACTTTCTGTTGCTAATCGATATGTATCATTGGAATACATCGACTCCATCACAAAATGGGTCTTCCTGTTTTGCTTGAAATTTAACTTTGCTTTTGTACGTCATATGATCATAGGCCTTCTCATTACAACATTCAGATCGCCAACTCAGAAGGTTCTCTTTTTAACCTTTTTATTGAAGGCAGTAGAGATACATGCTTGATACAACTCAATGCGTGCTATGCTTGTAATCATTTTTCATCGAGTACATCTAATTCTTGCAAGCATACTCGACCATTCTCTTCAGTAGTCATTTTGGTAGCCAATGCTATACGAAGAGAACTAATTTAGATTTCTAATGGAACAATGACTTCACTTTCATAAACCATGTAATAAGGCGTATTGTCTGTCAGAGTGCAAATTATGGTACAATAATCCCATAAACACTTAATGAGCATCTTGTCTCAATCTTGTTTGTTTGAAGAAACAAACTTCTTCGTCAGCTTGATGATTTTTTTGGAACGATTCGATTAACCCATTGGCTGCTGGATTATATGTTGTTGAAGTAATACTATGGATTTTGAATTTGTCGCAAAATCAGTAGAATGCCTGACTCACTATAAACCCCTATAATTTTTAAATATTTTATTTATTTTTAGTTTGGCTTAAATAGTTATTTTTGTAATTTTATATAATTTTAAAAATAAATATTTATTTTTATATATAGCCTTAGTCATGGTTAAGTTTTGAGATACATGATAACTAGGACTTATGGCATGGTTAATGTACTCGTGTACCATGACTAGCATATTAGCCATGGTAGGGATGACATAGCCATATTTAGTCATTTGTATGGTAATAAGTCAAGTTACAACTTAAACTATATTTTTGGCTTAATTAATTAATTATAAAGATTTTTGACTTTTTATGAGACTCGATTGTGCCAAACTAGCCCAAACTTGACCCGAACCAAACCCAAATCCACGTAGACATGTAGTACATCAAATATGTTCATGTAGATATATATTTTTATATTTTTTATTTAAATTAATATGTTTCTTTTTTGAAAAGTTTCCATATAAAGAAAGTGTCCTAGGTGTAATCCTAGTTGGTATTAGTCTAAAACCAAATCCCAATTAGGCTTGGAATGCATCCAAGATACTATATATATATATATATATATATATATATATATATATATATATATATATATATATATATATGATTCTATCTAAAAAAAAAATATATATATATATATATATATATATGATTCTATCTATTTCGATATATAGGATTTCATATATGGTAACTATTTAAATAAATTCCTAACTAACTAACCACCCTAACAAACAACCTAATTTTCTAAGACTACCAACCTACTAACCTCCCTTGGCCAAAACCTAGCAGAAACCCCCTTGTATGTGCGCCCCTCCCTCCTATTCCTACATATATTCGGCCACTTAGGATTCCCTATATGTATAAATAAATTAACCTCTATTAAATCCCACATATTTATCCAATCTTTATTAAACCCTAACCCTAACAAACTACTACTCTATCCTTGGCAGACTCTCCTCCTGCTCCCACACGAAAATCTTAGCCCCTCCCTCCCATCTTGTGAAGGCTTTCGGTAAAATTTTTAACTTTTTTATCTTGAATCTCCATGATATTAATTCTGTAGAAATCTAAGAATTAATATTTAAAATCCATATTTTTTTTTCATCTTTTGTTGCATATTATCATCCATATAGGTTATAGGTTGAAATGATGAAAGATCAGTTTACGGTAGGACTAGTTAGAACCTTTTCAGTGCGAATTTTTGATTAAATGTCATAAATTTCTTAAAACTAAATTTAAGGTATTTTATTACTATAAAATAGTTAATTTAAAATTATTTTTATGATTTTATCATCCCAAATTTGAACCCTAAAAGTATAGGTCATTGGACTTAGGGGTGTCAACGGATGCTTATCGGTACGGATAGAGCTATATTCGTATCCGTATCCGATTTTTTTTTTGTAATATCCGAATTCTATCCGATATCCGAACAAATATTTTTTTAACACTTTGTATCTGTTTAGTTTAACGGATATCGGATAAAATTTGATTCGATCCGATAAGCTAAAAGAATCAAATCTTCTTTCTAGACAATAATTAATATCACCCACTGTTCTAATAGAGTTGGTGGTCATTTCATCTTCTCTCTAGACAATAAATAATATGTATTAATATGTATTACTGAATAATAACTACTATTGTATATATATTCATGCTTTGTGAAGTGTAAGAAGGACTTAGGAAGTATTAGAGCTAAGAAGCAAGTGAAATTGCGGCCGGCCTTTCATCTTCTCTATATTGATTAATATGTATGTGTTATTACTATTGTGAATGCACAAGCAATTGGAAGTAAAAAAATGGTCGGCCTTTCATATATATATATTTATATATATATATATATATAAAATATATATATATATATATATATATATATATATATATAAACCCCCATCGTTTTATTAAAGAAGGCTCAAAATGCCGAAGCCTGCAAACGTATATAAGACAGAAACAAAATGCCTATACAAGTATACCACCAAAAGAAGGACGAGGGGAATAGACTACTCCACCACCCAGGGTTAGGGGTTGAGCGAAGACCAGAATGCTCTCGGACTGTGGGAGCACCCGGTGATCCGTTTGCGGCATTGGCGGAAAGTTTCTCGAATGAGCTGGTTTGCTGAATATTGGTGACCTTCATATCTAGCCTTGTTGCGATTCTTCCAAATCACCCACGTAGCGGCCGCTGCGACGATCTGGTGGCCATGGAATGCTGATCCCCAGGAGGCTGCAAGATCGTTGAAGCGTCCGCCGCTCTGCTCAATACTGTACATCTGGTTAAGAGTTCTCCATACACTTCCAGGCAGGCCCCCCTGACAAAATATGTGGTCAATAGTCTCCATCTGGGGCTCAGAGCAGCACGAGCAGGCAGATGCTAAACTAATGCCGAGAGTGTTATGAATATCGTCGGTAGGCAGGTTCTTTCTGATGGCTCTCCACATTAGGATCGACCACTTCTTAGGGATGCAGGATTGCCAATAGTGAGCCATGGGAAGGTGCGCCTGCCCGAAGCCCTGGACAGTAGTTCTCGCTGACCTCACGGTAAATACCCATGATGCCTCTAACGACCATTTCAGGGCGTCGCCCTCGTGGCTGATTCTTAATCTGCGCGAGCGGATGCTATCCGTCGTTCCATTGCCAGACCATTCCCGAATTTTATCCCAGTTCCAGTCGTCGGTGGTGGGATTCCACAGGTCTTTAATCCTGGAATCTCTCGGGGTCTCAGTAATGCTCGGGATCATGCTATCTCCCACTCATCGCTCCAAGAATGGGTCAGAGTCACCCGCCCCCAGATGGAGTCTCATTGCTGGCTTCGCAAGGTCTCTTCTGATTAGGATCCGATGCCAAGCCACTGAGGATCTGCAGTTGGAATTGGCCAGAGCAGGGTGGATGTGCTTGAAGTACCTGGCCTTTATGAACATGATCCACAGGTTGTTGTTCGTACGAAGTTTCTACCACAATTTCATCGAGAAGGCTTTAACGATGTGAATAAGTTTGGTAAATCCCAGCCCTCTATCGACTGTCGGATGAGCCATGGTGTCCCAGCTAGCCCAGTGATGCTTGTCTTTGCCGTCGCAGTGCCCCCAGAAGAAATTACTGAAGATCTGTTCGATCAAAGAAAGAATAATCTTAGGTGGAGAGCATGTCGCCAGAGTATGGATGGGGATGGATGTGAACATGTGATTGATGAGCGTCATCTTACCGCCGGGGGATAGCATGGCGTTATGCCACCCTTCTGGTTTCTTCCTAATTCTCGAGATCAAATTCTCAAAGATGCCCGTGTTGGATCTCCCATATACAAGAGGGCCGCCGAGATAGTTGAACGGAGGATGGTCAACTGAAAATGATGTTAAGTTGGCAAGGATACTAGCGTGCTCTCTCTTGATGTTGTGGTGGGCGTAGATGACGCTCTTAGAGGTATTGATCTTTTGTCCTGAGCATCTGGCATACCGCTGCAGGGTATTGTGGACCACTTCCACCGCTCCTTCGTCCCCAGATGAGAATTTGAGTAAATCATCGGCGAATGCCAGATGAGTGATGATGGGGCATCCGCTGGATGTGTGGTAGTGTTAGAAGTTTGGGGTTCTGACCATGTTGTTAAGGTTCCTGCTCCGAGCGTCTGCAGTGATGATGAAGACAATAGATGATAGAGGATCGCCCTGTCTCACCCCTCGGCTGGATTTGAAGAACCCCTGAGCTTGACCGTAGAGAACCAGGAGTTGCTAATGGATCTCCATATGATGTTGGTCCAAATTTCTGAGAATTCGAAAGCCCTGAAGACCCAGATCATGAATTGCCAATCCAGTCTGTCATAAGCTTTCTCCATGTCAATTTTGACTGCGATGTTGCCTCCTCTTACTGGGAATTTCATGCAGGTGATTAACTCTTGGGCCAGCATAATATTGTCCTGGATGTTTCTCCCGCGCACAAACCTGCTTTGCTCCTCGAAAATGATCTTGGGAAGAATTCATGCCATTCTGGTTACGATGATCTTGGAGATGATCTTGTTAGTGAAGTTGCATAGACTGATGGGACGAAAGTCACAAAAGGACTCCGGGTTATCTTTTTTTGGGATAAGGATGAGCTTGGCGCTCGAAATGGCTTTGGGGTAAGTGGCACCTTCAAAGAAAGCAATAGCCACTTCGGTGATGTCATGTTGGATAATATCCCAGCATGTACGGAAGAAAGCCCCTGAAAACCCGTCCGGGCCATATATATATATATATATATATATATATATATATATATATATATATATATATTATATATATATATATATACATATATATATCTATTTTTTTTTAACCAAACAACATTTTATTGAAAACTAAAACAGGCTCGAAACGAGCAGTACCGGTGCCAGGGTCCAAAACACATAAAAAACCCTGGAAGACAAAGAAGAAAATACATAGAGGTAGGTTTTCAAATTTCGAAAAAGATCAAAATTTGAAAACATAGAGGGTCTAGAAAATAATCGAAAAGGGCGGGTGTGGGCGGTCGGCCCAATGAGGTGGCACACTGCCTTTTTTTTTTAAATTCAAAATTTGGAAAAACAAATTTTGAAATCCGCAGGCGGGGTTGGAGGGTTACGCCAGGCGTGCGTCCCGAGAGGGATGGCGCGTGGCCCTAGGGAGGTAGGTGGGCGCGGGGCCCAAGGCGCAGGAGCGGAGCCCGGAGCGCAGTGCGGAGCACGAAGCGGGCGGCGCACGGAGCCTCGGCCCCCCGGCGGCGACGGAGGCGAGGCAACGAGGGAGGCTGGGGCAGGTGGTCGCCGGCGGATAGGGGGCGCGGCCGACGGGGGAGAGCGGAGGGGGGGGTGGTCACGGCCACGACCTCCAGGTGGACGGGGGGGACGGAGGACCGGAAGGCGGAGTCTCCGGCGGAGGAGGCCGGAGAAGAAGCTCGGGAGGGGGAGGGAAGGGGAAAAGCGGGAGCTAGGGCTCGACCACGGCCCGCTAGGAGACGACGCCGGGGGGGAGGGCCTCGGCGAGGGCACCCCAGGGCAAGCGGCCACACGGGGGTTGGAAAGGACGGAGAGGGCGAAGCGGGGGGCGATGGGGGTTGGAGAGGACAGAGAGGGCGGAGCGGGCGACAGGGGGAGGGAGCGGGGGCTCGACCTCCGAGGACCCGCTCACTGGCGCCGGAGGGGGCCCTCCGGTAAGTGGCGAAGGGAGCGCCTGAGGCCGGAGGGAAGAACCAGGGCGGCGGGGAGCGCCATGGGGGGGCCGACGCCGGAGGCGGGGGAGCACCCGCAAAACCGGAGGCGGAGGCTGGAGAGGAGGAGGCGGATCCTCCACGGCCGGAGGAGGCTGAGGTTCCCGGGGAGGGAGCGGCCGGGGCTGGTGGGCTCAATAGGGAGTGGGCGGAGTTGGGCCACGCCGAAGAAGGAGGAGGTACAGGAGGGGCTTGGGGGGATCCTAGCGGGAGACCGACCGAGGGGGCTGGCGGCCACCGCAAGGGGGCAGCCAAGCGCTCCGGTGACGCCACAGGGAGAAGGGTGGCGGGGGTGGGGGTGAGGCACCGCGATGGGGGCGGCGGGAGGAGGGCGCTCCGGATCGGTGGGAGGGGAAGGCTGGGCAGCCAGTGGGGCGGCGGAGCGCGAGCCGGGGGGAGGCCCGAGGATGGAGGAGGCCGGGGATCCAGGGGCGACGTTCGAGGTAGGTCGCCGCCGTCGTCGGGACCGCTGGGGACGACGCCTGCGGCGAGGGCGGCCGCAAGGAGGGCTGACGACGGCGAGGAGCCACGCAAGGGCCGAGGAGGACGGCGCCTGCGAGCGATGGCCGCCGGAGTGGCGAGGAGGGGGGTGGGGGCACCACGGCCAACCGGTCGGACCGTCGGGGACGACGGTCGGCCCCGCCCACCACCCGAGGAAGAAGAACGGGGGGGGGCTGGGGGGGAAACCTAGGGCCGGCTGCTGCTCTCCCCATTTTCTTATATATATATATATATAAATATATATATATATATATATATATATATATATATATATATATACATATATGTATATATACATATATGTATATATATATATACATATATGTATATATATATATATATATATATATATATATATA
Source organism: Iris pallida (assembly GCA_029216955.1). Lineage (NCBI taxonomy): Eukaryota > Viridiplantae > Streptophyta > Magnoliopsida > Asparagales > Iridaceae > Iris > Iris pallida. The sequence continues at coordinate 25,334,277 of JANAVB010040619.1, forward strand.
TATATATATATATATATATATATATATATATATATTTGAAAGAAGGTAATTGTGGCGAACGCACCCATCGGGAATCGATCTCCTGACCACTCGGGCCGCATGCTCACCACTACCACTAGGCTACAGGGTTATTGGCATATATATATATATATATATATATATATATATATATATATATATATATATATATATATATATGAAATTTGTAATTTATAATCAGATCGAATATTAATGGATTCTAATACCTTATATTCGAATTTGTATCCGAAAAAATAATAATATCCGAAAGTTAGGATACATAATCGAACTGGATTCGAATTTTCGACTATCCATTGACAGGCCTAATTGGACTAGGTTTCGGCTGGATTGCTCACATAGGATAGCTCATAAATAGGGAATAATTTGGTAAATAAATAAGATATTTTTTCTGATTTATAATCAGAATTAAATTTTTTTATGTTGTTTAAAGAAATATGTCATAATAATAGTTTGGTAATGTTCCGGACAAGTTTTGGGTACGACTAGTTGACATAGAGTCAACGTAACCATGAATGTTTCTTAAAATTCCAAATTTGGAATTCATAGGCTAAAGTCTACATAAATTATATGTAAATCATAATTTCATTAATTTTAGGTGATTTATATTGTTATCCTTTATTTGGAGACTTAACCTTGAATTTCTGAAGTCAAAAACCATAAAACTAGGTCTAGGTATTCTCTAGAAGCATGTAGACTTGTTGTGTAGGAAACTCATGTGTCCCATTTGTAATTCGAATATTAATAATAATTCATTTATTATATGTGTACTATTGATAGGCTTCATAAATGCGAATTCAGCGGGGACTTGAACGACAAGCAAATATACCTTGTCGAATTGTACAGTATTTAGATATTTACTTTTTTGCCTATTATTTATTTTGTCATATGGTTACATATTTCCTGTTATTCATACATGGTTGTTATCTACTTTTTTACCATCTTTCTTCTTTTACGTGCGCATATATGAATTCTGTTATATTTTTATTGTCTGTTATATTGGTTTTTGGGTTCACATATGTCTCATGATAGAGTTTCCTAGTCCTATAATACTATTCTCTTAACATGACATGACTTGACTTGAGTATGACTTGACTTGACTTGAGTATGACTTGACTTGACTTGAGATGACTTGCACTTAACATGATTTGATTTGATTCATAGTTCTAGGCGAGGATCTTGTTATTATATGTTGATTATACCTAACCATTCTCATTCGTGAGCTCCCATAGGACTGCGAAGAAGACTTATTATAGCTTGGGAGTCCCCATTTGCCTACTTACTATAGGACTGGGAGCTCCCATTGAGTTTTGGTTATCCCGATTTACTTGTAGTTACGTATAATAGTACGTTTCTCTATGACATATCACTTAGTTATTTATTTGTGTCTATTTTCTTTCTTTCTATGCATGTTATTTATTGTTACATTCGACATATTATAATGTATCTTGTTATGTCCCCTGAGGACCTGGTGATCTCTCCAGGTTAATGATGAGTTCACTTTATAGGCTATGTAAGCCCTTTGAATTTTAATTAGAATTGATTTAGATTAATTAGGACTTATGCCACGACCCGCTACCCAAATTGTTGGGCCGGGCCGAGTCATGTCCAGCCTACGCTTGAGATAAAGCGCAGTAAGCTGTTCTAGAGATAACAAGATAAGACTAAATGTGCTAACAGTTCTATAAGTGAAGAAGAGTCATAAATGCTCCAAACACAAAAGTCATCTCATATAATAATAAGTCCAAGTATAAGTCTAAAATGTAAAACTGGATACAGATCCAGTTACAAAATACAGAGTCTAATACATGACTACTCTCAAAAGTCTAAAGCAAATAGACAACTAGACGAGGTTTCCTGCAGGTACATCCTCGTAAGACAAAGCCTGGTCCTCGACAGTAACTCCATAATACAAATCACAGAGCAACTCCTCCTCAGCAAGTATACCTATAACGTTATCCTGTCAGGACGGGAGCAAGTACTGTTTCTAGCAAACTAATATACGAAACATGAAATAAACATGGGAGGAATAAACTGGAAACATGGCATCTCATAATCTATCATGGCAAGGACACATATGTCATATAGACAGATGTATATGTAATATTTAAAACTGTAGCAGGTACGTGATCGTCAATAGGTGTAAAATGTACTGTGGTACAAGTATATAAAATATACTTACGTACAAGTAAACAAGCGATAGATGTACATACGTACAAATGCAGCTGGTGCGCCTACGACAAGGTATACATAAAATGTCAACCTTGCTCGGTACGTACGTACAGAGAAGGGGGCATGATCACGTACACTACTAACAGTTTCCACATAACCCAGATTCTAATCATATGAGAGATATATATAAAGACTGTCCTAATCATGGTAGTGACTGAAAGTAAATACAACATGTAAATATTTAACTTGCTATCCCAAGGATCAGCATTAACATGGTTGGATTCGTAGTTCATTGATGTAACAGTATGGAAAGTTTGTAGAAGTACTTGCCTTTAGCAAAGCAAGACAGCGCTAAAAATGCTATAGATGCCTGGTAACTCGTCACTGTAGAAATAACACATAAACTTAGTTTTTATACAAAGTTAAATACTAAGACACTAGTGGTGCAACGCGACTTTCTAACTGGACATCTAGTCAAATGGTGACTTTAGCATAGGAGACCAATGTGCGGTGACACAATACTCAAACTAAATTTCTAGGGTCTTTATACTAGTGTAGGGTGAGGTTCAATACGGCTATAACTCAAAATAACACAAAAAGTTGCAAGTCGTAACTATGCCATAATTAAATTAAATTGTACACTATGATCCAACAATTTTTGAGATAGACAAAAGGCTCAATTTTACATAAAATAAAGTACTAAAATGATCCTTGTTAATTATAGAAATTTATACTAATTTTTCTGGAATTTATAAACCCTCATAAATATTTATTAAAAATCAGCAAACATAAATATACTGAAAATGAGTTCTGTTTTCCTATTTTTATAAAATACCAAAAGCACTTAGTAAATGCTGGAAAAATTATAATAAATTGTCTAAATTAACAGAGTATTTAAATATAATTTTTCTTAGATTTTTACAGTAATTAAAATATATATAAAAATTCAAAAACAGCAAGCAACAGTTTCTGGAAATTAATTAATTAATTAATTACTATTTTTGTCCATGTATTCGAAATGAACCGAAGTCCAGATACAGGACCCAGAGCCATGAATGAAGTCCAATATGACTTGTACAGACTAAAATGTATTAGACACAATTGAGCCCAAAAACTCATGCTAGGCTTGGACATCAATTGGTCATAACAAATAAAATACAGGAATTTAAATAATAATAATAATATATTTTTAAAGTGACAAAAATATACAAGTCACAAAATTATATAATAAAATTAATCTTGTAAAATTTTACATAACAATATTTTACAAAAGGTAGAATTTTAAAATATATTTATAAATGTATAACAACAATATTTATATATATACATATAAATATATAGATATTTATATATTATATATATATATATATATATATATATATATATATATATATATATATATATATATATATATATTCAAATATTGTATACATATATATAATAGTATGTATATAATAATATATACACACATGAACCCATATATACATATATACATATTTAGGCTTAATTGCAACTTGATACCCTCAACTATTCCTGTTTTTCAACTTAATACCCTAAACTTTTTTTTGGTACAACTTGATACCCTAAACTTTTTTGGACAATAATGCCCCTGCTCAAAACTAAAAACTACCCCCAACCGACCCATCCCCTTCGCACCCCCTCCAGCCACCCCGGCCCAGCCTCCCTCCGGCCGCGCAACCCCACCCCCCCACCCCCTACCACCCCCCCCAGCTGCCCCCCTCGCGTCGCATTAGTGGGATGTGCCGGGTTCGCCGAGCTTAGGACCACGCGTCGATGGCGTTGGCATGGGGTCTCTGCCTCAACTGATGCTTTGGGCTGTGGGGTCTCTTCCTCAACTGGCGTTTGCTCTGGTAATGATAGGACGACGATGGTGATGAGGAAGAAGATGATGTGTGGAGGAGGGGAGGAAACTGCAAGGAGAGGAAGAAGTTTAAAGAGAAAATAGAGATGGAGATAGGAGAGTTCTCAGCTAGGGGATGGGGGTGAGTATGAGCAGAAGGCACTAGCATGTGGGGTGTCGGTTTGATGGCGGTATTGTGTACTCACAATACCCACAGGAAGTCCACGACTACCCCCCTCCGGGGTGGTGCGCTGGGCCGGTGTTGGGGGGGAGGCGGAAGGGGTGGGGTCGGGTGGGTGGAAGGGGGGTGGGGGAAGAGGGCAGGGGTAGTTTTGGATTTTTTTAATTTTAGGGTATGAAGTTGAAAATATATAATAGTTGATGGTATCAAGTAGTTGAGTAAAAAAGTTTAGGGTATCAACTTAAAAAATCGACATAATTGAGGGTATCAAATTGCAATTAAGCCACATATTTATACATAAATACATATATATATACACTTATAAAATAAATAACAAATATAAAAAAAATATATATATATATATATATACATATACAAATACTGTATATATACATATATAACAGTATATATATAATAATATATATACTTAAATACATATATACAAATATATATATATAAATACATTTATATATATATATATATATATATATATATATAACAAAATTTAACAAAAAGAAAACAAAAACAGAGGGGGTGGGGGTTCGAACTCGGCCCAGGGGGGTCGGGTTCTTGGGCTCGGACGGGCTAGCCAGGGGGTCAGCCCGAGCTGTGTGTTAGGGATAGGGTTTGGGTTAGATTTACTTAGGTTTAGGTGAATGGGTTTAAACCCGATAAAACTATCTCGGTGTCCTGACAGTTAAGGACACACGAGTCTCGTGTCCGTACTATGCACGACACGCACGGGTCGAGTCTTTCGTGTCCAGACTTACCACTAGGTTGCTCGTGTCCAGGCGAACGTCGTGCGTGAGTTCGAGACACGCACGACACAGTTTTTAGGGTGTTACTCACGTGTCCGGCGAACTGGGGGGGTTGTCGAGTGTGATGACGGCGGCTAGAGGCGTCGGGGATGCGGTGCTCGGGTGGCGCTGCGTTCGTCTCGGCGTGGCGCGTCGAGTGGTGGCGGTGGTAGGCGGTGATGGTCATTGTGGGGGGTGGCGCTGCACTCGCCGGAGTTAGGGTTAGGGTTTAGGCTCTCGTCGGGGACGAAGGGGTCGGGGTGGTCGAGGGTGAACTAGGGTTAGGGTTTAGGGTCTGGGGGTTATATATAGGGAAAGAGGAGGTCGGTTGGGGCTGTGGGCTGGTCGAAAATAGCAGGAAAGTCGGTGGTCGGTCATCGGCAGCTGGCGGTCGTCGAGAGCAGTTAGGAGGAGAGAGAGAGAGAACGTAGGGGGGTAGGTAGGTTAGCAGCTAGGTCCTTAGGATTTAGGAATTTGCATAACAACCCCAAACCAAATAATTTGCAAATATCATTTGCAAACTCCTATTAAAACAATTAATTCATTTACAAAACGATATTAAAACAAATTTAAATATTACAAAATGCTATTAAAACATTTCAGTTAATTGCAAAATGATATATTTTAACTTAAAAACTATTTAAAAATTATTTAAAAATTCTAGAAAAATTCCTAAAATTATAATAAATTATTTTAAAGCTAAGTATGTCATTAGCAACTAATTACCACTAATTAAATTAAATTTGAAAAAAAGGGACTGATAAGTCTTCCCTCCTTGAAAAATTTTGTCCTCGAAATTCACAAGGATTGAAGACCCGACAATATTCTAACATAGCAAGCAATACAACAAATGACTAAGGCTATGATCAAAACTAACCTCTAAGGTATCAAGCGGGAACGGGTAGTTCCCTCGCAGCGGTTGGGTCGAACAAGTAAGGATATCTCTCCCTCATGTCCGACTCCCTCTCCCAAGTAGATTCACCCGGAGAGTGACGGCTCCAAGCTACTCGTACTAAGGGTATAACCTTGTTCCTCAGCCTCTTCTCCCTTCTGTCTAATATCTCTACTGGCTGCTCAGAAACTGCAAGGCTCGGTCCGATCTCCAACTCTGAATGATCTAGCACATGGCTGGGGTCCGGAACATATCTCCTCAGCTGGGATACGTGAAAGACATCGTGAACTCCTGCTAGGTTGGGTGGAAGTGCAACCCTGTAAGCTACCTCTCCAATCCTGCCGAGTATCTCGAACAGCCCGATGTATCTGGGGCTCAACTTGCCTCCTCGTCCGAACCGGATCGTCTCTATAGTAGGTGATATCTTCACTAGCACCATATCACCGTCTACGAACTCCATCGGTCTGCGACTAGCATCGGCCCAGTATTTTTGCCTGTCCTGAGCCACTCTGAGCCTGTCTCTGATCATCCCAACCTTCTCTGCTGCATCCGTGATCATCTCTGGCCCAAGCATAACTCTCTTCCCACCATCGTCCTAAAAGAGCGGTGTACGGCATTGTCGTCCATATAGTGCCTCGAAAGGAGACATACCGATACTGGCTTGGTAGTTGTTGTTGTATGAAAACTCTACCAAGTACAGATGGCCCTCCCATGATCCGCCAAAGTCCAGCACACAAGTCCACAACATGTCCTCTAGCGTCTGTATCGTCCTCTCGGACTGCCCATCTGTCTGCGGGTGGTAAGCCGTACTGAACTTGAGCCAACTGCCCAACTCCTCCTGCAAGCTCCTCCAGTAGTGGGACGTGAATCTGCTGTCTCTATCCGATACGATGCTCACTGGTACTCCATGCAAGCGAACTATCTGCTGCATGTATAGCTCCGCCAACTTCTCAGTGGAAAGCCCCACCTTGAAGGGTATGAAGTGCGCACACTTTGTCAGCCTGTCCACGATGACCCAAATGGCATCCTTTCCTCCTTGGGAACGAGGAAGCCCTGAGACGAAGTCCATCGTAATGTGTTCCCACTTCCACTCGGGAATAGGTAATGGCTGCAATAGACCAGCTGGCCTCTGGCGCTCCGCCTTGACCTACTGGTAAACTAGGCATCTCGAAATGAAACGTGATACATCTCTCTTCATCCCGTGCCACCAAAGATGTTCTCGCAAGTCACAGTATATCTTGTTAGCACCAGGGTGAATAGAATATCTCGATCGGTGCACCTCCTGTAAGACTGCCTCTATCAGCTCTTCCTTCGGCATACACAATCGGCTGTCATGCCTCAAGGATCCATCCTCTGCTACAGTGAAGTCATCCAGCTAAAGCCTGGGCTCGAAGTTTACGAAGGCTCTTATTTGTAGACTGTGCCTCCCTGATCTGCTCTATCAAACCTGACTGAATGTCAAGCGCCATCATCTATATCAATGATCCTGGCCGAACTATTTCGATGCCGAGCTTCTCCAGATCTTCCCGTAAATGCCGATCTATCATCAGATACCATGCCATCAGATGCCTGCTCAGCACATCCGCCACCATATTTGCCTTTTTGGGATGATACTGTAAATCGATATCGAAGTCCTTCATCAACTCCAACCATCGTCTTTGCCTCATGTTCAGCTCTTTCTGTGTGAATATATACTTCAAGCTCTTGTGGTCAGTAAAGATTTCCACACGCTCTCCGTATAAGTAATGTTTCCATAAGTTGAGTGCAAAGATCACCGCAGCTAACTCTAGGTCATGGGTAGGATAGTTCCGCTCATGAGTCCGCAATTGCCTAGATGCATAAGCAATCACTCTTCCATGCTGCTGTAGGACACATCCTAGTCCCTTTCCCGAAGCATCGCTGTATATGGTGAAACCTCCAGATCCTGAAGGTAATGTCAGAACTGGAGCAGTCGTCAGCCTTCTCTTCAGCTCCTCAAATGCTGCCTGGCAGTCCTCTGACCAGATGTACTCTGTGTTCTTCCGTGTCAGCTTCGTCATGGGTTCAGCTATCCTAGCAAAGTTCTGGACGAACTTTCTATAATAGCCTGCTAAACCCAAAAAGCTCATGATCTCTGAAACTGACGTCGGAGCCTTCCATGTCTCAACGCAGCAATCTTCCTGGGATCCACCGAGATCCCCTCTCCAGTAACTACATGGCCGAGAAACTCCACTCGGTCTAAAAAGAACTCGTACTTCGACAATTTGGCATACAATCTCTCCTGCCTCAGAATCCCCAAAACTGTTCGTAAGTGCTCTATATGCTCCTCCGACGTCTTCGAGTATATCAGGATGTCGTCGATGAACACTACGACGAACTTATCCAGATACTGGTGAAATGTCTTATTCATCAAATTCATAAAAACAGCTAGCGCATTTGTGAGACCAAATGGCATCACCAGAAACTTGTACTGCCCGTACTTCGTGTTGAACGCCGTCCTGGATGTCTGCTGCCCTGAACTTCACCTGGTGGTACTCGGATCTCAAATCTATCCTGGAAAATACTTTTGCCCCACTCAACTGGTCGAACAAATCATCTATCCTGGGCAGAGAATATTTGTTCTTAATGGTGATGGCATTCAACGCCCGGTAGTCAATACACAACTAAACTGTACCATCCTTCTTAGGCACAAAGAGCACTGGCACTCCCCATGGAGAAGTACTAGATCGAATGAAACCCTTTTTCAACAGGTCATCAATCTGCTCCTTCATCTCTACGATCTCCTTGGGGTTCACTCTATAGCAAGCCCGAGATACTGGTGATGAACCCGGTACTTAATCTATAGTGAACTCCACATCTCTGTCAGGCGAAAGTCCTGGAAGATCCTCTGGGAATACATCCATAAACGCCCTAATGTTAGGGTGTGGCGGTGCTACCTCCCCAACTGTCGCACAACAGTTCGGCTCTAGGCTGATCTCTGGCTCTGTCCTCCTGACACTGAATGGTGCTGTGCCTGGAGGACTGAACAGAATACTACCCTCATAACAGTCTATAGCTGCATGGGCATAGCTAAGCCAGTCCATCCCCAATATGATATTATAACCTGGGAGTGGCATCATAAAAAATCGTCCCCTAAACTCTCTCCCGGCTATAGTAATAGAGCATCTATAGATAGCTCTAATGGGTACTGGTCCTCCTCCCGTCATTACTCTACTCATCTCCTCGGTAGGTGTAGCTACTAAGTGGTGTTTATACATAAACTCTAATGACAGGAAGCTATGAGATGCACCAGAATCAAACAAGCATAGAGCTAGAAAAGTATGCAAATAAACATGACCTGTGATGACGTCAGCCAAATAATCTGGCTTCGAAATCTGCTCCGGCTCTGGCTCAAGAGCTAGACTATAAGTCTTCCCTGGGGTCCCTTCTGCTGCTGCAGATGTTGCCCAAATCTCTGCTGCTGAGTCGGAAGTGGCCCTCTAGATACCCTGGCTACTGGGCAGTCCCGGATCTGATGGGTGGCAGACCCACAAACTAAGCACTGCTTCAACCTCTTTCTGTATATGGAGTAATCATGCCCTGGTCTTCCACAGAAAGAACACATAGCTTCCTTCTGCTGCTGCCGGGGTCCCGGGGCTCTAACTGGCGGGGTCGAGTGATGTGGTGTGGAAGGACGGTATGTCTGCTGGTGCGGCGTCGGTGCTCTCTGCTGGAAAGTCTGATGCTTCGACGGTCCCTCGAGGTGTACAGAAGCCGGCCTCTTGCAAGACAGAAGACGCTCCTCTATGCTCCGGGCCAACTCCAGGCTCTGGTAGTAGTCAGTCGTACCATTCGCCACTATAAGAATGCCAATGTCTAGAACTAGACCATGGCAAAACCTACGCGTTATCTCCTCGGGGTCTGCAACTAGACTAGGAGCGAAACGGCTCAGGCGACTAAACTCTGCCGCATACTCGTCAACAGAACGGTTCTCCTGCTGGATGTTCTGGAATTGTAGCCCCATGGCTACCCTAGCGGTGGTCGAGAAGAATTTCTTCTTGAACTGGGTCTTGAACTGATCCCAAGTGGCCCTTCCTCTCGCAAATAGCGGCTCATTCCGGAACCAGACTCCTGCCAAGTCTATCAGTAGAAATCCCGTTGCCTCGATCTGGAGGTCATTCGGCAACCTAGCTCCAAGGAGCTTCCTCTCTACTGAGTCTAGCCAGTCATCTGATACAACTATGCCCTCAGTCCCTAAGAACTCCTTGGGGTTCGGACCCATGAAGTCCTTGATCGTCCCCGCTCTCTGCCGTGGCTCTACAGGTGGTGGGAACATGGTACATTCCTCAGAACGCTCCATGCTCTGGCAGAGTAGGGTGGTCTGCTCCTGATGGGTTGTTAGGAACCCTTGGATCAGAGTGAGCAGTTGGTTCCCGTCGAGTGTGACAGAAGCCTGGGTAGGTATAGTGATAGGTGGTGGTAGAAGTATCGGGTCCTGCTGGGACTGTGATGTAGAAGGTGGTGGAGGCATCTGGGTTTGTGGATTTATGGAGTAGGGGAATATGGTAGGTGGAGGTGGAGGTGCATCGGTCAACTGGTCAGCTGACTGGATGGGGAGTGTGCCATTCTCAGGTGTGACATACTGGGATGAACGGGTGAGCACCATCTAAAATAAAAAGGACTTATAAGGACTTTTTAAAGTAAACAATCATAAACAAGAAATCTAATTATAATAGCAAGCATGTGATGTGTTTCCTATATTGCAATCCTAGTATTCCTCTAGGTGTTCTAAGTGTCATTCCTAATGTTGTCTAATTACCTTAAGTTCCTAATTGCAGGCAAGCTTGGTACAATAACGTAACCAAACAATTTAGTCAGGACCTGCGTGGGCCACCACTAAAAACATGTCACGACCCGCTACCCAAATTGTTGGGCCGGGCCGAGTCATGTCCAGCCTACGCTTGAGATAAAGTGCAGTAAACTGTTCTAGAGATAACAAGATAAGACTAAATGTGCTAACAGTTCTATAAGTGAAGAAGAGTCATAAATGCTCCAAGCACAAAAGTCATCTCATATAATAATAAGTCCAAGTATAAGTCTGAAATGTAAAACTGGATACAGGTCCAGTTACAAAATACATAGTCTAATACATGACTACTCTCAAAAGTCTAAAGCAAATAGACAACTAGACGAGGTTCCCCGTAGGTACATCCTCGTAAGACAAAGCCTGGTCCTCGGCAGTAACTCCATAATATGAACCACAGAGCAACTCCTCCTCAGTAAGTATACCTATAACGTTATCCTATCAGGACGGGAGCAAGTACTGTTTCTAGCAAACTAATATACGAAACAAGAAATGAACATGGGAGGAATAAACTAGAAACATGGCATCTCAAAATCTATCATGGCAAGGACACATATGTCATATAGACAGATGTATATGTAATGTTTAAAACTGTAGCAGGTACGTGATCGTCAATAGGTGTAAAATGTACTGTGGTACAAGTATATAAAATGTACTTCCATACAAGTAAACAAGCGATAGATGTACATACGTACAAATACAGCTGGTGCGCCTACGACAAGGTATACATAAAATGTCAACCTTGCTCGGTACGTACGTACGGAGAAGGGGCATGATCACGTACACTACTAACAGTTTCTCCATAACCCAGATTCTAATCATGTGAGAGATATATATAAAGACTGTCCTAAGCATGGTAGTGACTGAAAGTAAATACAACATGTAAATATTTAACTTGCTACCCCAAGGATCAGCATTTAACATGGTTGGATTCGCAGTTCATTGATGTAACAGTATGTAAAGTTTGTAGAAGTACTTGCCTTTAGCAAAGCAAGGCAGCGATAAAAATGCTATAGATGCCTGGTAACTTGTCACTGTAGAAATAACACATAAACTTAGTTTTTATACTAAGTTAAATACTAAGACACTAGTGGTACAACGCGACTTTCTAACTGGACACCTAGTCAAATGGTGACTTTAGCATAGGAGACCAATGTGGGGTAACATAATACTCAAACTAACTTTGTAGGGTCTTTATACTAGTGTAGGGTGAGGTTCAATACGTCTATAACTCAAAATAACACAAAAAGTTGCAAGTCGTTACTATGCCATAATTAAATTAAAACCGTACACTATGATCCAACAATTTTTGAGATAGACAAAAAGCTCAATTTTACATAAAATAAAATACTAGAATGATCCTTGTTAATTATAGAAATTTATACTAATTTTTCTGGAATTTATAAACCCTCATAAATATTTATTAAAAATCAGCAAACATAAATATACTGAAAATGAGTTCTGTTTTTCTATTTTTATAAAATAACCAAAGCACTTAATAAATGTTGGAAAAATTATAGTAAATTATCTAAATTAACATAGTATTTAAATATAATTTTTCCCAGATTTTTCTAGCAATTAAAATATATATAAAAATTTAAAAATAGCAAGCAACAGTTTCTGGAAATTAATTAATTAATTATTTACTATTTTGTCCATGTATTCGAAATGAACCGAAGTCCAGATACAGGACCCAGAGCCATGAATCAAGTCCAATATGACTTGTACAGACTTTGAATATATTAGACACAATTGAGCCCAAAAACCTATGCTAGGCTTGGACATCAATTGGTCATAACAAATAAAATACAGGAATTTAAATAATAATAATATATTTTTAAAGTGGCAAAAATATACAAGTCACAAAATTATATAATAAAATTAATCTTGTAAAATTTTACATAACAATATTTTGCATAAGGTAGAATTTTAAAATACATATATAAATGTATAACAACAATATTTATATATATACATATAAATATATATATTTATATATATACATATAAATATATAGATATATATATAGATATATATATATATATAAAAAAAAAAATATATATATATATATATATATATATATATATATATATATATATAATGGATATATATATACATATATTAAATATACATATATATATATATAAGAAATACTAACTATAAAATATATATATATATACAAATATTGTATACAAATATATAATAGTATGTATATAATAATATATACACACATGAACCCATATATACATATATACATATTTATACATAAATATATATATATATATATATATATATATATATATATATATATATATATATATATATATATATATATATATACACTTATAAAATAAAATAACAAATATAAAATATATATATATATATACATATACAAATACTGTATATATACATATATAACAGTATAAATATATATAATAATATATATACTTAAATACATATATACACATATATATATAAATACATTTATACATATATATATATATTTTTTTACATTTATACATACATATATATATATATATATATATAATAATAATAATATATATATATATATAAATATATATATAAAATAAAATAAAACAAAAAGAAAACAAAAAGAAAACAAAAACAGAGGGGGTGGGGGTTCGAACTCGGCCCAGGGGAGTCGGGTTCTTGGGCTCGGTCGGGCTGGCCAGGGGGTCAGCCCGAGTTGTGTGTTAGGGGTAGGATTTGGGTTAGATTTATTTAGGTTTAGGTGAATGGGTTTAAACCTGATAAAAACTATCTCGGTGTCCTGACAGTTAAGGACACACGAGTCTCGTGTCCGTGCTATGCACGACACGCACGGGTCGAGTCTTTCGTGTCAAGACTTACCCCGAGGTTGCTCGTGTCCTGGCGAACGTCGTGCGTGAGTTTGAGACACGCACGACACAGTTTTTAGGGTGTTACTCATGTGTCCGACAAACTGGGGGGGGTGTCGAGTGTGCTGACGGTGGCTAGAGGCGTCGGAGATGCGGTGCTCGGGTGGCGCTGCGTTGGTCTCGGCGTGGCGCGTCGAGTGGTGGCGGTGGTAGGCGGTGATGGTCGATGTGGGGGGACGGTGCTGCACTCGCCGGAGTTAGGGTTAGGGTTTAGGCTCTCATCGGAGATGAAGGGGTCGGGGTGGTCGAGGGTGAACTAGGGTTAGGATTTTGGGTCTGGGGGTTATATATAGGGGAAGAGGAGGTCGGTTGGGGCTGTGGGCTGGCCGGAAATAGCGGGGAAGTCGGTGGTCGGTCGTCGGCAACTGGTGGTCGTCGAGAGCAGTTGGGAGGAGAGAGAGAGAGAACGTGGGGGGGGGGGTAGGTAGGTTAGCAGCTAGGTCCTTAGGATTTAGGAATTTACATAACAACCCAAAACCAAATAGTTTGTAAATATCATTTGCAAACTCCTATTAAAATAATTAATTCATTTGCAAAACGATATTAAAACAAATTTAAATATTACAAAATGCTATTAAAATATTTCAATTAATTGCAAAATGATATATTTTAACTTAAAAACTATTTAAAAATTATTTAAAATTCTAGAAAAATTTCTAAAATCATAATAAATTATTTTAAAGCTAAGTATGTCATTAGCAACTAATTACCACTAATTAAATTAAATTTGAAAAAAAATAGGGGCTGACAGATTAAATATGTTTAGTTATGAATTTCTAGTTGTTAATGAATTTCCACTTTTATTTTTGATTATCATATGCACATTATCGTAACTTTTAATTTAGGAGCACAAGACTAGTCGTTTTCTCAAAACCAACTTCACATGCATGATCTAGTCGAGACACTCTACACACATGACCTTCTTGTTCTACTCAAACGCACCTCCTTGTGCTCCATTTAAATCGTACAATTTTTTTGACACAAGACCCGACTTTGATTTATACCATGGAATCACATTTATTTTTGACTTGAATTGGAGATACCATTTCGACCCAAACCTGTCAACCCAAAATATAGGCACAACCCACATTAAGCCTACTACACACTTGACACTTGTGTCCTACTCAATTGAGCTCCCATATGTTACTTATTTATCTGTGATCACAAATGACTTAAATTAAGCTATTGATCGCACATAGTCCGACCTTAACCCAACCTGACTCCAATGAACCAAACCAAAGCTTCATGTCATCCTCTCATGAATACCTACGAACACAACACCATTCCATTCCTACAAAACATGAAACATACAAAGCAAACTCACCCCTAAGACTAATGGAAAAGATCATTATCCATAAAGGTTAGAGAAAAATTCTCTATTAAGACACTCTCATCCTTACCATTCAAAACTCACCTCTTTTGGCCAAGCCCAAGAGATGGCTTAAAAAATCCACCTATGACACACCCCCTCCCATGACCAATCCCCCTTCAACAGTACACTTCACTTTTGAAGAGATTCCAAAGTACTCTCTCTCCCTCTACTTTTTCTAACACACAGCCAACCCACCCGTTCTTATTCATAACTCATATCTCCTCTCTCTCCTTTGTAACACAAACCCATAGCAGCCCTTGGCCGAACAGCAGCCCCCACAAACCCTAAATCCTTATTTCTTCTTTATCTTTTCCATACCTCCTCCTCATCTTCCTCCTCCTTCCTCCTCCTTAACACCCTTAGCCGAGTGACTATGTCGCTGCTACCAACACACCTAGCTGCTGCCGTCGCCCCACTTGTTGTGTGCACCACCTAGGCCAGCCGCCATGCCACGCTACACCTTCGGTGACCTCAGGATAACCCCCCCCGTCGCCTAGGCCGCTGGAGCTAGCTACCTTACAGCGTGCACGCTGCTGCTGCTACAGCTGCTGCCACGAGCTGCTGCTGCGGCTGCCACGTTCGTCGCGTCGCCGCACTCCACGTCGGCCACCGTCGGACCTCCCCTTGCCGGGTGAACCTCCAGGAGGGAGGCTCCACCTCCAGCAGCCCCCCTCGGCCGCTCGAATCTCGTCGTGCCACGGTGTTTCGCCGTTGCCGACATCCCAGAGTTCTCGCGGTGACGGGACGCGTTTCTGCCACACCGCAACCGCTGGCCAGCCTCCACCGTGTGCTTTCGCTGTTGTAGTTCCCATCTACGATAGGAGGTACAATTTCTCCTTTTTTTCTCCTCCATTATCGTTTAGGTTCCTATATTAACATATACAAATAAATCATATATATATATATATATAATAAAATAAAAATATATGCAACACTTATTTTAGAATCCTATATATATGTGTGACACCAATAGATGAATCCTAGATATATAGCAATGGTGAATGTAACAGTAGGTTACATATGGGTCTAAACCCTTTTGCGCACACCTTTCCTATATACATACAAGACACACATTTCCTATATAGATACATGAACCTTATGTATATATATAACCATTATTTTCCTAGGTTGCTAATATAACAGTAGGCTTGATTCCAACCCCAAGCACTTGGTTATGCAAGCATTGCATGTGGATACCAACACTTTATTCATTTAGTAGTGCAAGAGTTGTATATAGAGTTGTGTATATATATATATATATATATATATATATATATATATATATATATATATATATATATATATATATATATAAGATCATAAATATAAAATATATATATATATAAGATCATATATATATATATATATATATATATATATATATATATATATATATATATATATATAAAATATATATATATATATATATATATATATATATATATATATATATATATATATATATATATATATATTAATATATATATATATATATATATATATATATATATATATATATTTATGATCTTCCTATATATGTATTATGATCTTCCTATATATGTATATGCAATATTATATATATATATATATATATATATATATATATATATATATATATATATATATATATATAATATATATATATATATATATATATATATATATATATATATATATATATATATATATATATATATATATATAGCTCGAGTAATGTGCATGAGACTTTATGAGATAATATGAAGTACACACATATTTTACTACCCTGGACCCTCGACACACTTAAGGGTATCCTAATAACTCGTATTGCTAGGTTACAAGAGCACATTGTATAAATTAATCATGACACGCTTGTATTCATCATAACCTTAATATGTAGTTGCTTAACTTATAGGGATTCATGATCAAGTCGTGACCATGAGGGTTTACTTAACGTATCGTAAGCCTTGGTTGTTGTATTTGTAGGTCCTCATGACGACACGATTGAGACAGAAGGGACTGGAGCTTTGCTTGCGCATTTTGGAGTTGCAAGCAAGTATACCTTGCCTTGTATTACTGATTTACACATATTTCATTGTACTCTTGCTTGTGTGGACTTAGTTAGTTGAGCCCGAGAATTGTCTCTGGTATAGTCGATGCTGGCATCGACACCATGATATGTATACTTGACTTAGCTCTAGGTGACGTACCCTCAGTTGCGGAGTTGTTATTATAACTCCCATGACCGTGACACACTTTACAACATGGCACCGAGTGAGATCGAGTTATGGCACGAGCTGACGCTCTCGATTGGCTATTGGTTAGAGTAGCACGTCTGACAGCACATTTATAGTAGTAATGGTTCTAGCTAGCTGACCTTGCATTGAGAGTAGATGTTTGGATCGTAGATACGACTTGCACATTTTTAGGCCGGAAAGACAACCAGTAGGCGTATGGGACAGACAGTTACATTATTTTAGCCTTAGTGTGACCCGGTTATAAGCCATACATACACTAAGGATATGTCCGACAGCGGCCACTAGCTGTATGCTAGGTACGATCGGGAGGTATACTAGTGCGTATATGTTTACATCGGCTCGTGATCCGACATCGGCCCGTGACTCAATGTTATTTCCTTATCAATCTATCCATATGCTCTAAAGTTGTTTTCCTATGCATTTACTTAGACTGGTTAGCTCACCATTTATGTTTATATCAGTATTTACTTTATGGCATGTTCCTATTTGTATCTTGCTATGTCCCCTGAGGACCTGGTTCCTTTCCAGATCCTGACGAGGATCTGTACTCGACGATATAAGATTTTGGAGTTGAGATGGGAAATGTAGCAGAGGACTACAAGGTGCTTCCTGAGGAGTTCCCTTGATTCAGGGTATGTTATTATTTCGGATGAGAGCTTCATTATCTAGTTAGTCGTTGCTCTTGGCTAGTTATCTTTCCATTTTCAATATTTTTATTCTGTTTGAACTGTGGTTTTGTTCCCACCAGACTCTAGATTCATTTTGTTGTACTATGGATACTCAGACTACTCTGCATTTACTTCAGTACGTTCCTTTACTATTTCTGTGGATAAGATTTAGATGATTGACTGCTATTTGTAAGTATTATAACATTTACAGCATAGTATACCTAAGTGAGTCCGTTAAAGTGGAAAGCTCACTCTAGGCTGTATCAGCTGGCTAGGTTATGCCTAAATCCTAAATATTTTGGGACTGGAACGTGACATATTTTAGTGGTAGTCCATGCAGTTCGGTTTATCGCTTAGGTTACAAGACGATGCGACCCTACAATTTGGACTAAGAAATGTAGAATCTTATCCACATTTTGATTATCGCCTTTGACTTCCACATTCCTATCTTACGATTGAAAAATCCAGCATCTTGCTTGTTTCCTATACTTATCTTATAAAATTTTCTCTTTTAGTGAGATGCATCTGCACAGCGGATACACAGTATATGGTGCCCCCCGGCACGTGATATGACATCCAGCGATGACAGGACTCCAGCTCCCACAGAGATCCAGACTCTCGGACGCGTTCAGACCATTTCGACGACCCCATCTATCCATGTGGGGTTTGTACCACAGCCTGTACCGACGTACCAGGAGGGCCAGACGTCGTAGACATCGATGCGACAGGAGAAGCACCCCTTACCGCCGCCACCACCCTTCCCTCCCCAGATATTGCATGGAGCATACCCGCAGCAGGTGCCGTATGCACCCAACCAGCCCTAGATGCCGCATGGAGCATTCCCGCATCAGATGTCGTATGCACCCATTCTGTCCTAGATGCCGCAGCTAGAGGGTCAGCTCCATATGTTCTACTTCTTCCAGGCAATGATGCAGCAACAGTGGTAGCAGACGGAGGTCATGAGGCAGACTCTGATGACTGCCTTGGAGAGCAGCTCTAGCACCTGCACCACCACCAGCCCCAGTACCAGGTCAGCCGGTGGGCAGCATTCGGGGGTATCGCCAGATGGACCTGAAACCCTTCAAGGGTAATGAGAGCCCGAAGGAGATATCTGATTGGATAACCAGCACACAGAAGATCTTGAATGCTTTGCAGCTACCTACTGACTTGTAGATGACTACCGTGAGGACCCAGCTGGAGGGGAATGCCCATCATTGGTGGGAATCGGAGGAGCACAAAGTCGGCAAGGACAAAACATAGAAGCAGTTTCTTGAGTACTTTAAGGCGAAGTACTTCCCAGCTACCATCCGTGATGCTCTCTACGATCAGTTCCTCCACCTCAAGCACAGAAACATGATCGTAGACGACTATGATGCAGAGTTCAGCCGCCTCAGCCGGTTCGGCACACTATTAATCCCCCATGAGAGAGAGATGGCCCGGAGGTTCCATCACGGCCTTATGAAGGAGCTCCAAAGTTATAAAAGCGCACAGTTGAGGACTACCTACGAGGAGGTGTTAGCCGAGGCCAGAGTCCAGGAAGCCATCAACAGAAATCTGTTGAATGCGTGGCACCCTACTCATACAGCCGCACCAGCCAGAGTTCAGACATGAGGCTCGATCATACGCTCGGGAACCCATCTTCAGCAGAAGTTCACCCTATACCATGAGAAGGAGCTTCCCACTTGTCACTATTATGGCAAGAAGGGACACATTCATAGGGACTGCAGGAAGAGGCTCAACCAACGCTTGAGGTACAGATCGGGACAAACCAAGCCCCGGACTGTCCGTAGCGTTATGACGGAGCTCAGTAGTTGGCCCCAAGTCCAACTCTACCAGGACCCAGGCCACGAGTACACTGCAGCCCAGCGAACACCAGCACTCGGAGGATATCAAAGGGTACCATTGCCCACCCAGGAGGCACAGTTCAGACAGCAAACAGAGGCTCAGATAAGAGGACAGGACTTTGCTATGGCACCAGAGCAGGAGGAGCCAAAGGGAGTGGCGATCACAGGTACTATCCAATTTGCATCATTACCTATTTTTTTACTATTTGATTTTGGAGCCACATTATCTTTCATATCTAGTAGTTTCGTAGCTATGCACAAAGTAGCTACTTCGCCCCTGCCCAAGAGTTGGAAGATTCTTACAGGTGGAGGGATCGTTCCAGTCACTAGCACGTGTAGGATGTGCTCCATGGTTGTGTATGGGAGAGAGATGATGGCTCAATTTTTGGTGTTCCTTTTGTCAAATTTTGACATTGTGTTAGGGATGGACTGGTTGAGCCAGTATCATGCCATATTAGATTGCCAGAAGGGTGCATCATCTTTATACCGCCAGATCATCAGGAGTTTGAGTTCAAGAGAGGGACAGTAGAGCAAGGAGTAGGCCAGTCCGTCGATGTCTATATGGCGATAGAGGCAGCACCCCCGTTGATCATTGCAGAGTTCATGGACGTCTTCCCGAAGGAGTTGCCAGGTCTTCCACCTGATAGACAAGTAGAGTTTTCCATCGAGTTGGTGCCAGGAACAGTACCGATCTCTTCTAATATGCACTGGTTAGCAAAGAAGCAGCTAGATGTGTTGAAGCTTCAGCAAGAGGAGTTACAGGCCAAAGGGTTCATCCGACAAAGTACATCACACTGGGGAGCCCAGTATTGTTTGTGCCAAAGAAGGATGGGTCCGTCCGAATGTGCATTGACTATAGAGCCCTGAATGCCTTGACCATCAAGAACAAGTATCCCTTGCCTCGAATCGACGATCTGTTCGACCAACTGACTAGAGCTAGGGAGTTCCCAAAGATCGACTTGAGATCAGGATACCATCAAGTGAAGGTGCAGAAGGAGAACATTCCAAGGACAACCTTCAGGACTCATTATGGTCAATACGAGTTCCTAGTGATACCTTTTGGATTGACTAATACACCTGCTGTATTTATGAATCTGATAAACAGAGTGTTCCACCAATACTTGGACCAACTCTCGGTCGTGTTCATCGAACCAGTTCTTGGTCGTGTTCATCGATGATATATTGGTGTACTCGAAGAGCCACGAGGAGCACGAGAAACACCTACAGATTGTGTTGGAGATACTAAGGTGCGAGAGACTCTCTGCCAAGCTGAGCAAGTGTGAGTTCTCTCTGGATCGTGTCTCTTTTCCCGAAAATGTCGTCTCAGGATAAGGTATCTCTGTGGACCCAGCAAAGATCTCGGTCGTAGAGAAATGGCCAACCCCTACCAATGTCTCAGAGGTGAGAAGTTTTCTTGGACTTGCCGGATATTATCGGAGGTTTGTAGAGAACTTCACGTGGATCGTTGAGCCGATGACCCGCTTGACCCATCAGGAATAGGAGTTTATCTGGATGGAGGAGTGCCAGGTGGCATTCGATGAGCTGAAGAAGCATCTTACCACATCACCTATTCTGACTATCCCATCTGGATCTGGAAGATTCGTAATCTACAGCAATGCATCCAGAAAGGGATTGGGATGCGTCTTGATGCAGCACAGGAAGATGGTAGCCTATGCATCGAGGCAACTAAGGATTCATGAGAAGAATTATCTAACCTATGACTTGGAGCTTGCTACGATTATCTTTGTCCTGAAGCTTTGGAGACACTACTTGTATGAAGAAAGAGTATAGATATTCACAGACCATAAAAGCTTAAAGTACGTCTATACTCAGAAGGATCTGAATATGAGGCAGAGACGTTGGTTGGAGCTAATGAAAGACTTCGAGATCGAGCTATAGTACCATACAGAGAAGGCTAATGTTGTAGTAGACACCTTGAGCAGGAGGACTATATCGTACATGTTGATGACTCAGTGCCATCTATTGGAGGAGCTGTGAGAGTTAGAGATAGAGGTGATATTACCAGGGGTAGATGGCCAGTTAGCTAGTCTTCAAGTGCAATCTTCATTAGTTGAGATGATCAGAACCGCCCTGTCGACAGATGCTAGATTTTAGCAACTTCGACAGAGGATGGAAGTCGAAATATAGACGGGACTGCGCATTTTCATGAGGACAGAACTTTAAGGTATGGAGATTGCCACTACGTTTCCAATGAAGAGCTTCATCAGGAGCTGATGACGGAGGCGTACAGTTCGACATACTCCATCTACCCAGAAGGCACGAAGATGTACAGAGATCTAAGACGATATTTCTGGTAGCATAGAATGAAATGAGAGATAGTCCGCTTTGTAGCCAAGTGCTTGGTGTGTCAATAAGTCAAGGCTGAGCATCAGAGGTCAGCAGGATTGCTCCAGCCACTTTCAATACCGGAATGGAAATAGGAGCACATTAGTATGGACTTCGTTACGGGTTTACCGAGGAGTCCGAGTGGACGTGATACAATTTGGGTGATAGTGGATCGACTCACCAAGTCAGCTCACTTTCTGCCCTTCATAGTGAGACAGTCTACAGAAGCCCTAGCTGAGATGTATATGAGGCAGATCGTGCGACATTATGGAGTCCCGGTTAGTATAGTGTCTGACCGAGATTCGAGGTTCACATCGTACTTTTGGCGGAGCCTACAGGAGAGCCTTGGGACCCGTCTAAAGTTTAGTACGTCATATCATCCCAGACAGATGGGCAACAAAGCATACTATTCAGACACTAGAGGACATATTGAGGGCATGCATGCTAGATTTTGGTGGATTATGGAAGGATTACTTGCATCTAGTGGAGTTCTCCTACAACAACAGCTATCAGACCAGTATCCAGATGGCCCCCTTCGAAGCATTGTGTGGCAAGAAGTGTCGTTCTCCGGTCTGTTGGAGTGATGTGGGTGAGAGGCAGATACTCGGACGAGAGTTGGTGGTTCATACAAAGGAGAAGGTGAAGCAATTCTAAGGGCACTTAATAGCAGCTCAAGACAAGCAGAAGCACTGGGAAGACACACACCGTCGACTCTTGGAGTTTAAGGAAGGGGACCATGTCTTTCCTAGGATCTCACTTACCAGAGGTACCATCAAGTTTGGAGGAAGAGGAAAGCTGAGTCCAAGGTATATTAGACCCTTTGATGTGCTAGAACGGATTTGAGAGGTTGCCTACTGGTTAGGTTTACCGCAGACATTAGAGGGTGTTCATGATGTGTTTTACGTATCTCAGCTGAGAAGGTATGTGCCAGATCCTAGCCACGTCTTTGACAATTCAGAGATCACTTCTTTGACCATTCAGAGATCACTGTTGGGCCGAGTTTGTCTTATGAGGAGTAGCTAGTGGAGATCTTGGATCGGAGGGAGAAATTTCTGCTGGGTCAGACCATCCCGCTAGTTCATGTCACTTGGAGGCATCATGCACTAGGCGAATCGACTTGGGAACGTGAGGACGCGATTTATAAGTGTTTCTCCATATCGTCATGGGGCTAGGTATGCATGCATTATTATTCAGTCATTTATAACTTGTTGTTATATTAGATGTCTAAATTTTGAGGACAAAATTCTCTAAAGTGGATAGGTTGTAAGCCCTCTGAATTTTAATTAGAATTGATTTAAGTTAATTAGGATTTAAATACGTTTAATTATTAATTTCTAGTTATTAATGAATTTCTACTTTTATTTTTGATTATTTGAGCACCTCTAGAGGGGGGGTGAATAGAATGTGTGCGTATGCAGTGAAAAATGATCACCACTAAAAAATATTAACAGATTATAAGTTATGGCAGGAATAATAGAAGTAAATTTAATAGCAGTAAGAGATAGAAGATCAAACTCAGTGAACACCGCGATATATACTGGTTTTCCTCTAAGAAAACTAATCCAGTCGTGAGTACTCTTACCCGCTATTAATCTACTATTTACAAGCTAAATAAGAGCTTGTCGTCTCTTTTCAACATCGTTCTTGATGAAAAGTGCACGACTGACTTCACAACATCGTGCTTGGTGACGAGCGTACGACCAACTCCAAAAACTGAGAAGTTTTCTGACTTGCAACCTCTTTACAACTATGTAAACCAAAGACACTAAATCGAATAGAATGTTTACTGGCTTTGGCTAAGAGTAGTATAGGTGAAATGTGAAAGCTTTAGATATCTGAAAAACACTTAGAAATAGATAGGGAGAAGAGTTAATGAGTGATTAGAAATGTGAAAAAATTTCTCTATTTATAGTGTTTTTGAGGACCGAACTCGGACTGAGTTCAGATGCTAAGATCTTGCAAACGAACGTTGGATACAGATTTGGAGGCAAAAAAAATTTCAAAAATCTCGGACCGAACTCGGCCTGAGTTCTATCCGAATTCTGTCTAAGTAGAATAGGATTTTTGGGGTCCAAATTGCATATAGTTTTTGGGCTGTTTGGATATGTAGAATTTACGGAATTAGGTAGGCATTTTGGATTTTGGGGACGGAGAAAACAAAAGCCAGTAATATCCTGATCGATCTTACATTTATATTTCCTAGACTCAATAAAAGTAAAATACAGAAGAATATAAAAAGACTCGATCTGGATTCCGATACAATTGCTTTTGGATGATGACTTGAATGCTCTTTATAGACGCAGGATGTAGACGCAATAAATTTTTTAATATTGATTTCAGTGATCTATAACATTAGTAGAAGTTTGTATATTTTGTATATCGACTTAAGTTGTCGTTGATTATCAAAATCAGGTATGACCATTTAGGCAATGAGCCAATACACTCTCCCATTTTGATAATTGACAAACTTGAGTCTATACCAAAATATAACTAGTAATTTTGAAATAATATACCTGACTTGTCCATTGATTGAAAGTTTTCGTTAAAATATTTTGGCATTGCTCTTATTCCCCTTTGTCATGTGCACAAAATGAGTAGCTCCTCGATAATGTGTGAAGCCAATAATTTAACAGAAATAAGGAAAGAAAAAGAGCAATATCCACAATACACAAGTCACAACATAGTAGAACTAGCAGCAGCAGTAGAATAAACTGAAAAACTCACATAGCATGAAATAAAACTGAAAGGAAGTATGACATAAATGCATAAAAGTCATAATTAAAAGAGTTTATGACTGCTAAAAACTACTAATAAAAAGTCTATGAAAGTTTGGACTGCTACAAAGTGCAACTACATAGATCATCACTAGCAAAACAATCTTAAAACTCTAAACTGGAAGCCCTAATCACATCTGAGCATCATCATCATCAGCTGGAGCAGGTGACTGAGGATCGAAATAGGCAGTAGTCGGATCAAAGTGTTCGAAAGTACTCGAATCATCGAACCTCGGTCCATCGAAACCAGGATAATGGATCATCGGAACAAGAGCAATAGGGTGATGCGCCAGACTCCAATGCAGATCAGCAATACTATTCCTTAATACCTGAGCCTATGAGGTATGACGAAAGTCAGCATCGACATAACATTGATGACGTTGTCGAGAGAGTGTGACAAAATTATCAAAGCGCTGATAAAACTGTGGATCAAATCCTGGAGCAGGAGCATCTGGATCAGCCTGAGCCTTAGTAGGAGCAATACCGAAAGGAAGTGGAGGTAGAGGATATTTCCTAGATCTAGTCAGCTCAGAAGATGACGAGAAAGTATGACACAAGGCAAGGTTGATCTCAAATCTCCTAAAAGATGGCTGCTAGATGCATGGGATAAAGAAGGTTATGCCCCACTCACCTACAACCAATCACCAAGCCATGAAGGTCTTGGGGACAGAGAAAGGAATGCCAAAATGAAGATGGTACATAGCGTACATCTCAGAGAAGGTGATCTCGTAAGAAGATCCCTTCTTGGGAAGCAAAGCAGAGAATACAAATCGATGTAACTCATAAAAGTTCTGATTAAGGTGCTTTGCGTATAACCTACCACTGCAAGCAACAGGGTTCAGATGACATATTGCAACCTTAAAAGAGTCAAGGGTCATGTCTTTGGGAAATTGGACTCTATGAATGTTAACTAACGCCTCGTCGATATCCGGTAAATGGAAATACTCACTGAGGTCAATCGAGTTGAATTTAATTTCATGTCGGTGATAGAGGAATAGATACTACCGTCGAGTTTGACTTGCATGTTGCAGTAAAACATATGTACGACAATACCATAGATATCATTAGAGGTTTTAAAGAAATCTCGGACACTAATCTATCAAAAGTGGAGGCGTACTCCGAGAAAATAGTAAAATTGACGTATCATCCGGGGCAAATTTCTTGATTACGAAAGCGTTAAACCAAGAGTCCGCTATTTCCAAACATGGAAATAAAGTCGAGTCAAATTCCTCTTCGCCAGTAGGGCGAGCAGGACTGAACATGTTGAGGAATTCGTATTCAGAGGTCGAAGATGAATCCGCCATAAAATATGCTTTCTTTCTTTTGTGGATTTTAGGAGCCATAAAATTGAAAAATGAGAAGAAAGGAGATATACCTTAAAGAGAATGGAGAGAAGATGGAGAATGTCACTTCTTGAGCTTCGTAGACCTAAGGAAGGAGGAGGAAGGAAGCTTAGAGGAGATAAAAGTAGGGTTTTTGGAGAATTTCTGATGCTCGGGTGGAGGAAGAAGGAGGGTTTTTAAAGGGGTTAAGGCCGGCTATGCTGTTCTGGAAATTCAAACCGACGTCAACCAAACTCGGTCCGAGTTCTGACAGAGTTTAGCCACTTGTATTTCCAATTCATTTATGCATAATAAATAGTAAACATACTTAATAAACTTTAATTCTTCAATTCAATAATATTTATTACTTTGGATTAGCTGTAGGGGCCGGATCCTAGTTAGTGGTAGTCCAAAGACACTTGGCACCGTATCGCTTAGACTTTTACATCTTTTAACAGAAGGGCCTTTTCGGCTTGTACCCAAAATAACTTCAATTAATAAATATCAAAATCTTAAGTTATAAGAATTTTTATTAAACATAATGCATTATGAATCTGAAAATTCAAGTATGCCTAGTTCACGTCGGAGAAAATTGAAACGGTCTTCAGCCAGTAGTTTTGTGAAAATATCTGCTAGTTGATGATCTGTGTCAATGAATTTTAAGCAAAGATTCACGTGTTATTAGTGATCACGTAAAAAATGATGACGTATCTCTATGTGCTTTGTGCATGAGTGACAAATAGGGTTCTTAGTCAAATTAATCATACTAGTGTTATCATAATATATAGGAATCTTAGAATAGTGCAGATTATAGTCTTCTAGGGTTTGCTTCATCCATAAAATTTGAGCACAACAATGTCCTGCGATGATATACCCAGCCTCAGTCGTTAATAGTGCTACAGAATTTTGTTCCTTGCTAAACTAGGAGACTAAAGCTTTTTTTAGAAAATAACACGTACCACTGGTACTTTTACGATCTATTTTTCATCATGCAAAATCCGTATTTGAATAACCGATTAGGTCAAAAGATGTGATTTTAGGATACCACAAGCCGACTGTAGACGTTTCCTTAAGGTATCAAAAGATACGCTTAATGGTGCATAAGTGTGATTCCTTAGGATTAGCTTGATATCCAGCACAGATGCAAATGCTAAACATGATATCAGGGCGACTAGCAGTTAAATATAATAAACTATCAATCATATCTCGATACTTACGCTGCTTGACGGGTTTGCCACTTTTATCAATGTCAAGCGGATTGATGTAGCCATTGGAGTTCAGATAGTCTTTACGTTGTCGAAGTCATACTTCTTTAGTAAATTCTTCGTATAATTGGCATGGTTGATGAATGTTCCCTGTGAGTGATGCTTGATCTGGAGTCCTAGGAAGTAGTTTAGCTCTTCCATCATACTCATTTCAAACTAACTCTGCATACACTTAGTAAATTCTTGACAAAATTTTTATTAGTAGAACCGAATATTATGTTATCTACATAAATTTGCACAAGTAGAATAACATCATCTGAAGACTTGATAAATAAAGTAGTAACAACTCTCCTTTTAAAAAATTATTTTCAAGTAGAAAGGCACTTAGGCGTTCATAACCAGCACGAGGTGCTTGTTTGAGTCTATAGAGTGCTTTCCTAAGTTTGAAGACGTGATCGGGTTTTTGAAAATCTTCAAAACTAGGGGTTGTTTCACAAAAACTTCTTCTTTCAAAAATACATTTAAAAATGCACTTTTTACGTCCATTTGAAATAGTTTGAAATTGTGAAAACATGCAAATGCACAAAACATGATGATAGCTTCTAGTCTAGCAACAGGGGCATATGTTTCGTCACAATCAATACCTTCTTCTTGATTATAACCTTGTGCCACTAGACGTGCTTTGTTGCATAGAATTTGTCCATCCTCACTTAATTTATTTCGGAACACCCATTTGGTACCAATTATCAATTGACCAATAGGTTCAGGAATAAGTTCCCAAACTTGGTTTCTCTCAAATTGATTAAGTTCCTCTTGCATGGCATCAATCCAAAAAATCAATATTAAAAGCATCTGCTACTGTCTAGGTTCTACTTGAGATATAAAAGTTGCATTAGCTGCTATATCAGTATCTTTAGGAGAAGAACGTACACCTTTTGATACATCATCTATGATGAGCATCTCTGGATGATCTAGCAAGAATTTCCAAGATTTGAACATCTTTGTTAGATCTTCCACAGGATTCTCTTTGGTAGCAGTATCTTTAGATGACTTGGATTTAATCTGTGCATCTTCATCATCATTGTTGCTAGATTTGTGACTATTGGGCTCATCAAAGGTAACGTTAATAGATTTTTCAACAATCATAGATCTTTTATTAAAAACTCTACATCCCTTACTCTTAGCAGCATATCCGAGAAATATCCCTTCATCTACTTTAGAGTCAAACTTTTCCAAGTTGTCCTTGGTGTTCAGGATAAAACAATGACATCCAAAAACTTTAAAATAAGAAATATTTGGAGTCCTTCCAAGCCATAGCTCATATGGTATTTTTTTTCAAGATAAGTCAAATCAACACCCTATTTAAAACATGACAGGCTGTACTAACAGCTTCTGCCCAAAAATATTTAGAAAGATTATGCTAATTCAGCATGACTCTAGCCATCTCAGAGTACGATTCATCTGCTCCATATGTCACTCATGTTTTCTGTTATACGTATTTTTCAGGATACATATACGGATTTCTGATATTTGACAGAACGCATGTATTTTGACTTGTCTTGCTTGGCTTAGCCTTGGTTTAATCTTGACTTGATTTTGGTTCAACTTGGTTCAACATGGCTTGGTTTGGTTCTTTTTGGTTTGAGATGAGAAGGGGTTGATATATAAGTCAACTCCAATTTCTCTCCTCCATAACTTCTTTATTTATTTATTTTTTCTTCTCCATGACTCCTTCCCATCTACAAAGAAATCCTAGGCAAGTACAACTTGCTTCATGATGGATCTCAAATTTTATTGTTCCATTCTCTTCTCTACTTAATTCTAAGGTTCTTTAGAACTTGACATTTTCGGTTTTGATGGTTGCATTCTTGTAGATCTAAGTTGTAACTTTTCTCGATTTTATTGGTTTTGATCTCTTAAACTTTGTTATTTCCGAAATCAAATTGTCCTATGTTATAGAAAATTTGATTCTATCCAATTTAGACCCTTGAAAGTAGCACGACCCGCACCTACTTTTTGGGATACAAGTGCGTGAGCAAGCCAGCTACGTATCGAGCGGACTCCAGCCCGACTCGAATATGTAAATGCTGTCAAGGCTATGGCATACTGCCAAATCATGGCAATTCAATCTATATCTCAAATCCACAAGAGTGATATAAGCATGAATGAACAACTATGGGTCGTAGTCTGCAGCCCACTAGCATACATGTCTGATAAGACTCCAAAGAATATAACAAGAGTCTTTAAAGTGAATCAATAAACAGGATATCTCATGATAAGGAATGTAAAGCACGAAAGGATAACAATGTAATATCACTGACGAATACCTGAATTATGCATCATAATCATCTACCATCCTGCTCTGCTAACTAACTCCATACAGTCGCTAAACCTGAAGAGATCATCAGGTCCTCAGGGGACATAACAAGATACATAAAAACATGCCTATCTAGCAGTTTAATTATGCATCAGAATTTAAACAGATTATAAACAAGGAACGACACTTAACATGGCAAGAGACTACGACCAAACTGCGAACAAGTGACTAACGATAAGTGGCTACTGACAGGTGACTATGAACTAGAATACAAGAACAACTACAAGTAACTGTACTGCTGGATGAACAAGTGAACATGAGATCAATGGAATACCAAACCCTCGCCCCGAGTGGACACACAGGTTTGAACTAATCACTAACCCTCGCCCCGAGTGGACTCACAGGTTAGTTCACGGCAAGGCACCCTCGTCCCGAGTGTGGACTCTCTGGTGCAAGTACAAGTCAACATCCTCGTCCCGAGTGTGGACTCACAGATGTAAACAGATCAAGATAAATACCCTCGTCCCGAGTGTGGACTCTCTGGTGTCAAGGAACAAATACCCTCGTCCCGAGTGTGGACTCTCTGGTTGAGGAAAAACGATACAGGAAAATAGCAGTTCAACTACACGTACTCGTTCCAAGACACGACTCAGTCAGGGTACATGTGAGACAAGGTGTAACTCGGTCAAGACACAGGTAAGGACTGCTCTAGCATGGACTATAATGTGACAAACTAGTACACTATACTATCAAGTCAAGCAAGATAATAAACAGGTGAACATGGTATGAAGAAAATATATCAAGTCAATTTAACTAGAGAACTAAAGATAACATATAAATCCATAGCAACTAGAGAAACTAAAAGATAACATAAAAACAACAGGATATCTATAAGCATGATAATAGACTGTAGAGGGAGGCAAGGTATCTTGCCTGGTGGTTGCACGTAAATCCATAAAATGTCATCAACGGATAAGCCATAAAATCCACATCATCATACTGTCTCTGAAAGCTGAAACAGACATTGCCAACATTCTCAAAATAGTCAAATTATCTACAATTGCTTGTCCTTAAGTCCAATTCTGGATACAGGGGCAAAATAGTAATTTTGGGCCAAAATGGTGTCCGTCGTTGGACTCGCTTTACACCGAAAAGCATGCCAAAGTCAATGGTCTCTAAAGTTGTCAAACTATATGTCTACGGATTCGTTTTGATGATATGAACCGAACGGTATGTCCAATTTTGGATTTCGGTGGGCCGTGCACAAAATTGCCCATTTAATCGGATCGTGAGGCCTGTAAAACGACAATCCGACCAACTATCTCAGAATCGAACCAAACTTGTCATACTGGACCAAAAAACAATACGGTCCTATTGGCACAAGTTTCGTCTCGATCTGATGAACGTGCACAAAGTAATTGAGAAATTTGCACAGAGGCCGATATGGTGAATTTTGTCGGATACGCATCAAATTTGTCGCGCACATGCGACCAATTTGAATTTCGTCAAAGCCCACACGTTCGCAATATCCGTATGTGCCTTTCGATGCATACGGTATGCGACCACGTCACCCGGATTGGCGGGACGCACGTCGTATCGAAGGGTTTTTCAACTTTTTGAAACTGTTTTCTTAGGTTTTTTCTGATTTTCGAATCAATTTATCTTAACATATAATAGATGAATCTGAAAAATGTAAACGGCCTTTTAGTGTCCTATATGTTGTCTTTGAGTTTGTTCAATTAGGTTTTGTGTTTCCTATCAGGATCGACCAATTTTGGCCTCCCAAGATGGGTGTCTGGATTCGAAATACTGTTCAGTTTCGACAAGTTTTTCGTGGTTTTTTTATTCGATTTCTTCTCGAATCCCATCCAGTTCAGTATGAACCAGATAGCGGGGATCCTAGTCAATTATCAGGGCTGCCAAACTATTTTACAGATCAAAAATCGATCGAGAATTAAGAGGGATACAGGTTTGCGAAGTGACATACCTTGCTACCAAATGCTGCTGTCGTGCTCTGTCCACGCGCGGGTGTATCGGTGGCTTTGGCCGCACACGGTGGCTCGTGGTGGCGGCGGGTGGCACGTCTAGGGTCGGGGAGGGTCTCCCAGCCTTGAGCGCGCCTCTGGGTGTGGTGGCACGCATTTCGGATTAGGGTTGAGGGGTTAATCTTGTCGATCTCTAGATATATATACATATGTATATATAGAGCTTGAGGACCGAATAGGGGGTCGGGTATTTGCTCGGGCTGATATGGGGATTTGCATGGGCTGAGCTCGGTTTAGCTTGGCTAGACCTTTGGGCAGAGCTTTGGTTTTGTCTTAATGATGTACATAAGTAGGGAGGGGGCTGATTTAGTGTATAGATGTAGATGAGGGTATATAGGCTGGTTGACAATGGCACAAAGAAAATATGGTTTTGGTTGCTGCAGGGCTGTAACCCATGAAACACAGGCACTACAACATTTAGGTAGGCGTACTCAACCGGCTACTTGCACTCCTTGGTTAGTTCTGGATACCTACTGCATATGTCCCAAATTGTATTTCAATATCATTTGTTTTCTAAAGCTTAGTATCTTATATAAAATATTATGAGCATCACAGTAAATAAGCACTATATTTAGCAAATGCAAATCAGTAAGCATGCTTCAAAAATGTTTATTTCTGGAGTAAATGAGAAGCTTACATCGAAGTTCTTATTATAGTAAACATATAACGAATTATTCCTAACAGTAGAGGATATAGATGTCATGTTTCCTGTGTATAACAACAAGCAAGAATATTTGTTTAATCTCAACACCATGAATTCCTAAGTCTGGATCACTGTTCGATATCTACTGAGCTTACATTAAAATATTTATATGTTATTTGAACAGAAGAATACAGAGAGACGAAAATTGTTATAGAAATTTGATTAAAAGTTGTATAACTACTGACGGGATTACAAGAAATTCTAAGGAGGGGGTAACAAGAGGCACACTCGCAATTGTATCTAACCCCACGATACACAAGGATACATTTATATGAATATTATTTAATGTATATACCCAAGATAATTTAAATAGCAAATAATATCTATATATTTAATATTCAATTTACAAGGGTTACTTACTAGACCATAAAATGAACCAATATCTATATACTCATCTATACATCTACATGGACGTCTTTTGTCTCACTACTTGCCTACATGGGCTTGGTTGGGTTCGGGTCCAGTCCGGACTAGCTGGGTGCAACTGGGTTTCCTACAAGTCAATAATATAATTAATAGATAATTAAAAATATTTAAAAGGGTCATGTCACAACTTAGCCTGGTTTTCTTAGTTAGAACACACTTATGGCTGAGTCTTCCTTGGTATGGCTAATACACTAGTCAAGGCACGCTACTGCACTATCCGTGCTAGGATTCCTAGTCGTATGGTACTTCAAAACTCAACCATGGCTAAAGTCATCTACCGTAATAATTAACTAAATAATTATTTTAAAAAATCTAAAATTCACCATTTAAATAAAATAAATAATAAAAAATATTTCAAAAACTTCCGGGAAGGGAGGCTACAAAAAGTCCCGATTTTGACTTATTTTGAGTGATTTATGCCCTTTTTGAGTTCATGGGTTTCCATGAACATTTGGGAGCTGTCTGGAGAAGATGAGTAGGAGGCATACTGGCTGGCGCACATGTTGGCACATACTGGCTGGCACATGTTGGCACATGCTGGCTGGCACTATGCTGGCTGGCGCATGCTGGCTGGTGTATGTTGATGCATGTTGGAGCATGCTGGCACATATTGGCGCATGTTGGTGCATGTTGGAGCATGTTGGCGCATATTGGTACATGTTGGAGCATGCTGACCCATCCTGGTCCTAGCGCCTCTTGGCCCAGGCGCACCTTGCTCCCCTGGCGCCCTTTGGCCCAGGCGCACGTTGCTCGCCCTGGCACCCTTTGGCCCAGCGCCTTTCCAGCCTGGCGCCCTTTGGTCTAGCGCCATCTGGTCCCGCGCCACTTGGTGGCTGGCACCTTTTGGTCCAGCACCTGTCACTTTTCTGGCGCCACCTGACCAGTACCACTTTTTGGCCTTGATACGCCCTTGCCCTTATCCCCATGCATGTTCGCCTAGTTCTTGTTGTATATGCTTGTGATCTTACATGTGACTTGAATTGGCCTAACTTGCGACGACCAAACTTGATAGCTTGATACTATTGAACTTGACTTGGACATGAGCTTTGACCTTGACTTAAACATGATAATATGAATTCTTCTTGATAATCTTGATAGTGGGTCATCGAGGCGCACACCTGACGTATAATCCTGACAAGTAACAAGTAACCTGACATGACATGATAATCTTGAAAGGTTGTTGTGACGGCTACCCTGACTTGCTAAGTAACTCTTGTCTTGACACCGTAGTTGATTCTCTTGATTGTGCCTGTACAAGCTACCTGTCTCATCTTGTATCATGTCTAGGACATGGATTCCTGGTTACCACGGTCAGAAATTCATAATGAATCTGACTAGGTTAATGACTAGATTGATCAAGTAGTTCATATAGAGAGATTTTTCCAATTACAGGCAATCCCGTTATCCCGACCGCACCTGAGTGGACTTACAGCCTGCCGACGAGTAGGGCACATTTCTAGTCCACTGTCATGTGGGGCACTTCTTGAACACAAATGTACTAAGGTACACCAAGTCATCTTGTAACTTATGCAACTCATGTGATCTTGATAACTCTAAGTAACCTCGCCTGGATAACCTGGATAACTGCAGGGCTTGTGACTTGGGAATATCTCAAATGCATCTTGTTAGTAACTAGGCCTGTGATAACCCTAGTTAGCTAATGATAGCAAGTCGTAAAACTTGATTGGCCGTGCCTGAATGCTTGCCTCGTGGTTAACATGGAAATTATATTTCGCCTCTTGTTTTCATAATGCAAGCTCTTATTTTATTCTAACCATGTCTTCTTGTTACTTAATCATGTTCATTATTTATATCTTCTGTTTATTAACCTTCTAGTTTTAGTTCCTAAGTGAAGCCTCCCTTGTGGCACCTGCTCTTTCTGGGATCTGATCCAGCTGGTTTTGTATAGCCAGATTTCGGAGTAGCACTCGAGGATCTACCTGCCTTCCAGCCAGATGGTGAACACTAGACGTAACCCTGACAACGAATGGATTTCTTATTTTGTTCTCCCACTCTATTGTAAAATTATTCTTTTGAGTCATTTAGCCGAACAAGTGTTAGCTCGTATTGAAACTTATATTCTGTCTGCCTAAGGACTGTAACATGATTGACAAAACCTAGGGTTGATCATGTATGACTTTAACTCTTGCTAGTCTTCGTATTTTGTATGACTAGCTTCATTATCATCGGAATATATAATGTTTAGGATGCCGTACTTTGTATGTCTGATGATCTAACATCTTGTACATTTATTTGCTTGCTTGGGATTGAGACACTAGGGTTGTTCCGGACCTTAAAGGCTGATTGATTGTAGTTTAACCCTCATGCATCTAGACAGTCGTGACCGTATTACGAGGTGGGTTACACTTCGATGTACGTAGTTGGCTGTGTCTGTCCCCCGCTCTCCAGTATTCTGGTTCTAGGATGTGATATGGTTTAAGCGGTGGCCCATACAGGTCTTATAAATCAAGAATATGTGAGGGTATACCGTATAGATGTCTCAATCAGCATTCGCCCTTGATCTCTACTCGTGCTTTCTAATCTTTCTGAATCTTGGCCTGATAAGCTGCTTTATCCTTGACCTATCTTGGTCCTTCCTTATTGTTTCTCATGTTATTTTCTGCAGTGGCATTGTTCCTGGTCCTACCAATCAGCCGGATGAGCACAACAAGTGAACCAGTCATAACCTGGGGACCAAACCCAGAACTCAGGGGTAACATCTCGAGTCATGCCTTATGGGGAATAAGAGCCGCTAGTTCAGCCAGCCCAACCTGCAGAGCCTGATAATAAAACCTTGATGGGACTCATCCGGGACTTGCTTGCATCACAAGATTGTTAGGGCGATGCCCTGCAGTAGACAGTACAAGATGCCATAGACAGAGTGGGTTATCTAGGGAACAATACGGCTAACAGCTTCAAGCGTCCGAACCCTCCTTTCTTTGATGGTAGTGAAGATGTTATTGCCGCTGATGCTTGGCTACAGGATATAGAGGTTATTCTGGAGACAGCCCAGATTCCAGAGGAAGAGAAGGTGGTCGTTATGCGCCTGCAATTATTGGACTTAGCCCGCAGCTGGTAGGCGATGCTAGCAGTTGGATTGGCGACGCCTGTCTTATGGGTGGCATTCAGTGACAAATTCTAGACGAAGTACTTTGATGCAGTAGCTCTGCAGACCAGATTCAGCAATCTCAAGCAGATGGGAAGGACGGTCGATAGATATGCGGCCGAATTTTCTAGGCTTAGTCGATTTGCTTCCACCTTAGTGGCAACCAAATTGGACCAAGTACAGCGATTCCAGTAGGAACTCCACCTAGAGATCATTCTAGTAGTGGAGCAGTTTGAGCACCAGACCTTTGATGCTATTTTGATAGCAGCTTGGAGGCATGAATATACCTTCCAAAGGATAGTAGATCGAACTGGAGGACAAAAGAGGCCTCATGGGCAGTTGTCCTAGTCATCAACACCAGTCCCGGCAGCTAGGGCTTTGACTATTGGAGCTCCTAGGAGGGCGGCCACAGTTTCGTCGGTTCAGCACTCGACACCGACGTACACTCCACAACAGAAGCAGAATTAGTCATCCGCAATGGGCTGCACTCATTGTGGGAAGCCAGGACACGTAGTCTCAGAGTGTCGCAGAGCACAGGGGTTGTGCTTGGCTTGTGGGGCACCAGATCACATGATAGGGTCCTGCCCGCATAGAGCCAGTTCATCTTTATCAACCCTAACTAGTCCATCTGTTAGGGGACCAGCACCACTGCAGCAGCAGTACCAGCCTCCGAGGCCCTTATCGTCTCAGGCTCAAGCATTCCAGCAGCAGAAGACTCAAAAGTATGCTCAGGTCCAGGTTCAGAACAAGGAAAGAGGTTGCCAGCAGAGGAGACCAGCACCAAGAGGACAACGTCAAGCCATGGCCTTGTCGGTAGAAGAAAAATTGGCATCAGGTGAGGTGGTGGAAAGTACCATTCTCGTCAACTCTTTTCCAGCATCAGTATTATTTGATTCGAGTGCATCACATTCATTTATGTCTGCATGATTCGCTACACGGATAGGACTTGAGCCCGAGTTATTATCAGTAAGGCTCAATATACTTACTGTAACGACCTTGTGGAAGTAGATAGGGTCTTTTTCTCGTGTCGAATATCATTAGCGGTAAAGAGTTTTTTGCTAGATTGATAGAATTTTCGATGGTCGACTATGATGTGGACCTAGGAATGGATTGGTTAAAGGATCAATATGCAAGAATAGACTGCCATATTAGCAGGATTATTTTTGGTATTCCCGACGAAGAAGAGTTTTCATTTTCTAGAGGAGAAGTAGAACCTTCTCCACCAGTCTTGCGGATGGCGGTAGCAGCAGCAGTTTAGTTTCCCAGAGTAGTAGAAGAATTTCCTGATGTATTTCTCAAAGAGCTCCTAGGCATGCCGCCTGAGAGAGATAGAGTTCACCATTGATTTAATTCCAGGGACGGCACCAGTATCAGGAAGAGTCTATAGAATGGCACCATCAGAGTTGGAGATCGTGTACAAGATGATTGAAGAACTCAGAACCAAGGTATTCATTCGTGCTAGTGGATCACCTTGGGGAGCCCCGATGCTTCTTATGAAGAAGAAGGATGGTACGTCAAGATTATGTGTTGATTATCGTACCTTGAATTTTGTAACAATCAAGAACAGATATTCTCTACCAAGGATAGATGACTTGTTCGATCAACTCAGTGGGGCTGCAGTATTCTCAAAGATTGACTTGCGATCGGGGTACCATCAGATCAGAGTCCGAAAGAAAGACATTTTAAAGACAACATTCAGATCTAGATATAGACATTGGGAGTTTCTCGTTATGCCATTCGGAGCGACCAATGCGTCAGTAGTATTCATGGATCTCACGAATCGTATATTCATGTCTTATTTGGATCAGTTCATAATAGTGTTCATAGACAACATCTTAGTCTATAGTAAGAATGAAGCAGAGCATGAGCAACATCTTCGAATAGTCCTTCAGATTCTCAGAGAGCACCAGTTGTACGCGAAGTTCAGTAAGTACAAATTTTGGCTTGATCGCATTTTGTACTTAAGTCACATCATCACCAGAGGTGGAGTGGAAGTGGACCCCCTCAAGATAGTGGCCATAGAGTCATGGCCAGTGCCTAGCACCGTCGTAGAAGTTCACAGTTTTCTAGGATTGGCCGACTATTACCGACGATTTGTGTTAGACTTTGCTCGAATTTTAGCACCATTGACGTAGTTGACCCGCAATGATGTGCAGTTTGCTTGGACAGTAGAGTGTCAGAGTTCATTCGAGAAGTTAAAGCAAGGATTGATGACGGCACCCATTCTCACGCTTCTAGATGGAACTGGAGGATTTTTAGTGTATTATGACGCTTCTGGTTAGGGATTAGGATGTGTCCTAATACAGCACGGTAAGGTAGTAGCTTATGCGTCATATCAGCTTCATGATCATGAGAGAAATTATCCAACCCACGACTTGGAGTTAGCAGCGGTGGTTTTTGTCCTTAAGCTTTAGAGGCATTACTTGTATGGAGATCGAGTAGAGATTTTCACCGACCACAAAAGTCTTAAGTATGTGTTTACCCAGAAGGATCCTAACATGCGTCAGAGAAGATGGCTAAAGTTATTGGTGGATTATGACATTAACCTGTAATATCATCCTGGAAAGGCTGACGTAGTTATAGATACGTTGAGTAGAAAAGCAGGAGCTTATTTTTTAACAGCACAGCCAGAGTTATTAGCAGATCTTCAGAAGATGGGAATAGAGATAGTTCTTCCTACCAATGTGGCATTGATGGCCAGTATGCAAGTTTAGTCCAGTATAGTTGAGAGGATCAAGATAGCACAATCATCGAATTCTAAGCTTCAGCGGCTTAGGGAATAATATGAAGCAGGACGGAAAGCAGAATTATGTATTCACGAAGATGGCACACTCCGACATAGAAGGCGTCTTTATGTACCCACTGGTGATATCAGACAGGAGATCATGGTAGAGGCTCACAGTTTGCAGTATTCAATTTATCCGGTGGCACGAAGATGTATCGCAATATTCGACAACATTTCTGGTGGAAAGGCATGAAGAGGGAGATAGCCCGGATTATCGCTCGCTGTTTAGTTTGTCAACAAGTTAAAGCTGAACATCAGAGACCAGCTGGACTTTTTCAACCTTTACCAATCCTATAATAGAAGTGGAAGCATATTTCCATAGATTTTGTAACCGGATTACCTAAACCTCCAGCTAGAAGAGATGTTATCTGGGTTATAGTTGACCGGCTCACGAAGGTAGCTCACTTTCTCCTATTCAGAATTGGCCAGTCAACCGATCAGCTTCAGAGATGTATCTTAGACAGATAGTCAGATTGTATGGAGTGCCAGTCAGTATCATATTCGATAGAGATTCAAGGTTTATATCGCACTTTTAGCGGAGTATTCAGGAGAGTTTGGGAACTCGTCTCAAGTTCAGTTCAGCTCATCATCCGTAAACAGATGGTCGGAGCGCACGATTCAAACTCTTGAGGATATGTTACGATCCTGTACACTTGACTTTGGTGGTTCGTAGAAAGATCACCTGAACCTAGTGGAGTTCTCTTACAATAACAGTTTCTAGGCCAGTATCCAGATGGCACCATTTGAGGCACTGTATGGCAGAAAGTGCATATCACCTTTAGCCTGGAACGATTTAGGCAAGAGGCAGATGCTTGGTCCAGAAATGGTTACTCGGACTATCGAGGTGGTCAGACAAGTTAGAGATCATCTTCGAATTGTACAAGATCGTCAGCATCATTGGGCCGATTCTCATTGGCATCCTTTTGAGTTTTCTATCTGTGATCACGTATTCCTTAGGATCTAGCCTACCTGTGGCATCATTCGATTCGACGTACGGGGAAAGCTTAGTCCTACGTATATAGGGCAGTTTCATATTCTCGAGCGAGTAGGCGATGTATCTTATTATCTCGCTCGTTTGTCGTCGTTACGTGAGATACATGACGTATTCCATATATCCCAATTGCGACGGTATATCCCAGATCTGAGCCATATCCTTGATCATTCGGAATTGGTTGTTGGTACCAACCTTTCGTATGAGAAAAGGCCCATATCCATATTGGACCGAAGAGAGAAGGTACTCAAGAACAAGACTATTAACTTAGTCCGTGTCGCTTGGAGTCATAACTTTTTAGGTGAGTCAATTTGGGAACGTGAGGATGATATCCGATCGTGAAATCCATACATGTTTGACTCATGAGGTATAGTGTCTTCCTTCTGTCTTATGCTCTTAACTCCTTGCTTGCATGAATAATTGCTTGATTAATTGCTAGTCATAGATTGCCTGTAGTTAGTGTAGCTTGTCCCGATATATCTAGCCTCTTTATTAAATTTTAAGGACAGAATTCTTTTAAGGTGGGTAGAGTTGTCACACATATTTCTCGTAATACGTATTTTTCAGAATACGTATACGAATTTCTGATATTTGACAGGTGGCCTGTATTTTGACTTGTCTTGCTTGGCTTAGCCTTGGTTTAATCTTGACTTAATTTTGGTTCAACTTGGTTCAACATGGCTTGGTTTGGTTCATTTTGGTTTGAGATGAGAGGGGGTTGATATATAAGTCAACTCTACTCTCTCTCCTCCATAACTTCTTCATTTATTTCTTTTTTCTTCTCCATAACTCCTTCCAACCTACAAAAAAATCCTAGGCAAGTGCAACTTGCTTCATGATGGATCTCAAATTTTATTGTTCCATTCTCTTCTCTACTTAATTCTAAGGCTCTTTAGAACTTGACATTTTGGTTTTGATGGTTGCATTCTTGTAGATCTAAGTTTATAGCTTTTCTCGGTTTTTATTGGTTTTGATCTCTTAAACTTTGTTATTTCCCAAATCTAAATGTCCTATGTTGTAGGAAATTTGATTCTACCTAATTTAGATCCTTGAAAGTCCCGATTTTGACTTGTTTTGAGTGATTCATGCCCTTTTGAGTTCATGGGTTTCCATGAACAGTTGGGAGCTGTCTGGAGAAGATGAGCAGGAGGCATGATGGTTGGCGCACATGCTGGCACATACTGGCTGGCGTATGTTAGCACTTGCTAGCTGGCACCATGCTGGCTGGCACATGCTGGCTGGCGCATACTGGCTGGCGCATGCTGGCTGGCGCATGTTGATGCATGTTGGAGCATGCTGGCACATGTTGGTGCATGTTGGAGCATGCTGGCGCATATTGGCGCATGTTGGTGCATGTTGAAGCATGTTGACCCATCCTGGTCCTGGCACATCTCGGCCCAGGCGCACCCTACTCGCCCTGGCGTATCTTGGCCCAGGCACACCCTGCTCACCCTGGCGCCCTTTGGCCCAACGCCTTTCCGGCCTTGCGCCCTTTGGCCCAGTGCCTTTTCGGCCTGGCACCTTTTGGTCCAGTGCCATCTAGTCCCGTACCACTTGGTGGCTGGCGCCTTTTTGTCTAGCACCTGTCACTTTCCTGGCGCCACCTGACCAGTGCCACTTGTTGCCCTCGATACCCCTTTCCCTTATTCCCATGCATGTTCTCCTAGTTCTTGTTGTATATGCTTGTGATCTTACATGTGTCTTAAATTGGCCTAAATTATGATGACCTAACTTGATAGCTTGATACTATTGAACTTGACTTGGACATAAGCTTTGACCTTGACTTGAATATGATAATATGAATTCTTTTTGATAATCTTGATAGTGGCCTGTCGAGGCGCACTCCTGACGAGCAATCCTGACAATTAACAACTAACCTGACATAACATGATAATCTTGAAAGGCTATTGCGACGGCTACCCTGACGTGCTAAGTAACTCTTGTCTTGACACCGTGGTTGATTCTCTTGATTGTGCATGTACAAGCTATTTGTCTCATCTTGCATCATGTTTAGGACATGGATTCTTGGTTACCACGGTCAGGAATTCATAATGAATCTGACTAGGTTAATGACTAGATTGATCAAGTAGTTCGTATAGAGAGATTTTCCCAGTTACAGGTAATCCCGTTATCCCGGCCACACCTGAGTGGACTTTTAGCCTGCCGACGAGTAGGACACATTTCCAGCCCACTGTCATGTGGAGCACTTCTTGAACACAAATGTACTAAGGTACACCAAGTCATCTTGTAACTTATGCAACTCATGTAATCTTGATAACTCTAAGCAACCTCGTTTGGATAACCTGGATAACTGCGGGGCTTGTGACTTGAGAATATCTCAAATGCATCTTATTAGTAACTAGGCCTGTGATAACCCTAGTTAGCTAATGATAGCAAGCCATAAGACTTAATTGGCCGTGCCTGAATGCTTGCCTCGTCGTTAAAATGGGAGTTATATTCCGCATCTTGTTTTTCTAATGCAAGCTCTTGTTTTATTGTAACCCTGTCTTCTTGTTACTTAATCATGTTCATTATTTATATCTTCTGTTTATTAACCTGCTAGTTTTAGTTCCTAAGTGAAGCCTTCCATGTGGCACTTGCTCTTTCTGGGGTCTGACCCAGCTACTTTGATATGGCCAGATTTTGGAATAGCACCTGAGGATCTACCTGCCTTCCAGCCAGATGGTGAACACTAGACGCAACCCTGGCAACGAGTGAATTTCTTATTTTGCTCTTCCACTCTATTATAAAATTATTCTTTTGAGGCATTTAGCCACCGAGCAAGTGTTAGCTCGTGTTGAAACTTATATTCTGTCTGCCTAAGGGTTGTAATATGATTGACAAATCCTAGGGTTGATCATGTATGACTTTAACTCCTGCTAGTCTTCGTATTTTGTATGACTAGCTTCGTGATCATCTGAAGATGTAATGTTTGGGACGCCTTACTTTGTATGTCTGATGATGTAACATCTTGTACATTTATTTGCTTGCTTGAGATTGAGACACTAAGCTTGTTCCGGACCTTAGAGACTGATGGATTGTAGTTTAACCCTCATGCATCTTGACAGCCGTGACTGTATTGCGAGGTGGATTGTACTTTGATGTACGTAGATGGCTGTGTCTGTCCCCCGCTCTCCAGTATTTTGGTTCTGGGACGAGACACCACAACACCACTCTGTTGGAGAGTTCTAGTACAAAAAAACTCATGGTATTATTCACTATCATCATATATCTTTTTAAAATTAGCATTTACGAATTTGCCACCAAGATCACTTCAGATGCGAGCAATCATGAAGCCTTTTTCATTTTGTACATTTTTACAAAATATCTAAATTTCAAAAATAGTATCATTTTTATTTGATAAAAAGTAAACCCATGTGTAACGAGAGAAATCATCAACAATTATAAAGGCGTAGAATTTACCGCCAAGACTAGCGACTCTAGTAGGACCAAATAAATCCATATGAATTAACTGCAAGGGTCTAGAAGTACTTACAGCATTTATAGATTTAAAAGTTGACCTAGTTGCCTTGTTCTTTTCACAGTCAGCACATATCATGTCTCTCTTGAATGTGATTTCAGGGAGTCCTTTTACCAACTTTTTGGGGCATAGTCGTGTGATATATCCATATTGGCATGTTATAGCCTCATGTGCCATAGCCAATATAACTCCACTTCCCGGTATTTTGAAAATATTTTTATTTTATTTATTTGAATTAAATAGGAATTTTTGGAATTTTATAAATATTTTAATTAAATAGTTATTACGATAAAATGCTTTAGTCATAGTTAAGATTTGGAGTACAAGATGACTAAAAATTATGGCACGGATAGCGTGGTCGTGTGCCTTGACTACTGTATTAGCCATGGTAGGGAAGGCCGAGCCATAAGTGTGTCCAAACTAGAAAAACCAGACAAGTTGCGACTTAACCCCTATAAATAATTCAATTATTTATTATTAAGATTATTGACTTTTAGGAAACCCGGTTTTACCAAACTAGTCTGGACTAGACCCGAAACGAGCCCAAGCCCATGTGGTCTTGTAGTGCG
Organism: Iris pallida; assembly: GCA_029216955.1. Classification (NCBI taxonomy): domain Eukaryota; kingdom Viridiplantae; phylum Streptophyta; class Magnoliopsida; order Asparagales; family Iridaceae; genus Iris; species Iris pallida. Next base: position 25,378,147 of record JANAVB010040619.1, read on the forward strand.
ACCAACGGCGTCCATCTAGATATATAGATGTGTATATGACCATAGCTCATTTTATAATCTACCGAGTAACTTTTGTAATAATATGTACTATTTGCTATTTATTATTTATATATTTTTTATTAGTTTTCGAAATGTGATAATATAGCTTGAAATACCATTTTTGAAATTGGGACCTTTGACTAGGACAATATGTGTGTATATATATATATATATATATATATATATATATATATATTATATATATATATATATATATATATATATATATATATATATATATATATATTGTGTGTTTTTAATAGATTTAACAATTTTGAAATGAATATAAATTTACTATATATATATATATATATATATATATATATATATATATATATCATTTCAAAATTGTTAAATCTATTAAAAACACACAATATATATATATATATATATATATATATATATATATATATATATATATATATATATATATATATGCTTTTTGAAGATATATATTAATATATATACAATGCAATACTTTGTTAAACAAGTACATATATTGAGATTGTATTCTATTAAAAAGTACATATATTGCCCTTGTGTCCAGAATTAGACTTATGGGTAGGCTATCCTATCTAATTTGACTATTCTGAACACGTTGGTAATATCTATTTCAGCATCCGGAGTCGTTTACAGGAGTTGGAATTTTGTGGTTCATTGGTTGATGAGTTGCTTATTCAGACATGGTCAATTCTACACCAGATAAGTATACCTTGCCGAACTTATACAGTATTTACATGTTTCCCTTTCTGTTGTACTTCTTTTCACATGGTTGCATGTTTCTCACATTGTACTTGGTTTATCATTTAATGTTTCACTTATTTTATAGAGTTACGTGCATGTATAGGATATTATTCATTTCCTTTGCTTGTTTATTGGTCTTCTTCATGTTCATCGTGTCTTGTGATAGAGTTTTTAATTCTATGCCATATTTTCTTGACTTGACTTGATATTGATTGATTGACTTGACTTGTGATATTCTATGGATTGGAGTATCTTTTATTGTACTACAGTTTATAGAATTGTACTTAACCTTCTATTTCTTTAGGAGTGGAGATCGATACTATGATTGGCTATTCTCAATTAGAAGTATCTTGTCGTACTACAATTGAAACATACTATAGATTGGGAGTATATTGCATTGTACTACAAGCTATAGGAGTTATTCGATTGATTGATAGCCAAGTCTAGTATTACATTTTCGTATGACATGTCGCTTCTTGGATGTTCTTCTTACACTGTTCTTATCCTCCATACATTTATTTACTATCATATTAGTAGGCATGTTTTATGTATCTTGCTAGTCCCCTGAGGACCCGATAATCTCTTCTGGCAGTTGATTGCACGGAGATAGTTAGCTGATCGTAATGGTGATTGATTATTTCAGATTCAGGTATATATCTTTTGTGATTATAGATTACATCTGTTATTTGTACTCTGCTTGTTAGCTTAGCTTTATAGACTCATATTATTTCTTTGGAGTCTAATCGGACATATATGATAGTGGGCTGTAGACCATAAACCAAAATGTTCATTCTTGATTTATATTTTTCTTATGGATTGAGATACAGTTTAACTTGCCATGAATAGGCTATTACCATAATCTAGACAGCTTATACGTATTCGAGTTAGGTTGTTGTCCGCTTGATACGTAGCTGGCTTTCGTACGCACTTACATCCCGTAAAGCGGGTGCTAGTCGTGACAAATTTTTTTGGTGGCCCATATAGGTCAGAGCATATCGTATCGATTATGTAACTGTACCGATACGAGCCTGCGAATATGACTAAACCCATAGGAATCTCAATCCACACTTCCTTGAAAATTCTCTTAGAGATTTCTCTACCGCCTTTGAAACTTCGTATTCGCTCTCGAATATTCTTTCTTGCCTCCCCGTACCATTGATTCTCGTCCTTTCCTATTTAGTAGTGACGACTGATCGTGCTTATTAGAATTTATTCTTAGCTAGTTGTGTAAATTAGTTGCTTGTTAAATTTTGGTTGCTTGGGTGGATATAAAGGATATTGGGGATGGCGTTTGCCACAGGTATAAATTGGTAGTAATTATTGCAACTAGTTTGCAAGATTATAAATTTTATGACATCGTGTGTGACCAAAGGTGGGTAGAGATTCTAGCGAACTCATTCTTGGTGGTTAGTTAAATGTGAAAGTATTGATGGAAGTTAGCAGAGTAGGATTTTGATGATTATATTGCTAGAGGCTAAAATATTAGGAGATAATGATTAGGAAAAACCTTTAGTGAAATAAAAATATATTGAGGAGATCCCACTTAGTATATTCTTGTGTCATATGGGTTGATTAAAAGGTGGGTAGAAGGCCGAGGATTTGTAGTTATGAAATGACCATAAGAATAACTGATAGCTAGTTGGACCCCGTCTCTACCATCACTGATGGACTTTTTCTTAAATTTCGAGGACGAAATTATTTTAAGGTGGGTAGATTTGTAACCCCTCTTTCCGGTATTTGAAAATATTTTTTATTTCATTATTTGAATTAAATGGGAATTTTTGGAAATTTATAAATTTTAATTAAATAGTTATTACGATAAAATGCTTTAGTCATGGTTAAGATTTGGAGTAAAAGATAACTAGAAATCATGGTACGGATAGCGTGGCCGTGTGTCTTGACTAGTATATTAGCCATGATAGGGAAGGCCGAGCCATAAATGTGTCTAAACTAGGAAAACCAGGCCAAGTTGTGACTTAACCCCTAAAATAATTTATTAATTATTATTAAGATTATTGACTTTTAGGAAATTCGATTTTACCAAACTAGCCCAGACT